>NC_069475.1:22335557-22361204 GCF_026875155.1 Cherax quadricarinatus | reverse complement strand
TGGGTATTCTGTTTTTTTAGTAACTGAGGGACGACCCCCGTGTCCATGCCCCCTCTCCATGGGATGGAAAAGGCTGGGAAAGGGGGCTTCTTGCGTTTTGATGAAACAGATTCCAGAGTCGGGGCCCGGGGGAAAGGTGCGGGGCATGTCTTATCGTGTTCGAAGCATTTGGGTCGGATAACAGGATAGGCGTGTTAATCAAATTTTGTGGCCTTCATAAAAAATTTTTTTTGACCGTTCACTGGTTAGGGTTGCTAAAAACTGAGTCAATTGGGATTTGGTAGCTCACTCTTTTCCTTGCTTTCATTTGTAGGACCCATTTTGTTTAAGTGGGGCCCAATCTGGACGTGTTCCGATTTTGGGTGGAGAAGAAATACTTTGGGTTTCTTTCGATTTCATTATGGCTTTTAGTTTTTCCCCGAATTCCTACTCCAAAAGGATTCTTTAGCTTAAGTTCGATGCTTGCTTTTCTCTGCCCAGTGTCACTTTTTTTTGGGAAGGAGAATCCCCTTCCTTTAGGACTTCAGGACGAGTCCTTCTGGGGTTATTCCCCTTATTTTTTTTAAAGACACGGGAACAACTTAAGGTTATGGACCCGTTCACAAAATATCTGTCCGAGAGGTCTGTTTTGGTGTTTTTTTTAAGATTTCCCTAAAGTGGGACAAACACTGTCATTGTACATGTTGCAATTGGCCTGCAACAGCTTGTTATGGTGAAGTTCCCTCAATAAATGTTTGCACTTCAGTCCACTTTCGGTAATCCACACCAACAATAACCTCTCCACTTCTTCGAGGATTTGTGATCTCCTTTTGTCAGCAAAATCCACCCTTTTTTCAACAACAGCACCTTTATTTCCTTTCCTTTCACCATGATTGAAGTGATGGATGAATTGGGCTTGCCATACATCCTGGCAAGCTCTGTAACATGCTTCAAACTTAAAATTTTTTAATGATTTCCTTCTTGAAATTTGACATGTTCCTCACTTTCTTTACCAAAGTCTTGCACTAGCTTTTCCCTTGGGGCCCTTGGTGATGTATTTAGCAGTTTAATCACAAACAACAATGGATTATTATGTATGAACCCGGGGGTGATGGGTCACGTGTTGGTAAACAATGGGACACTGAGCGTGAATGGCATGGGGGACTGGGTTTGTGTGCACGGTGATGCTGAGGTCAGTGGTCAATGCGGTCATACCGCTAAGCTTTTGGGAGTTAGCGTGGGCTGTTACCCATACCATGGCTTGTTGTAGTGCTTTAGAATCCCATGTTCATGTGTTGAAAAAGGAGATTCTACTTCTTCAGGAGGAAAATAGGAAGCTGAAGCTTTGCATAGACGAGTTTTGGAGCAAATGTGAGAGGATTTTGCGAAGGAAGGGAAAGTCACCCGCAGTGAGAAAGGGCACAGCTTTTTTTAAATGGCAAGTGGTTCACAGTTCAGGAAGAAGGAAATGGGGGGTTTGGAAAATGAGCTCATTGAAACCACAAATATCGAAAGCGAATCAATTTACCCCATAAGAAAAAATAGAAATCAAATTAATCCGTGCAAGACACCCAAAAGTATGAAAAAAAAAAACTTTTACCACATGAAATATTAAGTTTAATGCAATAGAATAGTAATTACAATAACAATAAATAACGAAAGAATTAATTGAACACTTGATTACCTTTAACACTTTGAGGGTCGACAGGAGGCCCTCTCCGAAACTCGTTCTCAGGGTTGGCCAAATTTAAAAAAAAAAAAAAATTATTTTCTCTTATGAAAAGATAGAGAATCTTTTCCCGATCATAAAGACACCAAAAGTTTGAAATTTGATAGAAAACTTACGGAATTATGCTCTCTCAAAGTTAGCGGTCCTCGTCGATGTTTACGCATCGGCGATTTTTGCCCCCTTTGAGCCCCCATTTTAGGCAATTATTCACTGTACTGTCGACAAAAAACATGAATATTTTCGCTTAGAACCCTCCATTTATTTCGATCGAATGTGTGCAAGAAAACCACTCATTTATGAAATTCAACTAGCAGTACAGTGGTAAGAATTTTACATTTTGGCCAATATTCACACTAATTTCAAAAGATTCCAATTTCCCGAAATAGGGGTCCAGAATAAACGAAGAAAGACATTCCTAGCACTAAAATGAAATCTCCCTCTAGTCATAAGTAACGTCTCAGGCCCCTCTTATATTCTTTTGCTTTCCACTTTGAATTTTTAATTTCACAAAAAATATAAGAATTCCTGTTATCAGACTACTGCATTAGTGCAACAAATGGTATATAATATTAATGAGCACTTGTGAAAGAATATTAGACTCACCAGTTGACGTGTATTGCACGCTTGGCAACGATTTGTGTACTTTTGCAGTTTGGTAAATAATCGAACATTTTCTTGCTACTTTGAGCTCAATTTCAAGGCACTTTTCTTTGTAAAACCAGTCAAAATCGTCTCAATTTTGTGTAATATGTTAGAGCCCTCCATACTATAAAATGAGACAGAAAACTAGAATACAACAACTAAATAACCAATACAAAAATACACTCAAAGTCGCCTGTTATTCAAAAATATGGTCAAAGTTTTTTTTTATTCTCATTATGCACAGTGTGCTGCAGATTTTTTTTTAGACTGTGCACACTGACCACATAGACCCATTCTTTCATATGAAGGCCTACCAGCTTATCTCCGACCCACTAAGAATTGAGGCCGCTAGAATTTAATGAGTACTAGACGTCAAAAAACCCAACGCGTAAGACTAACTAGTACGACGAAAACCCATCAAAGGGTTAATGAAGATCTGGTGGATGAATGAATGGGATGGGAGGAGGGGAGATGTGGATGGTGTTAGCATTTAGAAGGGGAATCCCCCTCCATGAGGACTTGAATTAGCAAGTCCTTTTCCTGGGTTACTTCCCTTCTCTTTAATGGCCATAGGACCAGGTTAAGAGTTTCACTGGACTTCTTAGCACAACATAAACTGCAGCCTCCACCATGCCTAAACACACTATGTATACCACTACAATTCTTAAATCTTTCAACCAACCTTTGCTGGCCTTTAAATTCACGTCCATCACCACTAGTTGCAGCGCAATTTTTTTACCAATTCTCCATGCAACTGCCTAGCCTTTTCACAAATGATTTTTTTGCTTGAGAGATGCTATCTCCTGCTATCTGTTTTCCCATTTATTCACTCCATAACAGTCTCACAACATTTTCTAACGCTCTGCGGTCACAGTTTCGTAATCAACAAGTTGCACCTTTTGCAAGAACAAGCTCCTTGATTGCCATTTTCTTGCTCACTATAGTAGAGATGGTGATTGGTTGTTTACTGATACAACCTGACCAGCTCCGACACACGCACTCCACATTGTGTTCTTTGCAATTATCTCTTTCTTCATTTCAACAGTCGTTTAGCACCTTTTGTCTCGAAGGGTTGGCATGGAGCTTTCCCTTTGGCCCATGGTGACTTATATTGCAAAAACAGGCACCAAAAACAGTGATAATATTGGATAATATGGAATGTACTGAATGTATCCTTAGATGCGCACACACTGGCTTTCTTGTAAACACTGGCACACACGGGTCAGTTCAAGCCACACCATGGACACGTCTCGTACGAACCATCATCGCAAACCGGGTTTTGTATCGGAAGCGAGGCAAATATTTTCTGCTATATAATGCACGGTTACCGGATTTTTTGGATACCGAAAGCAATCGCGAACCAGGGGGTCCACTGTAGGTTATTCTTAGGTAAGATATATGGAACGAGCATTTTGTAGCAGACGACAGACAGGTCAGACTGAGAGTGCGTCTGTCCTGGAGCTGTGTTGGCGACTAGTCAGCAGTTGGTAATAATATATGGCACGGTAATGGAAACAAGCCCCATTATCTGTCTTAGTGCTGGGGGGAATGACCATTGGGAAGGGGGCAGAGAAGGAGTTGCTGGATAAGTTACAGGTCAACCATAGAAGTAGTTTAGGTCTATAGGGAGGGATCACAAGTCATAGTAGCATCTTGCCTAAAAGGGAGTGGGCAATGAATGGATTCAGGGCAATTGGTAAAAATTGCTGGCTAGACCGGGGAGACTGCAAGGAACTTGCAATCCCATTCATTGATAACTGGGACCTTTTTTTCTTTGGCAAACAATATATGTATGCAGGATGGGGTTTTGAACATCTCTCTCTGGGATGGAGTGGTTGCATTAGCCCAATTCAATTGAGAGAGTGTAATTGATGACTTGTCCTAGGAATTTAAACTGAAATAGATTATAGAGTATGGGTGTTTGTGGGGAAACAATCGGCTGCAGCATTAGGGTAAAATAGCTGTTATTACCGGGATACCACAGGGAAATGATCTTAAAGAACAAAATTCAAAAAAAAGTTGGCTAGTAAAGCAAATCAGTTGAACAACAAACAAAGAGAGACAGTAGAGGCAACGGTGACTAGCTTCCCTTATGGTTTTTTCTATACCAATAGTAGAGTCTAAGTAAATAAGTAGATGAGCTAAAATTACTTGCAAGTGTAGGTAAAATAGATATATTGTATAACATAGACCAGGTTCAACCTGAAAGATAGAGAATCCTTCTGAATGCAACATACAGAGTTATAACCTATTCCACACTGATAGGGTCAACAGAAGGTGGGTGGTGGTGGCGATGTAATGTCAGAGAAAATTTTAAATTGTTTTCCTTAAGACATGAAACCAGATTAGAAACAACCGAATACAGAATCGGTTTGGCTTCAGTTTCTCCGAGAGTCATGACAAATAAATATTTGGGTGTGATTTATAGCCCCCAAACCTTGATAGGAGGTGTGCGTAAGCATGTTTAAGGGACGAATTCGTAACGCATCTATAAATTGAAAAAAAAAAAAAAAAAATTGGTTTGTGAATAATGGGAGATTTTTAACTTTAGACAAATTGATTGGAACAAAATGACAGGAAATCTAGAGTCTAGGTGACTTTCTTGATACGGTTCAGGAATTGTTTTTAGAACAGGCTGTGACAGAACCACTATAAGAAACAATCTGCTTTGACTAGGTTTCTCGCCAACAAAGATTCACTAATTAATAACCTTGAAGGTTAATGATGAGCTCGGGAAAGTGAACACAACTCACTTTGTTTCAATATATCATGAATAACCTGGGGCAGATAACTAACTGCAATCAAATCTCTGTCCCAGATTTTCGCTTGGCCGACTTCATGGGACTGAAAAATTTACTTGCGTGGGCAAAATTGGGATGTCCTAACATGGGACAGTAGTGTGAACTTAGGTTGCCAATATGACATTTTTTTTCACAGAGCATAGTCTAGCAGCCCAGACAACATTTGGTTCCAAGTAGGGAAAGTTAAGATCTAATCAAAATGATCCCAAAAGGAAAATTTTTTAAATACCATAGATTAAAACATTGGTCAAAGAGAGGCATATATAGGCGAATCAAAAGAGGGGATGAGCAGATAAGAAATCAGTATATTCAATTAAAGGAGAGAAATGAAGAAAGGAAAAAGAAAAGCAAAAACAGATTATTAGCTAAGGTCGCAAGGGATTCAAAGCTAACGCAAAAGAGTTCTTTCAGGTATACAAGAATAAGATTATAAGGAACAAGATTCGCCCACTTAAGAGTAACTCTGGTCACATCACTGACAGTGATAAGGATATGTGTGAAATTCTAAATACAGTGGTCCCTCATTTTTCGTAATTAATATCCGTTCCTGGAGTCCGTTACTATAAACAAATTATAACGATTTACAAATCATTTTCCCCATAAGAAATAATGTAAATACAATTAATCCGTTCCTGACACCCAGAAGTATTAAAACAAAAAAAAATTTACTTGAAATATACATCAAGTACATAAACAATACAATGGAAATGATAAATGAAACATTAACAGCATAACACTTACCTTTATTGAAGATTCTCCTTAGTTAATGGGAGACTGGAGGAAGACAGAGAGGGGATTGTTTATAGTTTGGAAGGGGAATTCCCTTCCAGCAACATCTCAGGTACCAATTGCTTTTCTGGGGTTTCTTGTCTTCTCTGTTTCTTAATGCCACTAGGACCACCTTGAGAGTCAATGGAGTCCTGTAACAGCATAACACTTACCTTTATTGAAGATTCTTCTTAGTGTATGGGAGACTGGAGGAAGAAAGAGAGGGGATTGTTTATAGTTTGGAAGGGGAATCCCCTTCCAGCAACACCTTAGGTACCCATTGCTTTTCTGGGGTTTCTTGTCTTCTCTGTTTCTTAGTGCCACTAGGACCACCTTGAGAGTCAATGGAGTCCTGTCTCACAAAATAACTGTGGAGAGAGCTCTGTTTCTGGCATCTCTTTAACACTTCCCTAAAATGGCCCAAGACTTTGTCAATGTACATGTTGCCAATATGGCTTGCAACAACCTTGTTAGGGTGATGTGTCTCCATAAAGCTTTCCATCTTACCCCACATAGTAAAAATCTTTTTAATTTCTGAAGAAGGCACCTTCTTCCATCTCTCTTCCTCCTCCTCTGCAGCAAGATTCTGAGCTGCGATGTGTTGCTCTTCCTGCTGAAGCTCTTGCAGCATCTCAGCATCCTCCAAACTCACCTCCAACCCCATGGAACTCCCCAGTGCCACAATTGATTTTACAACAGACATAGGCTCATCAGGGTCAGTCCCAAACCCTTCAAAATCCCTCTTGTAGACACAATATGGCCACAATTTTTCTCCAAGCAGGTTTCAAAGGTCCTGTAGTCACTCCCTTCCCAAGCCATACCTATAATGCGGGTATGCAATGGAGGATGCTGAAGTGTTTCTCATCCAAATTTCCTTAGGGTCAAGGGGCGTGTCTGTGGGTCCACAATCAAGAGCACCTATGAAACATTGCTTTTGTTAAAGCTTTTTAAAGTTTGCAATGACGTGCTGTGTCCATGGGGCTGATGAGAGGAGTGGTATTCAGGGGCAAGAACTTTAACAGTATGAACCCCAAACTCCTCAAAAATTTAGGTCATGCCAAGTTTGGAGGATGAGGCCAGGTGCATTGCCCATAATTAGCAGGTCACTTTAGATCCATTTTATCTTTACCAGAGATACTCCTACACACTAGGGCCAAACCCTTCATTGAACCACTCGACGAAAATTTCCCTCGTGACCCTTGCTTACTAATAGATTTCCAAAACACAACACAATTTACTCTTCATAACATTTGTTTTTCCTGAACACTCTGGGATTTTCAGAATGGTACACTTAGCAAAGGCTTCACTTTGAAATCCCCACTAGCATTAGCGCAGAACCATTAGCATTAGCCTGTCTTTTTCATAGGCTTGTGTCCTGCATTGCCTTTCCTATTGTGTAATGAAAGTCCTCTTAGGTCATTTTTCTTCCCAAAAGAGGCCTGTTTTGGGTCACAATTGAACACTTGTTCAGGTTTCTGTCCTTCAGCCTCTATGTAACTCCTGGAATTCATGCACCCATATTTTTCAACTGCCAAGTGGTCCGAACTGACAGCCCCTCACCATGCTTACCACACTGTGTATGCCAGTAAATGGTTCTTAAATCTCTCATACCAGGCTTTTGCTTGGCCTTTAATCACCTCAATCACTATTTGCAGGGATTTTCTTTACCAAATCGCATGCAACTGGCCTAGCCAATTTCCACAATATCGAAGTCATAAGAGTATCTCTGCTAATTGTTCTCATTTATCAGCACCGATAAAAACTTCTCAACCCTTCGAGTAATTGGGATCTCATTTTTGGTCCACATAGTTACCCTCACCTTTGAACAAACAGCAACCTTGATTTCCTTTTTTCCTTGGCACTATGAACATAAGGTTTGTAGGGTTTCTTATTACATCCTGGCCAGTTCGGCCACACTTGTACTGCTTTCATATTGTCAGTGATAATTTTCTTAAATTCAATTCGTAATTCTCACCTTCTATTACAAAAACAAGTTATTTTTTAAGAAGGTAAGGTTTACACTCATTTTTTGTAATAAAGAGTTCGGGATACATAAAATACACACATTAAAATCAATTAATCTTTTAATATAAAAAATGAAAATCAACTACTTTGGTCTAGAGGTATTTGAACTAAAAAAACATCTGATAATATAATACGGTTACAATAATAAATTATAATTTAGCATTTACTAAAAAAATAAATAATAATTCATAAACCCTAACACAGGGTACAACCTTGACACTAATGTGTCACTATATATATATATCTATGCTAAAATAATATATATTAATAACATATTTAAAATAATAAATAACAATCAAACTGCGTTTCTCAACAACACTTTATCCGAGTTGTGATTGCTCTTTCTCCCACCGTGCACTTACACCCTTTTTCTCCGTGTAATACACAACACTTTCGCAACCTTGTCACACATGACAAACACCCTTGTCTCTGCGTCACACTACCCCATAGCGTCTATGTCGAGGCAGTCACATGACACTATTTCCCAATGTACACAACAACCTGACCATCTCAGTGTCACACGACACCCTTTTCTTTCTCAGTGTTCCACTACGTCCTGTGAGCATATCTCAGTGTTCCACTCCATCATACTTCCCTAAGTGTCACACTACAGTCCTAGCCCATTTAGTGTAACAACTTCCAACATTTTCTTCATGTAATGTCCCACCTAAACACATCCAACGACTTCCCGCCCACAGTTTTGACCAGCGTAGGCGGCGAGTCTGCAGACTTCACCGGTAGTCCTGGAAAATACTCTCTAAGGCCGGTATAAGTACACCGAAGATGGACTGGTGAGTACTTATCTACCTACCTTTCAAGCCAGTTGACACACCGCAAGGTGGTCCGATGCAGCACACACTATGTGCAAGCTCACTGAATGCAGCCGTCAAATAACTGAGGCCCAACAAGACTCAGTGAGCTTGCAGTGAGCGCTTCTTCTAATTCAGTAGAAGCCAAGTAAATACTCACTACTGCCAGAAGATGTGTTACATTAGGGTGTTCAGGAACCTACTGCTTAGATGTGTACCATTAGGTGTTCAGGTACTTAATGCCTTAGCTGCGTACCGTGAGGTGTTCAGGTACCATTCTGCTTAGCTTGCGTACCGTGAGGTTGTTCAGGTACATACTGCTTCTAAAGCCAGTAGATGTGTACCATTAGGTGTTCAGGTACCTACTGCTTAGATGCATACCATGAGGTGCTCAGGTACATAATGCTTCTAAGGCCAGCTCAGCAGTCCCCACATTGGGTTTGATGACATACCCAGTGGTACTGCCGGCCGGCAGGTTAACCATTTAACCGCTAGTTTGGTATGGGGCCGCAACACCTTCTTTACCACAGGCTTGGCACTAGGAGCTTTCTTTGGAGCCGTGGTAGCTTATTTAGTGCTTGCAAGCACTAAAATAAATGGAATACAGTGGACCCCCGCATAGCGGACGCCTTGCATAGCGGACAATCCGCATAGCAGACGCTTTGTTTGCTAAAATTTTGCCCCGCATAGTGGACAAAAACCCGCTCAGCGGCCTTGTCCGAGACGCGTCAGTGTGGCTCCCTCCAGCCACCTCACATGTGCCGCCCGTGGCCATTGTTTACCCAGCCACCTCTAGCCTCCGCGGTAACATTCAAGCATACACTCAGGGAAAATAATTCGTATTATTACAGTGTTATCGGTGCTGTGTTCGGGTGTGAAAAAAAGTGACGAAGTGGGGCCCCAAGTGAGCGAGTGTGCGATCTATGGGAGATTCCAGCAGCCTGGGGGGGGAGGGGGGGGGGGGGGTGGAGCTGGCTGTGCTATGAAGTCTGATGGGTGGGTGACATAGGGGGAGGATACAGAGTCGACAACATATCTTGCTGGAGATAGTGGAAGAGATATTACACGCGTATTCTTGTAATAAATTGATACTATGAACTCGACCAGGGGTCGGAGTACGTATCACCGACCTGGTCAGGTTGTACAAAAAATCGAAAAATCAATCCATCTCTTCTATTGTGGGCAAGAAAACGCAATCAAGGAAGCTGTTGTTGCCAAGGTTTAACTGGTTTCGGAAACAAAGATGCAAGTGATGGAAGATTGTTGAGAGACTCTTATTGGTGTGGATAAATTAAAAACAGCTCGCAGGGAAAGCGTCTCTCAAGCGATCATATGTAAAAGGCTAGGAAGTTGCATGACGATCTAATAAAAAATGCCTGCAACTGTGATGTGTGAAGTGCATTTAAGGCCAGCAAAGGTTTGGTTGAGAGATTTAAGAAGCGTAAAGTGCATCCATCAGTGTGATAAGGCTATGGTGAGGCTGCCAGTTCGGACCACAAAGCCGGCTGAAAAATATGTGCATGAAATCAAGGAGTACATAGAAACTGAAGGACTGAAACCAGGAACAAGTTTTTAATTGTATGAAACAGGCCTGTTCTGGAAGAAAATGCCAAGGCAGGACCTACATTACTTCCCAGGAGGAAAAGGCACTCCCAGGACATAAGCCTATGAAAGACAGGCCTTACTTTGTTGATGAGGCCAATGCTAGTGGTGATTGCAAATTAAGCCTTATTAGTGTATCACCTGAAACTCCCAGAGCGTTCAGCAAAAGAATGTCCTTCAAGGATAATTTGTGTGTGCCTGTGGAGGCAAACAGTAAGGCATGGGTCACTATGGGAATTTTTTCTATAACTGGTTACACCATGCATTAGCCCCCAATGTTGAAAGATTACCTAACTGAAAAAAATTAGACCTTAAGTGCCTCCTGGGTTAGACAATGCCCCTGGTCCATCCTACAACGTGGCAGAGCGACTTATGGGACATGAGCTTCATTAAGGTGAAGTTTTTGCTCCTAATACCACTCCTCTCCTGCAGCCCCCCTTGTACCAGCATGTCATTTCCAACTTCAAGCAACTGTAAACACAAAGCTCTGTTTCAAAAGTGCTTTGAAGTGGACGCACAGACACTCGATTGACATCTAAAGAGTTTTGGAAGATCACTTTAATATTCCTCATTGTGTAAACCTTATAGGTTAAGGCCTTGGGGAGGAGTGGACTAAGAGAACCTTTGAACACTGGTTGAGAAGAAACTGTGGCCAGAATGTGTAGACAAAAGGGATTTTTTGAAGGTTTGAGGCAAACCCTGAGAGGAGTATACCAGTTGAGAATCAATGTGCATGGGAAGTCCTTGGTTTGGAGTTAGTGGGGATGATTTGAGAGTTGGTGGAGAGGACATTGAAGAACTAACCACTGATGAGCTGATAGATCAACTTCAAGAGCAAGAGGCCAGACTCGGGAAACTGGTTCAAAGGAGGGAGGAGAAATTGAAGAAAATTGCCTACTTCAAAGATTAAGTAAATGTGTGCAAAATGTCTTGAGAGTGCAACCTTTTTTGATGAAAATCACCCTCACACAGCTATTGCAAGCCGTGCTGGGACTGTTACAATGAAGTGTTTTGAACACACTTTAGACAAATCATAAGGAAATGAGAGGTAACAGGCCACTAGGAACAGATTTGTTGTCGAAAGAAGTTCCAGTGACTCCTGAAACTGTCCTAGTGGCATTAAAAGAAAAGGAAGTAAACCCCAGAAAAGGACTTGCCTCCTCAAGTCTTAATGGAAGGATATTCCCCTATCTAAAAACACTAACACTCTCTCTCCCCTCCTCCCATCCCATCAATCATCACAGAACTTCAATAAAAGTAAGTGACATGTAATTGTGCCATGCCTTTTTCCAGTTTGTGTGTACTAAAATTAACATTTTTTTTGTGGTAAAAAAAAAATTTTTTTTTCATACTTTTGGGTGTCTTTCACGGATTACTATTTATTTCCATTATTTTCTTATGGGGAAAATTCCATTCGCATAGCGAACATTCGCATAACAGCCAGCCCCTTGCACGGATTAAGTCGCTAAGCGGGGGTCCCATGTCTGTAATTATGAAATATTTCGCTGGAGCACGTGAGGGAAATCTTCGCTCCCCTGGTAAACAATGCCAGACAGGGCTGCCCGCCACGCTCACACCATTGGTACGTTGGGGGGGGTTTCCGGGAAGAAATTACGACCCTTGCCTCTGCTACACACTACCCGCATAGGTCTAGACGAGGCCCAGTCCCACATGAACACAATTCAATTTCACTACAACCTGACCAATCTTCGAGGTCACACGACACCCCTTTTCTCTTAGTTTTCCACTACGGTCCAGTAGCATTCTCAGTGTTCCACTTCCATCATACTTCCCTAGGGTCCCACAACGGTCCTTGCCCAGTTTAGTGTAACACTCCCAACCTTTTCTTCATGTAATGCCCACTAAACAGCATCCAACGACTCCGGCCCACAGTTGACAGCGTAGGCGGCGCGTCTGCCAGACATCACCGGTAGTCCTGTAAATACTCGCTAAGCCAGTAGAAGTACACCCGTAAGAATTGTCTGGTGAGTATAATCATCTACCGCCTTCAAGACCATTACACACCGCCAAGGTGGTCCGATGCAGCACACACTATTTTGGCAAGCCAATGAATGCAAGCCGTCAATAACTGAGGCCAACAGACACAGTGAGCTGCGGTGACGCTTCTTCTAAAGTTCAGTAGAAGCCAGTAGAATACTCTCTACTGCCAGAAGATGTTTAACCATTAAGTTTCAGTACCTACTGCTAGATGTGTACCATTAGGTGTTCAGGTACTTATAGCTTAGCTGTGTACCGTGAGGTGTTCCAGGTACATACAGCTTAGCTGCGTACCGTGAGGGTGTTCAGGTACAATACAGCTTCTAAAGCCGAGTAATGTGTACCATTAGGTGTTCAGTACCTACTGCTTAATGCATACCAATGAGGGCCTCAGGTACATAATGCTTCTAAGGCCGGCTTCAGCAGTCCCCACATTGGGTTTGATGACATACCCAGTGGTACTGCCGGCTGGGCAGGTTTAACCATTTAACCGCTAGTTTGGAAGGGGGGGGGGGGGGGGGGGGGGGGGGGTGGGGGGGGGGGGGGGGGGGGGGGGGGGGGGGGGGGGGGGGACCACAAACCTTCTTTACCACCAGGCATGGCACTAGGATCTTTCTTGGAGCCGTGGTAGCTTATTTAGTGCTTGCAAGCACTAAAATAAATGGAAATTATGAAATATTTCGCTGGAGCCACGTGAGGGATCTTCGCTCCCTGGTAAAACAATGCCAGACTGGCTGCCGCCACTGCTCACACATTAGTACGTGTCCGGAAGAATTAGCGACTCGCTAGTCAACTTATGAAAAGCGAGTCTATGTTTATACGAAAATACCGCTATGATTGGCGAAATTTACGATTGCTGGGAACTACGAAAAGCGAGGGACCACTGTACCTATATTCCTTCAGTTTTCACCCATGAAAATACAAGCGATATTCCTGAAATAATAAGATTAGATTAGAACAGTATAATAATAAACTAAGTACTATTGCGGTAACTAGTGACATTGTCCTCAGACAAATAGAGAAGACTAAAAAGTAACAAATCCCCAGGTCCGATGAACTGTTTGCAAGGGTGCTAAAGGAATGTAAAGAGGAACTTAGCATACCTTTGGCTAATCTTTTTAACATATCACTACAAACTGGCATAGTGCCTGATAAGTGGAAAATGGTGAATGTAATACCTATTTACATGGCAAGGTTACAGTCCTTGGCTTTGACTATAGACCATTAAGCCTTACCTCCATAGTGGTGAAATTTTATGGAAATCAATAATTACCGAAGCAATTCGTAGCCATCCTTGACAGGCACAGATTGATTAATGATTCTCACACTGTTTTACAAAGGGGCGTTCCCTTTCTTACGAATTACACTTCTTTCACAAGGTGTTTGAGGAGTGTAGATCATGTGCAATGATATAATATTGGTGTAATGGGGACTTCCAGTAAGGCTTTCGATAGAGTTCCACACCAGAGGCAATTGAAGGAACCTTAGGGCACACGGAATAGAGGAGAAATTTTTTTCCTGGGTAAGGCATAGCTGACAATAGACAGCAGAGAGTTAGCATAAAAGGGAGAAATCAGAATGGGGAAATGTCACAAGCGGTGTTTCCTCAGGGGTCAGTGTTGGCCCAGTGGTTGTTCACAATTACAAAAAACAACATAGATGAGGAATAAATGTGCGACATAAGCAAATTTGCTGACGACACCAAAATAGGCCATCCAATCCATTCTAATGAAACAAATAGAGCACTCCAGATGATTTGAATAGACTGATGCAGTGGTCGAGAGGTGGCAGATGCAGTTTTATACAGTGGACCCCTGCTTAACGATACCTCCCAATTTACCCAATTAATGTAAGTGGTATTTATGCAAGTGTGTTTTGTACGTGTATGTTTGGGGGTCTGAAATGGACAAATCTACTTCACAATAATTTTCCTTAGGGGAACAAATTTGGTCATACTTGCACCTGAAACATACTTCTGGAATGAAAAAATATTGTTAACCGGAGGTCAACTGTATGACAAATGCAAAGTTCTAAATTGTTGGTTACAGTTTTAAATAACCATGCCACATGTACATCTAAATAATGTAGATCTTAATACTACTGGAATGCAAAAAGGATTTAGGAGTTCTGTTAGCATAACCTAAAACCAAGACAACAGTGCCATTAGTGTTTCAATAAAGCTAACAGAATTCTGGCTTCAAATCTAGAGAATAAATATAGAAGTCCTCAGGATTGTTCTTCAACGCTGTATACATTGGTTAGCCTCATTTAGACTAGCTGCTAGTTCCTGGTCACCGTTCATATAGAATGATATAAATCGTTTGAACACGTACAGAAGGAGGATGACAAAGATATCCCTATAATCAGAAATCTTCCCTATGGTATAGACTGAAGGCCCTGAATCTGCACTCTCATGAAAGGCGTAGAATTAGGGGGATATGATCGAGGTGTAAAATGGAAAACCAGCAGTACATAAAGGGAATGTAAATAGTGTGCTGAAAATTTCCAGCCAAGACAGGACCCGCAGCAATGGATTCAAGTTTGGAAAATTCAGATTCAGGAAGTATGTTTAGGAAAGTACTGGTTTGGTAATAGAGTGGTGGTGAGTGGACAAACTCCCTGAGTACAGTTATTGAGGCTAAAAACGTTGTGTATTTCTTAAAAAATAGTTAGATAATTACATGATTTGTGTGGGTGGGGTGTGATTTGGACCTGACTAGCTTGTGCTGCGGGTCTGGTACAGTGCTCCAACCTTGAAGGGGATGACTCAATCTGGGTGGGTCATGGGATAATCCGGTGGTGAGTCATTTGGACCTCATCCGGGGGGGAGGGAATGGACCTCTCCCATTGGTCAGTAGGCCTGTTGCATGTTCCTTCATTCTTATGTTCTTATGTTCTAGACGTCACCGAAACACGAGTTTTTCATGAAACTCGAGGGCAAATTATTTTCAAAAAAACTCTCCAAAGGTCGAATATCACGACGTCCGAGGCTGCCAAACTTGAGGGTCCTCTGTATACTTTACCTTTGCATAAATGAATGGTACGTGCCCCACCCCAACTAAACAATAATTAAATGCCAATTACCTTTATACTATGGAGATGATGAAATGATGTTCCAAGCAAGCAGGGTAATTCTATTGTTTGGAAGAGATCCCCTTTCCATACAGACTCATGTACCAAATCCTTTGCTGGGGTTACCTCCCTTCTTGGATATTTAATGCCACTATGACCAGCTTGAGAATCCACTGGATTCCCAGTTGTACAAAAATATCCTGCCCAGAGATCTCTTGTTTTCTCCATGCCCTTAGGATTTCCTAAAATGGGACCAAGAGTGTCATTTGTACATGTTGCCAATACGTGTTTGCAACAGCTGTGATAGGATAAAAAAATTTTTTTCGTCCATAAATGCTTGCACCTTTGTAACATTGTCCCCATTTTCCTTAATCCTTACGAAGGCAACTTCTCCATCTCACTTCCTCCTGCTCGAAGCAATTGCGAAATGTGATCTGTTGGTGTTGTGCCTCAAGCTCTTGCAGCTTCTGCAATGGTTAGTTCCATCGTCCGTTCTGCACTAACACTTCCACAATACTTGTCACAATCCTCCAACCCCATGACTTTCCCCAGTGACACAATAGAAATTTTTTTTCCCACAACTAAATAGGCTCTGAGGGTTAGCCACAAACCCTTCAAATCCTCTCTTGTACACATTGAGCCACAGTATTTCTCACAAGCAGAGTTCAAAGTCCTGCAAGTCCCTCCCTCCCTATCCTTACCTGTAAGTTTATGCAACTGAGGATATTGAAGTTGTCTTACAAAACTCTCTTAGGGTCAATTTGAGTGTCTGACTCATTCTTCAGAGCACTTTTTGAAACACTCCTTTTGTGTAGAAGTTTTTAAAGTTTGAAATGACCTGCTGGTCCATGGGCTGAGGAGGAAAATTATTATTAGGAGGCAAAAATTTTAACTTTTCTGAAGCTAAACTGCCCACGCATTTGTTCTTGCAAATCGGAGGATGAAGCAGGAGGATTTCATTGTCCATTTATCAGGAGCACTTGAAGTGACAGTATATTTTCATGAGGTAATTTTTCACTGTAGGTCAAAACTCACATAAAACAGTCCGAATAATTTCACTTAGTGACTCATTCTTACTGTTTATCTGTTCACACACACAAATTATCCTCGACGATATTGTTTTTCTTTGAACACTCTGGGAGTGTCAGATATACTTAGCAAAGGTTTGCACTTTGTAATCACCACTTCATTCGCTGTGGTAAACATAATTGTGAGCCTGTCTTTCATAGGCTTCTGTCCTGGGAGTGAACATTAAAATGGTATGAAATACCGACAGATTGTTAGGTAAGACACATATGCAACAGTTAGGTATCTTTATTTCAAAACGTTTCACCTACACAGTAGGCACTCCTGGGAGTGCTTTTTCATCCTGAGTAATGTAGGTCCTGTTTGGCATTTTCTTCCAAAACAGGCCTGTTTCATCACAATTAAACACTTGTTCAGGTTTTAAGTTTTCAGTCTCAATGTACTTCTTAGAGTCCTGCACATATTTTTCAGCCGCTTTTTTGTGTGAACTGGCAGCCTCACCATGCCTTATCACACTGTGTTTACCACTATGATTCTTAAATCTCTCAAACCAGCCTTTGCTGGCCTTAAATTCACCAGTATCATTCACTATTTTGGAGGCATTTTCTTAATGAAATCATCATGCAACTGCTTGCCTTTTCACATATTACTGAACTGAGAAACACATCTCCTGATAATTGTTTTTATTTATCCACACCAACAACAGTCCCTCTCCACCTCTTCATTATTGCAACTCTGATTTGAAAACATACTTGCACCTTTTCACAACAATAGCTCTTTATTGTGTTTCTGTTAGCCATGGTAGTAGTGATTGGTTGAATGGGTTTGTTTCATAGCCTTTCCAACACAGACATGCACAATCCACTTTCATATTTTTCAAATGATCTCTTTTTCATTTCATTGTAATTCTCACCCTTTTTAACCACAGGCCTTGGCACTAGAGCTTTCTTGGGGCCCATGGGGCTTATTTAGCAGTTACAAGCTCTAAAAACAACTGGAATAATAATAAAATATAATACAGGGTACATTGTGGGATTGACTGAAATGACTTGTAAACAATTGCGGTGCATGGAGTCTTTGGAGTGGCTGGTCCCGCTCAGTCGCGCTCTGTCCAAATGGACACATCCGCGACGAAAGACGTTAAACAAGTTTTTCGCATTGGTAAGTCAATTTTTTTGATGCCAAAGAGCGCCGTTGTCCATTTTTGCATTAGGTCGATGCCACTCTGTTTGAGGGTCCACTGTCCATATGGATTTTATATTTATAGTCTCAGTATCTTGGCCTCATTTGATACAATGGAAAATATATTGTAGAATTAGAGTTTTGTGTAAGCTAAATTTCATTCAACTCGGTTTGAGAGATAGAATGGAGGAAGAGAGCTCATTGTAAACCAAAAATATCGGAAAGCGAATCAATTTTCCCCATAAGAAAAAATAGAAATCAAATTAATCCGTGCAAGACACCCAAAAGTATGAAAAAAAAAAACTTTTACCACATGAAATATTAAGTTTAATGCAATAGAATAGTAATTACAATAACAATAAATAACGAAAGAATAATTGACACTTACCTTTAACCCTTTGAGGGTCGACAGGCCCTCTCCGAAACTCGTTCTCAGGGTTGGCTAAATTTAAAAAAAAAAAAAAATTATTTTCTCTTATGAAAAGATAGAGAATCTTTTCCCGATCATAAAGACACCAAAAGTTTGAAATTTGATAGAAAACTTACGGAATTATGCTCTCTCAAAGTTAGCGGTCCTCGTCGATGTTTACGCATCGGCGATTTTTGCCCCCTTTGAGCCCCCATTTTAGGCAATTATTCACTGTACTGTCGACAAAAAACATGAATATTTTCGCTTAGAACCCTCCATTTATTTCGATCGAATGTGTGCAAGAAAACCACTCATTTATGAAATTCAACTAGCAGTACAGTGGTAAGAATTTTACATTTTGGCCAATATTCACACTAATTTCAAAAGATTCCAATTTCCCGAAATAGGGGTCCAGAATAAACGAAGAAAGACATTCCTAGCACTAAAATGAAATCTCCCTCTAGTCATAAGTAACGTCTCAGGCCCCTCTTATATTCTTTTGCTTTCCACTTTGAATTTTTAATTTCACAAAAAATATAAGAATTCCTGTTATCAGACTACTGCATTAGTGCAACAAATGGTATATAATATTAATGAGCACTTGTGAAAGAATATTAGACTCACCAGTTGACGTGTATTGCACGCTTGGCAACGATTTGTGTACTTTTGCAGTTTGGTAAATAATCGAACATTTTCTTGCTACTTTGAGCTCAATTTCAAGGCACTTTTCTTTGTAAAACCAGTCAAAATCGTCTCAATTTTGTGTAATATGTTAGAGCCCTCCATACTATAAAATGAGACAGAAAACTAGAATACAACAACTAAATAACCAATACAAAAATACACTCAAAGTCGCCTGTTATTCAAAAATATGGTCAAAGTTTTTTTTTATTCTCATTATGCACAGTGTGCTGCAGATTTTTTTTTAGACTGTGCACACTGACCACATAGACCCATTCTTTCATATGAAGGCCTACCAGCTTATCTCCGACCCACTAAGAATTGAGGCCGCTAGAATTTAATGAGTACTAGACGTCAAAAAACCCAACGCGTAAGACTAACTAGTACGACGAAAACCCATCAAAGGGTTAATGAAGATCTGGTGGATGAATGAATGGGATGGGAGGAGGGGAGATGTGGATGGTGTTAGATTTAGAAGGGGAATCCCCCTCCAGAGGACTTTAATTAGCAAGTCCTTTTCCTGGGTTACTTCCCTTCTCTTTAATGGCCATAGGACCAGGTTAAGAGTTTCACTGGACTTCTTAGCACAACATAAACTGCAGCCTCCACCATGCCTAAACACACTATGTAAAAGAGGGGCATTTGGGGTAAGAATAAACACTTTTGGGAGGAAAAATGGGCTAAGGGAAGCATAGGCAATGGGTTCGAAGGGTTTTGGGGTAGGTTTAAAAAATGTAGTGTTTAAGTTTTTCGCAAATTTGTGTTACAGGAAAGGGGGTGCAGGAGGGAAAGGAGCTTTGGGTGGAATGATGATGTAAAGAAGTAGTGGGGAGAAAAATTAGCAATGAAAATTTTTTTACAAAGTAGAAGTGATGCAAGGAGGAAAGTAATGGAAAAAAGAGGGGGTTTAAGAAGGGGTGAAGCAAGAAAAAGAGAGAAAAAGGGAAGAGTGGTGAGATTTACAAAAAATTTTTTGAAAATAAGAAAAAGTTTTGGGAGTGAGATTAACAATTAAAAAAAGCCTAGAGAACAAATGGATTTGTCAGTTAAAAATTTGGAAGGAGGTTTTTTAAATGGAGAGTTAGGGTTTTTGGGAAGATGGAGGGAATTTTTTTTGGGGAAATTTTTAAAGTTGATGAAAATGGAAGCTGTGTTTTTCGTTAGGGGGAAGGGGGAATAACACTGTAGGGTGAGAAGACCATTTTGATGGGGGGGAAGTTCATGAGCAGTAGGTAAAATAAAAGGGGGGTAAGGCACCCGGGGATTGAGGGGTAAATGAAATTTAAAAGCGGGTGGGGATTATTTTGGGAGTGGTTGGGCAATTATTTAAAAAAATGTATGGAAAGGTAAGGTACCTAGGGATTGGCAGAGAGCAGCATAGTTCCTTTGTAAAAAGGGCAAAGGGGAAAAAAGAGAGTGCAAAAATTATGGGGGGGATAAGTCTGTTGAGTGCCCGGGAAAAGGTAGGAGAGTTATAATTGAAAGAAAAGAGTAAACGGAAAATAGGATAGCAGAAAACAAGGAGCTTTGGGAAGGGTAGGGGTGTGGGGACCGGGTGTTTACGTGAAACAATAATAAACAGTATTTTAGATAAGGCTAAAGAGGTCTTGTGGCATTTAGGTTGGAAAAAGGCGTATGACAGGGGGGGATAGGGGGGCAATGTGGCAGATGTGCAAGTGTATTGTAGGGGGTAGGTACTGAAACATAAAGAGTTTTTTAAACGAGGAAGTGACTCAATTAGAGTAGAGAAAAAGGAAAATTTTTTTCCCATAAAAGGGGCCCTTAGACAAGGATGGTGAGCACCGGGGTTGTTTAATATATTTATAGAGGGGGTGTAAGAGAAGTAAATGTAGGGTCTTGGGCAAGAGCGTGGATTAAAAAAAAAGAATCAACAAAAAGGGGAGTTGCCACAGCTGCCTTTCTAAAACACTGTCCTTTTGGAGATTCTGAAAGAAGTTGCAGAATGGGGGATAATTGGGGGGTTGCAAAAAAGAAAATTAAAGGGAATACAGGAAAGAGTAAAGGGTTTTGAGGATAACAAAAAGATTATGATGAAAGATTTAATTCAATGGAGGGAGAGTATGGGAGTGAAAAGTATTCAATATTTGGGAGTGGGGTGTCAGCGGAGGGTCTATGAAAGAGGGTGAATCATAGAATTTATGAGGAAGGGTGTTGAGGTGGTTGGACATGTAGAGAGAATGGAGCGAAACAGAATACTTCAAAGTGTATCATCTGTAGTGGAAGGAAGAAGGCGGGGTATGGGACGGCCTAGTAAAGGGTTGGAGGGAGGGGGTATAGAGTTTTGTGTGCGAGGGGCTTGGACTTCCAGCAGGCATGCATGAGCGTGGTTTTGATAGGAGTGAATGTGAGACAAATAGTTTTTTAGATACATGACGCTGTTTGATTTGTGAGCACAGTAACATTTAAAGGGATCAGGGGAACCGCGTCAGGCCGGACCTTGAGTCCCTGAGATGGGGGAAGTACAGTGCCTGCACACTGAAGGAGGGTGATAATTGTTGCAGTTTAACCATTTCAGGTCCGTTCCCGTTGATCTACGGAGCTTTACGTTGCAGGGTCCAAACCGTAGATCTACGTCATGAAGACTCAGCTCACTCTGATAAACTGTGAGTGGTAACTTGGGCCTAGATATGAAGAATACATCTATGTGGTTATGTTGTCACACATAAAACAGATCCTTCAGCACACTGAGTATATGAGAGAAAAAAACTGAATCATGATTTTTCGATTAAAACAGCGACTTTGCAGTGTTTTCTTGGCAGATGTTTTATTTTATAGTTTGTATTTGCGATTTCTTGGTCCACATTTGATAGAATGGAAGTCCAATTACAGAAAGAGATGATTTTGATTGGTTTTTAGCACTGGTTATTGGCTTGAAACTGAGCTCAAAGTAGCGAAATGGTTAAATTTTATGCCGATATTCAAAGAGGTAAACAAACGACCACACACATCTAATACACGTCACTGGGGGTCTAATATAACATTCACAAATATGGTGATGATATTTATACAATTATACAGTATTGCATAACAGTCAACTTCTATTTTTGTGTGAATAAAGAATTCATTATGTTGTATAAAAAATCAAAATGGAATTTACTTGTAAAGCTCAAAATGTAACTAATCACAGAGGAAATGTTAGTTTAGTTTCCCAGGAAAATCCCTACAGTGTTTATTCTGAGCCTATTTAAATTGGGAATATGTTTGAACTTTGTGTTAAATTGGCCAAATTAAACAATTTCCCGATCACTTTATTTTGTAGTTGAAACCAGTTGACTGAAGATTTCTGTGTGCACAATCGATAGAAATAGAAGTCATACTAGTGAAATAGCTAAGAATTTTGTTGATTTGGAATAAGTAATGCCTAAAAATGGAGTCAAAGTCGGCAAAAATCGCCGATTCTAAATATCAGCTGACCATCAAATTCGCGGAGAGCATAAATTCGGTCAATTTTTCCACCAAATTTCGTACTTTTTTGTTTTATTACCTCACAAAAGGAATCCTCTTACGATTTTCCATAAGAAAAAAATAAACAATTTTTTTTTTTTTGGAAAATTCCTTGGACACTGGGCACCACTCAGATTTGGGGGGCCTTGGAAGACCCTGAAAGGGTTAAAAACAGTAGTGTTAAAGCACCCATCTGGCAAGACAGTGATGGAGTGAAATGAGGTGAAATGATTTTTCATTTTCCGGCCACCCTGTCCTTGGTGGAATCGGCCAAGTGTGATAATAAAAAAAAAAAATAATTATATATTAATTAAAAAATTAATACTAAACATGTTAAAATTAACATTTTTTACTTGCCTTCTTATTGAAGACTGGTGGATTGGCAACTGAAGACAGGAGGAGAGAGAGGGAGTTGGGGTTAGTGTTTGGAAGGGAATCCCCTCCATAAGGACTTTAGGTGATCAAAGCCATTCTGGGTTACTTCCCTCTCTGTCTTTTAATGCCACTAGGACCAGCTTGAGAGTCACTGTACCCCTGGGTCCTCACAAATAACTGTCTTTAGTCCTCTGGTCTTCTGAACTGTCTTAAGATATCCCTAAAATGGGACATGTGTTCTGCACTGAACTTGTTGGCAAAGATGTCTTGTTTCAGCTCCCTCAGGGTGTAATTTCTCCACACAAACATTTGGACATCATCCACTTGGCGCAAGCCTCTCCTAATCTTTAAATTGGCATTCAACTTCCTTGCCTTTCACAAATAAACGTCTCTGAAACACTATCACCCTGCCATTTCTTATCCTTGATCCTGTACACCAGCAACAACTTTCTCAACCAGACGATTAGTCTGTTGTCTTTTTTTTGGTTAGCATGTAACACATTTTGCAACAATCATCTTCTTGATTTGTTCTTTCTTTGCCAGGATAGAAGGAAAGTTGATTTGTTTTTCCCCATACATCTTAGCAAGCACAACAAGTTTCACACCACTCTAATGCTTCTCCATTATTTCCTTTTTCACATCTATGGTGTTTCTCACTTTCTTTACCATGGGGTACCACTAGCAAGTTTCTTTGGGCCCATGGTAGCTTATTTCACGGTCCCACAAGCAATGAATTAATCATAAAATGTTTGAATGAGAGTGCAGGTTAGTGTTCACTTATGCATCAACAAAACCAGACTGGTTCATGGCGCCTGCATGGGGACGTGGACAGAGTGGGCTGGCGGATAGGTCCGGTACCCGGCAGTTCAAAAATAGGGACGAGTTCAATATTAGGGTCAAAATTGGTTCGAAAAGCAGTCAATTTTCGAAGTTTTTGATAAGCGATACATTTGATATTTGAGGTTTCACTGTAATTACAGTAATGTGTTGCAGTACAAAGAGAGCCACTATCATGCCTAGGCATTATGGGCAGACTTAATTTAATGGCTTACAGACTACTTAATACTTAAGAAATTTATTGTAGTTTAAGTTGTACAGTAGTATCAATAGTACAATTATTATAATTATACAGTTGTATGAATTAGAGCAAATCTTTTTTGTGTGTGAATAAAAATTTGAAATGAAAAGCAAGCATATTCAAAGAAGTTCCTGGAGAGGTGACGAATGAACAGAGAAAATGTTATTTTAGTGTCAGGAATGTCTTTCATTATTTATTCTGGACCCTATTTTGAAAATGGTTTTTCTTGAATTTTCTGTGAGATTTGAAAAATTAGTATTTTCTGATTACTTTATTGAGTAGTTGAAATAGGTAAATGGGCAGTTTCTTGTACTCAATCAATAGAATGAAAGGAATTCTAACATCATAGCTATGAATTTGGTCGACTGGAAAGCTGGACCTCTTCAAGGGGGGCTCCTTGTCATGGGGAAGAGGCTCTTGGTCTGAGGAATTAGACCTGTTGGTCTCCTTCCTCAGACCAAACCTAATTACCCCACAATCCCCCCTTCCCCATCCCATCCTCCCCATCCTCTCCTTTTTCCTTTCCTCCTCTTCCTCCCCACCCCTCCCTTTTACCAATCCTCTTTTTGGCCTCTGGGATTTTTCCCTCAGGCGCGCTGGTTCCTAGGTGGGGGAAATGGTACCGGGGTCCATCCCATTCCATTTAGGCTCTTGGCGGTGGCGTAGTTTGCCATGGAATCTGGATCACATGGGGATGTCCCAATCCCTCTCCTGCATCCCGGAGGGTGGCTTTGGGTGTCTTTCGGGCGACAGGTATATCTCTGGAAGCCACCTTTCAGATTCCAGGGGTGGTAGGCCGAAGGAGGTATGCTTTGTGGTGGATATCCAGCTGCCCTCTCTTTTGTAAACCGAGGTAGCTCGGCAGATGTGAGGTTGCTATCCCAAATTGCTGGTTTACTGGCATGAAGGGTAGGGTATGGCACGGGTTCCATGTGCTACTTGCAGTGCTGAGGTCCTCTTGGGCGTGGAGGGAGATTTCTGGCCCTTTCATTCCTCCTAGGAACTATCCCTCCCCGGTCCCCTCTATTTTTATTCTTTTTTTTATTTTTATTTTCTTTTCTTCTTTCTTTTTTTTCTTAAAAACAAAAAGAAAGAAGTAACCTAACCATGGAGTCCCACATCCATGACCCCGCTACCCCTGGGCCCCTTATTGTTACCACTCCCCATTCTGACTTCACCTCGTCTTCTGGCCACTCTTTGGACACTCCTAAGGCCTCTGTACCTCTTGCTGGTGCTGTTTCATCACCCGCTTCAGATGCCGGGGTTTCGACTGACTCCTTCGATTTGTCTGACCTCCGCTCTCCTTTGACTATGCTTCCGGCCTCTCCCTCTACTGTGTGGCAATTTTCAAATTGCCAGCCCATCCCACATCGGACCAATGCTGGTCCCGCTTCTAAACACCAACGACAATCTCCTGATGATGTTATTTTGTTACCTTCCCATTTTCCTCAGAAAAGACCGACACATCATGCACTCCCTCTCCACACTCAGTTTCAGATCACACAGTGGACTAAATTCTTTACTTTAAGACTGACTTCTTCTACTGGCTATCTTTCTGACCTTAGTATTGGCAAAGTGCTCCTGCACCATATTAGTAGAGATATTTCCTTTCATGCTCTTAAGAGTGGTATGCGCATCATCACAGTCCAGAATTCTACCCAAGCTCATGATCTCTCTCTTCTTTCACATATCGATACTATTCCTATCACTATCGAAAAACATCATTCCCTCAATTCTTGTAGTGGTACTGTTATTCTCCCCCATACCATAGTCCCACAGAATTTCCAGACATGTGGCGATGACATTCTCGAACAGCTGGAACTCCAAGATCTCCCATTTCTCAAGGTAGACACTTATGTTCTTCCCACCCGCGGGCGAAGACGATACCCTTGTAATGTGGCTCGTTTAACTTTTGACAGCCGTGAACTCCCATCCTCTGTTTATGTAGCAGGACATCAGTTACAAGTTCGAAAGTGATCCACTTTCTCCGCAACAGTGTAGGGAAA
>NC_069475.1:22311654-22335057 GCF_026875155.1 Cherax quadricarinatus | reverse complement strand
ATGATCCCGTGACACAATTGATTCCACAACTAGCATAGGCTCTTGAGGGTTAGCCACAAACCCCTTAAAAATCCCTCTCTTGAAACACATTGTGGCCACAGTTTTCTCCAAGCAGAGTTCAAAGTCCTGCAAGTCACTCCCTCCCAATCCTTACCTGTAAGGTTTATGCAACTGAGGATATTGAAGTTGTCTTCCCAAAAACTCTCTTAGGGTCAATTGAGTGTTGCGTCACTTCAGAGCACTTTTGAAACATCCTTTTGTGTAGGTTTTTTAAAGTTTAAAATGACCTGCTGGTCCATGGGCTGGAGGAGAAAAGTTGTATTAGGAGGCAAAAATTTAACTTTTCTGAAGCTAAACTCCCGCGCAATTTGTTCTTGCAAATCGTGAGGATGAGCAGGAGGATTCATTGTCCATTATCAGGAGGCACTTGAGTGACAGTTTCTTTTCCAGGAGGTAATTTTTCACTGTAGGGTCAAACTCACCATAAAACCAGTCCAGGAAAATTTCCTTAGTGACTCATTCCTTACTGTTTGATCTCTTCATCACACACAAATTACCCTTGACGATATTGTTTTTCTTGAACACTCTGGGAGTGTCAGAGTGATACGTGAGCAAAGGTTTCACTTTGTAATCACCACTAGCATTCCTGTGTAACATAAGTGTGAGCCTGTCTTTCATAGGCTTCTGTCCTGGGAGTGAACATTAAAATGGTATGAAATACCGACAGATTGTTAGGTAAGACACATATGCAACAGTTAGGTATCTTTATTTCAAAACGTTTCACCTACACAGTAGGCACTCCTGGGAGTGCTTTTTCATCCTGAGTAATGTAGGTCCTGTTTGGCATTTTCTTCCAAAACAGGCCTGTTTCATCACAATTAAACACTTGTTCAGGTTTTAAGTTTTCAGTCTCAATGTACTTCTTAGAGTCCTGCACATATTTTTCAGCCGCTTTTTTGTGTGAACTGGCAGCCTCACCATGCCTTATCACACTGTGTTTACCACTATGATTCTTAAATCTCTCAAACCAGCCTTTGCTGGCCTTAAATTCACCAGTATCATCACTATTTGGAGGCATTTTCTTAATGAAATCATCATGCAACTGCCTTGCCTTTTCACATATTATTGACTGAGAAACACTATCTCCTGATAATTGTTTTTTATTTATCCACACCAACAACAGTCTCTCCACCTCTTCAATTATTTGCAATCTCTGTTTTGAAACATACTTGCACCTTTCAAAAACAATAGCTTCTTTGGGATTGTGTTTTGTTAGCCATGGTAGTAGTGATGGTTGAATGGGGTTTGTTTCATAGCCTTTCCAACTCAGACATGCACACTCCACTTTCATATTTTTCAATGATCTCTTTTTTCATTTCCATTGTAATTCTCCCCCTTTTTTTACCACAGGCTTGGCACTGAAGCTTTTTGGGGCCCATGGTGGCTTATTTAGCAGTTACAAGCTCTAAAAACACTGGAAGAATATAAAATATATTACAGGTACATGTGGGATTGACTGAAATGACTTGTAAACAATTGCGGTGCATGGAGTCTTGGAGTGGCTGGGCCCGCTCAGGTCGCGCTCTGGCCACATGGACACATCCGGGACGAAAGACGTTAAACAAGTTTTTCGGCATTGGTAGAGTCAATTTTTTGATGCCAAAGAGCGCCGTTGGTCCATTTTTGCATTAGTCGATGCCACTCTTGTTTGAGGGTCCACTGTTCATATGGATTTTATATTTATAGTCTCAGTTTCTTGGCCTCATTTGATACAATGGAAAATATTTTGTAGAATTAGAGGTTTGTGTAAGCTAAATTTCATTTCACTCGGGTTTGAGAGATTGAGATGGAGGATGATTGTCAATCATTTGCAGACTAAAAGTAGCTTGGAATTAAGTTCAAAGTAGTGGAAATGTCCAATTTTTCCCAATCTTCAAGAGTAAACAAATCATGTTGTGCGTCCAATACGCTTGCAACTGGCTGGTTTAATATGAGGTCATGAATGGGTTGATATTAGTCAATAGTCAATTTTATTTCTTTGCAACTTAATACATTGAGATTATGTACAGTGGAACCTCAAATTTTGAACTTAATCCGTTCCAGAAGCTAGTTCAAAATTCAAAAAGTTTGAAAAGCGAAGCAATATTTTCCATAAGAAATAATGGAAATACAATTAATCCATTCCAGAAACCCAAAAATGTTTACAAAAAAAAAAAATGCATTTTATAGAGATTAATTATAGTTTTATATACACACAACAAATATAGTGTACAATTATGTATGTATTAAGAAATTAAAATAAACGTGTAAAATAACATTTTTACTTGCCTTTATTTGAAGTTTGGGTGATGGCATCTGGAACCCAAAGGAGGAGGAGGGGGATGGAGTTGGGGGTTTTAGTGTTTGGAAGGGGAATCCCCCTCCATAAGGACTTTAGGTATCAAAGCCATTTCTGGGGTTACTTCCCTTCTCTGTCTTTTAATGCCACTAGGACCAGCTTGAGAGTCACTGGACCCCTGTCTCACAAAATAACTGTCTTCAGTCCTCTGTTTCTGGAACGTTCTTTTAGATTTCCCCAAAATGGGACATGGTTCTGTCACTGAACTTGTTGCAAAGATGTCTTGTTTCGCTTCCTCAGGGTGGTACTTCTCCACAAACATTTGGACATCATTCCACTTGGCGAAATCTCCTTAATTTTCAAATCGGCATGCAGTTTCCTTGCCTTTTCACAAATAATCGTCTCTGAAACACTATCACCTGCCATTTCTTTTTTCCTTGATCCACACCAGCAACAACTTCTCAACCTGATCGATTGTCTGTGATCTTTTTTTGGTTAGCATGTTAACACATTTTGCAACATCAGCTTCCTTGATTTGTTCTTTCTTTGCCAGGATAGAAACGATGGTCGATTTGTTTTTCCCATACATCTTAGCAAGCACAACAAGTTTCACACCACTCTAATGCTTCTCCATTATTTCCTTTTTCACATCTATGGTGTTTCTCACTTTCTTTACCATGGGGGACCACTAGCAAGTTTCTTTGGGCCCATGGTAGCTTATTTCACGGTCCCCCAAGCAAATGAATTTAAACATAAAATGTTTTTAATGAGAGTGCAGGTTAGTGTTCACTTATGCATCAACAAAACCAGACTGGTTCATGGCGCCTGCATGGGGACATGGACAGAGTGGGCTGGCGGATAGGTCCGGTACCCGGCAGTTCAAAAATAGGGACGAGTTCAATATTAGGGGGCAAAATTGGTTCGAAAAACAGTCAATTTCGAAGTTTTTATAAGCGATACATTTGATATTTGGGGGTTCCACTGTAATTACAGTAATGTGTTGCAGTACAAGAGGGGCCACTATCATGCCTAGGCATTATGGGCAGACTTAATTTAATGGCTTACAGACTACTTAATACTTAAGAAATTTATTGTAGTTTAAGTTGTACAGTAGTATCAATAGTACAATTATTATAATTATACAGTTGTATGAATTAGAGCAAATCTTTTTTTGTGTGTGAATAAAAATTTGAAAAGAAAGCAAGCATATTCAAAGAAGTTCCTGGAGAGGTGACGAATGAACAGAGAAAATGTTATTTTAGTGTCAGGAATGTCTTTCATTATTTATTTGGACCCTATTTTGAAAATGGTTTTTTTTTGAATTTTCTGTGGATTTGAAAAATTAATATTTTTGATTACTTTATTGAGTAGTTGAAATAGGGAAATGGGCAGTTTCTGTACTCAATCAATAGAATGAAAGGAATTTTTAACATCATAGCTATGAATTTGGTCGACTGGAAAGCTGGACCTCTTCAAGGGGGCTCCTTGTCTGGGGAAGAGGCTCTTGGTCTGAGGAATTAGACCTGTTGGTCTCCTTCCTCAGACCAAACCTAATTACCCCACAATCCCCCCTTCCCCATCCCATCCTCCCCCATCCTCTCCTTTTTCCTTTCCTCCTCTTCCTCCCCACCCCTCCCTTTTACCAATCCTCTTTTTGGCCTCTGGGATTTTTCCCTCAGGCGCGCTGGTTCCTAGGTGGGGGAAATGGTACCGGGGTCCATCCCATTCCATTTAGGCTCTTGGCGGTGGCATAGTTTGCCATGGAATCTGGATCACATGGGGATGTCCCAATCCCTCTCCTGCATCCCGGAGGGTGGCTTTGGGTGTCTTTCGGGCGACAGGTATATCTCTGGAAGCCACCTTTCAGATTCCAGGGGTGGTATGCCGAAGGAGGTATGCTTTGTGGTGGATATCCAGCTGCCCTCTCTTTTGTAAACCAAGGTAGTTCGGCAGATGTGAGGTTGCTATCCCAAATTGCTGGTTTACTGGCATGAAGGGTAGGGTATGGCACGGGTTCCATGTGCTACTTGCAGTGCTGAGGTCCTCTTGGGCGTGGAGGGAGATTTCTGGCCCTTTCATTCCTCCTAGGAACTATCCCTCCCCGGTCCCCTCTATTTTTATTCTTTTTTTTATTTTTATTTTATTTTCTTCTTTCTTTTTTTTCTTAAAAACAAAAAGAAAGAAGTAACCTAACCATGGAGTCCCACATCCATGACCCCGCTACCCCTGGGCCCCTTATTGTTACCACTCCCCATTCTGACTTCACCTCGTCTTCTGGCCACTCTTTGGACACTCCTAAGGCCTCTGTACCTCTTGCTGGTGCTGTTTCATCACCCGCTTCAGATGCCGGGGTTTCGACTGACTCCTTCGATTTGTCTGACCTCCGCTCTCCTTTGACTATGCTTCCGGCCTCTCCCTCTACTGTGTGGCAATTTTCAAATTGCCAGCCCATCCCACATCGGACCAATGCTGGTCCCGCTTCTAAACACCAACGACAATCTCCTGATGATGTTATTTTGGTACCTTCCCATTTTCCTCAGAAAAGACCGACACATCATGCACTCCCTCTCCACACTCAGTTTCAGATCACACAGTGGACTAAATTCTTTACTTTAAGACTGACTTATTCTACTGGCTATCTTTCTGACCTTAGTATTGGCAAAGTGCTCCTGCACCATATTAGTAGAGATATTTCCTTTCATGCTCTTAAGAGTGGTATGCGCATCATCACAGTCCAGAATTCTACCCAAGCTCGTGATCTCTCTCTTCTTTCACATATCAATACTATTCCTATCACTATCGAAAAACATCATTCCCTCAATTCTTGTAGTGGTACTGTTATTCTCCCTCATACCTTAGTCCCACAGAATTTCCAGACATGTGGCGATGACATTCTCGAACAGCTGGAACTCCAAGATCTCCCATTTCTCAAGGTAGACACTTATGTTCTTCCCACCCGCGGGCGAAGACGATACCCTTGTAATGTGGCTCGTTTAACTTTTGACAGCCGTGAACTCCCATCCTCTGTTTATGTAGCAGGACATCAGTTACAAGTTCGGAAAGTGATCCCTACACCGCAACAGTGTAGAAATTGCTGGCGATTTGGCCACCCAGCAAAATATTGCAGATCTATTGCTGAATGCCCAGTCTGTAGTGCCGATGACCATTCTAACACTTCTTGCAGTCGACCTCCCTCTTGCCTTAATTGTCATGAGGCTCACCCAAAAGTACTCTCCCCATTGCCAGGTCTACTTAAATGAGCGGAAATTCTTTCCCTCAAAGGGCAAAAGGTTTCTCTTATGCTAGGCGTTTCTCATCTCCACCCCAAGGAGACTACCCCGGGTTTTTCTTTTCTGGGTTTTTAAAAAACTTCCCCATTTTGGGGGTCCCATCTTCTGCAGCCTCCTCTGTGGTTCCCACCCCCCATGTTATCCTTTTCTAATCCTTTTGTGTCCTGGGTCTTTTTGTCCCTACTTCAAAACCTCAGTTGCCCTCACTTCTTCGGTTCTCCCTCAAAAACCCCAGAATCGGAAGACCTTGTACGACCCCTCCTCGCAATGCCCTTCTGTTTCAGAAGTCCAAAAAAACTCCTTTAACCCTATTTTCCCCTTTATCCCCCTCCCCATTTTACCTTCCCCGGGCTCTGACTGGGTCTTCCCCCTTTTTAATGCCTTGTTACAAGTGTGGAGGTTCATCTCCTCCTCATACTGTGCCTTCCCCCCTGTTCCCCCCCAAATTTTTCCTCTTCTGCCACCTCCCGGTTTCTGCCTCTTCTGTCCCCCCCACACTTCTCCAGTTCCCTTCCCTTTCCCCCCCCCCACCCTTTGGGACAGTCCATTACAGTTCTGATCTTTACTCCAACCCCCCTCCTTCCATCTCCCATATTGTCTCCCCTAAACGTCTTGAAATTCGAAAACAATTAAAGCAATCTTTGAATAATTTCAGGACCCAAACCCTCAAAGGACACTGATCCCCCCCTCTGTTCCCTTTTTTTCTCTTCCCATCAGCGCAACTCCTTTTTCACAGCACACCGTTTTAACCCCTTTGTGCTTGAATGTTGTCCGTGCCATGCATGTGGGCTTTTCTAACCCCCCTTAGTCCATAGGTACCCTTACGTGTGGATTTAGGTATCTTTATGTTGCCAATCATGGCCCCATTTACAGTGAAATATACGCGGCCTCAAGGGGTAATTGGGGTGAGCTTCAGATGTTGCTCTTCCAGTTTTCCCCTGTTGTGGTTTGCTAACAGTAACCAAAATACACTCTGCCATTATCTATCCCATTCAGGCTATTAATTTAGTGTATTCCTCAGATCCTTTTCCAGATTGGGACCTTTAATGAAAGTGCCCTTCTTCTATCTGCGTTTACCTGGAGAGAGTTCCGGGGGTCAACGCCCCCGCGTGCCCGGTCTGAGACCAGGCCTCCTGGTGGATCAGAGCCTGATCAACCAGGCTGTTGCTGCTGGCTGCAGCAAACCAACATAAGAGAGCCACAGCCGGTGATCGGAAACTGACTTTAGTTGCTTGTCCAGAGCCAGCTTGAAAGACTGCCGGGGGTCTGGTTGGTAATCCCCATTATGTGTGCTGGGAGGCAGTTGAAAACAGTCTCGGGCCCCTGACACTTATTGTATGGTCTTTAACGTGCTAGTGACACCCCTGCTTTTCATTGGGGGATGGTGCATCGTCTGCCAAGTCTTTTGCTTTCGTTAGTGGGTGATTTTCGTGTGCAAGTTCGAGTACTGGTTCCCCTCTAGGATTTCCAGGTGTATATAGTCAAGTATCTCTCCTCCTGCTGTTTTTTTTTTTTTTCAGGGATACAGGTTTAGGGAACCTCAGCGCTCCCAATAAATTGAGGTGTTTTATCTCCGTTTTGCGCGCCGTGTTGAAAGTTCTCTGTACATTTTTCTAGGTCGGCAATTTTCACCTGCTTGAAAGGTGCTGTTTATGTGCGCAATTTCCAGCCTAGATAGAACAACCGTGACCTGAAGACGCTCGTCATCATGGGATTTGGCCTCCCTAGTTTTGAAGGTTCTCATTATCCATCCTGTCATTTTTTCTAGCAGATGCGATTGATACAATGTATGGTCCTGAGGTGAGATCTCCGACAATGATCACTCCCAGGTCTTTGACGTGGTGTTTCGCTTTATTTGGGCCAGAATTTGTTTTGTACTCTGATTAAGATTTAATTTCCTCATGTTTCCATATCTGAGTATTGAAATTTCTCATTCGGTGAACTTTATATGTTTTCTGCAGCCCACTTGAAGATTTGGTTGATGTCTGCCCTGGAGCTTTGCAGTGTCTGCAATGGCCCCCTTTGACACTGTCAAGCAGATTCGGGTGACATCTGCAAGGAAGACACGGTGCTGTGGCTTGACATCCTTGTCTATGTCGGATATAAGGATGAGGAAGCAAGATGGGGAGCGAGTAACGTGCCTTGTGGGAACAGAGCTTTTCACCGTAGCTGCCTCGGACTTTACTCTGTTGACGACTACCTCTGTGTTCTGTTAGTGAGGAAATTATAGATCCATTCGTCCGACTTTTCCTGTTATTCCTTAGCAGCTTTTGTGCGCTATTAATACGCCATGGTCCACATTGTCGAAGGCTTTTGCAAAGGTCTGTTATATATTAACATCTGCTTCTTTTTGTTTCTAGTGCATTTAGGACCTTGATCGTAGTGGTCCAATAGTTGAGACAGAAGGAGCGACCTGTTCTAACCCATGTTTCCCTGGCGTGGTAACTGCATGGGTTTTAGATGCCGTGTGGGATCTTGCCTTCTTAGGACCCTATCAAAGATATTTTTGATATGGGATGTTTAGTGCTATTGGTATGTAGTTTTCTGCTGTTGCTTTACTGCCCCCTTTGTGGATGGGGCTATGTCTGTTGTTTTTAGTAACTGTGGGACGGACCCCCGTGTCATGCTCCCTCTTCCATAGGATGGAAAAGGCTCGTGATAGGGGCTTCTTGCAGTTCTTGGATGAACACAGAGTTCCATGAGTTGGCCCTGGGGCCAGAGATGCATGGGCATGTCATTTATCGCCTGTTCGAAGTTCATTTGGCTGTAGGATACTCGGATAGGCTTGTGTTAATCAAAATTTGTGGCTCTCTCATAAAAAATTCTTATTTGATCTTCGGACTTCTCAGACTGGTTAGCGGCCTTGCTAAAAAGTGAGTCATAATTGGGACTGAGTAGCTCACTCATTTCCTTGCTGTCATCTGTGTAGGACCCATCTTGTTTAAGTAGGGGCCCAATACTGGACGTTGTTCTCGATTTTGATTTGGCATAGGAGAAGAAATACTTTGGGTTTCTTTCGATTTCATTTATGGCTTTTAGTTCTTCCCGCGATTCCTGACTCCTAAAGGATTCTTTTAGCTTAAGTTCGATGCTTGCTATTTCTCTGCTATTTTTCTATGCACTGATATTCCGTACCATCAGCTATTTGTTCGTACTTGCATTACACAGCAGCCTATATTCACTTGCATAGGTAGTATACACTCTGTTCTTTATATCTCTCTCCTTCTTGGGCATTATCAGTCCTGGATACGGACTTTCTTGTTTTCGTCATTACCACCCATGACTGTTACTTAGCGAATTTAAATGCTCATCATTTCCTCTGTGGGGTCTCACTGTGATTCCTGTGGCATTAGTGAGGCTTTTTCTTGCTGCCCACCCCCTCCATGTTTTAAATACATGTACTCACACCCATTTTGATACTTGGGACTCACACTCTCTCTAGAATCGATCTCTCAGTCTGCTCTCCTCCACGCATTAGACTTCACCTGGATGTTATCCTGGATTTACATTGACAGCAATCATTTTCCAATCCATCTACTTCCCTTCATATTCACACCTCTTCGTAACCCACTCTGGCATTTGATCAGCAAATTGGGAACCCTTTTACTTGCAACTGACTGTTTTTAGTGAGGTTCCTGCTTTGTCCTCATTGAGGAGCTTTTACACCTCTTCCTCGTCCTCCTTTTTAACTGCAGCTTCTCATTTCTATATCCAAAGTTCGGGCAGAGGATTCTCAGAAATGCGTGCCTTGGTGGTTCTCCTGCTTGTTGCTGTGCGTGCGTTTGAAAAGCACTCCTGTTGGGGGGGCAGGTACAAGGTACAATAGAACTATGGAGAAACTTCTTTATTTTAAGCAGGAACCGTGCGATCACTCGCCTTGCCATCCGTGTGCATAAACGCCACTGCGTGAGATTATGTCTCCACCAATCATCTTGCTACACTCTTGAGTGTAGTCTGGAAAAAAGTAAAAACATTTGAGTGGTAAATTATTCTCCTGACCGGCTATGTTCTGCAGGGTTGCGGTGTTGATATAGCAAACCCATAGATTGTTGCCAATGAAATTAGCAATCTCTGGTTCCGTAAGATTCAGGGGCACCATCTATGCCCCTCGTTTCTTTCCTCAAAGTTCTGCCAGGAATTAGCACCTCTTGACTTTTCTTTCTCTTAGAGAAGAACAGTATAATGTGCCTTTTACACTTCAGGGAACTGGAGGCCAAGACTCTCAGCTTGCAGATCTTCAGCAGCTGGGCATGACGAATTCATATTTTGTATGTTACAACATTTACGTCAGTCAGCCCTTGCAGTCCTATTACGCCTTTTCAACCTTATTTGGTCACAAGGAGTTCGTCCACAGCTGTGGAAATCTGCCATTGTTCTCCCTTTCCTCAAACTGGGTACTATGGGACATGAAGCCTCCCACTATCATTCCATTGCTCTTACCAGTGCAGTTTTCCAAAAGTGATGGTAGCCTGGTAAATGGATGTTTGTGTGTATTTAGAGGACACATAACAGTTCCCCAACATAATATGGTTTCGTAAGGCCCCCCCGTTCTACCATAGACCCCTTACTACGCTTGGATACATATATTCGTAATGCCTTTGCGAATAACGACTTAGTTATTGCCATACTTTTTTGACCTTGAGAAGGCATATGACACAACTTGGAGGTATAATATTTTAGCCCAAGCCCACTCCTTAGGTCTCCGAGCAATCTACCATCCTTCCTTCAGGCTTTTTAACTGACAGACATGTCCGTGTTCGGGTTAATATGTGCTCTCTCCGACTTTATTAAGAGAAGGTGCCCCAGGGATGTGTTCTGAGCACAACACTTTTTCTCCTTGCTATAAATGATTTGGCACTCTTGCCTTCCATCCAATATTTGGTCTCAATCTATGTTGATGACTTCGCTTCGCTATTGCCTGTGCAGGGCGCCTGACTGTCACCCTTATAATAATTTCTCTCCAGCCATGCGGTTGACCATTGTTTCCTATTGGGCCACCACACATGGGTTTAATTTTCCAGTACCAAAAACTCAAAATTACTTTCACTAGGGGAAAACGCTCTTGTCATCTCCGGATCATCATTTGTACCTCTATGGTCCATATCCTTGAAAAGTGATTAACCAGGTCAGGTTTCGGGGGCCTCCCTCCTCTTTGACCGTAGGTTATCCTGGAAACCTCTTTACCTCTCTGAAGGCAATTTGTCACAGCCGGCTCTGAACTCTTCTTCAAACCTTGCTCATCTTTTTTAGGGAGCTGATCATCGAACTCTCTTCGCCTAAATTCTACCTCATTTTATTGGAAACATGATTATGGTGACCAGATCATATTCAGCAGGCCCTCTCCTGTACTCTCTCTAGCCTTTAACTCCAATCATCACCAAAGGATTATGTTTATGCCTTGGTGACTTTTCGCGCTTCCCCTGTTGAGAGCCTTATGCAGAAGCGAAAAAAAAAATGTTCCATCTTTAATTGAGCGCCGTGATGCCCATTGCCTTCGCTTACTATGTACGCTTTCTCATGATCTCCGCAATCCTTACCATTTATAGAATGGTCTCGATATTAATAGACATTCTTTATTTGTTCGCCGCCTCTGTTTGCTCCATCTCTTCTCTCTTCGCCTACATCCGCTCTTGTCTTCTCTTCAATTACCACCTTTCTATGTTCTTGTAGCATCTCACTTTTTCCTAACTCCCTGGGAAGTTCCAGCTGTTTGAGTCTGTTCTTCTCTTACCATGCTCGAAAGCCCAATGTCTACGGTAGCTCCCGCTCTCTTTTTTTCTTTGGACCATTCCACTCCCATTCCTGCTATTGCGGATGTACATAGATGGCTCTAAGCCTTCTGACTATGTCGTGGATTCGCAGCAGTGTTTCTGGATAAGCATATTACGAGGCATTTACTATCTTCGGCTAGTATTTTTACTGTTTGAATTGTCTGCCATTCTTGCAGCACTTATCCGTATTGCATCTATGCCTGTGTCATCATTTGTGATTGTCTCTGACTCCCTTAGTTGCTTTACAGTTATACAGAAATTTTGATACACATCACCCTTAGTCCTCCGTATCCAACTTGGCTACACCTCATCTTTACAAAAGCATAAAGATATTGTTTTTTGTTGGGTCCCTGGTCATGTTGAGTACAGGGCAATGAACAGGCAGAACTGCTGCACAGTCAGCAGTACATGACCTACCAGTTTCATATAGAGTATTCCATTTACAGAAATTTTGCTGCAATAGCTACCCTACCTTCACACACGCTTGGCAACAAACGTTGGTCTATCTCTGCTTGGTAACAAACCTTCAATTATTTAAACCGAGTTAGATTCCTGGCGTCTTTCTTGTCACCAGTGTGGAGGTTGGGAGACTACTCTCTCACGTCTTCTCATTGGCCATACTCGTCTTATCATGGATTCTCATGGAGAGGCGCCCTGATCCTCTCTGTGAGAATGTCAGGTTCCATTATTAGGTCAGCCACATTCTGTTTGGATGCCACTTTATCAAACTAACACGCAGTATTTTACCTCGTCGTCATCTTCGCTCCGTGCTCTTCTTTCCTTCCCTTCTCGTTGATGGACCCACCTTTCATCCAGACTCTCTCATTGACTTATTGAACAACAATTGAACTTACGTCAAAAACTCTGATGATACCTTCAGTCCTTTCAACCTCAATCCCTTGCTGCCCTCTACGCCCGCACTATCCCCTGCCCTGCTGTTTTCTGTAACCTACTGATCATCCCTCCCCCCTACTGCCGCCCAATACCCTCGCTTCCTTCCCTACCCTGCAGCGCTGTATAGCCCTTGTGGCTTAGTGCTTCTTTTGGATTATAATAATAATATAATAATAATGGAAAGCTGGAATTGGCCTAAATTAGGGCTGGAAAAGAGGGCGAAAATCATGAATAAGTAAGTATAGCATGACTACTAAATTTGTGAGAGCATAATTCCAAAAGTTTTCTATCAAATTTTACGCTTTTGGTTTCATTACCTTTAGAAATAGATTCTGCATCATTTCGTAAGGAAATTTTTTTTTTTTTTTTGAAAAATCTTCAACCCTGAGAGCAGGTTTGAGAGCAGGGGTCACAACCTTTCCTAACCCTACCTCTTTCACACACCTACAACACAATAGTCTCTGACCTTCGTTTATTCCTTCTTTACATAATTCATCCTGCAGTGCTCTAAGACCTTTTCAGGTTTAGCACCTTGATTATATTACTGCTTCTCCTCACTCCCAACAAAGAGTTTACGTTTCCTAAGACCCACATGGTAAACAAATTTTCGCTAAGTGAGGTGCATAATATAACTGATAGTGGGTTTGTGTAGCATGTTTGATATTGTTTTAATGTTACCTTTGCACCCCCCCCCCCCCCCCCCCCCCCCCCATTCATTCATTTCTTGGTATATTTTTAAATGGTTATATAGTAGTGTACTGTATATTGTAAATAAGCAGAATAGAGGAATTCAACTCTAATATATATTATTTAGGTATGCATACTGGTCAGAGAGTTCATTCTAAGTCAAGGTCGTCGGGGTAAAACTAGTACATCACTAAGTGAGGAGAGGCTGATAAATATTATTATACTCAAAGAATTTACTAAAAAGTAAAGATGTTTTTGTTGAAGTCATATTGTTTACTCAATTATTAGTTAATATAATTATTATACACAACTTGTGATTTATCTTGAAGATCTTACAGATTAACATATAAGTGACAATTTAATTTAGTGAAGCTATGACAATTAGCGAAAAAATCTTTTTTAGTTAAAGTATGTTGTGTTGCTAATTGAGGAATATTGTACTATACTGACTTATGTTTCTGTTGAGACATATTTTGTTAAGACTACCAGGTTGTGTCTTGCCAAGACACTATATCTTCAAGTACTTCAAGAAGCAGCAGTGTAAGGATCTACCTGGTTGTATCTTGCCAGGACACTATATCTTCAGTACTTCAAGAAGCACCAGTGTAATGTAAGACTACCAGGTTGTGTCATGCAGGGACACTATATCTTCAGTTAACTTCAAGAAGCAGCAGTGTAAGACTACCAGGTTGTGTCTTGCCAGACACTTATCTTCAGTACTTCAAGGAAGCACCAGTGTCAAGACTACAGGTTGGGTCTTGCCAGACATATATCTTCAGTACTTCAAGAAGCACCAGTGTAAAGAACTACGGTTGTGTCTTGCCAGACCACTTTTCTTCAGTACTTCAAAAGCCACCAGTGTAAGTCTATCAGTTGTATCTTGCCAGACACTATATCTCAGTACTTCAAGAAGCACCAGTGTAAGACAACCAGGTTTTCGTGTCTGGCCAGACCAGACACTATATCTTCAGTACTTCAAGAATGGCAACAGCTGTTTCTTCGTGGAATTTTTAACTAGCTATTACATAATAATCATTTTGATTTGATATTGGGGGGAATTCTATCTAATAATGCATGGCAGTTAATTCTTTGAGGGTTTTGTTTATGTTCTATGGATTTTAAAGCTGGGGGTCCAGCTGTAGTACTACATCATGAGCTCAGCTTTCTCAGATAAGCTGTGAGTAGTAAATTTGGGCCTAAATGTGAGAGAATGCATCTTACGTGGAAGTGTGCACCACATAAAACAAATTCCTGCAGCAGCAGTGGCATAATGAGAAAAAAGTACAACTGTTGTTTTTGGATTTAAAACAGCAAATTTTTGGTGTATTTCTGTTTTTTTTTATGTAGCATTCACTGTTTCTTGGTTCATTTGATGGAATAGAAGATGTATTACAAAATGAATTTGATGGATTTTAGTACTGAAAATAGCTTGAATTGAGATCAGAGTAGTAGAAATGTTCTGTTTTTGTGTTATTAGAGGTAAACAATGACATCATGTGTGCAGTACACGTAGCTGGTGGGTTTAATGTGTGCTGCTGAAGCACTGATCTTATTTATTCCAATTATTACAATATTGAATTAAAAGTAACTTTCTATTTTTTAGTGTGTGCCATAAAAATAATTTTGAATAAAAAATCAAAAATGAAATTCATCTGTAAGCTTACAAATAATGTAACATAAGTAGTAGAAATGTTAGTGTAATGCCTGGGTTGCCTGCACTGTTTATTCTGGACCCTATTTTGAAATTGTAATATTTTGAATTTTGTGTAAAATTGGCCATATACCAATACCAGGTTGCCTGCATGATTATTCTGAACCCTATTTTGAAATTGTAATTTTTGAATTTTGTGTAAAATTGGGCCATATTTACCAAATACCAGGTTGCCTTGCACTGATTATTCTAGACCCTATTTTGAACATTCGAAATATTTTGAATTTTGTGTGAAATTGGCCATATTCCAATTTCAATCACTTTATTCGGAAGTTGAAATAGTTTGAAATGGGCAATTTTATGTGCTCAATAGATAACAAGGAACACATACTAGTAAAATAAGCTAAGAATTCGGTCTAGTAGAACTATGATAATTTGGCTAAAAATAGACTCAAAGTGGGGCAAAATTGCCAATTGCAAATACTTTCGACACAGCAAATTTACAGTGAGTATAAACATATCAATTCTTTAAAAAATTATATTATTTTATTACATTCATAAAAAGATTCTCTACGATTTGCTAAGAAAAAAAAATGATTTTTTTAACCCTTTGGGGAATTTTCAGACTGGGAGTCTGAACCCTCAAAGAGTCAATTAATAGATACAGAAAAATTTGTTTAAACACAATAGCAAATAATAATAATAATAATCATAATAATAATAATTATAATAATAATAATAATATTATTGAGTGTATCTGCAGGGTTCTAGTATACATATTAATCTCTTAACTCAAAACAAAAAATATGATAGTGTTTTAACAAATGATATTAACTTTAATAGCAACTGCTCATAAGTAAAGAAAAAGTTTTGCCTAAATAAATCTTAACATGGGGATATGTTCGTAAGAAAAACCATGTGTTCAGTGTCCAAAATAGTTAAACAAAAATATCATGAAATAGACATGTGAGTATATAAGGAAGATTAACAATACCACTGTTGTATGACTAAAATATTTTAATAAAAATACCTTCATTTAAAAAAATATGGGAAAAACATAAAGAACATAAACTATATGAATGTTCTGAGTGTTTGAAAATGATTTAGTAGAAAAGACAGTTCTGGTGACACATATGAGAGTACATACAGGAAGATAAACCATAGCAATGTTTGAGTGTTTGAAATGTTTTAGTGTAAAAGCAATTCTTGTGACACATATTGAGAGTACATACAGGACGAATAATCCATATCAATGTTCTGAGTGTCTGAAATGTTTTTAGTTTAATAAAAAGCTGTTCTTGTGATACACATTGAGAGTCATAACAGGAGATAAATCCATATCAATGTTCTGGAGTGTCTAAAATGTTTTAGTAGAAAAGACAGGCTTGTGAAGCATATGAGAGTACATACAGGATGATAAACCATATCAATGTTCTGAATGTTATGAAATGTTTTAATCAAAAACCAACTTGTGATACCAAAATTTAGAGTACATACAGTGAGATAAACCATATCAATGTTTGAGTGTCTGAAATGTTTAATCGAAAATTGCCATCTTGTGATACACATGAGAGTATACAGGAGATAAACCATATCCAATTGTTCTGAGGTGTCTGAAATGTTTTAATCTAAAGCTATCTTGTGATAAATGAGAGTACATACAGGAGATAAATCCATATCACTGTTCTGAGTGTCTTAAATGTTTTAGTAGAAAAGACAGTCTTGTGAAACATATGAGAGTACATACAAGAGATAAACCATATCAATGTTCTGAGTGTTTGAAATGCTTTAGTGTAAAAAGCAATCTTGTGACACATATGAGAGTACATACAGGAGATAAACCATATCAATGTTCCGAGTGTTTGAAATGTTTTAATCAAAAAAGCCATCTTGTGACACACAAGATAGTACATACAGGAGATAAACCATATCAATGATCTGAGTGTCTGAAATGTTTTAGTAGAAAAGACAGTCTTGTGAAACATATGAGAGTACATACAGGAGATAAACCATATCAATGTTCTGAGTGTCTGAAATGTTTTAATAAAAAGAAACAATCTTTTGATACACATGAGAGTTTACCTGGAGAGAGTTCCGGGGGTCAATGCCCCCTGCAGCCCAGTCTGTGACCAGGCCTCCTGGTGGATCAGAGCCTGATCAACCAGGCTGTTACTGCTGGCTGCATGCAATCCAACGTACGAGCTAGAGTGCAGCTGGTCAGGTATTGGCTTTAGGTGCTTGTCCAGTGCCGGCTTGAAGACTGCCAGGAGTCTATTGGTAATCCCCCTTATGTATGATGGGAGGCAGTTGAACAGTCTCGGGCCCCTGACACTTATTGTATTGTCTCTTAATTTGCTAGTGACACCCCTGCTTTTCATTGGGGAGATGTTGCATCGTTTGCCAAGTCTTTTGCTTTCATTGTAAGTGATTTTCAAGTGCAAGTTCGGTACTAGCCCCTCTAGGATTTTCCAGGTGTATATAATCATGTATCTCTCCCACCTGCATTCCAGGGAATACAGGTTCAGGAACTTCAAGCGCTCCCAGTAATTGAGGTGTTTTATCTTCGTTATGTGTGCTGTGAAGGTTCTCTGTACATTTTCAAAGTCAGCAATTTCACCTGCCTTGAAAGGTGCTGTTAGTGTGCAGCAATATTCCAGCTTAGATAGAACAAGCGACCTGAAGAGTGTCATCATGGGCTTTGCATCCCTAGTTTTGAAGGTTCTCATTATCCATCCTGTCATTTTTCTAGCAGCTGCGATTGATACTATGTTATGGTCCTTGAAGGTGAGATCCTCCAACATGATCACTCCCAGGTCTTTGACGTTGGTTTTTCACTCTATTTTGTGGTGGAATTTGTTTTGTACTCTTATGAAGTTTTAATTTCCTCGTGTTTACCATATCACAGTAATTGAAATGTCTCATCGTTGATCTTCATATTGTTTTCTGCAGCCCATTGAAAGATTTGGTTGATGTCCGCCTGGACCCTTGCAGTGTCTGCAATGGAAGAGACTGTCATGCAGATTCGGGTGTCATCTGCAAAGGAAGACACGGTGCTGTGGCTGACATCCTTGTGTATGTAAGATTTGAGGATGAGAAACAAGATGGGAGCAAGTACTGTGCCTTGTGGAACAAAGCTTTTCACCGTAGCCGCCTCAGACTTTACTCTGTTGACTTCTACTCTCTGTGTTCTGTTTGTAAGGAAATTATAGATCTATCTACCCACGTTTCGTCCTCTTCAAGGGGGGCTCCTTGGCGTGGTGAAGAGGCTCTTGGTCTGAGGAATTAGACCTGTCGGTCTACTTCCTCAGATCGAACCTAATTACCCCCCAGTCCCCCGTTCCCTATCCCATCCTCCCCATCCTCCCCTTTTTCCTTTCCTCCTCCTCCTCCTCCCCACCCCTCCCTTTTGCCCTTCCTTTTTGGCCTTTGTTTTTTTTTTTTTTTTTTTTCCACAGGCACGCTAGTTCCTAGGTAGGGGAAAAGGTACCGGGGTCCATTCCGTTGAGGTTCTTGGCAGTGGCATAGTTTGCAGTGGAATCTGGATTGCCTGGGGATGTCCTGATCCCTCTCCGGTATCCCGTAGGGTGGCTTTGGGTGTCTCTCGGGCAACGGGTGAATCTCTGGAAGCCACTTTTCAGATTCCGAGGGTGGTGGCCGAAGGAGTTATGGTTTGTGGCAGATTTCCGGCCGCCCTCTCTTTTGTCCACCGAGGTAGCTCGGCAGATGTGAGGTTGCTATCCCGGATTGCCGGTTTACTGGCATGATGGGTAGGGTATGGCACGGGTTCCATGCTGCATCTGCGCTACTTGTGGTGCTGAGGTTTTCTTGGGCGCGGAGGGAGATTTCTGGCCCTTTGATTCCTCCTAGGAACTATCCCTCCCCGGTCCCCCCTTTTTTTATTCTTTTTTTTATTTTTATTTTCTTTTCTTTCTTTTTTTTTCTTAAAAACAAAAAGAAAGAAGTAACCTAACCATGGCAGCCCTAGTCCATAAACCTGCTACCCCTGGGCCCCTTCTTGATACCGCACCCTGTTCTGACCCCGCCTCATCTTTGGACCACTCTTCGGACACTCCTCATGCCTCTGTACCTCTTGCCAGTGCTGTTTCCTCACCCGCTTCAGGTACTGAGGCCTCAACTGACTCCTTCGATTTATCTGACCTTCGCTCTCCTCTGACTATGCTTCCGGCCTCTCCCTCTACGGTGCGGCAATTTTCGAATCGCCGGCCCGTTCCATGTCGGACCATCTCTGGTTACACGCCTAAACAACAACGACAATTCCCTGCTGATGGTACTTCTCCACCTTCTCGTTCTTCTCAGAAAAGATCACACTCCTTCACTACCTTTCCACGCTCAGTTTCAGACTGCACTTTACGACCGACTTCCTCTACTGCCTATCTTTCTGACCACAGTATTGGCAAGGCACTCTTACGCCATGTTGGTAAAGATATTTCTTTTCATCCTCTTAAGAGTGGTATATGCATCGTCACCGTACAAATGCTACCCAGGCTCATGAGCTTTCTCGTCTTTCCCATATCGATACTGTTCCTGTAACTACTGAAAAGCATCATTCCCTCAATTCTTGTAGTGGTACCATCATTCTGCCCCATACCATAGTTCAACAAAATTTCCAGACATGTGGCACTGACATTCTTGAACAGCTGGAACTCCAAGATCTCCCAGTCCTCAAGGAAAGACACTTACATTCTTCCTGCCCCGCGGGCGGAGATGATACCCTAGCAATGTGGCTCGTTTAACTTTTAACAGCCGTGAACTCCCATCCTCAGTTTATGTAGCAGGACATCGGTTACAAGTTCGAAAGGTGATCCCTACACCACAACAGTGTAGAAATTGCTGGCGTTTGGCCATCCAGTGAAATATTGCAGATCTATCCCGAATCCCCAGTCTGTGGTGACGAGGGCCATTCTAAATACATCTTGCAATCGAACTCCCTCTTGCCTTAATTGTCATGGGGCTCCCCTTCGTACTCTTGCCGTTGTCAATCTACTTAAACGGCGGAAATCCTTCCCTCAAAGGGGGGAGAAAGTCTCCCTTATGCCAGGGAAGTTTCTCATCTCCGCCCCCAAAGGGGAGACTACCCGTGTTTCTTATCCCATGTTTCAAAACGTCCCCCACTTCTGGTATCCCATCTTCGCACCCACGTCTGTAGTTACCTCTCCCATAGTCACTCCATAGCTAATTTTTTTTGCTGTCCTCGGCTCAGACTCCCTACTTCAACTCTCAGTCTGATCTTGCTTCTTCGTGTTCTCTCTCACAAGCCTCAGAAAGCGTGAGATCTCGTATGAACACCTCCTCCCAATCTCCCTCTACTTCTCAAATTCAAAAAAAGGTCCGTTAACACCTCCTACCCATCTTCCACCTCCTCATTTTCCCTTCCCTGTCTCTGTACCTGGTTCTCCCCCTCTCACTGGCTCTGTTACAAGTGTGGAGGTTCACCCTCCTCCTCGTACTGTACCTTCCTCCCCTGTTCCCTCACAAGTTTCTTCCTCTTCTGCCACCTCCCAGGTTTCTGCCTCTTCTGTCCCCTTCCACGCTTCTCCAGTTCCCTCCACCCTTCCGTCCCCCCCTACCTTGGTACAGTCCATTACAGTTCCAATCTTTACTCATCCTCCGCCTACCATTTCCAATATTGTCTCCCATACGACGTCTCTGAATTCTGAAACACTTGAAGCAATCTCTGAATATATTGCAGAGACCAAACCATCAATGGACACTGATCCACCCTCCGCTCCTTCTCTCTCCTCTACTCCACCTCTTCAACGGGGGCTCCTTGGTGTGGTGAAGAGGCTGTTGGTCTGAGGAATTAGCCCTGTCGGTCTTCTTCCTCAGACCGAACCTAATTACCCCCCATTTTCCCCTCCCCTATCCCATCCTCCCCATCCTCCCCTTTTTCCATTCCTCGTCCTCCTCCCCACCCCTCCCTTTTGCCCTTCCTCTTTTTGGCCTTTGGGATTTCTCCCACAGGCGCGCTAGTTCCTAGGTAGGGGAAAGGACACCGGGGTCCATCCCATTCCTTTGAGGTTCTTGGCGGTGGCATAGTTTGCCGTGGAATCTGGATTGCCTGGGGATGTCCCAATCCCTCTCCGGTATCCCAGAGTAGCTTTGGGTGTCTTTCGGGCGACAGGTGTATCTCTGGAAGCCACCCTTCGGATTCTGGGGGTGGTGGCCAAAGGAGGTATGCTTTGTGGCGGATATCCGGCCGCCTTCTCTTTTGTCCACCGAGGTAGCTCGGCAGATGTGAGGTTGCTATCCCGGATTGCTGGTTTACTGGCATGAAGGGTAGGGTATGGCACGGGTTCCATGCTGCATCTGCGCTACTAGCGGTGCTGAGGTCCTCTTGGGCACGGAGGGAGATTTCCGGCCCTTTCATTCCTCCTGGGAACTATTCCTCCCCGCTCCCCCCTTTTTTTATTCTTTTTTTATTTTTCTTTTCTTTTCTTTCTTTTTTTTTCTTAAAAACAAAAAGCAAAGGAGTAACCTAACCATGGCAGCCCTAGTCATGAACCCTACCCCCGGGCCCCTTCTTGATACCGCACCCCATTCTGACCCTGCCTTGTGTTTAGACCACTCTTCGGACACTCCTGATGCCCCTGTACCTCTTGCTGGTGCTGTCTCCTCACCCGCTTCAGGTACTGGGGCTTTGACTGACTCCTTCGATTTGTCTGAACTCCACTCTCCTTTGACTATGCTTCCGGCTTCTCCCTCTACGGTACGGCAATTTTCGAATCGCCCGCCCATTTCACGCCGGACCAACTCCGGTCCTACTCCTAAACGCCAACATCAATCTCCTGATGATGCTCCTTCGTTACCTTCCCCTTCTACTCGGAAAAGACCGACACGTCAAGCACTCCCTCTCCACGCTCAGTTTTGGACCACACAATGGACTAAATCCTTTACTTTAAGACCGACCGAGATATTTCATTTCATGCTCTCAAGAGCGGAATGCGCATCGTCACTGTCCAGAATGCTACCCAAGCTCATGATCTTTCTCTCCTTTCGAATATCGATACTACTCCTATCACTATTGAAAAACATCTTTCTCTCAATTCTTGTAATGGTACTGTCATTCTGCCCCATACCATAGTCCAACAGAATTTCCAGTCATGTGGCAATGACATTTTTGAACAGCTGGAACTCCAGGATCTCCCAATCCTCAAAGTAGACACTTATGTCCTTCCTGCCCGGGGGTGGAGACGTTACCCTTGCAATGTGGCTCGTTTAACTTTTGACAGCCGAGAACTCCCGTCCTCTGTATATGTCGCGGGACATCAGTTACAAGTTCGAAAGGTGATACCTACACCGCAACAATGTAGAAATTGCTGGCGTTTTGGTCACCCAGCGAAATATTGCAGATCTATGGCCGAATGCCCAGTCTGTGGTGCCGATGAGCCCTTGTGGCTTAGCGCTTCTTTTTGATTATAATAATAATAGTAATAATAATGTGGTGCCGACGACCATTCTAATACATCTTGCAGTCAACCTCCATCTTGCCTTAATTGTAATGAAGCTCACCCTTCGTACTCCCGCCGTTGCCAGGTCTACTTAAATGAATGTGAAATCCGTTGCCTCAAAGAGGCAAAAGGTCTCCCTTATGCTATGGCAGTTACTCATCTCCGCCTCCAAGGGAGACTACCCCGTGTTTCTTATTCTCGTGTTTCCAAACATCCCCCCACTTCTGGGGTCCCATCTTCTGCAGCCTCCTCTGTTGTTACCCCTCCCATAGCCACTACGGCATCTAATCCTTTTGCTGTCCTTGGCTCTGACGTCCCGACAACAACTCAGTCTGTTCTCACATCTTCGCGTCCTTCCTCACAAACCCCCGTACGACAAGACCCCATATGACACCTAATACCAATCGCCCCTCTACTCAGAATCCCAAAAAAACCACATTGTCAAATCTTCTTTGCCCCTTCCTTCCCTTCTTCCACCTCCACACTTTACCTTTCCAGTCTCTGTACCTAGTTTTTTTCCCCTCTCTCTGGGTCTATTACAAGTGTGGAGATTCACCCTCCTCCTCGTACTATGCCTTCCACCCCCGTCCCCTCCCAAGTTTCTCCCTCTTCTGCCACCTCCCGGTTTTTGCCTCTTCTGTCCCCCCCCACACTTCATCTCCAGTCCCTTACTCTCTTCCCTCCCCCTCTACTTTGGTACAGTCCATTACTGTCCCAATCTTTACTCACCCTCCTCCTTCTATCTCCAATATGATCTCCCATACATCTTTGAATTCAGGAACACTTGAAGCCATTTCAGAATATATTGCAGAGACTAAAACCTTCAATGGACACTGATTCACTTCCTGTTCCTTCTCTTCCCTCTCCTCCATCTTCACAACCCCATTCTTTGCAACGCTCCGTTCCTTCGCTACTTGAACGTCTTCCAATGCCACCACACGTTGACTTTTCTAATCCCTCTAGTCCGTAGGTGCCTTTACCTACAGATTCCTGGTATTTTTTTAATCGCCAATCATGGCCTATTTACAGTGCAATATCCGTGGCCTCAGGGGTAATCGGGGTGAGCTTCAGATGTTGCTTTCCAGGTTTTCCCCTGTTTGTGCTTGCTTACAAGAAACAAAATTACACTCGGCTGTTTTCCAACCTATCTCAGGCTGTAATTTATTGTATTCTTCGGATCCTTTCTCAGATGGGACCTTTAATTATAGTGCCCTTCTTCTACGCAATGATATTCCGTACTGTCAACTATTTGTCCATACCTCGCTGCATTACACTGCAGCCTGTATCCACTTGAATAAGTGGT
>NC_069475.1:22273664-22311154 GCF_026875155.1 Cherax quadricarinatus | reverse complement strand
ACTATCTTGCCTTGTTTTTCCTACTTACATTTTCCCCCCCCAATCCTGCCCCCAATGGGTTTTAGCCCTTTTTAGGCCTTTTGATTTAAAAAAATTAAAAATTTTGGGCTTTCCAAAAATTCAAAAAACAACAGAAAGTTACGTTCTAAAGAAAAAATTTGTCACTTTTCGCTTTTGGTTTCTTTAAAAAATGTTTTGGGGTTTTTGTAAATTTTTTTTTTTTTTTAAAATTTAAACCTGGACATTTAAATTAAAACCCTTTTAATTTTTAAAATAAAAATAGTTTATTTGTTTATTTTTTACAAATTTAGAGGAAATTTCATTTAATAGTATTTAGTTTCTACTCCAAAGATTTTCTTTAAGCCATTTGGGGAAAACCCAAATTTATCCTAAGTGAGGTGCAAAATTTTAATAAAAAGGGGTTTTTAAATGTTTTTTTTTTTAAGTTTTTTACTTAAATTATTTTGGAAATTTTTTTAATTTTATAAATGTTTTATTTGAATAAAAGAATAAAAAAAATTTTTAATTATTTTATTTGGAGCATATGGCAAAGCGAAAAAATTCTTTTTTAGTGGGGGGGTTTTTTTTTCTAAAGTTTAAAATAAAAAAAAAATGTTTTTGTTTCTTTGCAAATATTTTTTAAAAAACCTTGTGTTTTCGAAAAATTTTTCAGAAAAACTAAAGTGAAAATTTTTTTTATAAAGAATTGAAAAAGGTTTTTTTTTTGTATTTTTCCCAAAAAAATATTTTTAAAGTTTTTTTTTGGCAGCATTAAAGGGACTACCAGGTTGTGTTTGCCAACTATTTTAGTACTTCGGGGGCCCATAAAAAGGGACTCCGGGTTGTATTTGCCGACATATATCTTCGTATTCAAAAGCCCAGTGTAAGACTCCAGGTTGTTTTCCCAAACATATTTCTTCGTACTTCAAGAACCCCAGGTAAGATTTTCCGGTTGATTTGCCGACACATTTTCGTTTTCAAAGAAGCTAGTGTAGACGCCAGGTTGTATCTTCCCAGACATATTCTTTATTCAAAAAAGGGGCGTGAAAAGCTCCGGGTTGTATCTTGCGGGGACACTATATCTTCAGTTTTCGAAGCAAAGGGTTGTGGGTATTTGGTATTTTAAATTGGTATTGGGTTTTTTTTTGAAAAAAGAAAAAAGCCAGGTTTTGTTTTTGATCTTGCGCATAATCTTCAGTACTTAAGAAGCCCCGTGTAAGACTTTCAGGTTGTGTTTTGCCAGCACTTATTTCAGTACTTCAAAAAAGCACCAGTGAAAGGGATACCAGGTTGTGTTTTTCCCAGACAATTCTTCTATTCAAAGACAGTGTAAAGATCCGGGTTGATTTCCCGACACTTTCTTCATACTTCAAGAAGCACCAGTGGAAGACAAAGTTGTGTTTGCCAGCCTATTTCTTCAGTACTTAAAGAAAGGCAACGCTGTTTTCGTGTAAATTTTTTAATAGCTATTACTAGAAAAAATTTTGTTTTTGATATTGGGAATTCTGTTAAAAATGCATGGTAGTTATTCTTTGGGGGTTTGTTTTATAGTTCTATGATTTTTTTAAGTGGGGTCCAAGCGTAAACACATATGAGCTCAGCTTTCAGATAAGCTTAGTAGTTAAATTTGGGCCAAAGTGAGGGAAAAAGCATTAGGGGTTTAAGTGTACCCCACTTTTAAAAAAAAAACCCCTGCAGCATGCAGTGTAAGAAAAAAAAAGTGAAACGGGTTTTTTTGTTTAAAAAACAGAAATTTTTTTGGTTGTTTTTCATATTTTTTTTTACGGTGCTTTCCTTTTTGGTTTTCCTTTTTGATGGAAATAGAAGATGTATTACAGAAAGAATTTGATGGATTTTGTACTGAAAAATAGCTTGAAATTTTGAGTTCAGAGTAGAGAATGTTTTGTTTTTGCTGATATTTGGGTAAAACAATGCATCACGTGTGCAGTACACGTCAGCTGCGGGGTTTTAAAGGTGCTGCTGAAAAGCCTGATATTATTTATACATTATTACATATTGAACAAAAAAACTTTTTTTTTTTTAAAATTGCTAAAAAAATTTTTGGAAAAAAAACAAAAAAAAAACTTGTAAAAAACCTACAAAGAAACTAAAAAATGTTTAAAATTTTTTTTGTCCCGGTTTCCCGCCTGTTATTTGGACCCTATTTTTTGAAATTTTAAATTTTTTATTTGTAAAAAGGCCATTTACCAATACAGGTTTGCCTGCACTGTTTTTTTAGACCCCCTATTTTTGAATTTTGTGGAAATTGGCCCTTTTCAATTTCCAAACCTTTATTCGGAAGTTTAAATAGTGAATGGGCAATTTTTATGTGCCAAAAATAAATGGAACATAAGAAAAATGTAAGAATCGGTCTGGTGGAATATGTAATTGGTAAAAAAGACCAAAGGGGGAAAATTTTCCCGGCATAAAAATTTTGACAAGCAAAATTTAAGGTTAAATCATCAAAATTTTTAAAAAATTTTTTATTTTTTTAATTAGAAAAAAATTCTCTACGGTTTCTAGAAAAAAAAAATTTTTTTTTTAACCTTGGGGATTTTCGGCTGGGAGTCGAACCCTAAAGAGCAATAAAAGAAAACAGAAAAAAATTTTTTTTAAACACAATAGCAAATATAATAATAATAATATAAATAATAATAATAATAATTTAAATAATAATAATTTATGGGGCTGCGGGTTTAGTACACATTAATCTCTTAAACAAAACAAAAAAATGTGTGTTAACAAAAAGTATTTAAATTTAATAGGCTTAAGTACGAAAAGTTTTGCCCAAAAAAATTAAAGGGGGTTGTTTATAAGGAAAACCCTGTGTTCAGTGTCAAAAAAGTTTTAAAAAAAAAATATCATGAAAAAGCATGTGAGTATATAAAGGAGATTAAAAATACCTTCTTGTACGATAAAAAAATTTTTTAAAATAAAAAAACCTTATTTAAAAAATATGGAAAAAAAAAAAGAAATAAAATTTTATGAATGTTTGATGTCTGAAATGTTTTGTAGAAAAGCAGTCTTGTGAAACATATGGGTACTAAGGGGTAAAACCATTCAATGTCTGGTGTTTGAAATGCTTTAGTTTAAAAAGCAATCTTGTGACACATATGAGAGTACATACAGGAGATAAACCATATCAATGTTCTGAGTGTCTGAAATGTTTTAGTTTAAAAAGCAGTCTTGTGAAACATATGAGAGTACATACAGGAGATAAACCATATCAATGTTCTGAGTGTCTGAAATGTTTTAGTAGAAAAGACAGTCTTGTGAAACATATGAGAGTACATACAGGAGATAAACCATATCAATGTTCTGAATGTCTGAAATGTTTTAATGAAAAAAGCTATCTTGTGATACACATTAGAGTACATACAGGAGATAAACCATATCAATGTTCTGAGTGTCTGAAATGTTTTAATCTCAAAAGCCATCTTGTGATACACATGAGAGTACATACAGGAGATAAACCATGTCAGTGTTCTGAGTGCTTGAAATGTTTTAGCAAAAAAAGCAGTCTTGTGAAACATATGAGAGTACATACTGGAGATAAACCATATCAATGATCTGAGTGTTTGAAATGTTTTACTGAAAAAAGCAATTTTGTGACACACATGAGAGTACATACAGGAGATAAACCATATCAATGTTCTGAGTGTTTGAAATGTTTTACTGAAAAAAGCAATTTTGTGACACATGTGTAAGTAAGTAAGTAAGTAAGTAAATTTATTCAGGTATACACAATACAGTTACATAGAATTATCATACATAGCAGCATATGTGTAGAGAACCTAGGATAACCCAAAAAAGTCAGACAGAGTCACTTATTTCCATTGGGGTCCTTTTACCTTATTATTATAATATAAAGGTTATAATATTTTCTTATTATTCTATAATGAAGATAACATCTTATTATCATACTAAAAAGACTATCTACTACACGAGGGTCATTAAGACTATCTACAATACGAGGGTCATTAAGACTACTACCCGAGGGTCATTACGACTATCTACAATACGAGGGTCATTACTAGGGATAAGGTAAAATTTACACGTATTTTAGCTAAAAAATAGAAAATCATTCCCCTCCCTTTCTGTTGCTTCATTCATCAGACACTTTTTGGCAGTCTTCTTGAACTGGTTCAAGCTATGACTGGCCTTGACATTTGTGGGTAGTCTGTTCCATTCCTTTATTGCTGTACAATAAAAGGTGTTTGAAGCCTGGCCACTGACTGTGGGTACTACAAAGTTGTGCTCTCTCCCCCTAGTACTATGATTGCTGCGGTTCCCAACCTTGACAAAATTGACAGCAAGATATTCTGGACACTGTTTGTGAGCAATTTTATAAACATGATTTAGCTTCAGTTGTTTTACTCTGTCTTCAACATTCAGCATATCCAACTGCTGTAATTCATCCTGGCCTACATGTTCTCTTGGTCCCAGCCCCAGGATGAATCTTACGATTTTGTTCTGGGTGATTTGCAGTCTATCTTTCAGTTTTTTTGTCAAGGCAGAGTACCAAGAAGAGCAAGCATAATCCATATGGCATTGTATAAGGGCTAGACATAGGGTCCTGCGAGCCTCAGTAGGTAGACACTGTGCTTGTCTATACAGGAACTTCAGCCTGGCATTCGCTTTCTTTACTACACTGTTCCCTATCAATTCTCCTGACATGCATGGGTCAAAGGGGATTCCCAGATATTTAACTGATGAAACCAAAGTGATGGACTCCCCATTACACTGAACATTAAAATTATTTACACTTCTCAGTTTATGTTTCTTTCCAAAGAGAATGGCTTCAGTTTTCCCTAGGTGTAATGATAGTTTGTTGTCTACTAACCATTTGCTGCAGGACTCCAATTCCAGTGTTAAAACATTAGCAATATCTTGTGGGTCTTTACCTGTCACTAACAGAGCACTGTCATCTGCATACAGTAGGAGTTTGCACTTGACACTGATAGGCATATCATTGACATAACATAAGAATAGTAAGGGACCCAGAATACTACCTTGGGGAACTCCACATGTTATAGGCAGGGGTTCTGATTCCGTTTTGTTGATTTTGACTATTTGTCTCCTGTTGCTAAGGTAGGACTTAAACCAGTCTACAGAACCTATACCGATAGATTGAAGTTTATTACATAATATATTGTGGTTGACAGTATCGAAGGCCTTTTGCAGGTCTAAGGTTACCATACCTATGAGGTTCCCTTTTGACATTTCAGTTCTCAGGTAATCCATCAGATTAATAAGGGAGGTATCGGTTGAGTAGGATCTTCTAAAGCCTGATTGATAGCTATGGAGAATGCTGTTGTCATTAAGGTACTTAACTACTTGAGAATACACCGCCCTCTCCAGAATTTTAGATATTATACTGAGTATACTAACAGGTCTATAGTTGCTTACATCAGACCTATTATTTTTCTTGAAGATAGGAGTAACTCTGGCCTCCTTGAACCCCTCCGGTACAGTATTAGTGGTGATTGATAGATTTATTATGTGAGCAATAGGGATTGACAGTTCAAAAGCACCATCTTTTAGGAACTTAGATGGGATGTTATCAGGGCCTGTGCTCTTAGTTGGGTTTAACCTGCTTAGTTCTTTTTGAATGAAGTCATGAGATACACTTACTAGTTGACAACTGTTTGGGGTTACCCCTTTATTGGTATAGTATGTTTGAAACTTATCAGAGTCTGTGTTAAAGGTATTTGATGCAGCTGGTAGTTTACTTACTAGTGTTGATGCAACAGACGTGTAGTAGGAATTAAAGCAATTTGCCACCTTAGATGTTTCGTGGCATACCTCATTATCGATAGTGAGTACTATGTTAGACCTATCTACTGGCTTATGGCTATATCCCAACTGTTTTAGTTGTTGCCAGAGCTTTCTGGGGTTATGCTTATATTCTTCAATTTTTGAGCAATAGTGCTTTGCCTTTGCTCCTTTTATAAGCCTCTGTACTCTGTTCCTCACCCTTTGGAATTCATTAAGTGCTGCAATATCCTGTCTGTTTGCTTTAAATCTTTTTAGCAGCTGGTCTCCGAATTTCATATTATCTAATATCTCAGTAGTCATCCAGGGTTCAGTTTCTTCGTTTAATCCTAACCTCTTTAACTGGTGCAATATTATTAAGAATGGTAGTGAACATTGTTTTGAATTTTTCCCAGGCATCGTTTACGTCCGTGCAACTTGTTATCTCTGTCCAGTCACAATTGTGTAGCCTATTTACCAGTGTTTCTTTACTGTAGTTTCTAGTTGACCTCATTTTTATTGTCCTGTGTAGGCCTATCCAATCCCTAGTGATTTTCCTGGTGCAGTAAATGATGAAATGATCACTAAGACCTGTGGTAATGACGCCTGACTGACTAATGTTCTCAGCGCGGTTGCAAAGTATGTGGTCAATTAGGGTGGCTGAGAACTGTGTGATCCGGGTTGGTTTATTAATTAGTTGGGTGTAGCTATTTAATCCTGAGTGTGTGAAATGTTTTAATAAAAAATGCAGTCTTCTGACACACATGAGAGTACATGCAGGAGATAAACCATTTCAATGTTCAAAGTGCCTGAAATGTTTTTATCAAAAAAGAGATCTTGTGACACTCAAGATAGTACATACAGGAGATAAACCATATCAATGTTCTGAGTGTCTGAAATGTATTAATAAAAAAAAATCTTTTTACACACATGAGAGTTTACCTGGAGAGAGTTCCGGGGGTCAATGCCCCCTGCAGCCCAGTCTGTGACCAGGCCTCCTGGTGGATCAGAGCCTGATCAACCAGGCTGTTACTGCTGGCTGCATGCAATCCAACATACGAGCCAGAGTCTGGCTGGTCAGGTACCGACTTTAGGTGCTTGTCCAGTGCCGGCTTGAAGACTGCCAGGAGTCTATTGGTAATCCCCCTTATGTATGATGGGAGGCAGGTGAACAGTCTCGGGCCCCTGACACTTATTGCATTGTCTCTTAATGTGCTAGTGACACCCCTGCTTTTCATTGGGGAGATGTTGCATCGTTTGCCAAGTCTTTTGCTTTCATTGTGAGTGATTTTCAAGTGCAAGTTCGGTACTAGCCCCTCTAGGATTTTCCAGGTGTATATAATCATGTATCTCTCCCACCTGCATTCCAGGGAATACAGGTTCAGGAACTTCAAGCGCTCCCAGTAATTGAGGTGTTTTATCTTCGTTATGCGTGCTGTGAAGGTTCTCTGTACATTTTCTAAGTCAGCAATTTCACCTGCCTTGAAAGGTGCTGTTAGTGTGCAGCAATATTCCAGCTTAGATAGAACAAGCGACCTGAAGAGTGTCATCATGGGCTTGGCATCCCTAGTTTTGAAGGTTCTCATTATCCATCCTGTCATATTTCTAGCAGCTGCGATTGATACTATGTTATGGTCCTTGAAGGTGAGATCCTCCAACATGATCACTCCCAGGTCTTTGACGTTGGTTTTTCACTCTATTTTGTGGTGGAATTTGTTTTGTACTCTTATGAAGTTTTAATTTCCTCGTGTTTACCATATCACAGTAATTGAAATGTCTCATCGTTGATCTTCATATTGTTTTCTGCAGCCCATTGAAAGATTTGGTTGATGTCCGCCTGGACCCTTGCAGTGTCTGCAATGGAAGAGACTGTCATGCAGATTCAGGTGTCATCTGCAAAGGAAGACACGGTGCTGTGGCTGACATCCTTGTGTATGTAAGATATGAGGATGAGAAACAAGATGGGAGCAAGTACTGTGCCTTGTGGAACAGCTTTTCACCGTAGCCGCCTCAGACTTTACTCTGTTGACTACTACTCTCTGCGTTCTGTTTGTAAGGAAATTATAGATCTATCTACCTACGTTTCATCCTCTTCAAGGGGGGTTTCCTTGGCGTGGTGAAGAGGCTCTTGGTCTGAGGAATTAGACCTATCGGTCTACTTCATCGGACCGAACCTAATTACCCCCCAGTCCCCCATTCCCTATCCCATCCTCCCCTTTTTCCTTTCCTCCTCCTCCTCCCCACCCCTCCCTTTTGCCCTTCCTTTTTGGCCTTTTTTTTTTTTTTTCCACAGGCACGCTAGTTCCTAGGTAGGGGAAAAGGTACCGGGGTCCATCCTATTCCGTTGAGGTTCTTGGCGGTGGTGTAGTTTGCCGTGGAATCTGGATTGCCTGGGGATGTCCTGATCCCTCTCCGGTATCCCGGAGGGTGGCTTTGGGTGTCTCTCGGGCGACGGGTGTATCTCTGGAAGCCACCTTTCGGATTCCGAGGGTGGTGGCTGAAGGAGGTATGCTTTGTGGCAGATTTCCGGCCGCCCTCTCTTTTGTCCACCGAGGTAGCTCGGCAGATGTGAGGTTGCTATCCCGGATTGCCGGTTTACTGGCATGATGGGTAGGGTATGGCATGGGTTCCATGCTGCATCTGCGCTACTTGCGGTGCTGAGGTCCTCTTGGGCGCGGAGGGAGATTTCTGGCCCTTTGATTCCTCCTAGGAACTATCCCTCCCCGGTCCCCCCCTTTTTTATTCTTTTTTTTATTTTTATTTTCTTTTCTTTTTTTTTTTCTTAAAAACAAAAAGAAAGAAGTAACCTAACCATGGCAGCCCTAGTCCATGAACCTGCTACCCCCGGGCCCCTTCTTGATACCGCATCCCGTTTTTGACCCCGCCTCATCTTTGGACCACTCTTCGGACACTCCTCATGCCTCTGTACCTCTTGCCGGTGCTGTTTCCTCACCCGCTTCAGGTACTGAGGCCTCGACTGACTCCTTCGATTTATCTGACCTTCGCTCTCCTCTGACTATGCTTCCGGCCTCTCCCTCTACGGTGCGGCAATTTTCGAATCGCCGGCCCGTTCCATGTCGGACCATCTCTGGTTACACGCCTAAACAACAACGACAATTACCTGCTGATGGTACTTCTCCACCTTCTCGTTCTTCTCAGAAAAGATCAACACGTCCTTCACTACCTTTCCACGCTCAGTTTCAGACTGCACTTTACGACCGACTTCCTCTACTGCCTATCTTTCTGACCTCAGTATTGGCAAGGCACTCTTATGCCATGTTGGTAAAGATATTTCTTTTCATGCTCTTAAGAGCAGTACGCGCATCATCACCGTACAGAATGCTACCCAGGCTCATGAGCTTTCTCGTCTTTCCCATATCGATACTGTTCCAGTAACTATTGAAAAGCATCATTCCCTCAATTCTTGTAGTGGTACCATCATTCTGCCCCATACCATAGTTCAACAAAATTTCCAGACATGTGGCACTGACATTCTTGAACAGCTGGAACTCCAAGATCTCCCAATCCTCAAGGTAGACACTTACATTCTTCCTGCCCACGGGTGGAGATGATACCCTAGCAATGTGGCTCGTTTAACTTTTGACAGCCGTGAACTCCCATCCTCAGTTTATGTAGCAGGACATCGGTTACAAGTTTTGAAAGGTGATCCCTACACTGCAACAGTGTAGAAATTGCTGGCAATTTGGCCATCCAGTGAAATATTGCAGATCTATCGCCAAATGCCCAGTCTGTGGTGACGATGACCATTCTAATACGTCTTGCAATCGAACTCCCTCTTGCCTTAATTGTCATGAGGCTCACCCTTCGTATTCTCGCCGTTGTCAAGTCTACTTAAACGAGCGGGAAATCCGTTACCTCAAAGAGGCAGAAGGTCTCCCTTATGCCATGGAAGATTCTCAACTCTGCCTCCAAGGGAGACTACCTCGTGTTTCTTATTCCCATGTTTCAAAACGTCCCCCCTCTTCTGGTATCCCATCTTCTGCACCCATGTCTGTGGTTACCTCTTCCATAGTCACTCCAGTAGCTAATTCTTTTGCTGTCCTCAGCTTAGACGTCCCTACTTCAACGTCTCAGTCTGATCTTGCTTCTTTTGTGTTCTCTCTCACAAGCCTCAGTAGCAACGAGATCTCATATGACACCTCCTCCCAATCATCCCTCTACTTCTCAAATGTCAAAAAAAAGGTCCGTTAACACCTCCTACCCATCTTCCACCTCCTCATTTTCCCTTCCCTGTCTCTGTACCTGGTTCTCCCACTCTCACTGGCTCTGTTACAAGTGTAGAGGTTCACCTCCTAGTACTGTACCTTCCTCCCTGTTCCCTCACAAGTTTCTTCCTCTTCTGCCACCTCCCAGGTTTTCTGCCTCTTCTGTCCCCTTTCCACGCTTCTCCAGTTCCCTCCACCCTTCTGTCCCCTCCTACCTTGGTACAGTCCATTAGAGTTCCAATCTTTACTCATCCTCCGCCTACCATTTCCAATATTTGTCTCCCATACGACGTCTCTGAATTCTGAAACACTTGAAGCAATCTCTGAATATATTGCAGAGACCAAACCATCAATGGACACTGATCCACCCTCCGCTCCTTCTCTCTCCTCTACTCCACCTCTTCAAGCGGGGCTCCTTGGCGTGGTGGAGAGGCTCTTGGTCTGAGGAATTAGCCCTGTCGGTCTTCTTCCTCAGACCGAACCTAATTACCCCCCCCATTCTCCCCCCCCTCCTCTTCAAGGGGGGCTCCTTGGCGTGGTAAAAGAGGTTCTTGGTCTGAGGAATTAGCCCTGTCGGTCTTCTTCCTCAGACCGAACCTAATTACCCCCCATTCTCCCCTCCCCTATCCCATCCTCCCCTTTTTCCATTCCTCCTCCTCCTCCCCACCCCTCCCTTTTGCCCTTCCTCTTTTTGGCCTTTGGGATTTCTCCCACAGGCGCGCTAGTTCCTAGGTGGGGGAAAGGAAAACCGGGGTCCATCCCATTCCGTTGAGGTTCTTGGCGGTGGCGTAGTTTGCCGTGGAATCTGGATTGCCTGGGGATGTCCCGATCCCTCTCCGGTATCCCGGAGTAGCTTTGGGTATCTTTCGGGCGACGGGTGTATCTCTGGAAGCCACCTTTCGGATTCCGGGTGTGGTGGCCGAAGGAGGTATGCTTTGTGGCGGATATCCAGCCGCCCTCTCTTTTGTCCACCGAGGTAGCTCGGCAGATGTGAGGTTGCTATCCCGGATTGCTGGTTTACTGGCATAAAGGGTAGGGTATGGCACGGGTTCCATGCTGCATCTGCACTACTAGCGGTGTTGAGGTCCTCTTGGGCGCGGAGGGAGATTTCTGGCCCTTTCATTCCTCCTGGGAACTATTCCTTCCCGCTCCCCCTTTTTTTATTCTTTTTTTTTTTTTATTTTCTTTTCTTCTTTCTTTTTTTTTTCTTAAAAACAAAAAGCAAAGGAGTAACCTAACCATGGCAGCCCTAGTCCATGAACCCACTACCCCCGGGCCCCTTCTTGATACCGCACCCCATTCTGACCCTGCCTTGTGTTTAGACCACTCTTCGGACACTCCTGATGCCCCTGTACCTCTTGTTGGTGCTGTTTCCTCACCCGCTTCAGGTACCGGGGGGCTTCGAGACCCCTTCGATTTGTCTGAACTCCGCTCTCCTTTGCTGTTAGCCCTTTTGTGGCTTAGCCTTTTTTTTGATTAAAATTTAATAATAAAAATTCCGCTTCCTTTGCTATGCTTCTGGTTCCCCCTTACGGACGGCAATTTTCGAATCCCCCCCCCGCCATTTCACGCCGGACCAACTCCGGCCTACCCCTAAAGCCAACGTCAATTCCTGGGGAGCTCCTTTTCCCTTTCCCTTTCTACTCGGAAAAACCGAAGCAAGCTCCCCTTTCCCCACGTCAGTTCGGCCCAGACAATGGCAAAATTTCTTGACCGACTTCTTCTTCTGCCTCCCTTTTGACCATAGTATTGGAAAGCGCTCCTGGTATTTTGGCAGAGATGTTTTTTCATGTCTCAAGAGCTTACGCCATCGTCATGTCGGAATGTACCCAAGCTATGATTTTTCTCTCCTTTGAATATCGAACTACCCCTTACACTATTAAAAACACTTTTCCCAATTCTTGTAGTGGTACTGTCATTCTGCCCCCATACCATAGTCAACAAAATTTTTCCGTCATGGGGCAATGCATTTTTGAACAGCGGGAAACTCCAGGAGCCCCAACCTCAAAGGACACTATGCCCTTCCTGCCCGGGGGCGGACGTTCCCCTTTGCAATGTGGTCGTTTAAACTTTTGAAAGCCGGAAAACTCCCGTCCTCTTATATGTCGGGGGGACATCGGTTAAAATTTTTTGAAAGGTGATCCCTCACCAAACAATGTAAAAAAAATTGCTTGCGTTTGGTCACCCAGAAAATATTGCAGACTAGGGCCAAATTGTATGGCAGACGTCCGTGTCAGCGTGCCCCATTTTTGCTCCGGGTTTTTCTCGTGTTTTCATGGTTTCTCTAGTGTAGAACTTTAATTTTTGGGCACAATCCAACAAAACATCCCTCTAGCGGGCCGGAACCCAAATTTTGGGCGGAAAACATTATATACTGAGTCAAAAAAGGGAATTGTGTTACTACCTACAGAGTTATGCCCGAGGGGAAACATAGGCCTTGTCCCGGTGAAAAAAATAAAAATAATTGAATTTTCGTGTCAGAGGAAAGAAAAATTCCTGATAACACTGAGTAGTTATTTAGTTTTTTTTGTTTATTATGCACCCCCTACCCCTCCTGTGGGCGGTAGTCAAAAGATTACAGAGGTACATAATTGGTCCAGGGACTGGACTCCAAGTTTTTATAGCTGAACTAGTTACAGAGGTAATGAACTCACAATATACAAAGGTAATGAACTCACAATTTACAAAGGTAATGAACTCACAATTTACAAAAGTAATGAACTCCAGGTAAGTCTGATCACAATCATGACAAGTTACAAAGGTATTTACAGATTACAGAGGTACGTAATGGGTCCAGGGACTGGGCCCCCAAAGTTTTGATAGCTGAACTAGGTACAAAGGTAATGAGCTCACAAGTTACAAAGGTAATGAATTCTGTAGAATGGTTACTTACATTTATACTTTGGCTACAATCATGAACAAATTATAGAGTAATGAGCAATTCACACTTCCACACCCGGTCACAACTGTAATGAGTTATTGGTGCAAATATTGATTTTTTGAGTCACACACACCACACACACACACACACACACACACACACACACACACACACACACACACACACACACACACACACACACACACACACACACTTTAGTTTAATATCTTTATGCACCCCATACCCATCCTGTGGGCGGTAGTCAAAAGATTACAAAGGTACATAATGGGTCCAGTGACTGGACCCCAAAGTTATGATAGCTGAAACTAGTTACAAAGGTAATGAACTCCAGGTAGATCTGGTCACTAATCATGGCAAGTTTACAGAGGTAATGAATCAGCTTCACTCCTATACATGGTTACAGTCATGAACAAATTACAAAGTAATGAACCACTGATACGTCCACACCTGGTCACAATTGTAATGAGTTATAAATACAAATATTAAGTGGATCATACACCCACACTAGCGCGTGCGCGCACATACACACACGAGGGCGCACGCACGGACATGTGCACACGAGCGTACAAATATATGCATACACACAAGGACGCACACCCACACACACACACCCCACACACACACACCAACACCCACACACACACCCTCACACACACCCACACACACACCCTCACACACACCCACACACACACACCCACACACGCACACACACACCCACACACGCACACACACCCACACACACGCACACACACACACACCCTCACACACCCGCACACACACCCTCACACACACCCACACACACGCACGCACACACACACCCACGCACACACACACCCACACGCACGCACACACACACACACACACACACACACACACACACACACACACACACACACACACACACACACACACACACACACATGCACACATGTGGTATACATAGTGTATAGTGTATACTACAGTGGCTCCCTAGTATATTGATGATAAAGGCTAAAGTGTCATTTGAAAACAGGTGAATTTGTAAATGAAGTGATAAGCCTATAGAGGCAGGTGCCAGAAGTCGCCAGAAACTTACCAAAGGTCAGCTGTTTTAATAATCTTCCTGGCCTGCTAGTGTACTTGCATATAATCTAGTGATACCAGTGAATAGCAGAATACAGTGTTGTAGAAGCAACTAACCAGTACTATAATGGTACTTAGTGGAGTGGAGTGACTTTCATTAGTTTCTTTTTCTTGAAATACCAGACGTTACTGTGAATTTCATATAACCTGTAGTTACCAGCGGTCGCAATATACACAACGAGAAGCAATTATTACTACAGAAAAAGCGTCCTTCCTCCAAAATTTGCACCAGTCAACTATAGTGATAATATAGCATTTATTATGGTGGAGACGGAAAAAAAAATAGAAAAGCTAGATACAGCGATTGATAAACAAGGGCTGAGGTCGACCATTCGTCACTGTAGGAGCTGCCAGCAGTCACCGATTTCTTCAACACGCAAGTTATACTTTTGTATCAATCAAATCACATATTACTCGGGTAGATAATTTCCAGTAGATCCTTCATGTGTTAGCTCAAATCACCGACCAGTATGTTTTAAATAAGTGACCCACTTATCAGATCAGATCGACTGGTCCGAACCCTTGACTGGTCCGAACCCTTGACTGGTCCGAACCCGGGACTGGTTTCAAACGGTTTCGTTGGACAATAAAGCAGACTGTAAATGAATGGGGTTGTAGGCGCCCTTATAAACACAAACATTAAAAATCAGGGACGTGACGGTGAGCTGTCCAATATACAAAAACAGTTAGAAACAGAAATACAAATAGCTAGAGCTTCATTTAAGGTTATTAATAGAATATTCAAGAGGTTGCTAGTAGAATTGCAGTAAATCAACCATTCAAATCATTATGAAGCTGTGTGTAGTCTGTGGTCAGTCAAACAAACGGGCTTCCACATGGATAAATTGTCATTTTTGTGGAAATTGGTGTCACGCTCCTTGTGCAGATATTCAAGAACTAGCTACAAGCAGTATTAAAACAGAGAAGTGTTTTTGGGTATGCCCAAATGAGGAAAATCTGTGGACTAAAATCACAAGGGTATTAAAAGAGGACAACATCAAAGCTGCTTTATAGAAAACCTAGAAGCTTTCTACAACAGATGGGAACATAAAAAGTCTGGGCTGACTGTACTGCCCTTGATACTGGCCATGTAGTCACAAACTGTTAGGCTGGAGGTGATGTCCTGGTAGTCAGTAAATGTGGGGCTGATAGTGCTGTCCTGGGAGACAGTAATGGTGAAGCTGGAGGTGCTGTCCTGGGAGACAGAAATGGTGAAGCTGGAGATACTGTCCTGGGAGACAGTAATGGTGAAGCTGGAGATTTTGTCCAGGTAGTCGGGAATTATACGCAGGAAGGAATACATATAAATGACCTCATAGGGGACAGGAGCCATAGTAGGGAAACAAGTGTAGTCAAAGATAAGATAAAACCAATATTGCAAACTAGAAATACCGCAGGAAATAGCAAACAAGAGGACTCCAATAGCAATAGTGAGGATAAATTACCAAAAACAACTGGTGGGAGCTCCATTGTTGGTGCTAGGGAGGATAGAAGTAAGACAGGAAACATGCACCAACAGGGAATACAGTCACAGAAACCTAAGGCAAGCGGAAACCAAGCCTGTGCACATACTATGCACTTGGTATCTGCTGGCATGGGAAATCTGGAAAAAACAGATGGGACATACAACTATGACCACCCTAGAAAATGCCATGCCCATATGACAACAGAAAAATGCAAACTCCCTTCCTGTAAGCTTTTTCACCCTGAAATGTGTACCTCTTCAGTACAGGAAAGACTGTGCTATAACTTAAATTGCCAGGCATACCATCTAAAGGGGACAAAAAGATACAAAACATCCAGGCCATGGGAAAACCTGGGTAGCCACAGCCACTCAAGAGGGAGAGGTTTTTTAGTGCCAAGAAGGAAAAAAAACTGGCAGGAAATGGCAGAAATCGTACACCAAATCCAGTCATTCCTGGAGTGGAACCACAGTCGATGGTCTCCACTCCAAACCAACAGATACAGATACTAATGCCGGAAAAAAAAATCCCCCCCCCAGTACCAACAATACCACCAGTCCGAGAACATTCTTCTTTGCAAATATGCAGGGTCTAAAGCCAGCAACAAACAACAAAATACCTTTCATCCGTGGACTGCTTGCAGAGGCAAAGGCAATGTTCGCGGCTTTCACTGAGACCCACATAAAGGATCACTTGGACAACGAAATATGGATCCCAGGTTACAACCTATACAGATGTGACAGAGTGAACAGGCAAAAAGTGGGGGGGGGGGGTTGGCCTGTACATTGCAGAGTCACTTGTTTGCACAGAACTGCTTAATGCCTCAAATGATGTAGTGGAAGTTTTAGCAGTAAAGGTCGAGAACCAAAACCTAGTCATTGTGGTAGTCTACAAGCCTCCGGATGCAACATCCCAGCAATTCCAGGAACAGCTGTTAAAAATTGACCACTGTCTGGAAAATCTTCCAGCTCCTGCACCCAACATCTTGCTCCTGGGGGATTTCAACTTAAGGCACCTAAAATGGAGGAATATAGCAAATAATATTGTTGCAGTAATAACACCAGGAGGCAGCTCTGATGAAAACTCACACTCACACAAGCTTTTAAATCTCTGCACAAAATTCAATTTAAACCAGCAAATAATAGAGCCTACTAGACTGGAGAATACACTAGACCTCATCTTCACTAACAATGATGATCTGATAAGAAATGTCACCATATCAAAAACAATATACTCAGATCACAACATAATTGAGGTTCAGACATGTATGCGTGGAGCCCCAGACCGACAAAATGAGACTAGTCACGAGGGAGCATTCACCAAATTCAACTTCAATAACAAAAGCATAAAGTGGGACCAAGTAAACCAAGTCCTCACCGATATAAGCTGGGAAGATATACTAAGCAACACAGACCCCAACTTATGCCTAGAACAGATTAACTCGGTGGCACTCGATGTATGCACAAGGCTTATTCCTCTAAGAAAAAGGAGGAGTAGCTGTAAAATAGAAAGAGACAGGCTCTCCCTTTACAGGCGACGGAAAAGAATAACAGAGCGGCTAAAAGAGGTCAATATATCTGAAATGCGTAGGGAGACACTGGTCAGAGAAATAGCAAGCATCAAACTTAAGATAAAAGAATCCTTTAGGAGTCAGGAATCGCGGGAAGAACTAAAAGCCATAAATGAAATCGAAAGAAACCCAAAGTATTTCTTCTCCTATGCCAAATCAAAATCGAGAACAACGTCCAGTATTGGGCCCCTACTTAAACAAGATGGGTCCTACACAGATGACAGCAAGGAAATGAGTGAGCTACTCAAGTCCCAATATGACTCAGTTTTTAGCAAGCCGCAAACCAAACTGAGAGTCGAAGATCAAAATGAATTTTTTATGAGAGAGCCACAAAATTTGATTAACACAAGCCTATCCGATGTTATCCTGACGCCAAATGACTTCGAACAGGCGATAAATGACATGCCCATGCACTCTGCCCCAGGGCCAGACTCGTGGAACTCTGTGTTCATCAAGAACTGCAAGAAGCCCCTATCACGAGCCTTTTCCATCCTATGGAGAGGGAGCATGGACATGGGGGTCGTCCCTCAGTTACTAAAAACAACAGACATAGCCCCACTCCACAAAGGGGGCAGCAAAGCAACAGCAAAGAACTACAGACCAATAGCACTAACATCCCATATCATAAAAATCTTTGAAAGGGTCCTAAGAAGCAAGATCACCACCCATCTAGAAACCCATCAGTCACACAACCCAGGGCAACATGGGTTTAGAACAGGTCGCTCCTGTCTGTCTCAACTATTGGATCACTACGATAAGGTCCTAAATGCACTAGAAGACAAAAAGAATGCAGATGTAATATATACAGACTTTGCAAAAGCCTTCGACAAGTGTGACCATGGCGTAATAGCGCACAAAATGCGTGCTAAAGGACTAACAGGAAAAGTCGGTCGATGGATCTATAATTTCCTCACTAACAGGACACAGAGAGTAGTCGTCAACAGAGTAAAGTCCGAGGCAGCTACGGTGAAAAGCTCTGTTCCACAAGGCACAGTACTAGCTCCCATCTTGTTCCTCATCCTCATATCCGACATAGACAAGGATGTCAGCCACAGCACTGTGTCTTCCTTTGCAGATGACACCCGAATCTGCATGACAGTGTCTTCCATTGCAGACACTGCAAGGCTCCAGGTGGACATCAACCAAATCTTTCAGTGGGCTGCAGAAAACAATATGAAGTTCAACGATGAGAAATTTCAATTACTCAGATATGGTAAACATGAGGAAATTAAATCTTCATCAGAGTACAAAACAAATTCTGGCCACAAAATAGAGCAAAACACCAACGTCAAAGACCTGGGAGTGATTATGTCGGAGGATCTCACCTTCAAGGACCATAACATTGTATCAATCGCATCTGCTAGAAAAATGACAGGATGGATAATGAGAACCTTCAAAACTAGGGAGGCCAAGCCCATGATGACACTCTTCAGGGCACTTGTTCTATCTAGGCTGGAATATTGCTGCACTCTAACATCACCTTTCAAGGCAGGTGAAATTGCCGACCTAGAAAATGTACAGAGAACTTTCACGGCGCGCATAACGGAGATAAAACACCTCAATTACTGGGAGCGCTTGAGGTTTCTAAACATGTATTCCCTGGAACGCAGGAGGGAGAGATACATGATTATATACACCTGGAAAATCCAAGATGGACTAGTACCGAATTTGCACACGAAAATCACTCACTACGAAAGCAAAAGACTTGGCAGACGATGCACCATCCCCCCAATGAAAAGCAGGGGTGTCACTAGCACGTTAAGAGACCATACAATAAGTGTCAGGGGCCCGAGACTGTTCAACTGCCTCCCAGCACACATAAGGGGGATTACCAACAGACCCCTGGCAGTCTTCAAGCTGGCACTGGACAAGCACCTAAAGTCAGTTCCTGATCAGCCGGGCTGTGGCTCGTATGTTGGTTTGCGTGCAGCCAGCAGCAACAGCCTGGTTGATCAGGCGCTGATCCACCAGGAGGCCTGGTCACAGACCGGGCCACGGGGGCGTTGACCCCCGAAACTCTCTCCAGGTAAACTCCAGGTAAACTCCAGGAATGCCCAGTCTGTGGTGCCGACGACCATTGTAATACATCTTGTAGTCAACCTCCATCTTGCCTTAATTGTAATGGAGCTCACCCTTCATACTCCCGCCGTTGCCAGGTCTACTTAAATGAACGTGAAATCCGTTGCCTCAAAGAGGCAGAAGGTCTCCCTTATGCTATGGCAATTACTCATCTCCGCCTCCAAGGGAGACTACCCCGTGTTTCTTATTCTCGTGTTTTCAAACATCCCCCCTCTTCTGGGGTCCCATCTTCTGCAGCCTCCTCTGTTGTTACCCTTCCCATAGCCACTACGGCATCTAATCCTTTTGCTGTCCTTGGCTCTGACGTCCAGACTACAACTCAGTCTGTTCTCACATCTTCGCGTCCTTCCTCACAAGCCCCAGTATCGACAAGACCTCGTACGACACCTAATACCAATCGCCCCTCTACTCAGAAGTCCAAAAAATCCACATTGCTCAAATCTTCTTTGCCCCTTCCTTCCCTTCTTCCACCTCCACACTTTACCTTTCCAGTCTCTGTACCTAGTTCTTCCCCTCTCTCTGGCTCTATTACAAGTGTGGAGATTCACCCTCCTCCTCGTACTATGCCTTCCACCCCCCGTCCCCTCCCAAGTTTCTCCCTCTTCTACCACCTCCCAGGTTTCTGCCTCTTCTGTCCCCCCCTCCACACTTCATCTCCAGTCCCTTACACTCTTCCCTCCCCCTCTACTTTGGTACAGTCCATTACTGTCCAATCTTTTACTCACCCTCCTCCTTCTATCTCCAATATGGTACCCCATACATCTTTGAATTCAGAAACACTTGAAGCCATTTCAGAATATATTGCAGAGACTAAACCTTCAATGGACACTGATTCACTTCCTGTTCCTTCGTTTCCCTCTCCTCCATCTTCACAACCCCATTCTTCGCAACGCTCCGTTCCTTCGCTACTTGAACGTCTTCCAATGCCACCACACATTGACTTTTCTAACCCCTCTAGTCCGTAGGTGCCTTTACCTACAGATTCCTGATATTTTCTTCATCGCCAGTCATGGCCTATTTACAGTGGAATATCCGCGGCCTCAGGGGTAATCGGGGTGAGCTTCAGATGTTGCTTTCCAGGTTTTCCCCTGTTGGTGCTTGCTTACAAGAACCAAAATTACACTCGGCTGTTTTCCAACCTATCTCAGGCTATAATTTATTGTATTCTTCGGATCCTTTCTCAGATGGGACCTTTAATGAAAGTGCCCTTCTTCTACGCACTGATATTCCGTACTGTCAACTATTTGTCCATACCTCGCTGCATTACACTGCAGCCCGTGTCCACTTGAATGAGTCGTTTACAATATGTTCTTTATATCTCTCTCCTTCTCGAGCATTTTCTATCCCAGACTTTGCCTTTCTTGTTTCATCCTAACCACACCACTTCTGTTACTTGGTGATTTTAATGCCCACTATTTCCTCTGGGGGGGGTCTCATTGTGACTCACGTGGCATTCAGTTGGAGGCTTTTCTCGCCTCTCACCCCATCCATGTTTTAAATACGGGTACTCCCACCCATTTTGATCCTCGTACTCATACTCTCTCTTGCATCGATCTATCAGTCTGCTCTTCCTCCACTGCACTTGACTTCACCTGGTCTGTTCTACCAGACTTACATGACAGTGATCATTTTCCGATCATTCTTACTTCTCCTTCATATTCACCACCTTTCCGTAGCCCTCGCTGGCAATTTGATCGGGCAAATTGGGATCTTTACTCACACCTCACTGCTTTTAGTGAGGTTCCTTCTTCATCCTCCATTGATAGGCTCCTACACATCTTCTCGACGTCAGTTTATACCGCAGCTTCTCATTCTATACCCCAAACCTCAGGCAGGCATTCTCAGAAGTGCGTGCCTTGGTGGTCTCCTGCTTGTGCTCGTGCAGTACATTTGAAACGTGCTGCATGGGGCAGGTACTGGTACAATAGAACCGCTGAGAGACTTCTTGATTTTAAGCAGAAGCGTGCGATCGCTCGCCGTGTCATCCATGAAGCTAAACGCACTTGTTGGCGAGACTATGTTTCCACCATCACCTCTACTTCTTCTATGAGTGCAGTCTGGAAAAAAGTGAGGAAATTGAGTGGTAAATACTCTCCTGACCCGGCTCCTGTTCTACGGGTCACTGGTGTTGATGTAGCAAACCCTCTCGACGTTGCCATTGAACTTGGCACACATCTGGTCCGTATTTCCCGAGGGCTCCATCTATGCCCCTCGTTTCTTTCCTCAAAGTCTGCCAGAGAGTTAGTACCCTTGGACTTTTCTTCTCTCAGAGAAGAACAGTATAATGTGCCTTTTACACTTCAAGAACTGGAGGCAACGCTCTCAGCTTGCCGATCATTGGCAGCTGGGCCTGACGACATTCATATTCGTATGTTACAACATTACATCGGTCAGCCCTTGTAGTCCTCTTACACCTCTTCAATCTTATTTGGGCACAAGGAGCTCTTCCCCAGCTGTGGAAATCTGCCATTGTTCTCCCTTTCCACAAACTGGGTACTACAGGACATGATGCCTCCCACTATCGCCCCATCGCTCTTACTAGTGCAGTTTTGCAAAGTGATGGAACGCCTCGTAAATCGACGTTTAATGTGGTATTTAGAGACTCACAACAGTCTCTCCGCTAGTCAATATGGCTTTCGTAAGGGTCGTTCTACAATAGACCCCTTACTTCGCTTGGATACGTATGTTCGTATTGCCTTTCCGAATAATCACTCAGTTATTGCCATATTTTTTGACCTTGAGAAGGCATATGACACAACTTGGAGGTATAATATTTTGGCCCAGGCCCATTCCTTAGGCCTCCGAGGCAATCTACTATCCTTCCTTAAGAACTTTTTAACTGACAGACATTTCCGTGTTCAAGTCAATAATGTTCTTTCCCCGGACTTCGTCCAAGCTGAAGGTGTCCCTCAGGGATGTGTTCTAAGCACAACACTTTTTCTCCTTGCCATAAATGATTTGGCCTCTATTCTTCCACCCAATATTTGGTCATCACTCTATGTTGATGACTTCGCTATTGCTTGTGCAGGTGCTGACTGTCATCTTATTGCAGTTTCTGTCCAGCATGTGGTCGACCGTGTTTGCACTTGGGCCACCACACATGAGTTTAAATTTTCAAGTCCCAAAACTCACCAAATTACTTTCACTAGAGGCTCTGTTATCCCCGATCATCCTTTGTATCTCTATGGCTCCCGTATCCCCGAACGTGATACAGTCAGGTTTCTAGGCCTTCTCTTTGACCGTCGGTTATCCTGGAAACCTCGCATTACCTCTCTGAAGGCAACTTGTCACGTGGCTGAACCTCCTTTAAAAACCCCTTTGCTCATTTTTTCAGGGGGGATGATCGTCAAACCCCTCCTTCCCTCATTCCCCCTTATCTTATCGAAACTTGATTATGGTGACCAGATCTATTTCACGGCATCTCCTACTACTCTCTCAAATTTTACCCCATTCATCCCCAAAGGATACGTTTTTGCCTTGGTGCTTTTTGCTTTTCCCCTGTCGAGAGCCTCTATCAAAACGAATGTTCCATCCTTATCCGTCCCCATGATGCCCATTGCCTTCGCTACATGTACGCTCTCATGATCTCCGCAATCCTTCCATTTTTGAATGGTCACTGATTTTATTAGACTTTCTTTATTTTTTCGCCGCCCCTTTTTTCCCGCCTTCTCTCTTCGCCTTCATTCGCTCTTGTCTTTCTTAAATTACCCCCTTTCTATGTAATTACACCACTTTTCCTACCCCTTGGGAAATTTCCCAGCTGTTCGATCTTTTTCTTTCTCTCTCCCTTGCTCGAAACCCCAACTTCTAGGGGTCGCTTCCCCGCTCTCATTTTCTTGAAAACTTTAACTTCTTCTCATCCCTTTTCTGTGTACACAGGGGGCTCAAAGTCTTTCTGCCGTGGTTTCAAGCAATTTTTCCCGGGACAGCGTCGACAAGGTTTTACTATCTTGGCTGTATTTTTACTGCTGAATTGTATGCCACCCTTACAGAACTTACCCATATTGCATCTTTCCCTGTGTCATCATTGTGGTTTACTCAGACTCCCTTAGTGCTTTACAGGCTATCAGAAATTTGATACACCTCAGCCCTTTGTCCTCCTATCCAATTTTGGGCTACCCCCGCACTTAGAGCATAAAGATATTGTTTTTGTTGGGCCCCCTGTCATGTTGACGTACGGGGGCAATGAAAGGCAGACACTGCTGCAGGGTTCAGCATACATGACCTACCATTTCATGAAAAAGTTTTCCATTTACGGACTTTTTTGCTCAATATCTTCCCCAACTTCACCCCGTTGGAAAAACGTTGGTCTATTTGCTGGGCAACAAACTTCAATTATTAAACCGAGTATGGGTTACTGGCCGTTTTTTCCCCATGTCGAGGGGGGGGGAGATACCCCCGTCCCCGCATTGGCCATCTGTCTTATCATGGATATCTATGGAGAGGCGCCTGCTCCTCTTGTGAGAATTGCCAAGTTCCTTTATCAGTCCCCACTTTCTTTTTTACGCCCATTTATCAACGAGCAGAAAAATTTACCCCCGTCATCGTTTCGCCTGCCTCCCCTTTTTCCCTTTCCCTTCTCGCTGGGGACCCCCCTTTTCATCCGCTCTTTTTTCATTGATTTTTTTGAAAACAACTGATTACTTCACAAATTTGATCCCTTCAGCCCTTTTCTTCAATCTCTTGCTACCCCCTACCCCCGTACTACCCCCCCTGCCCCGCTTTTTCTGAAACCCTACTGATCATCCCTCCCCCTTGCCCCCAAATCCCTAGCTTCCTTTCCCCACCCTGCAGCGTGTATAGCCCTTGTGGCTTAGCGCTTTTTTTTTATATAATAAAAATAATACCCACTTTTCCCTTTTATTCCTTTAGCACTCATTTTGTGCGCTATTTCGCCATGGTCACACTGTTGAAGGTTTTGGAAAGTCTGTATTATTACATCTGCTTTTTTTTTGGTTTCTATTGCATCAGGACCTTGTATAGTATCCAATAGTTGGACAGACGGAGCGACCTGCTCTAAACCCATTTTCCCGGGGGTTGTGTAATTGATGGGTGGCAATTTTGCTTTTAGGCCCCCTTTCAAAGATTTTTATGATAGGGAGTTAGTGCGTCGGTCTGTATTCTTTGCTATTGCTTTACTGTCCTTTTTGTAGAGTGGGGCTATGTTGTTTTTTTGTAAGGTGGGATGACCCCCATGTCCCGCTCCCCCTATCCATAGGATGCAAAAGCTCGGAAGGGGTTCTTGCAGTGATACATTTAAAAAACCTATCAATGTTCTGGTGTCTGAAATTTTTTAATCAAAAAAGCCTCTTGTAAACCCCTGAGAGTACTCTTTTTTCTTTAAACAAACCGGCAATTCCCACCGGGTAGGGTGGCTTAAAAAAAAAAAAAAAAAGTTTCTCTTTTAAAATTTGTAATTTATACAAAAAAGGGGGTTATAGCCTTTGCTAGTAAATAAACAAGGTAAAAACTAGAAAGAAAATGGAAAACCCAGATGGGTGTGATATTATATTGCTTGTACTGTATGGTAGTGTGACCTAAGTGAAAGAAAGTAAAAGACGAAAACCTGAAATTTTGCATTTTATGAGACAAAAAATGAGAGTACATACAGGAGATAAATCATATAAATGTTCTGAGTGCTGAAATTTTTAAAATCAGAAAACAGCTGTGACACACAGAGAGACATCAGGAAAACCTATAAATTTTCTATGTCTGAAATGTTTTAATCAAAAAAGCTCTTGTGAGACATAAAAGAGACATCAAGAAAAAACATGTTTTGTTTAAGTTTCGGAATATTTTAGTTATGAACTCATCAGAAAATATAAAAGGATATACCCTAACATTTTTTTAAGTAAAATTGTTAATGAAATGTCAGTCATATAAGTTCAAAGGAGATAAGTTGTATTTATGTTCAAAATGTCTTATATATTTTATAAAAAAGATCAGCCTTGTGCCCCATGAGAGCTAATATAGAGTATAAACAATTATATACAGGGCCCCCCGGTTTTTGTTAATTTTCCGTTCCAGAGAGTTGCTGAAAGTCGAAATTGCCGAATGGCGAAACCATTTTCCCCAAAAGAAATAATGGAAGTAAAATTAATCCATTTAGCACACAAAAATATTAAAAAAAACTTTTTTTTTTTTCAAATTAAAAAAAGATTTACATACTGAAAAAATTAGAAATAAAGTACATAAATAAATAATAATAACATTACCTTACCTTTACTGAAGACTTCTGGGTGGAAAAATAGGGAGGAGAGGATAGGAGGAAGATGTACACTATTGTTTGGAAGGAGAATCTCCTTTTCCTTATCGGGGGAATTACCCCTCTTAAGGGGGGCCCTTGGCGGGGTGAAGAGGCCCCTGGTCTGAGGAATTGAAATTCTGTCCCCTTTCCTAAACCCAAACCTAATTACCCCCAATCCCCCATTCCCTATCCGATCCCCCCCTTTTTCCCTTCCCTCCCCCCTCCTCCTCCCCCACCCCCCCCTTTTTTGCCTTCTTTTTGGCCTTTTTTTTTTTTTTTTTTTTTTTTTTCCCACCGGGCACGCTATTTCCCGGGTGGGGGGAAGGGGGTAGGGGGGTCCACCCCATTCCTTTGGGTTCTTGCGGGGGCGTGGTTCCCCTGGAATTGGTTTGCCGGGGTGTCCCGATCCCTTGTCTCCCGGAGGGTGGTTTGGGGCTCGGGGCAACGGTAAAACTTGGGAACCCTTCTTTCCGGGGGTTTGGGCCGGGATATTTTTGGTGGTTTTAAAAGTGCCTTTTTTGTATAGGTAGTAAAATTAGGGGCTTCGGGGGGGGGGGGGGTTTTAGTTTAAGGGCAGAGGGTAGGGTAGGAGGGTTCCATGTCATCTGTGCATTTCGGTGCTGGGCCTCTTGGGGTGCGGGGGAGATTTTTTGGCCCTTTGTTTCCTCCAGGAACTATCCTTCCCCGGCCCCCATTTTTTTTATTCTTTTTTTTTTTTTTTTTTCTTTTCTTTTTTTTTTTCTTAAAAACAAAAAGAAAGAAGTAAACTAACCAGGCACCCCCTTCCATGAACCGCTACCCCTGGGCCCCTTTTTGTACCGACCTGCTGACCCCCCTCGTTTTTGGCCCACCTTCAGACACTCCCATGCCTCTTACCTTTTTTGCTGGTGTTTTTTCCTCACCTTTCGGGTACTGGGCCCTTGACTGACTCCTTCGATTTATTGACCTTCGCTCTCTTCTGACTATGCGTCCGGCCCCCCCTTAACGGTGCGGAAATTTTTCAAATTCGGCGCCCCGTTTCCACGCGGACCAACTCTGGCCCCATGCCAAAAACCCAACGAAAATTACCTCTATGATTTCCCCACCTTCTTTTCTTCTCAAAACGATCGACACGTCTTCACTACCTTCCATGCCAGTTTCAGATGAACAATATAAATTCTTCATTTTACGACCGTTCCTCTACTCCTATCTTTTGACCATAGTATTGGAAGGCACCCCAACGCATTTTGGTAAAGATATATTTTTTTCAGCTTTTAAAAGGGGGGTACGCCATCACCGTACAAAATGCACCCAGGCTCATGAATTTTCTGTCTTTCCCAAAATTGTATGTTCCTTCACTTTTTGAAAAACTCTTCCCCTCAATTCTTGTAGGGGTACCGTCATTCTGCCCCATCCCATATTTTTTTCAACAAAATTTCCAGACATGGGCACTGACATTTTTTGAACAGATGGAACTCCAAGATCTCCAAATCCCCCAAATAGACACTTACATTCTTCCTGCCTGGGGGGAGGATACCCCAAAAGTGGCCCCTTTAACTTTTGACAGCCCTGAACTCCCATCCCCAGTTTATGTAGCAGGTATCTTTTCAAATTCGAATGGGATCCCTACACCGCAAAGGTTGAAATTGGGCATTTGGCCATCCACAAATATTGCAGATCTGTGCCGAAATGCCCTTCTTTGGGGTCGATGACCCTTTTTAATACATCTTGCAATCGACCTCCCCCTTTCCCTTTAAACCCTTTTTACGTTTCCAACTATAAATAGTCTTCGAGCCAATGTTTTTGACTTTTTATCGCACAAAATCTTGGTTCAAAACAAGCGCCAAGGTGGTAGGCCCACTCAGAGAATGGGTTCAGGGTCAGTGTGCACCCCGTGAAAAAAATCTGGGACCCAGCGTTGCATTTTTTTGGGAAAGCCTGTTGTTAGCCATTTTCCCCCCCCCATGCCTCTCGTAAAGTTCTTCACTCCTCGGCGGATTGGGGTCTTTTGTCCAAGTGGGTAGCTCTAACGCAAGAAAATGTGAGTGACAGTGAATTTTCCCGGGTTTTGAAGTGAGTTCCCAAAAAATGCCCGGATAACGTATTATGATGAAAAACCCCGATGACCCCCCAACTTTCCACCTCAGGGCTGTGCCGGGTTTTTTCCGTTTACTTAACCTTACCAGGACGAAAGGAAAATTTGGTCGTGTACAAAAACCCAGATGATACAGTATAGGTTTTGATTTCAAGGGCATTTTTAAAGCATTCTAGTGACAGTGAGAGGAATATTCCCCAGGAAGCGAGATGACGATGTACGACGTAGCATGCGGTTGGTTGTGTTTTCATATGTTTTCCCAAAGGGGGAAGGAGAAAAAACAGGGAGACTCCTGTGGCCCTCACCCCGACCTGATAGTGAAGATGACGATATTGTAACGATGGGGAGAAGGTGCATGAGGGGGGAGGCAGTGGTGTGATAGTGAGGGTGGCACAGCCCAAAGGGGCCCCCACGGGCCACGTACTCCCCGTGCGCACAGCAAAAACCAGCCCACCCCCCCCCACTCCCCCAACCTGCAACCACCCTGTACAAAAACAACCCGCACAACCACAACCCCGGTACAATATCCAGACCCCACCGAGAAAGATCTGGGTTTTGGGAGGACGGTGACGAGTTTGTTCCCCAGTCCCCCTGATTTGATGAAACACAAAGGGAATAAAGCCCTTTTCCACTTGGGAACAATGCCCGTGAACTGTACGCTTTGAGTTATTTTCGATGAACCCCTGATGATACATTGTCGGGAAAAAACACATATGTGATTCACCATGGCAAAAACAATTTTCTCACCAAAATCACACTACACAAGTGGAAGGAGACAACGTGGCGAGATGACCCGTTTTTTTGCCACAATAACTTTAAACCACATGTGTATAAGCACCTGCACCAATACTGGGAACAAACGCCTGATTTCAACTCCAGGGGTTTTTTTTTTGGACATTAAGGGGTCAATCGTTTCCCCATACTTTTAGTATGTTACACTTTTCAGACAAAACCAGGGGCCCGCAGAAAGGGCAGGGTTTTATAAAATCAGAAAGTGTTTTTGTACCCCGAAAAAAAAGTGTGCTTATTTTTATCCTTTAGGGAACTTGTTATTTATGGTCCCTTTATTTTATTCAAAGGAGACTCTCATTTAAGCAAAATTAAACCCAACAAGAGGAAACGCTTTGGTAAAAAGCTATTTGTTCTTGTGATTTCGAAGTGGGTTTGTTTTGGGGATCATTGTGTACACTGGCATAATACTTTGAGAGATACCAGAAGTTATTGGGTTCTCTGGGGATGTGGTTTTGAACAAAGATGGAACCATATTTGAAAGGGGGATATGTTTTTTCTGATAATGGACCAAGCCCCCTTTCTCAGTGATTTTTTGCGGTGAAAATTGAAAAGACGTGTGTGGCAAGTGCGTGGGAATCGTGAACTAGCCCAAAGGGTTTAACGCTGGCACTCGCAGAGGTGAGGTGCAAACCTTTTCGCCAATGACTCATGGCATTTGGAGCATGACAAAAGTGAAAGTCACATTTTTGCATCAGTTCACAGAAAGAAAAGGGACCCAGTGGCGGGACAAAAAAGAGGACCCTGAACCCATTTTAAAGCCTGCGCTGTCATGGCTACAACCTAAAATGCCTTATTGGGGCAAAGTGACATGAGATTGGGTTTTAGATGTGTACGCAAGAGTTAAAGTGGGATATAAACTTTTTTTTCCATCTTTTTGATATCTCTTCTAAATCTTATAACATATACAATTGAAGACCCAAAAAAACACCCAAAAAATGGTGAATTTTTTTTTCAGTAATCAGACAAATAATTGCAAAATACCAAGGACAATCCTGCAATAGACCCAGCCCCACAGACGTTTTCTCGTTTGAGGTGGTGATCACTACCCCATAAACTGCCTCCTACTACGCCAAGAAAAAGGCTCAGGAAGAGGTTTTGTTGTATGCATACCAAAAAAAACCCCACAAACCGCAGAGACATCGTTTTATGTGTGAGGATGCAGTGCCCTTTTGCTATACCCCTGTTTTTTAAAGAGTTTTCCCAAGCTCAGCAGTTTAGGAAAGTGTTTTGTGATGTACAAGAAAATTTTTTATGGAACAAAAGTAATAAACATTGTTTTGTTTGTTTGTTGTGTAAACAAAGTTATCACAAACAATATGAAAGTTTTTTTCTGTTATTGTGGTTTTTAAACAATAGGATATTTGAAGAAAGACCTTTCATTGGGGTTTAAGGCCCATAATTACCTGGGAAAGAAAATATTGAAAAATGCAAGAAACATTTAATTGAGTAAATAAAAATACCGGTTTTGGGGGGCGGGGGCGCCGCGTTGCCATACGCACTCACTTTCTGCAAAGTTTGCGGTCTATTTTCGGGGAAGTACGATGGGAAAAAAAAAAAATTTTTTGGGTTAAAACACTACTAAAAATATTCCAACATTTTTATAAGAAAAAATAATTTTTTTTTTGAATATTTGGCGACATAGAAGACAGTTTCAGAGAGGGGCCTGAAACGTCAAAGGGTTTTTTTGTCAGAGGGTTTACCCTTTGTCCTGCCATTGCAAATCTACTTAAACGGCGGGAAACCATTACCTCAAAGAGGAAGAGGGTTTCCCTTTTGCCCTAGCGTTTCTCTCTCCCCCCAATGGAGACCCCCTATGTTTTTATTCCCGTGTTTCAAAAAAAGTCCCCCCCCACTTCTTTCCCATTTCTGCAAAAACCCCCTCTGTGGTTACCCCTCCCTAGTCACTCCCGTATCTAATTCTTTTTTGCTGTCCCCCCGGCCAGATCCCTTCTTCAAGCCCCGTCGATCCCGTTTTATGTTCTCTCTCACAAGCCTCAGTAGCGCGAGATCTCGTATGCCCCCCTCCCAAACACCCTCACTTCTCAAAAGTCAGAAAAGGGCCCCTTAACACCTGCTACCCATCTTCCACCCCCATTTTAACCCTTCCCCGCTCTGTACCTGGTTTTCCCCTCTCTCTGGCCCTTTTTCAAGGGGAAAGGTTCCCCCCTCCCGTACTGTACCTTCCCCCCCTTTTCCCCTCCCAGTTTTTCCTCTTTGCCACCTCCCAGGTTTCCCCCCTTTTGTCCCCTTCCACACTTCTCCAGTTCCCCCACCTTTCACCCCCCCCATTTGGTACGCCCAATACATTTCCCAAATCTTTACTCATTCCCCTACCATTTCCAAATTTGCCCTCCCATATGACTTCTAAATTCCAAACACTTGAAGCAATCTTGAATATATTGTAGAGCCCAAAACCCCCAAAAATGGCTGATCCCCCCTCCCCTTTCTTCTCCCTGCTCCATCTGTGCAACTAAAATTCTTAAAGTGCCCCTTTCCCTTCACTGTTTGAACGTTTTCCACTCCTCCGCATGTGGATTTTCTAACCCTCTAGTCCGTGGAAACCCTTACCTGCGGATTCAGGATTTTATCTTGCCAATTGGCCTATTTAAGTGGAATATATGGGGCCCTCGGGGGAAATTTGGGGGTGATTAGATGTTCTCTCCCTGTTTTCCCCCTTTTGGTGTTTGCTTACGTAACCAAATTTATATCTTTTCCCCTTGGGATTTCTATCTGGATATTGCCTGGTTTTTAATGCCCCCCATTTCTCGGGGGGTCTCATGTGATTCCCATGGCATCCATTTGAGGCTTTTTTGCCCCCCTCCCCCATGTTTTAAATACAGGTACTTGACCCTTTTTGACCTCGGACTCACACTTTCTCTTGCATAAATCTCTCAGTTGCTCTTCCTCCCCGCATTGACTTCATTGGTCTTTTTCTTCCGGACTTACAGACAGCGATCATTTCCCAACATTTTTATTCCCCTTCTATTCACCACCTCTGAGCATCCCAGCGGGCAATTTGATCAGGCAAATTGAACCTTTACTCACCCCAACTGTTTTTTAGGGGGTTTTCTTCATCCCCCATCAATGGCTTTAAAACACCCTTCTGTCCTCTGTTTCAACCACCGCTTCTCATTTATACCCCAAACTTGGGGCAGGCTTCTCAGAAATGTTTCCCTTTGGGGGTCTCCTGCTTGTGCTCAGCGTAAAATAAAACCCTGAGGGGGCAGGTCCCGGTACAAAGAACCACAGAGGGGACTTTTTGATTTTAAGCAGAACCTGCGTTTGCTCGCCGTGTCACCTGAGCTAAATGCACTTGCTGGCGAGATTATATCTACCTCACCTCTGCCCCCCTTTTTGATGCAGTCTGGAAAAAAGTACGAAAAATGAGTGGTAAATATTCTCCTGCCCCACTCCGTTCGGGGGTTTTGCTGGGTTGATATAGCAAACCCACTAGATGTTCCCAAAATTTGAAAGGGCAATCCTTGCCCTATTTTCGGACTCCATCTATGCCCCCCTTTTTCCTAAAAGTCTGCCAGAGAGTTAGCCTTTTACACCCTTAAAAGAACGGGAGGCAACACTCCCGTTGCCGATCATCGGCGCTGGGCCAGACGACATTCATTTTCGTATTCTACAACTTTAATCAGTCACCCTTGCAGTCCTATTTCCCTTTTACAACCTTTTTGGGTCACAAGGAGTTCTTCCCAGCTGTGAAACCCGCCATTGTTCTCCCTTTCTGCAAACCAGGCACAGGGCATGAAACCTCCCATAGTCCCATTGCTTTACCATGCATTTTTGCAAAGTGAGGAAAACCCCATTAAATAGACTTTATGTGGTATTTAGAGCACACAAAAGTCTCTCCATCAAAATAGGGTTTTCGAAAAGGGAGTTCTACCATAGCCCCCCTTTACACGCTTGGATACTTGTTGAATCCCTTTGCAAAAAACCACTCAGTTATTGCCAATTTTTTTGCCCTTTGGAAAAGGGGCATATACACAATTGGAGGTATAATATTTTAGCCAAGCCCCTCCTTAGGCCTTCGAGGCAACCACCATCCTTCCCTTTAAGAACTTTTTAACTGACAGGCATTTCCGTGTTGGGTTAATAAGGCTTTCCCAATTTTATCCAATAAAGGGTGTCCCCCAGGAGTGTTTGAGCCACCCTTTTTTCTCCTTTCTTTAATGATTTGGCCCCTTAGTCTTCCATCAAATTTTTGGTCTCACCTTTGTTGAGACTTCGCTATTGCCTGTGCGGCGCTGACTGTCCCCTCTTTACAGTTTCTCTCACATGCATCGACCGTGTTTCCAATTGGGCCCCCCGTTGGTTTAAAATTTTCCCCAGCACTAAAACCCACCAAAATTACTTTCCTAGACCTCTGTCACCCCAAATCACCCTTTTGTCTCTATGGCCCCGTATCCTGAACGTGATACTGTAATTCCTGGGCCTCCTCTTTGATGTAGGTTTTCCCGGGAAACCCCACATTACCTCTCTGAAAGGCAAATTGTCACAGCCCCGGCTGAACCTTTTTAAAACCCTTGCTCATCTTTCAGGGGAGCTGATCGTCGAACCCTCCTTCGCCACATTCCACCCTTGTTTTATCAAAACTTGTTATGGTGCCAGTTTTATTCAGCGGCATCCCTCTATTTTCTCTGCCTTTAACCCCCTTCATCACCAAAATTAGTTTATGCCTTGGTGCTTTTTTGTCTTCCCCCTTCGAGAACCCATATGCAGAACCATATCCAATCGCCGTGAGCCCATTGCCTTCGCTATATGACTCTCATGATCTCAATCCTTCCATTTATAGAATGGTCACTGATATTAGTAACTTCTTTATTTTTTTCCCCCCCCTGTTTTTCCGTCCCTTCTCCTTCGCCTTCTTCGCTCTTGTCTTCTCTTCAATTACCACCTTTTTTTGTACATGTAGATCTCACTTTTCCCCCACCCCCCGGGGAAATTCCAGCTGTTCGGTCTGTTCTTTCCTCCCCTTGTTCGAAGCCCAAAGTCTAGGTGCTTCCCCCTCTCTTTTTTTTGACCTTTTCACTCCATTCTCATTCCTTTTCGTGTCACAGATGGCTCTAAGTTCTGACGGTAAATTTGCACAGTGTTTCGGGCAGCGTCATACAAGGGCATTTACTACTTCGCTGTATTTTTACGCTAATTGTATGCCATCCTTTCAGCACTTTTCCGTATTTCATCTATGCCTGTGTCATCATTTTTGGTTGTATCAGACTCCCATGCTTTACAGGTATAAGAAAATTTTATACACCTCACCCCTTGTCCCCTATCCCAATTTGGCTACGCCGATCTTTACCCAAACATAAAGAATTGTTTTTTGCTGGGTGCCTTGTATTTGAGTACTAGAAAAAAATGAAAGGAGACACTGCTGCCTGCACAGTACATGGGTAAAGGGTTTTTCATATAGAGGTATTCCATTTTCGGAATTTTGGCTCAATATCTTCCCACCTTTCACCCCTTTGGGAACACGTTGGTTTTACTATGCTCGGGGAACAAATTCAATTAAATTTAAAAGAGTTAGGTTCGGGGGCCCCCTTTTTCACCAGTGCGAGGTTGGGGAACTACTCTCTCCCGTTTCACAGGGGGGGGTCCCTTACTAATTGATATCTCATGGGAGGGCGCCCCTGCTCCTCTCTGTGGAATTTCCAAGCTCATTTCGTCAGCCACATTCTGTTTGGGCGCCCCCTTTTTCAACGAGACCAGAATTTACCTTATCTTGTCTTCGCTCCGTGTCCTCTTTACCTTCCTTTCGCTGATGGACCCACCTTTCACCAACTCTCTCATTGGACAAACAACTGACTTACTTCACAAATTCTGATACCTTCAGCCCTTTCTACTTCCAATCTGCGTGATCCCTCTACCCTCTACTATCCCCTGCCCCCTGTTTTCTATAACCTACTGATCATCCCTCATCCCTTCTGCCATCCAATAACCCTCGCTTCCTTCCCTTCCCTGCAGGCTTTGTATAGCCCCTTGTGGCTTTGCCCTACTTTTTTTATTTAATCCAATAATCTGGGACTTACACCTTCTTTGTTTTTTAAAGACACTGGGAACAACTTGAGAGTCACTGGACCTCTGTTGCACAAAATATCAGTCCAGAGAGCTCCTGTTTCTGGCATTCTTTAAGATTTGGTCTGTAGTGGGACAACAACACTGTCATTGTACATGTTGCCAATATGGCCTGCAACAGCTTTGTTAGAGTACGTTGCATCCATAAATGTTTGCACTCAGTCCATTCACAAATGTCCTTAATCTTTGAAGAAGGCCACCTCCTCCATCTCTCTTCCTCACTCTCCTCCTCTGGAGCAGTTTCCTGAGATGTGATCTCTTGCTGCTTGCAGGATGAGGCTCTTGCAGCTCTTCACGTCGGTCTAGCTCTTCTCTGTGGTCGTCCAACAAATTCTTCCACATCCTACACTCACCTCCAAACCCCAGGGACATTCCCTAATTGCCACAATAGATCCACAACCGCATAGGCTCTTAGGGTCAGCCCCAAACTCCTTCAAAATCCCTCTATTGTCACAATTCTTGGCACAATTTCTCCAAGCAGATGTTCAATGTCCTGGAAGTTCATTCCCTCCAAGCCTTACCTTTAAATGTTTATGCAGTGGAGTATATTAAAGTCAATCTTTCCAGAACTCTCTTAGGGTCAATTCAGTGTCTGAGGTTACTTCAAAGCACTTTTGAAACACGGCTTTGGGTGCACAGTTTTTTTGAAGTTTGAAAAATGACCTGCTGGTCCTTGGGCTGGAGGAGAGAAGCTGTATTAGGGGGCAAGAAACTTTACCAATGATGGAAACTTAAAACTCCTACACTATTTGCTCTTCAAAATACTATAGGTGAGCAGGGAGGCATTGTCCATTACATGAGGCACTTGAGTGGCTGGTTATTTTCCTGGAGCGTATTCTTCACACCTTTTGGGGCAAACACTTCATTAAAAACAGTCTAGGAAAATTCCCCTTGTGACCCATATGCCTTACTGTATTAGCCTTCGTCATCACACACAAAATTACTCTTGCGTGACACTGTTTTTCTTGAAAACACTGGGATTTCTTCCAAAAAAAGGAGGCCTGTTTTGTCACAACGGCTTGTTGGGTTTGCAATTCCCAAGTGTCTATGCACTCCTTAAGTCTCTGTACAAGCTTCTCAGATGCTTTTATGTCAAGAACTGACAGGCCTCACATGACTTATCACACTGTGAATGCCACTACACTTTTTTATATCTCTCTAACAACCATTTGCTAGCCTTAAAAAATCTCAAGCATCAACCACGTGTTGCAGGCATTTTTCTTTACGGAGATGTCATGAACTGCCTTGCCTTTCACATATTATCGATTTGCATAACCGTTTTTTGGTTTTCCACTCCAACACAACAATAACCTTTCCACTTCTTTCCTCTTCAAGGGGGGCTCTTGGCATGGTGAAGAGGCTCTTGGTCTGAGAAATTAGACCTGCCGGTCCCCTTTTTCTCAGACAGAACCTATATTACCCCCCAATCCCCCCTTCCCTATCCCATCCTCCCCATCCTCCCCTTTTTCCTTTCCCCCTCCTCCCCCCAAACCCCTTCCTTTTTTGCCCTTCCTCTTTTTGGCTTTTGGTTTTTTTTTCCCACAGGCGCGCCTAGTTCCTAGGTAGGGAAAGGGTACAGGGTCCATCCATTCTCTTGGGGGTTCTTGGGTGGTGGCGTATTTCTGCCGTGGAATTTGGATCGCCTGGGGATGTCCCAATCCTCTCCGGTATCCCGGAGGGGTGGCTTTGGGTGTCTTTTGGGCGATGAGTGTATCTTGGAAGCCACCTTTCGGATTCGGGGTGGTGGCCAAAGGAGATATGCTTTGTGGTGGATATCTGACCGCCCTCTTTTTTGTCCACAGAGGTAGCTCAGCAGATGTGAGGTTGCTATCCTGGATTTCTGGTTTACTGGCATGAAGGGTAGGGTATGGCACAAGGTTTTCCATGCTGCATCTGTGCTATTTGCGGTGCTGAGTTCCTCTTGGGCATGGAGGGAGATTTCGGGGCCCTTTCATTACTCCCAGGAACTATCCCTCCTGGTCCCCCCCCTTTTTTTATTCTTTATTTTATTTTTATTTTTATTTTCTTTCTTTTTTTCTTTTAAAAACAAAAAGAAAGAAGTAACCTACCATGGGTCCCAATCCTTGACAAAAAACCCAATCCAATCGCCCCAACCCGTCCCACGTCGGCCCAAAACTCTGGTCCCACTTCTAAACCCCAAACGACAATCTCTGATGTTGTTACTTTGTTACCTTCCCATTCTACTTGGAAAAAGAACGACAATCATGCATCCCTCTCCACACTCAGTTTTGGACCACGCATTGGATAAATTTTTTACTTTAAGACCGACTTCTTCTACTGTCTATTCTTTCCGACCATTTGTTTGGTAAAGCGCTCCTATGCCATGTAGGTAGAGATATTCCCTTTCTTGCTCTTAAGAGTGGTATGTGCATCATCACAGTCCAGAAATTCTACCCAAGCTTTATGATCTTTCTCTTCTTTCACATATCGATAATATTTGTTATCACTATCGAAAAAATCATTCCTCAATTCTTGTAGTGGTTCTGTTATTATACCCATCCTATTCCAACAGAATTTCCAGACATGTGGCAATGACATTCTCGAACAGCTGGAACTCCAAGATCACCCCAAATTTTCAAGGTAGACACTTGTGTTCTTCCTGCCCACGAGCAAAGACGATACCTTGCTATGTGGCTCGCTTAACTTTTGACAGCAGTGAACTCTCATCCTCTGTTTATGTAGCAGGACATCGGTTACAAGTTTGGAAAGTTATCCCTACAACTGCAACAGTGTAGAAATTGCTGGTGATTTTGGGCCACCCAGCAAAATATTGAGATCTATAGCTGAATGCACAGTCTGTGGTGCCGATGAAACCCTTTAATTCGTCTTGCAGTCGACCTCCCTCTTGCCTTAATTGTCATGAGGCTCACCCTTCGTACTCTCGCCTTGCCAGGTCTACTTAAATGAGCAAGAAATTTGTTCCCCAAAGAGGCAGAAGGTTTTCCCCTTTTGCTATGGCAGTTTCTCATCTCCACCTCCAAGGGAGACTACCCATGTTTCTTATTCTCTATTTCAAAATGTCCTCCACTTCTATGGTCCCATCTTCTGCAGCCTTCTCTGTGGTTGCCAGTCCCATAGTCACAGTGGCAACTAATTTTTTGTTGTCCTGCCTCTTCAAGGGAGGCTCCTTGTTGTGGTGAAGGCTCTTTGTTGAGGAAT
>NC_069475.1:22237824-22273164 GCF_026875155.1 Cherax quadricarinatus | reverse complement strand
CAGGGGGCCTAGGTTTGAAAGAGTAAAGGGCAGAAAAAAACAAAAACTAAAAAGGGGCTGGGGGGAGTGCGAAAAGTATCGAGTTTGTGGACTAAATCAGTCGTTGTCAAGAAGTAAATGAGAGAGTCAGGATTAAAGGAGGGTCCATCACTAGAAGGAAGGTAAAAGAGAGAGGGGGAACAAGACGCTTTGGGGGTAAATTCTGCGTGCTCGTTGATAGAGAGGGCAGTTAACAGAAGTTGGGGCTAATCGTACTGGAACTTGAAAACTGCTCCAGAGGGAACGGGGTGCCTTCCCCATGAGATACCCATGGTAAGACGAGTGGCAATGCGAAGGGGGGAGAGAGGGGCCCCAAACCTGGGCCCTGATGCAAAAAACGGCCAGAAACCTATGTCGGTTTAATAGAATGAAGTTTGTTACTGACAATTTGAAATGTTTTTTTGCCAACAGGTGCGAAGGTGGGTAGCTATTGCAGCAAAATTTCCAAAATGGAACACCTCGATGGGAAAATTTGGTTTTAGGTCATGTACTGTGACCGTGCAGCAGTGTCTGCTGTTCATTGCCCTGTACGTCGACATGACCAGGGCCCCAAAAAAAAAACATTATCTTTATGTTTGGTAAGAACATGTACCCAAAGTTGGATACTAGAACTGGGGAGAGATGCATAAAATTTTTCATATAGCCTGTATAGCACTAAGGAGTCTGAGACTCTAAAAATGATGACACAGGCATAGATGCAAAAACGAATAAGTGCTCAAGAATGGATACAGTTCAGCAGTAAAATGCTACGAAGATAGTAAATGCCCCCCGCACGACATGTCCAGAAAAGCGGAAAATCCAAGCCATCTGAAGGCTTAGAGCCATCTGTGTACACACGGTGGATGAGAAGGGGGGGAAAATGATCAAAAAAAAGAGAGGGGAAGCCACCGAGGCAATTGAGTTTTTGAGAAAAGGGAAGTGAAAAAGAAAGACCCAAAACAGCTGGAATTTCCAGGGGGGTAGGAAAAAAGTGAATACACATGAACATAAAAAGGTGGAACAAAGGGAAGACAAGAGTGAATGAAGGCGAAGAGAAAAGGGGGACAAACAGGGGCGGGCGAAAAAAGAAGTCTATAATATCGGTGCCATTCTAAAAAGGAAGGATTGTGTAGATCGAAAGGGCATTCATAGTAGGGAAGGCAATGGGCATCACGGCGATCAGACATGGATGGAACATTCGCTTCTGTATAGAGGCTCTCAACGGGGAAGAGCAAAAAAGCCCCAAAGGCACAAACGTAACCCTTGGTGATGGATAGAGTTAAGGTAAGTGAGGCAGGAGAGCCCGCGAATAAATCGGGGCACCATAATCGAGTTTCGAAAAATGAGGGCTAAATGTGGGGAAAGCAGATTTTTGACAATCAGCTCCCAGGAAGATGAGCAAGGGTTTTTAAAAGGTTTACCGGCTGTGAAAAGTAGCCTTCAGAGGGGTAATGTGAGGTTTCCAGGATAACCGACGGGTCAAAGAGAAGGCCTAGAAACTGACTGTTTAATTTCGGGGGATCGGGAGAAGAGATACAAAGGAGATGGGAGATAAAAAGGCGTCAGTGAAAGAAATTTGGTGAGTTTTGGTACTTGAAAATTTAACCCCTGCGTGGTGGCCCAAGTGGAAACCGGGACGGAAACACTGTGACTGGGATCTGGAGAGGGAAACGCAATAAAATGAAATCAGACCGCACAAGCAATAGCGAAATCATCAACATAGAGTGATGACCAAATATTGGGGGGGAAGAACAGAGGGCCAAAACTTTTTAGCAAGGAAAAAAAGAGTTTTTTCTTTAAAAACATTTAGTGAGGGCACCTTTTAGCTTGGATGAAAATCCGGGGAAAGAAATTATTGACTCGAACACGAAATGTCTGTCAGTTAAAAATTCTTAAGGAAAGATGGGAGATTTCCCGAGGCCTAAGGAAAGGGCCCGGGGCCAAAAAAATTTTCCCCAAAGTTGTGTAACCTTTCAAGGTCAAAAAATATGGCAAAAAACTGGGATTATTCCAAAGGTTAAACATACGTATCCAAGCGTAGTAAAGGGGGCTATGGTAGAACGCCCTTACGAAAGCCATATTGAGCGGAGAGACTGTTGTGTGTTCTAAATCCAATTAAAAGTCGATTTATGAGAGTTCCATACTTGCAAAATGCACTAGTAAGAGAATGGGGGATAGTGGGGGCACTGCCTGTAGTACCCGGTTTGCAAAAAGGGAGAACAATGGGAGATTTTTTCCCCATTGGGGAAGAACTCCTGTGCCCAAATAAGATTTAAGAGGTGTTAAAAGGGGCTACAAGGGCTTTACGTTAAATGTTTTAAAATACGAATATGAATGTCGTCAGGCCAGCTGCCCATGATCGGAAGTGAAGTGTTGCCCCGTTCTTGAAGTGTAAAAGCCACATTATATGTTTTTCTTGAGAGAAAAAAGTTCAAAAATACTAACTCTCGCAGACTTTGAGGAAAGAAAGAGGGGCATAGATGGAGCCCTCGGGAAATACGGACCGATGTGTGCCAAGTTCAATGGCAACATCGAGGGGTTTGCTACATCAACACCAAGGACCCGTTTAAAACAGGAGCGGGTAGGAGAGTATTTACCCCCAATTTCACCCTTTTTTTTCCCGACTGCACTCATGAAGAAGCAGAGGTATGGTGGGGAAAATAGTCCACCCAAAAAGTTGTTTAGCTTTCCCACGGATGACACGCGAGCGATCGCACACTTCTCCTTAAAATCAAGAAGTCTCTCAGCGGTTCTATTGTACTGGTATCTGCCCCATGCAGCACTTTTCAAACATACTGCACGAGCACAAGCAGGAGACCACCATGGGACGCACTTCTGAGAATGCCTGCCTGAGGTTTGGGGTATAGAATGAGAAGCTGCGGTATAAACTGACGTTGAGAAGATGTGCAGGAGCTCATCGATGGAGGATGAAGAAGGAACCTCAATGAAAGCAGTGAGGTGTGAGTAAAGATCCCAATTTGCCCGATCAAATTGCCAGCGAGAGCTACGGAAAGGTGGTGAATAGGAAGGAGAAGTAAGAATGATCGGAAAATGATCACTGTCATGGAAGTCTGGTAGAACAGACCAGGTGAAGTCTAGTGCAGTGGAGGAAGAGCAGACTGATAGATCGATGCAAGAGAGAGTATGAGTACGAGGATCAAAATGGGTGGGAGTACCCGTATTTAAAACATAGAAGGGGTGAGGCGAGAAAAGCCTCCAATTGAATGCCACGTGAGTCACAATGAGACCCCCCCCAGAGGAAATGGTGGGCATTAAAATCACCAAGTAACAGAAGTGGTGGTGGTAAGGATGAAACAAGAAAGGCAAAGTCTGGGATAGAAAATGCTCGAGAAGGAGAGAGATATAAAGAACATATTGTAAAACCACTTATTCAAGTGGATACGGGCTGAAGTTGTAATGCAGCGAGGTATGGACAAATAGTTGACAGTACGGAATATCATTGTGTAGAAGAAGAGCACTTTCATTAAAGGTCCCATCTGAGAAAGGATCCGAAGAATACAATAAAATTATAGCCTGAGATAGGTTGGAAAACAGCCGAGTGTAATTTTGGCTCTAGTAAGCAAGCACCAACAGGAGAAAACCTGGAAAGCAACATCTGAAGCTCACCCCGATTACCCCTGAGGCTGCGGATATTCAACTGTAAATAGGCCATGATTGGCGATGAAGAAAATATCAGGAATCTGTAGGTAAAAGCACCCACGACTAGAGGGGTTAGAAAAGTCAATGTGTTGTGGCAATGGAAGACGTTCAAGTAGCGAAGGAACGGAGCATTGCGAAGAATGGGGTTGTGAAGATGGAGGAGAGGGAAGAGAAGGAACAGGAAGTGAATCAGTGTCCATTGATGGTTTAGTCTCTGCAATATATTCTGAAATATCTTCTAGTGTTTCTGAATTCAAAGATGTATGGGAGACCATATTGGAGATAGGAGGAGGAGGGTGAGTAAAGATTGGGACAGTAATGGACTGTACCAAAGTAGAGGGGGAAGGAAGAGTGTAAGGGACTGGAGATGAAGTGTGGGGGGGGACAGAACAGGCAGAAACCTGGGAGGTGGCAGAAGAGGGAGAAACTTGGGAAGGGACATGGGTGGAAGGCATAGTACGAGGAGGAGGGTGAATCTCCACACTTGTAATAGAGCCAGAGTGAGGGGAAAAACTAGGTACAGAGACTGGAAAGGTAAAGTGTGGAGGTTCAAGAAGGGAAGGAAGGGGCAAAGAAGATTTGAGCAATGTGGATTTTTTGGACATCTGAGTAGAGGGACGATTGGTATTATGTGTCGTACCAGGTCTTGTCGATACTGGGGCTTGTGAGGAAGGATGCGTAGATGTGAGAACAGACCGAGTTGTAGTCGGGACGTCAGAGCCAAGGACAGCAAAAGGATTAGATGCCGTAGTGGCTATGGGAGGGGTAACAACAGAGGAGGCTGCAGAAGATGGAACCCCAGAAGTGGGGGGATGTTTGGAAACATGAGAATAAGAAACACGGGGTAGTCTCCCTTGGAGGCGGAGATGAGTAACTGCCATAGCATAAGGGAGACCTTCTGCCTCTTTGAGGCAACGGATTTCACGTTCATTTAAGTAGACCTGGCAACAGCGGGAGTACGAAGGGGGAGCTTCATTACAATTTAAAGGGCAAGATGGAGGTTGACTGCAAGATGTATTAGAATGGTCGTTGGCACCACAGACTGGGCATTTGGCCATAGATCTGCAATATTTCACTGGGTGACCAAAATGCCAGCAATTTCTATATTGTTGCGGTGTAGGTATCACCTTTCGAACTTGTAACCGATGTCCCGCGACATATACAGAGGACGGGAGTTCTCGGCTGTCAAAAGTTAAACGTGCCACATTGCAAGGGTAACGTCTCCGCCCCCGGGCAGGAAGGACATAAGTGTCTACTTTGAGGATTGGGAGATCCTGGAGTTCCAGCTGTTCAAAAATGTCATTGCCACATGACTGGAAATTCTGTTGGACTATGGTATGGGGCAGAATGACAGTACCACTACAAGAATTGAGAGGAAGATGTTTTTCAATAGTGATAGGAGTAGTATCGATATTCGAAAGGAGAGAAAGATCATGAGTTTGGGTAGCATTCTGGACAGTGACGATGCGCATACCGCTCTTGAGAGCATGAAATGAAATATCTCTACCAACATGACGCAGGAGCGCTTTGCCAATACTATGGTCAGAAAGGTAGGCAGAAGAAAAAGTTGGTCTTAAAGTAAAGAATTTAGTCCATTGTGTGGTCCAAAACTGAGCGTGGAGAGGGAGTGCTTGACGTGTCGGTCTTTTCCGAGTAGAATGGGAAGGTAACGAAGGAGCATCATCAGGAGATTGACGTTGGCGTTTAGGAGTAGGACCGGAGTTGGTCCGGCGTGAAATGGTCGGGCGATTCGAAAATTGCCGTACCGTAGAGGGAGAAGCCGGAAGCATAGTCAAAGGAGAGCAGAGTTCAGACAAATCGAAGGAGTCAGTCGAAGCCCTGGTACCTGAAGCAGGTGAGGAAACAGCACCACAAGAGGTACAGGGGCATCAGGAGTGTCCAAAGAGTGGTCTAAACACAAGGCAGGGTCAGAATGGGGTGCGGTATCAAGAAGGGGCCCGGGGGTAGTGGGTTCATGGACTAGGGCTGCCATGGTTAGGTTACTCCTTTGCTTTTTGTTTTTAAGAAAAAAAAAAGAAAGAAGAAAAGAAAATAAAAATAAAAAAAAGAATAAAAAAAGGGGGGAGCGGGGAGGAATAGTTCCCAGGAGGAATGAAAGGGCCGTAAATCTCTCTCCGCGCCCAAGAGGACCTCAACACCGCTAGTAGTGCAGATGCAGCATGGAACCCGTGCCATACCCTACCCTTCATGCCAGTAAACCAGCAATCCGGGATAGCAACCTCACATCTGCCGAGCTACCTCGGTGGACAAAAGAGAGGGCGGCCGGATATCTGCCACAAAGCATACCTCCTTCGGCCACCTCCCCCGGAATCCGAAAGGTGGCTTCCAGAGATACACCCGTCGCCCAAAAGCATCCAAAGCTACTCCGGGATACAGGAGAGGGATCAGACATCCCCAGGCAATCCAGATTCCACGGCAAACTACACCACTGCCAAGAACCTCAACGGAATGGGATGGACCCCAGTGTCCTTTCCCCTACCTAGGAACTAGCGTGCCTGTGAGAGAAATCCCAAAGGCCAAAAAGAGGAAGGGCAAAAGGGAGGGGTGATGAGGAGGAGGAATGGAAAAAGGGGAGGATGTGGAGGATGGGATAGGGGAGGGGAGAATGGGGGGTAATTAGGTTCGGTCTGAGGAAGAAGACTGACAGGGCTAATTCCTCAGACCAAGAGCCTCTTCACCACGCCAAGGAGCCCCCCTTGAAGAGGAAAACATTTCAAACACTCAGAACATTGATATGGTTTATTTCCTGCATGTATTCTCATGTGTGTCACAAGACTGCTTCTTTTGCTAAAACGTTTCAGACACTCAGAACACTGATATGGTTTATCTCCTGTATGTACTCTCATGTGAGTCTCAAGACTGTCTTTTCTACTAAAACATTTAAGACATTCAGAACATTGATATGGTTTATCTCCTGTATGTACTCTCATGTGTATCACTAGACAGCTTTTCTGATTAAAACATTTCAAACATTCAGAACATTGATATGGTTTATCTCCTGTATGTACTCTCATGTGTATCATTAGATGGCTTTTCTGATTAAAACATTTCAAACATTCAGAACATTGATAAGGTTTATCTCCTGTATGCCTCTTTAAGGGGGGCTCCTTGGTGTGAGGAATGGGCTCTTGGTCTGAGGAATTAGCCCTGTCGGTCTTCTTCCTTAGACCGAACCTAATTACCCCCGATTCTCCCCTCCCATATCCCAGCCTCCCCTTTTTCCATTCCTCCTCCTCCTCCTCACCCCTCCCTTTTGCCCATCCTCTTTTTGGTATTTGGGATTTCTCCCACAGGCGTGCTAGTTCCTCGGTAGGGGAAAGGACACCGGGGTCCATCCCATTCCATTGAGGTTCTTGGCGGTGGCATAGTTTGCCGTGGAATCTGGATTGCCTGGGGATGTCCCGATCCCTCTCTGGTATCCCGGAGTAGCTTTGGGTGTCTTTTGGGCGACGGGTGTATCTCTGGAAGCTACCTTTCGGATTCCTGGAGTGGTGGCCGAAGGAGGTATGCTTTGTGGCGGATATCCGGCCGCCCTCTCTTTTGTCCACCGAGGTAGCTCGGCAGATGTGAGGTTGCTATCCCGGATTGCTGGTTTACTGGCATGAAGGGTAGGGTATGGCACGGGTTCCATGCTGCATCTGCGCTACTAGTGGTGTTGAGGTCCTCTTGGGCACGGAGGGGGATTTCCGGCCCTTTCATTCCTCCTGGGAACTATTCCTCCCCGCTCCCCCCTTTTTTTTATTCTTTTTTTTATTTTTATTTTCTTTTCTTCTTTCTTTTTTTTCTTAAAAACAAAAAGCAAAGGAGTAACCTAACCATGGCAGCCCTAGTCCATGAAACCACTACCCCTGGGCCACTTCTTGATACCGCACCCCATTCTGACCATGCCTTGTATTTAGACCACTCTTCGGACACTCCTGATGCCCCTGTACCTCTTGCTGGTGCTGTTTCCTCACCTGCTTCAGGTACCGGGGCTTCGACTGACTCCTTCGATTTGTCTGAACTCCGCTCTCCTTTGACTATGCTTCCGGCTTCTCCCTCTATGGTACGGCAATTTTCGAATCGCCCGCCCATTTCACGCCGGACCAACTCCAGTCCTACTCCTAAATGCCAACGTCAATCTCCTGATGATGCTCCTTCGTTACCTTCCCATTCTACTCAGAAAAGACCGACACGTCAAGCACTCCCTCTCCACGCTCAGTTTTGGACCACACAATGGACTAAATTCTTTACTTTAAGACCAACTTCTTCTTCTGCCTACCTTTCTGACCAAAGTATTGGCAAAGCGCTCCTGCGTCATGTTGGCAGAGATATTTCATTTCATGCTCTCAAGAGCCGTACGCGCATCGTCACTGTCCAGAATGCTACCCAAACTCATGATCTTTCTCTCCTTTCGAATATCGATACTACTCCTATCACTATTGAAAAACATCTTTCAATTCTTGTAGTGGTACTGTCATTCTGCCCCATACCATAGTCCAACAGAATTTCCAGTCATATGGCAATGACATTTTTGAACAGCTGGAACTCCAGGATCTCCCAATCCTCAAAGTAGACACTTATGTCCTTCCTGCCCGGGGCGGAGACGTTACCCTTGCAATGTGGCTCGTTTAACTTTTGACACCCGGGAAAACTCCCGCCCTCTGTATATGTCCGGGACACGGTTACAAGTTCGAAAGGTGATTCCTCCCAAAACAATGTAGAAATTGCTGGCGTTTTTGGTCACCCGGGAAAATATTGCAGATCTATGGCCTAAGCCTTTGTGGTGCCAAGGGCCCATTTAATAATCTTGCAGTCAATCCATTTTCCCTTTAAATTGTAATGAAGCTCCCCTTCGTACCCCCGCCGTTCCCGGTCTATTTAAAAATTAAACGTGAAATCCGTTCCCTAAAAGGGCAAAAGGGTTTCCCCCCTTATGCTATGGGTTACTCATCCCCGCCTCCAAGGGGGGGACTCCCCCTGTTTTCTTATTTCTGTTTCCCAAACATCCCCCCCTTTTTGGGGCCCATCTTCTGCACCCTCCTCTTTGTTCCCCTCCATGCCACCGGCTTTAAATCCTTTTGCTGTCCTTGGCCTGACGTGACGATAAACTCAGTTGTTTCAATCTTCGCGCCCTTTCCCTCACAAGACCCAGTATCGAAAGACCTCGTACAAAACCCTAATCCCAAATCCCCCCTCTACTCAAAAAGTCCAAAAAATTCCACATTGCTCAAATTTCTTTCCCCCTTTCCCTTCCCCTTCTTCCACCTCCCCCCCTTTCCCTTTTCCAGTCCTTGTACTAGTTCTTCCCTCTCTCTGGCTCTTTACAAGTGTGGAGATTCCCCCTTTCTCCTCTACTAGCCTTCCCCCCCGTCCCTCCAGAGTTTTTCCCTTTTTGCACCTCCGGGTTTTTTGCCTTTCGTCCCCCCCCCACTTATCTCCAGCCCCCTTACACTTTTCCCCCCCCCTCTACTTTAGTACAGTCCATTACTGTCCCAATGTTTATCACCCCTTTTTCTATCCCCAATATGGCCCCCATACATCTTTGAATTCGAAAAAATTTGAAGCCTTTCAAAATATATTGCAGAGACAAAACCTTCAATGGACACTGATTCACTTCTTGTTCCTTCCTTCCCTCTCCCATTTCAAAACCCCCTTTCTTCGCAATGCTCCGTTCTTCCCCTACTTAACATTTCCAAATCCCACCCACGTTGATTTTTTCAAACCCCTCTAGTCCATAGGTGCCTTTACCTAAGTTTCCCTGTATTTTCTTCATCCCAATCAGGGCCTATTTACAGGGGAAATATTCGGGGCCCTCAGGGAAAATCGGGGTTGAGCTTAGATGTTGTTTTCCGGTATTGTATTTTTTGGACCCCTTTTCCAGTGGGCCCTTTTAAATGAAAGTGCCTTCTTTCTACGCATTTTATTTTTATAACAAAAGAAGCGTAAGCCAAAGGACTATACAGCGTGCGGGGCAGGGGGGAAGGGGGGATCGGTGGCAAAAGGGAGATGGATAGCAACGGGGTTACGGAAAACAGGGGGCAGTGGAGGGTTTTAAAAGGGTTAGGGGCAGAAAGAGACTGAACCAGAAGGGCTGAGGGGAGTGCGAAAAGTATATAGAGTTTGTGGAAAAAATCGTCGTTGTCAAGAAGTCAAGAGAGGTCAGGTTTAAAAGGAGGGTCCATCAGCAAAAAGGGAAGGTAAAGGAGAGTGGAGAACGAAGACGAGTTGGAAAAAATTTCTGCGTGCCTTTGATGAGAGGGCAGTCTAAAGAATGTGGCTAATCGATCTGGAATTTGCATGCTCACGAGGGGAACAGGGTTGCCCCCCATGGTACCCAGGTAAGAGATTTGGGGCCAATGCGAAGGGGGGAAGAGAGGTCTCCCAACCCTGGCATGTGACAAGGAAAAAGGCAGTAAACCTATGCTGTTTAATGAATGAAGTTTGTTCCCGGAGAGTTGCCCAACGTTTTTCCCAAACGGTTGCAAAGGTGGGTAGCTTTGCAGAAAAATAGTCCAAAAAGGGAACCCCTCGTAGGAATTGGTAGGTCATTAATGGAAACCGCGCAGCGTGTTGCCTTTTCATTCCCCTGTACGGACTGACCAGGGAACAAAAAAAAAATATCTTTTGTTTGGGTAAAGATCGGGAAAGCCAAGTTGGATCGGAGAATAGGGGATGAGATGTATCAAATTTTGTATACCCTGTAGAGCACTAAGGGAGTCTGAGATCTAAAAATGATGCACGGATAGAGCGATACAAAAAGTGCTGCAAGAATGATACAGTTCAGCAGAAAAAAATGTGTGAAGTGTAAATGCCCTCGTACGCGCTGTCGGAAACACTGCTGCAAACCCGACCCCGTCTGAAAACTTAGAGCCATCTGTTACACACGGTGGCATGAGAATAGAGTGGAGTGATAAAAAAAAAAGGAGCGGGAAGCCACCGTGGGCGTTGAGCTTTGGAAAGGGGAGTGAGAAAGAAAGACCCAAAACAGCTGGAACTTCCCAGGGGGGGTGGGAAAGTGGATGCTACATGAACTTAAAGGTGGTAACTGAAGGGAAGACAAGAGTAAAAAGTAGGCGAGAGAAAAGGGACGGGCAAACGGGGGGCGGCGAAACAATAAAGAATGTCTACTAATATCGGTGACCTTCTATAAAGGGAAAGGTTGTGTAGATCGTGGGGGTACTAGAAACGAAGGCAAGGGGCATCACGGCGTCGGGACAAGGAGGGAAAATTTTGTTCTGTATAGGGCTCTAACAGGGAAGAGGGGAAAAAGCCCCAAGGGCACAAACGTAAGCCTTGGTGGGAAGATTTAAGGCTAGAGGGGTAGCGGAGGGGCCCGCGGAATAAATTGGTCCCCTAATCGAGTTTCGAAAAAACGAGGGCTGAATGTAGGCGAGCAGATTTCGCGATCAGCTCCCCAAAAAGATGGCAAGGGTTTTAAGAAGGTTTACCCGGCTTGGGGAAAAGTTGCCTTCGAGAGGTAATGGGGTTTCCAGGTTAAACCCGACGGTCAAAGAGAAGGCCTAGAAACCTGACTGTATCAGTTGGGGGGATAGGGGACTAGGATACAAAGGTGATGGAGATAAAGAGGTCTAGTAAAAGTAATTTGGTGAGTTTTGGTATTAAAAATTTTTTAAACCCAGTGTGGGGCCCAGGGGAAAAACCGGTCAACCGCATGCGGGAGAGAAACTGCAATAAGGTGACAGTCAGGCCTCACAAGCAATAGCGAAGTATCAACATAGAGTGATGACAATATTGGGGGGAAAAAAACAGGGGGCCAAATCTTTTTAGCAAGGAGAAAAATGTTGGTTAGAACACCCCCTGGGGCACCTTCAGCTTGGCGAAGTCCAGAAAAAGAACTTTTTGACCGAACAGGAAATGTCTGTCATTTAAAAAAAGTTTTTAAAGGGAAAGGATGGTGATTGCCTGGAGGCCAAAGGGAAAGGGGCCCGGGGCCCAAAAAATTATACCTCCAAGTTGTGCATATGCTTTCAAGGTCAAAAATTGGCAATAACTGAGTGATTATTCGCAAAGGCTTCGAACTACGTACCAAGCTAGTAAGGGGTCTATGGTAAAACGACCTTACAAAAAGCCATATTGACTGGGGGAAAAGAGACTGTTGTGAGTTCTAAATACCACATTAAACGTCGATTTACGAGGGTTCCATCCTTTGCAACTGCACTTGAAAGAGCGAGGGGCGATAGGGGAGGCATCTGTCTGTATCCCCGGTTTGCGGAAAAGGGAGAACAATGGCAGATTTCACGGGGGGGAAGAACTCCTTGTCCCCAAATAAGATTGAAGAGGGTAAGAGGGACTAAAAGGGGTGCCGATGTAAATGTTGTAACTTCGAATATGAATGTCATCGGGCCCCCGGGCCCCGATGATCGGCAAGCGGAGACGTTCCCTCCAGTTCTTAAAGTGTAAAAGGAATTATCTGTTCTTTCGAGGAAGAAAAGTCCAAGGGTACTAACCCTGGGATTTTGAGGAAAGAAAGAGGGGCTAGATGGAGCCCCGGAAAATAGGACAGATGGTGCCAAGTTCAATGGCAACGTCGAGGGGTTTGCTATATCAACCCAGTGACCGTAGAAAGGGAAAGCCGGGTCGGGAGAGTATTTACCACTAAAATTTCCTCATTTTTTCCCCAATGCACTCATAGAGAAGCAGAGGTGAGGGGGAAACATAGTCTCCCCAACAAGTGCGTTTAGTTTCACGGATGACACGGCGAGCGATCGCACCTTCTGCTTAAAATCAACAAGTCTTCAGCGGTTCTTTTTGTCCCCGGTTTACCTGCCCATGCAGCCGTTTAAAACGTACTGCAGAGACAAGCAGGAGACCACCAAGGCACGCATTCTGAGAATCCCTGCCGGGGTTTTGGGGGGTATAGAATGAAAAAGCTGGGGTAAAACTGATGTCGAAAAAAGAGTGTAGGGCTTCAAAATGGGGGGATGAAAAGGAACCTCACAAAAAGCAGTAGGTGTGGTAAAGTCCCAATTTGCCCGACAAATTCCCAGCGAGGGCTAGGGGAAAAGGGGGGGAAAATAGGAAGGAGAAGTAAGAATGTGGAAAATGATCGCTGTTGTAAGTCTGGGAGAACAGACCGGTGAAGCTAGGCAGTGGGAAGAGCAGACTGATAGATGATGCAAAAGAGGTATGAGTACGAGGATCAAAATGGGGGGATACCCCTTTTAAAAAAAATGGAGGGGGGGGGAGGCAAAAAAAGCCCCCAATGAAAGCCCGTGAGTCCAATGGACCCCCCCCGAGGAAATGGTGGGCATTTAAAATCACCAAAATAACAGAAGTGGTGGTGGTTAAAGGGTTTGGAAACAAAAAAGGCAAAGTTGGGGTTAGAAAAAGCTCGGAAGGAGGATATAAAGAACATATTGTAAACCATTATTCAGGGATACGGGCTGAGTTTTAATGCAGCGGGGGGTATGGACAAAAGTTGACGTACGGAAAATCATTGGTAGAAGAAGGGCACTTTCATTAAAGGTCCCCTCTGAGAAAGGATCGAAAAAACAAAAAATTATAGCCCCTGGATAGGGTTGGAAAACAGCCCAGTGTAATTTTGGTTCTTGTAAGCAAGCACAACAGGGGGGGGAAACTGGAAAAACAAAATCTGAAGTCACCCGATTACCCTAGGCCGCGGATATTCCACTGTAATAGGGCCCTGCTTTTGGGGTGAAAGGGAAAAATCAGGAAACTGTAGGTAAAGGCACCTACGGGCTAGAGGGGTTGAAAAGTCAGTGTGGTGGGATTGGAAATGTTCAAAAGCGAAGGAAAAGGAGCGTTGCAAGAATGGGGTTGTGAAGATGGAGGGAGGGAAGAGAAGGAAAGGGAAATGAATCAGTGTCCCTTGAAGGTTTAGTCTCTGCAAAATATTTTGAAATGGGTTCAAGTGTTTTGAATTCAAAGATTATGGGAAACCATATTGGGGTAGGAGGGGAGGGGGGTAAAAATTTGGGGGCAGTAATGGATGTACCAAAGTAGAGGGGAGGGAAAGGTAAGGGACTGGGGATGAAGTGTGGGGGGGACAGGGGGAGGTGAAACCCGGGAGGTGCAGAAGAGGGAGAAAAACTTGGGAGGGGACGGGGGTGGAAGGATAGTACGAGGAGGAGGGGGAATTCCACACTTGTAATGAGCCAGAGAGAGGGAAGAATAGGTACAGGAAAATAAATTATAAAAAAACAAAAGAAGATTTACAATTTTTTTTTACCTATAAATTTATTATTTTTACAATTTTTCTTTTCTTTTTTAAAAAACCCAAATTCAACTATTGTTGGGGCTGAGAAGGAAGCAAAAAATTGGCCGTAATGGTATGGGAGGGGAACAAAGGGGGGGGGGGCAGGTGCAGAAAATGGGGGCCCCCGAAGTGGGGGGTGTTTGGAAACACGAGAATAAAAAAAAAACGGGGTAGTTTCCCTTTGGGGGTGGAGATGAGTAATCCATAGCTAAGGGGCCTTCTGCCTCTTTGAGGCAACGGGTTTCACGGTCTTTTGTGACCGGGAAAAGGGGAGTACGAAGGGTGGCTTCATTACATTAAGGCAAGATGGAGGTTGACTGAAGATGTATTGAAAGGTTGTCGGACCAAGATGGGATTTGGCCTAGATCTGCAAAATTTCGTGGGTGACCAAAATGCCCGAATTTCTCATTGTTGCGGTGTAGGTATCACCTTTTTGAAATTGTAACCCATGTCCCACGACATATCAGAGGGCGGGGTTCTCGGCTGTCAAAAGTTAAATGGCCAATTGCAAGGGTAAGTTCCCCCCCGGGAGGGAAAGGGCATAAGTGTCTCTTTGAGGGTTGGGGAGCCCGGAGTTCCAGTGTTCAAAATGTCATTGCCCCCATGACTGGGAAAATTTGTTTGGGCTATGGGTTTGGGGCGATGACAGTACCCTAAAGAATTTAGAGAAAAAGTTTTTTAAAGTGATAGAGTAGTTCGATTTCGGAAAAAGTCATGAAGCTTGGGTAGCATTTGGACAGTGACGATGCGGTACCCCTCTTGGAGCGTGAAAAGAAATATCTTGCCAACATGACGCAGGAGCGCTTTGGGAAAAATATGGTCAGAAAGGTAGGCAGAAGAAGAAGTTTTCTTAAAATAAAGAATTTAGTCCCTTGTGTGGGCCGGGAAACTGACGTGGGAGGGGTGGCTTGACTTTGGTCGTTTCCCAGTAGAATGGGGAGGTAAAGGGGGCATCTAGGGATTCGTTTGGCGTTTAGGAGTAGGACGGAGTTGGTCCCGCTGAAATGGGTGGGCGATTCGAAAATTGCCGTACCGTGGGGAGAAGCGGAAAATGTCAAAGGAGGGGAGTTCAGACAAATCGTGGGTAGTAAAGCCCGGTACCTGAAAGGGGTGAGGAAACGCACCGCAAGAGGTAAGGGGAAAAAGGAGTGTCCAAGGTGGGCTAAAAAACAAGGCAGGGTCAGAATGGGGTGCGGATCAAGAAGGGGCCCCGGGGGTAGTGGTTTCATGGATAGGGCTGCCATGGTTAGGTTCTCCTTTGCTTTTTGTTTTTAAGAAAAAAAAAGAAAAAAGAAAAGAAAATAAAAAAAAAAAAAAGAATAAAAAAAGGGGGGAGCGGGGGGGAATAGTTCCCCGGGGGAATGAAAGGGCCGGAAATCTCCCTCCGCGCCAAGAGGATCGCCCCCGCTAGTAGCGAGAGCAGTGGAACCCGTGCCATACCTACCCTTCTGCCGTAACAGCATCCGGGGTAGCAAATCAATCTGCCCAGTACCCCGGTGGACAAAAGAGGGGCGGCCCGGATATCCCCCCAAAGCATACCTCCTTTAGCCCCCACCCCCGGAATCCGAAAAGGGGGCTTCCAGAGATCACCCGCGCCCAAAAAAACACCCAAAGCTACCGGGTACGGAGAGGGTCGGGAATCCTAGGCAATCGATTCCTGGCAAAAAAGCCACGCCCCAAAAACTCAAGGAATGGATCGACCCCGGTGTCCCTTTCCCCCACCTAGGAACTACGCGCCTGTGGGAGAAATACGAAAAGGGTAAAAGAGGAAAGGGAAAAAAGGGGGGGGTGAGGAGGAGGAGGAGGAAGGAAAAAAAGGGGAGGTGGGGAAAGGGTGGGTAGGGGAGGGGAAGAATGGGGGGTTAATTAGGTTTGGTCTGAGGAAGAAGACCGAAGGGTAATTCCCCAGACCAAGAGCCTCTTCACCACGCCAAGGAGCCCCCCCTTTAAGAGGTTCTTCTCGCAATGTATTCCATATGTCAATATTTGTCCATACTCGCTGCTTAATGAAACCCGTATCCACTTGAATAAGTGGTTTACAATTGTTCTTTATATCTCTCTCCTTCTCGGTTTTTTTATCCCGACTTTTCCTTTTTATTTCATCCTTACCACCCCCAATATGTTATTGGGGATTTTAATGCCCACCATTTTCCCCGGGGGCATCTATTGTGCTCCCTGGCATTCGTTTGGGGGCTTTTCTCGCCTCTACCCCCCCCCCCCTGTTTTAAATACGGGTACTCCCCCCCTTTTGATCCCCGTATCATACTTCCCTTGATCGATCTATCAGTCTGCCTTTCCTCCACTGCACTAGATTCACCTGTCTGTTCTCCCGATTACATGACGAAACATTTTTCGATCATTTTTTCTCCTTCCTATTTCCCCCTTTCCGTAGCCCCCGCTGGCAAATTTTTCGGGCAAATTGGGATCTTTACTCACACCTCATGTTTTAGTGGGTTCCTTCTTCATCCTCCATTGATGAGCTCCTACACATCTTCTCGACGTCAGTTTATACAGCAGCTTCTATTCTATACCCAAACCTCAGGCAGGCATTTTTCAGAAGTGCGTGCCTTGGTGGTCTCCCGCTTGTGCTCGTGCAGTTACGTTTGAAACGTGCTGCATAGGGCAGGTCCGGTACAATAGAACCGCTGAGAGACTTCTTGATTTTAAGCAGAAGCGTGCGACCCGCTCGCCTGTCATCCTTTGAAGCTAAATGCACTTGTTGGCGAGACTATGTTTCCACCATCACCTCTGCTTCTTCTATGAGTGCGTCTGAAAAAAAAGTGAGGAATTGAGTGGTAAATACTCTCCTGACCCGCCTCCTGTTCTACGGGTCGCTGGTGTTGATGTAGCAAACCCTCTCGATGTTGCCAATGAACTTGGCACACATCTGGTCGTATTTCCCGAGGGCTCCATCTATGCCCCTCGTTTCTTTCCTCAAAGTCTGCCAGAGAGTTGGTGCCCTTGGACTTTTTTTTCTCTAGAGAAGAACAGTATAATTTTGCGTTTACACTTCAAGAACTGGAGGCAACGCTCTCAGCTTGCCGATCATCGGCAGTGGGCCTGACGACATTCATATTCGTATGTTACAACATTTACATCGGTCACCCCTTTTGTAGTCCTCTTACACCTCTTCAATCTTACTTGGGCACAAGGGTTCTTCCCAGCTGTGGAAATCTGCCATTGTTCCCCCTTTTCTGCAAACCGGGTACTACAGGACATGATGCCTCCCCTATCACCCCATCGTCTTACTAGTGCAGTTGGGAAAGTGATGGAAGTCTCGTAAATCAAAGTTTAATGTGGTATTTAGAGACTCACACAGTCTCTCTGCTAGTCAATATGGCTTTCGTAAAGGGTGGTTTACCATAGAACCTTTTACTACGTTGGATACGTATGTTCGTAATGGGCCCTTTTCAAATAGTCAATCAGTTATTGCCATATTTTTTGACCCTTTAGAAGGCATATGACACAACTTGGAGGTATAATATTTTGGCCCAGGCCCATTCCTTAGGCCTCCGAGGCAATTTACCATCCTTCCTTAAGAACTTTTTAACTGACAGGGCATTTCCGTGTTCGAGTCAATAATGTTCTTTCCCCGGACTTGTCCAAGCTGAAGGTGTCCCTCAGGGATGTGTTCTAAGCACAACACTTTTTCTCCTTGCTATAAATGATTTGGCCTCTGTTCTTCCACCCAATATTTGGTCATCACTCTATGTTGATGACTTCGCTATTGCTTGTGCAGGCGTGGACTGTCATGTTATTGCAGTTTCTCTCCAGCATGCGGTCGACCGTGTTTCCACTTGGGCCACCACGCTGGGTTTAAATTTTAAAGTACCAAAACTCACCAAATTACTTTCACTAGAGCTCTGTTATCTCTGATCATCCTTTGTATCTCTATGGCTCCCATATCCCCGAACGTGATTACAGTCAGGTTTCTGGGCCTTCTTTTTGACCGTCGGTTATCCTGGAAACCTCACATAACCTCTTGAAGGCAATTTGTCACAGCCGGCTAAACCTTCTTAAAACCCTTGCTCATCTTTCCTGGGGAGCTGATCATCGAACTCTGCTTCGCCTACATTCAACCGTCGTTTTATCGAAACTCGATTATGGTGACCAGATTTATTCCGCGGCCTCTCCTGTGACTCTCTCTAGCCTTAACTCTATCCATCACAAGGATTACGTTTGTGCCTTGGTGCTTTTCGCTCTTCCCCTGTTGAGAGACTCTATGCAGAAGCAAATGTTCCATCCTTGTCTGATCACCGTGAGTCCATTGCCTTCACTACTATGTACGCTCTCACGATCTACACAATCCTTCCATTTATAGAATGGTCACCGATATTAGTAGACATTCTTTATTCGTTCGCTGCCCCTGTTTGCTCCGTCCTTTTCTCTTCGCCTACATTCACTCTTGTTTTCCCCTTCAGTTACCACCTTTATATGTTCATGTAGCATCTCACTTTTCCCTACCCCCCTGGGAGTTCCAGCTGTTCGGGTCTGTTCTTTCTCACTCCCTTGCTCGAAAGCTCAACTGCCTACGGTGGCTTCCCGCTCCTTTTTTTTGATCACTTCCACTCCATTCTCATGCCCCCGCTGTGTACACAGATGGCTCTAAGTCTTCAGACGGCGTCAGATTCGCAGCAGTGTTTCCGGACAGCATCGTGCGGGGACATTTACTATCTTCACTAGCATTTTTACTGCTGAACTGTATGCCATTCTCGCAGAAATTATTCGTATCGCATCTATGCCGGTGTCATCATTTGTAATAGTCTCAGACTCCCTTAGGCTCTCAGGCTATAAAAAAAATTTGATACATCTAATCCCCTAGTTCTCCGTATCCAACTTTGGCTACGCCGTATCTCTACCAAACATAAAGATATTGTTTTTTGTTGGGTCCCTGGTATGTCGACATACATGGCAATGAACAGGCAGACACTGCTGCGCGGTCAGCAGTATATGCCCTCCCAATTTCCTATCGAGGTGTTCCATTTTGGACTATTTTCTGAAATAGCTACCCACCTTCACACCCGTTGGCAACAAGTTGGTCAACTCTGCTCGGTAACAAACTTCATTCTATTAAACGAGCATAGGTTACTGGCCGTCTTCTTGTCATCAGTGCCGAGGTTGGGAGACCAATCTCTCCCACCTTCCATTGGTACACTCGTCTTACTCAGGGGTTTATCTCATGGAGAGGCCCCCTTGTCTCTCTGTGAGCAGTGTCAAGTTCCAGTATCGATTAGCCACATTCTGTTAGACTGCCCTCTCTATCAACGAGCACGCAGAATTTACCTCCAACGTCGTCTTCGTTCTACTACTCTCTCTTTACCTTCCTTCTTGCTGATGGACCCTCCTTTAATCCTGACTCTCTCATTGACTTTTTGACAAGACGGGATTTACTCCACAAACTTGATGATACTTTTCGCACTCCCTCATCCCTTTCTAGTTCAGTCTCTTGCTGCCCTTTACCCTTTCACCATCCACTGGCCCGCTGTCATCCGTAACCTATTACTCATCCATCTCCCTTTTGCCACCTGATGCCCTCGCTTCCTCCTGCCCTGCAGCACTGTATAGTCCTTGTGGCTTAGCACTTCTTTTTGATTATAATAATAAATCTCCTGTATGTACTCTCATATGTCTCACAAGATGGCTTTTTTCACTAAAACATTTAAGACACTCAGAACATTGATATGGGTTTTTTCCTGTATGTACTTTCATGTGTATCACTAGATGGCTTTTTGATTAAAACATTTCAGACATTCAGAACACTGATATGGTTTATCTCCTGAATGTACACTCATATGTCTCACAAGATGGCTTTTTTCACTAAAACTTTAGACACTCAGAAAAATTGATTTTGGTTTATTCTTAAAGTACTCTCATGTGTATCACAAGATGGCTTTTTTTATTAAAACATTCAGACACTCAGAACATTTATATGGTTTATCTCCTGTATGGTCTCTCATATGTTTCAAAAGACTGCTCTTTTCACTAAAACATTTCAGACACTCAGAACTCTGATATGGTTTATCTCCTGTATGTTCTCTCATGTGTGGGCACAAGACTGTCTTTTCAACTAAAACATTTAAGACACTCAGAACATTGATATGGCTTTCTCCTGCATGTGTTCTCATGTGTGTCACAAGACTGCTTTTTTGATTAAAACATTTCAACACTAAAAACATTGGGTTGATTTATCTCCTGTATGTACTCTCATGTGTATCACAAGATGGCTTTTTTGACTGAAACATTTCAGACACTCAGAACATTGGTATGGTTTATCTCCTGTATGTGCTCTCATGTGTGTCACAAGAGTTTTTTTTCTACTAAACATTTAAAACACTCAGAAAAATTGATATGGTTTATCTCGTGTATGTGCTCTCATGTGTGTCACAAGACTGTTTTTTGATTAAAACATTTCAAACACTAAGAACATTGATATGATTTATCTCCGGTATGTACTCTCATGTGTATCACAAGATGGCTTTTTTTCTAAAACATTTCAGACATTCAGAACATTCATATGGTTTATCTCCTGTATGTAATCGCATGTGTGTCACAAGATTGCTTTTTTTAGTAAAACATTTCAAACACTCAGAACATTTAGTGGGTTTATCTCCTGTATGTACTCTCATGTGTATCACAAGATGGCTTTTTTGATTAAAACATTTCAGACACTCAGAACATTGATATGATTTATCTCCTGTATGTACTCTCATGTGTATCACAAGATGGCTTTTTTGATTAAAACATTTCAGACACTCAGAACATTGATATGGTTTATTTTCCTGTATGTACTTCATGTGTATCACTAGATGGCTTTTCTGATTAAAAACATTTCAGACATTCAGAACATTTATATGGTTTATCTCCTGTATGGGACTCTCATATGCTCAAAGATGGCTTTTTTTCCCCTAAAAACATTTAAGACACTCAGAACATTGATATGGTTTATCTCCTGTATGTACTTTTATGTGTAACACTAGATATCTTTTCTGATTAAAACATTTCAGACATTTCAGAACACTGATATGGTTTATCTCCTGTATGTACTCTCATATGTCTCACAAGATGGGTTTTTTTACTAAAACATTTCAGACACTCTGAACATTGATATGGTTTTTCTCCTGTATGTACTCTCATGTGTATCACAAGAAGGCTTTTTTTTTTTAAAACATTTCAGACACTCAGAACATTTATATGGTTTTTCTCCTGTATGTACTCTCATTTTGTTTCAAAAGACTGCTCTTTTCACTAAAAACATTTCAGACACTCGAACACTGATATGGTTTATCTCCTGTATGTTCTCTCATGTGTGTCCCCAAGACTGTCTTTTCTACTAAAACATTTCAAACACTCAGAACATTGATATGGTTTATCTCCTGTTGTACTCTGATATGTTTCACAAGACTGTCTTTTCTACTAAAACATTTCAGGGCACTCAGAAACATTGATATGGTTTATCTCCTGTATGTACTCTCGCATTTTGTCTGAAGATTCCCTTTTTTACTAAAACATTTCAGACCTCAGAACATTCATATAGTTTATGTTCTTTATGTTTTTCCATATTTTTTTAAATATTGCTATTTTATTTAAAATATTTTAGTATACAAACAGTGGTAATGTTATTCTTCCTTTTTATACTTCCATCTCTATTTCATGATTTTTTTTGAACTATTTTGGACACTGAACACATGTTTTTCCTTATGAACATATCCTCATGTTAAGATTTATTTAGGCAAAGCTTTTCCTACTTATGAGCACTGTTTTAAAATTAATATTATTTGTTCAAACACTATCATATATGTACTAGAACCTGCAGATACACTTAAAAAATATTATTATATTTTTATTATTTTTATTATTATTATTATTATTATTATTATTTGTTACTATGATTATTATTAATATTATTTTCTATTATGTTTAAACAAATTTTTCTGTATTCTTTTATTGACTCTTTGAAGGTTCAGACTCCCAGTCTGAAATTCCCCACAGGGTAAAAAAATTTTTTTTTTTTCTTAGGAAATCATAGAGAATCTTTTTCTGAATGTATAAATAAAAAAAATTTTATAAAAGAATTGATGAAGTTATACTCCCGCAAATTTTGCTGTGTCAGAAATATTTATGCATTGGCAATTTTGCCCACTTTGAGTCATGTTTTTAGCCAATTACATAGTTCCACAAGACCAAATTCTTAGCTATTTTACTAGTATGTGTTCCATGTTATCTATTGAGCACAATTAAATTGCCCAGTTCAACTATTTCAACTAAAGAATTAAAGTGAATGGAAATTGGAAATATGGCCAATTTCACACAAAATTCAAAATATTCCAAATTTTAAAATAGGGTCTAGAATAAAACAGTGCAGGCAGCCTGGATTGGTAATATGGCCAATTTTACACAAAATTCAAATTATTTCAATTTCAAATAGGGTCCAGAATAATCAGTGCAGGCAACCTGGGACTAAACTAACATTTCTACTATTTATTAGTTAATTTGTAGGCTTTACAGATGAATTTCATTTTGATTTTTTTTTCACAAATTATTTTTATGCACACTAAAAAATAGAAAAGTTACTTTTATTCAATAATGTAATAATGGTATAAATAATATCAGTGCATTCGGCAGCACAAAATTAAACCCACCAGCTGACGTGTACTGCACACGGGGATGTCATTGTTTATCCTCTAATATCAGAAAAAACAGAACATTTCTACTACTCTGAACTCAATTTCAAGCTATTTTCAGTACTAAAATCCATCAAAGTCGTTTCTGTAATACATCTTCTATTCATCAAATGAGACCAAGAAACAAGTGAATGCTACCGATCAAAAAACATATGAAAATACAACCAAAAATTTGTTGTTTTAATCCAAAAACACAGTAGCACTTTTTTCTCATTATGCACTGCAGCTGCAGGATTTGTTTTATGTGGTGATCAACTTACCACGTAATGCATTCTCTCAACATTTAGGCCCCAAATTTACTATCTCACAGCTTATCTGAGTACGCTGAGCTCATATTATACTCCACTTGATACCAGCTTAAAAGTCTAGAACTACAAAACAAACCCTCAAGAATTCACTGCCATGCATTTTTAGATAGAATTTCCCTAATATCAAAATCAAAATTGTTTAAATAGTAATAGCTAAGTTAAAAACTTCACATGAAGAACAGCTGTTTGCCTTTCCTTGAAGTACTGACGAAATAGTGTCTTGCAAGAGCACAACCTGGTAGTCTTCATAAAATAAATGTTCTGCAATATCAGTTGTTGTTCAAGAAACTACACTGGTGCTTCCTGAAGTACTGGAAGATATAGTGTCTGCAAGACAAACCTGGTAGTCTACACTGTGCTTTCTTGAAGTGCTGAAGATATAGTGTCTGGCAAGACACAACCTGGTAGTCTTACACTGGTGCTTCTTGAAGTACTTGAAGATTATAGTGTCTGGCAAGATACAAACCTGGTACTTACACTGGTGCTTTCTTGAAGTACTAAGATATAGTGTCTGGCAAGACACAACCTGGTAGCTTACACTGCTTGCTTCTTGAAGTACGAAGATATAGGTCTGGCAAACACAACCTGTTAGTCTTACACTGGCTGCAATCTTGAAGTACTAGACATAGTGTCTGGCAAATAAACAACCTGGTAGTCTTAACACAGGTGCTATCTTGAAGTACTGAAGATATAGTGACCTGGCAAGATAACAACCTGGTAGTCTTACACAGGTGCTTCTTGAAGTACTGAAGATATAGTGTCTGGCAAGACACAACATGATATCCTTACACTGGTGCTTCTTGAAGTACTGAAGATATAGGTCTGGCAAGACACAACCTGGGTAGTCTTACACTGGTGCTTCTAAGTAACTGAAGATAAAGTTGTCCTGGCAAGACACAACCTGGAAGTCTTCACTGGAGCTTCTGAAGTACTGAAGATATAGTGTCTGGCAAGACCACACCTAGTAGTCATTACACTGGTGCTTCTGAAGTACTGAAGATATAGTGTGCTGGCAAGACACAACCTGGTATCTACACAAAATAATGTCCTGCAACAGAAACATCAGTCAGTATAGTACAAATTCCTCAATTAGCAACACAAGAGGGCATACTTAACTAAAAAAAGATTTTTTTCGCTATTGTCAACATGCTTCACTAAATAAAATTGTCACTTATATGTTTTATCTGTAAAGATCTTCAAGGGATAAATCACAAAGTTGTGTATAATAATTATGTTAACTAAAATGCGTAAACAATATGAACTTCAACAAAAACATCTTTAATTTTTATTATATTCTTTGAGTATAATAAATTTATTACAGCCTCTCCTCACTTAGGGATTTGTACTCGTTTACCCACAACTTGGACTTAACAATGAACTCTCTGACCATTATGCATACCTAATAATATACATTAGAGTTGATTTCCTCTATTCTGCTTATTACAATATAAAGTACACTACTATATAAACACTTTAAAAATATACCAGAAATGTAATGAATGGTGCAAAGGTGACAATTAAAACAATATCAAACATGGCTGACACAAACCCCACTATCATTATATTATGCACTCACTTAGCGATAAATTTGTTTACCAACGTGGATCTTAGGATCGTACTCTGTTTGTTGAGTGAGGAGAAGCAGAAATATAATTCAAGGTGCTAAACCTGAAAAGCTCTTAGAGCACTGCAGGAATGTATATGTAAAGAAGGAAATAAACGAAGGTCAGAGACTATTGTGTGTAGAATGTGTGAAAGAGGTAGGGTTAGGACAGGTTGTGACCCCTGCTCTCAGACTGCTCTCATGGTTGAAGATTTAAAAAAAAAAAAAAAAAAAAAAAAAAAAAAAAAAAAAAAAAAATTTCCTTACGAAATGAAGCAGAATCTATTTCTAAAGGAATGAAACCAAAAGCGTAAAATTTGATAGAAAACTTTTGGAATTACAGCTCCTCACAAATTTTAGTAAGTCATGCTATATTTACTTATCAGTGATTTTCGTTCGCCTCTTTTTTCCAGCCCTAATTTAGGCCAATTCCAGCTTTCCATTATTATTATATTATTATTATAATCCAAAAGAAAGCGCTAAGAAGCCACAAGGGCTATATACAGCGCTGCAGTGGTATGAAGGAAAGTGAGGGGTATTGGGCGGCCGTAGGGGAGGATGATCATAGGGGGTTTACGACAGAAACAGCAGGGCAGGGGATAGTTCGGGCGTAAAGTGCAGCAAGGGATTGAGGTTGAAAGGGATTGAAGTATCATCAGAGTTTGTGACGTAAGTCAATTGTTGTCAAAAAGTCAATGAGAGAGTCCGATGAAAGGTGGGTCCATCAACGAGAAGGGAAGGAAAAGAGAGCAGCTGAGCGAAGATTGACGCGGGAGGTAAATACAGCGTGCTAAGTTGATCAAGTGGGGCAGTCTAACCAGAATGTGGCTCTGACCTATAAATGGAACCTGACAATTCTCACAGAGAGGAGCAGGGCGCCTCTCCAATGAGATATCCATGATAAGACGAGTATGGCTAATGTGGAAGGACGGGAGAGTGTAGTCTCCCAACCACCACACTGGTGACAAAAGACGCCAGAAATCTATACTCGGTTTAATAGATGAAGTTTTGTTACCAAGCAGAGTAGACCAACGTTGTTGCAAATGCGTGTGAAGGTGGGTACTATTGCAGCAAATAGTCCACAAATGGAATACCTCTATATGAAACTGGTAGGTATGTACTGCGACTCGCGGCAGCAGTGTCTGCCTGGTTCACTGCCCTGTATTCACATGACCAGACCCAACAAAAACAATATCTTATGCTTTGTAAAGATCGGTGTAGCCAAAGTTGATTACGAGGACTAAGGGGTGAGTGTATCAATTTCTGTATAGCCGTGTAAACACTAAGGAGTCAGGAAGACACCACAAATGATGACACAGGCATAAGATGCAATACGGATAAGTGCTGCAAGAATGGCATACCAATCAGCATTAAAATTTACTAGCCGAAGATAGTAAATGCCCTCGTAAATGCTATCCAGAAACACTGCTGCTAATCCGACATAGTCAGAAGGCTTAAAGCACATCTATGACACCGCAAAGCATGAGAAAGGGAGTGGAAGTGGTCAAGAAAAAGATGGAGCAGGCAGCTACAATAGAAGTTGGGCTTATGAGCAAGGGAGAGAGAAAGTACAGACTCAAACAGCTGGAACTTCCCCAGGGAGTTGGAAAAGTGAGTATGCTACAAACACATAGAAGGGTGGTAATGAAGAGTATAGACAGAGCGAATGTGGCGAAAGAGAAGGGATGGAGCAAACATAGCAGCGAACAAATAAAGAATGTCTAACTATATCGGTGACCATTCTATAAATTGAAGGATTGCGGAGATCCATGAAGCCGTACATATAGCGAAGGCAATGGGCATCATGGCGATCAGAAAAGATTGGAACGTTCGCTTCTGCATAGAGGCTCTCACAGGGGAAGAGCGAAAAGCAGCAAGGCAATAAACATAATCCTTGGTTAGATTGGAGTTAAGGCTAGAGAGAGTAGCAGGAGAGGCCGCTGAATAGATCTGGTCACCATAATCAAGTTTTCAATAAAATGAGGGTGGGAATGGTAGTGAAGGAGAGTTCGTGATTCAGCTCCCTATAAAAGATTGAGCAGGGTTTTAAGAAAGGTTCAGCCGCTGTGAACAAATTGCCTTCAGAGAGGTAATGATAGGTTTTCCAGGTAACCTACGTCCAAAGAGAGGCCCCGAAACCTGACTGTATCACGTTCAGGGATAGGGAGCCATAGAGGTACAAAGGATGATCGGAGATGACAAGCGTCTAGGTGAAAGTAATTTTGGTGAGTTTGTACTGGAAAAATTAAAAGCCCATGTGTGGTGCCCAATTGGAAACATGGTCAACTGCATGCTGGAGAGAAATTATTATAAGTGACAGTCCAGCGCCTGCACAGGCAATAGCGAAGTCATCACACCAGAGTGATGACCAAATATGGATGTGAAGACAAAGAAGCCAAATCATTTATAGCAAGGAGAAAAAGTGTTGTGCTCAGAACACATCCCTGGGGGGCACCTTCTGCTTGAATAAAGTCTGGAGAGAGCACATTATTAACCCGAACACGGAAATGTCTGTCAGTTAAAAAGGTCTGAAGGAAGGATGGTAGATGCCTCGGAGACCTAAGGATGGCTTGGGCTAATATATTATACCTCCAAGTTGTGTCATATGCCTCTCAAGTCAAAAAAGTACATGGCAATAACTAAATTGTTATTCGCAAAGGCATTACAAATATATGTATCCAAGCGTAGTAAGGGGTCTATGGTAGAACGGCCCTTACGAAAGCCATATTGATGAGTGGGGAGACTGTTATGTGTCTCTAAAATACCACTCTAAACCATCTATAACCAGGCATTCCATCATCAACTTTGCAAACTGCACTGGTAAGAGCAATGGGATGATAGTGGAGGCTATGTCCCCGTAGTAACCCGGTTTGAGGAAAGGGAGAAACAATGGCAGAATTCCATCAGCTGTGACCGAACTCCTTGTGACCAAATAAGGTTAAAAGGCGTAATAGGACGCAAGGGCCTGACTGACGTAAATGTTAGTAGCATACAAATATGAATGTCCGTCAGGCCCAGCTGCGAAGATCAGCAAGCTGAGAGTGTTGCCTCCAGTCCTGAAGTGTAAAAAGCCACATTATACTGGTTCTTCTCTGAGAGAAGAAAAGTCCATAGGGTGCTAATTCACTGGCAGACTTTGAGAAAGAAACGAGGGGCATAGATGGTGGCCCACTGAGAGTAAATACAGACAGCAGAATTATAGCTTAATTCATTGGTCAACATCTAGAGGGGGGGGGGGGGGGGGGTTGCTATATCAACACCGGCAACCTGCAGAACAGTACCGGGTCAGAGAATATTAACCACTCAATGTTTGTACTTTTTTCCAGACTACACTCATAGAAGAAGCAGAGATGAGGTGGGAGACATAATCTCACCAGCAAGTGCGTTTAAGGCATCACGGATGGCACGGCGAGTGATCGCACGTTTCTGCTTAAAATTAAGAAGTTTCTCCATAGTTCTATTGTAACCTGTACCTGCCCACACAGAGTGCTTCAAACGCACTGCACGAGCACAAGCAGGAGACCACCAGGCACAGCATTCTGAGAATCCTGCCGAACTATGGGATATAAGAATGAGGAAGCTGCAGTTAAAAAGGAGGAATGAGGAGAGTGTAAAAGCTCCTCAATGGAGGAGGACAAAGACGGAACCTACTAAACACAGTCAGTTGCAAGTAAAGGTTCCATTTGCCTGATCAAATTGCCAGAGTGGGTTACGAAGAGGTGGTGAATATGAAGGGGAAGTAACAATGATTGGGAAAAAAAAAAAAAATGATTGCTGTCATGTAAATCCAGGAATAACAGACCAGTAAAGTCTAATGCGGTGGAGAAGAGCAGACGAGAGATTCAAATGCAAGAGAGAGTGTGAGTCCAAGGATCAAAATGGGTGTGAGTACATGTATTTAAACAGGAGGGTGGCAACAAGAAAATCATCCCAACTGAATGCCACAGGAAACACACTGAGACCCCCCAGAGAAATGATGAGCCATTAAATTCGGCTAAGTAACAGAAGTGGTGGGTGGTAATGACGAAACAAGAAAGGCAGTATCCAGGACAGATATGCCCGAGAAGGAGAGAGATAAAAAGACAAGTGTATACCACCTATGGCAAGTGAATATAGGCCTGCTGTGTAATGCAGTGAATACGAACAAATAGCTGATAGTACGGAATATCAGTGCATAGAAGAAGGGCACTTTCATTAAAGTCCCCTCTGGAAAAGATCTGAGGAATACACTAAATTATCAGCCTGAGAGGGGAAAGATAATGGCAGAGTGAATTTTGGTTACGTTAGCAAACACCAACAGGTGGGAAAACGGCAGAGCAACAACTAGAAGCTCACCCCAATTACCCTTGAGGCCGCGTATATTTCACTGTAAATAGGCAATGATTGGCAACGATAAAGATACCTGAAATCCACACGTAAGGGTACCTATGGAGCTAATAGGGTTAGAAAAGTCCACATGCAGTGGGCAGCGACCACAATTCAAGCAGCGAAGTAACGGTGTGCTGTTGAAGAAAGGAGGTTGTCACTGATGAGAAGAGGAAAGAGAAAGGAACAGAGGTGATCAGTGTCCTTGGTGGTTTGGTCTCTGCAATATATTCAGAGATTGCTTCAAGTGTTTCGGAGTTCAGAGACGTTGTATAGGAGACAATATCGGAGATGGACAGAAGAGGCAGAAACCTGGGAGGTGGCAGAAGAGGAAGAAACTTGGGAGGGAACAGGGAAGGAGGGCTCAGTATGAGGAGGAGATGAACCTCCACACTTGTAACAGAGGCAGTAAAAGGGGAAGACCCAGGTACAGAGACCGGGAAGGTAAAATGTGGAGGTGGATGAAGGGAAATAGGGTTTAAAGGAGATTTTTTGGACTTCTGAGAACAAGAAGGACGATTGCAAGGAGGTGTCATACAAGGTCTTCTCAATTCTGGGGTTTGTGAGGAGAACACAAGAAGTGAGTACAGACTGAGTGGTTGAAAGTAGGGACATCTGGGCCCAGGACAGCAAAAGGATTAGATAAAGGAGTAACTATGGAGTGGCCACCACAGAGGAGGCTGCAGAAATGGGACCCCAGAAGTGGGGGGAATGGTTTTGAAACACGCAATAGAAACCTGGGGTGAGTCCTCCCTTGGAGGTGGAGATGGAGAAACTGGCCATAGCATAAGAGAACCATCGCCTCTTTGAGGCAACGAATTTCCTGCGCATTAAGTAGAACCTGGCAAATGGTGAGAGTACTTAGGGTGAGCCTCATGACAATTAAGGCAGAGGGAGGTCGACTGCAAGAAGTGTTAGTAATGGTCATCGGCACTAGAGACTGGGCATTCAGCAATAGATCTGCAATATTTCTGGGTGGCCAAATCGCCAGCAATTTCAACACTGTTGCGGTGTAGGGATCACTTTCCCGAACTTGTAACTGATGTCCTGCTACATAAACAAGGATGGGAGTTCACACGGCTGGTCAAAGTTAAATGAGGCCACATTAACAAGGGTATCATCTTCGCCCGCGGTGGGAAGAAACATAAGTGTCTACCTTGAGAAATTGGGAGATCTTGGAGTTCCAGCTGTTCGAGAATGTCCATCGCCACAATGTCTGGAAATTCCTGTGGGCTAAGGTAATGAGGTAGAAAAAGAGTACCACTACAAGAATTGAGGGAATGATGTTTTCGATTAGTGATAGGAATAGTTATCGATATGTGAAAGAAGAGAGAGATCATGAGCTTGGGTAGAATTCTGGACGTGATGAAGCGCCGAACCATCTTAAGAGCATGAACAGGAAATATCTCTAACTAATATGGAGCAGGAGCACTTTGCCCATACAGGTCAGAAGATAGCCAGTAGAAGAAGTCAGTCTTAAAGTAAAGAATTTAGTTCACGTGTGATCCTGATACTGTAGTGTGGAGAGGGAGTGCATGATGTGTCGGTCCTTTTCCGAGGAAAATTGGGAAGTTGGACAAAATAACATCATCAGAGATTGTCGTTGGTGTTTTAGAAGCGGGACCAGCATAGGTCCAATGTGGGATGGGCTGGCAATTTGAAATTGCCCCAGTAGAGGGAGCGGCCGAAGCATAGTCAAAGGGAGAGCGGAGGTCAGACAAATCGAAGGAGTCAGTCGAAAAAAACCCCGGCATCTGAAGCGGTATGAAACAGAACCACAAGAGGCAGTACAGGGGCCTTAGGAGTGTCCAAAGAGGTGGCCAGAAAAGACGAGGTGAAGTCAGAATGGGGATGGTAACAATAATGGGGGCCCAGGGGTAGCGGTGTCATGGATGTGGGTACTCCATGGTTAGGTTACTTCCTTTCTTTTGTTTTTAAGAAAAAAAAAGAAAGAAGGAAAAAGAAAATGAAAATAAAAAAAAGAATAAAAATAGAGGGGACCCGGGGAGGGAATAAGTTCCTAGAGAATGAAAGGGCCAGAAATCTCCCTCCGCGCCCAAGAGGCCCTCAGCACTGCAAGTACACATGGAACCCATGCCATACCCTACCCTTCATGCCAGTAAACCAGCATTTGGGATAGCAACCTCACACTGCCGAGCTTACCTCGTTTACAAATAAAGGGCAGCTGGATATCCATCCACAAAGCATACCATCCTTCGGCTACCACCCCTGAATCTGAAAGGTGGCTTCCAGAGATATACCTGTCGCCCGAAAGACACCCAAAGCCACCCTCCGGGATGCAGAGAAGGATTGGGACATCCCCACGTGATCCAGATTCCATGCAAACTAGCCACCGCCAAGAGCCAAAATGGAATGGGATGGACCCCGGTACCATTTCCCTACCAAGAACCAGCGCTCCTTAGGGAAAAATCCAGAGGCCCAAAAAGAGGATTGGTAAAAGGGAGGGGTGGGGAGAGAGGAGAGGAAAGGAAAAAGGAGAGGATGGGTGAGGATGGATGGGGAAGGGGGGATTGTGGGGTAAATTAGTGTTTGGTCTGAGAAGGAGACCGAAAACAGGTCTAATTCCTCAGACCCAAGAGCCTCTTCCCCACGACAGGAGCCCCCCTTAAGATGTCCAGCTTTCAGTCGACCAAATTCATAGCTATGGACGTTAAATCCTTTCATTCTATTGATTGAGTACAAGAAACTGCCAAATTACCTATTTCAACTACCTCAATAAAGTGATCAGAAAATACTATTTTTTCAAAATCTCACAGAAAATTCAAGAAAAACCATTTTCAAAGATATGGGAGCCAGAATAAATAATGAAAGACATTCCTGACACTAAATAACATTTCTCTGTTCATTTCGTCACCTCTCCAGGAACTTCTTTGAAATATGGCTTGCTTTTCATTTCAAATTTTTATACACACACAAAAAGATATTTTTATTCTCTAATTTCATAACAACTTATAATTATAAATAATTGTAACTATTGATACTACTGTAACAACTTAAACTACAATAAATTTCTTAAGTATAAGTAGCTGTAAGAGCCATTAAATTAATCTGCCCATAATGGCCTAGCATGATAGTGGCCTCTCTTTGTACTGCAACACATTACTGTAATTACAGAGTGAAAACCTCAAATAACAAATGTATCGCTTATGCAAAAACTTCGAAAATTGACTGCTTTTCTTTTCGAACCAATTTTGACCCGCTAATATTGAACTCGTCCCTATTTTTTTGAAACTGCCGTAACCGGACCTACTCCGCGCAGCCCACTCTGTCCCACGTCCCCATGCAGGCGCCATGAACCGTCAGGTTTTGTTGATGCATAAGTGAACACTAAACCTGCACTCTCATTCAAACATTTTATGATTAATTCATTGCTTGTGGACCATGAAATAAGCTACCATGGGCCCAAAGAAACTTGCTAGTGTACCGCCATGGTACGGGTTCGATGGGGATAAGTGGGAGAAACACCACAGATGTGAAAAAGGAAATAATGGAGAAGCATTAGACGGTGGTGTGAAAACTTGTTGTGGCTTGCTAAGATGCATGGGAAAAAACAAATCGACCATCGTTTCTATCCCTGGCAAAGAAAGAACAAATCCAAGGAAGCTGATGTTTGCAAAATGTGTTAAATGCTAACCAAAAAAAGAACCACAGACAATCGATCAGGTTTGAGAAGTTGTTGCTGGTGTGGATCAAGATAAAGAAATGGGTGTGAAGTGTTTCAGAGATGATTATTTGTGATAAAGCAAGGAAGGTTGCATGCCGATTTAAAGATTAAGAGATTGCGCCAATGGAATGTGTCCCAAATGTTTGTGGAGAAGTACCGACCCTGAGGAAGCTGAAACAAAACATCTTTGCAACAAGTCAGTGACAGAACCATGTCCCATTTAAGGGAAATCTTAAAGAGACGTTCCAGAAACAGAGGTCTGAAGACAGTTTATTTTGTGAGACAGGGGATCCATGACTCTCAGCTGCGTCCAGTGGCATAAAAAGACGAAAGGGAAGTAACCCCAGAAATGGCTTTGATACCTAAAGTCTTATGGAGGGGGATTCCCATCCAACACTAACCCCAACTCCCGTCTCTCCTCCTCCCTGTCTTCCAGAGGTCGGCCATCACCAGTCTTCAATAAAGGGCAAGTAAAAATGCTATTTTACATGTTTATTTTAATTTTTTAATACATACATAATTGTACACTATATTTGTTGTGTGTATATAAAACTATAATTAATCTCTATAAAATGCATTTTTTTTTTTTGTTAAAATTTTTGGGTTTCTGGAAATAGTTTTAATTGTATTTCCATATTTCTTGTGGAAAAATATTGCTTTCACTTTTTTCAAACTTTTCGTATTTTGAAACTAGCTTCTGGAATGGATTAAGTTCAAAATTTGAGGTTCCACTGTACATAATCTCAATGTATTCAGTTGCAAAGAAATAAAATTGACTAATATCAAACCAGAGAGAGGGTAGAAAGAGGGAGAGAGAGGAGAGAGAAAGGGGGGGGGTAGAAAGAGGGAAGAGAGAGGGAGAGAGAAAGGGTAGAAAAGAGGAGAGAGAGGAGAGAGTATGGGGGTGAGGGATAAACCAAGGGGGAGAGAGAGAAAATGTGAAGGGGGGAGAGAAAGGGGTAGAGAGAGGTAGAAGAGAAGGGAGAGGAGAGGAAAGAGAGAGAGAGGGAGAAAGGAGGCAAGGGAAAAGGCTATGAGCAGAGAGAAATGGAGAGTGGAAGAGGACACTATAGAGAGAGAGGAGGGTGAGAGATTGGTTATGGGAGTGAGGGAGAGAGGGAGAGAGAAGAGAGATAGAAAGGAGAGAGAGAGGGAGAGAGGGAGAGAGAGAGGGGAAGAGAGAGAGAAGGGAGAAGAAGGAGGGAGAGAGAGAGGGAGAGAGAGGGAGAGAGAGAGAGGGAGGGGGAGAGAGAGGGGAGAGGGAGAGAGATAGGAGAGGAAGAGGGAGAGGGGGGAGAGAGAGGTGAGAGAGAGAGGGGAGAGAGAGGAGAGAGAGAAGGGTGAGTAGAAGAGGAGAGAGAAGGGGAGAAGAGGAGGGAGAGTGGAGGAGGGGAGAGAGAAAAAGGGTGAGAGAGAGAAGGAGAGTGAGGGAGAGAGAGAGGGAGAAGGGAGAGTGAGGGAGAGAGAGAGGGAGAGAAGGGGGAGAGAGAGAGGGAAGAGAGAGGGAGAGAAGAGGGGAGAGAGAGGGAGAGAGAGAAGGAAGAGAGAGAGAGAGAGGGAGAGAGAAGAGGGAAGAGAGAGAGGGAGAGAAGCGGGGAGGCGAGAGAGGGAGAGAGAGAGGGAGAGAAGGAGGGAGAGAGAGAGGGAGAGGGAGAGAGAGAGGGAGAGGAAGGAGGAGAGAGGAGAGAGAGAGGGGAGAGAGGGAGAGAGAGGAGAGAGGGAGAGAGAGAGGGAGAGAGAGGGGAGAGAAGAGAGAGGAGAGAGAGAGGGAGAGAGAGAGGGAGAGAGAGGGAGAGAGAGAGGGAGAGTGAGAGAGAGAGGGGAGAGAGAGGAGGAGAGAGAGAGGAGAGAGAGGGAGAGAGAGAGGGAGAGAGAAGAGGGAGAGAAGGAGGGAGAGGAGAGGGAGAGAGAGAGGGAGAGAAGGAGGAGAGAGAGAGAGGGAGAGTGAGAAGAGAGAGGGAGAGAGGGAGGGAGAGAGAAGAGGGAAAGAGAGAGGGAGAGAGAGGGAGAGTGGGAGAGAGAGGAGAGAGAGAGGGAGAGAGAGGAGGGGAGAGGGAGAGGCGAGAGGGAGAGAGAGAGGGAGAGAGAGAGGAGGGAGAGAGAGAGGGAGAGAGAGAGGGAGAGAGAGACATCCTTCCACCTATAACAGGAACTTGCACATGCAAGCCTGTAGGCATATGGGTGATGTTCAAAAGTGGGCCATTGCTAAATGGGAGGTGGACACTAAAGAAGTTAGCATCAGGTAGGGTAGGCTCCAAAACCTGGTGGTCCCTGGTCAAGGACAGACAAGGTTATCTGCCTGATGAACTTATTCCACCTCTAAATCGACAGGATGGGACCACCTCTACTAGTAGTCAAGAGAAGGCAGACCTCTTTGCTGAACACTTTGCTACCAAAATGCAAGTTCCTGATCCAACAAGGGACCCTCCTTGGCTAGCTGCAAGAACTGTGTCAAAACTGTCAGTGGTGACAATAAGGCAGGAGGAGGTGCATTTCCTTCTTAAATCACTTGACCAGGAAAAAGCTGTGGGCCCAGACAAGTTGAGCCCAAGATTGTTGAGAAGATGTGCAGACGAGCTAGCAGCACCTCTAACTCGCATCTTTCAGCACTGCCTAGTACAGTGCAAATGGCCCTCTCCATGGAAAGAGGCAAATGTAGTCCCTGTTCACAAAAAGAAGAGCAGAGCAGAAATCAGCAACACAGACAGTGTCACCCTGTAAATCACGGGAAAGATCCTTGAGACAAAAATCTCAAACAAATAAGATTTTTTTATATTCAC
>NC_069475.1:22222291-22237324 GCF_026875155.1 Cherax quadricarinatus | reverse complement strand
GGGGAAAGAGGGGTTAGGAGGTGTTAACGGACCTTTTTTGACATTTGAAAAGTAGAGGGATGATTGGGAGGAGGTGTCAAAACGAGATCTCATCGCAAACTGAGGCTTGTGAGAGAGAACACGAAGAAGCAAGATCAGACTGAGACGTTGAAGTAGGGACGTCTACCCGAGGACAGCAAAAGAATTAGCTACTGGAGTGACTATGGGAGAGGTAACTACAGACGTGGGTGCAGAGATGGGATACCAGAAGTGGGGGGGACGTTTTGAAACATGGGAAAAAGAAAAAACGAGGTAGTCTCCCTTGGAGGCGGAGATGAGAAACTTCCATGGCATAAGGGAGACCTTCTGCCTCTTTGAGGTAACGGATTTCCCGCTCGTTTAAGTAGACTTGACAACGGCAAGAGTACGAAGGGTGAGCCTCATGAAAATTTAAAGGCAAGGGGGAGTTCGTTGCAAGACGTATTAGAATGGTCATCGTCACCACAGACTGGGCATTCGGCGATAGATCTGCAATATTTCACTGGATGGCCAAATCGCCAGAAATTTTTCTACACTGTTGTGGTGTAGGGACCCCTTTCGAACTTGTAACCGATGTCCTGCTACAAAAACTGAGGATGGGAGTTCACGGCTGTTAAAAGTTAAACGAGCCAAAATTGCTAGGGTATCATCTCCGCCCGCGGGCAGGAAGAATGTAAGGGGCTACCTTGAGGACTGGGAGATCTTGGAGTTCCACCCTGTTCAAGAAGTCAGTGCCACATGTCTGGAAATTTTGTTGAACTATGGAATGGGGCAGAATTGATGGACACTACAAAAATTTGAGGGATGATGCTTTCAGTAGTTACAGAGAACAGTACGATATGGAAAGACGAAAAGCTCCAGGGCCCTGGGTGCATTCTGTACGGTGAGATGCACGAAACCACTCTTAAGAGGATGAAAGAAATATCTTCCCAAACATGGCGTAAAGAGTGCTTGCCTTTTACTGTGGTCAAAAGATAGGAAAGTAGAGGAAGTCGGTGTTAAAGTGCAGTCTGAAAAGACGTGGAAAGGTAGTGAAGGACGTGTGATTTTCTGAGAAGAAACGAGAAGGTGGAAAAGTACCATCAGCAGGTAATTGTCTTTGTGTTTGGGCGTGTAAACCAGAGATGGTCGACATGACGGGCCGGCGATTCGAAAATTGCGCACGTAGAGGGAGGGGCCGGAAGCATTTAGTCAGAGGAGAGCGAGGTCAGATAAATCGGAAGGAGTCAGTTGAGGCCTCAGTACCTGAAGCGGTAAAGGAAACAGCACTGGCAAAGTACAGAGCATGAGGAGTGTCCGAAGAGTGGTCCAAAGATGAGCGGGGCCCAGAACAGGTGCGGTATCAAGAAGGGGCCCAGGGTAGCAGTTTATGACAGGGCGCCAGGGTTAGGTTACTTCTTCTTTTTGTTTTTAAGAAAAAAAAAAAAAAGAAAAGAAAATTTAAAATAAAAAAAGAATAAAAAAAGGGGGGACCGGGGAGGGATAGTTCCTGGAGGAATCAAAAGGGCCAGAAATCTCCCTCCGGCCCAAGAAAACCTCAGCACCACAATAGCGCGGGATGCAGCATGGAACCCGTTGCCTACCCTACCCATATGCCAGTAAACGGCAACCCGGGATAGCAACCTACATCTGCCGAGTACCTCGGTGGACAAAAGAGAGGGCGGCCGGAAATTCTGCCAAAAAACCAAACTCCTTCGGCCACCACACTCGGAATCTGAAAAGTGGCTTCCGAGATTCACCCGTTGCCGAGAGACACCCCAAAGCCACCCTAGGGTACCGGGAGGGATCAACACCCCCAGGCAATCCAGATTCCACTTGCAAACTATGCCACTGCCAAGAACCTCAACGGAATGGACCCGGTACCTTTTCCCCTACCTAGGAACAGCGTGCCTGTGGAAAAAAAAAAAAAAAAAAACAAAGGCCAAAAAGGAAGGGCAAAAGGAGGGGTGGGGAGGAGGAGGAGGGAAAGGAAAAAAGGGGAGGATGGGGAGGATGGTTTAGGGAACGGGGGACTGGGGGGTAATTAGGTTCGATCTGAGGAAGTAGACCGACGGTCTAATTCCTCAGACCAAGAGCCTCTTCACCACGCCAAGGAGCCCCCCTTAAAGAGGACGAAACGTGGGTAGAGATCTATAATTTCCTTACAAACAGAAACACAGAGAGTGGGAAGTCAACAGAGTAAAGTCTGAGGGCGGCTACGGTGAAAAGCTTTGTTCCAAAAGGGCCACAGTATTTGCCCCATCTTGTTTCTCATCCTCAAATCTTACATACACAAGGATGTCAGCCACAGCACCGTGTTTCCTTTGCAGATGACACCGAATCTGCATGACAGTCTCTTCCATTGCAGACACTGCAAGGGTCCAGGCGGACATCAACCAAATCTTTCAATGGGCTGCCAGAAAACAATATGAAGATCAACGATGAGACATTTTAATTACTGTGATATGGTAAACACAGGAAATTAAAACTTCATAAGAGTACAAAACCCAAAATTTCCCCCACAAAATAGAGTGAAAAACCAACGTCAAAGACCTGGGAGTGATCATGTTGGAGGATCTCACCTTCAAGGACCATAAACATAGTATCAATCGCAGCTGCTAGAAAAAATGACAGGATGGATAATGAGAACCTTCAAAACTAGGGGTGCAAAGCCATGATGACACTTTCAGGTCGCTTGTTCTATCTAAGCTGGAATATTGCTGCACACTAACAGCACCTTTCAAGGCAGGTGAAATTGCTGACTTTGAAAATGTACAGAGAACCCTTTACAGCACACATAACGAAGATAAAACACCTCAATTACTGGGAGCGCTTGAAGTTCCTGAACCTGTTTTCCTGGAATGCAGGTGGGAGAGATACATGATTATATACACCTGGAAAAACCTAGAGGGCTAGTACCGAACTTGCACTTGAAAATCACTTACAATGAAAGCAAAAGACTTGGCAAACGATGCAACATCTCCCCAATGAAAAGCAGGGGTTTTCACTAGCAAATTAAGAGGGCAATACAATTTAAATGTCAGGGGCCCGAGACTGTTCAACTGCCTCCCATCATACATAAGGGGGATTACCAATAGATCCTGGCAGTCTTCAAGCCGGGGACTGGACAAGCACTTTAAAACCAATACCTGGGCCACGCCTTAGCTGTACGTTTGGGTTGCATGCAGCCAGCAGTAACAGCCTGGTTGATCAGGCTCTGATCCACCAGGAGGCCTGGTCACAGACTGGGCTGCAAGGGGGGATTGACCCCGGAACTCTCTCCAGGTAAACTTCATGTGTATCAAAAGATTGTTTCTTTTTATTAAAACATTTCAGACACTCAGAACATTGATATGGTTTATCTCCTGTATGTACTCTCATATGTTTCACAAGACTGTCTTTTCTACTAAAACATTTCAGACACTCAGATCATTGATATGGTTTATCTCCTGTATGTACTATCTTGTGTGTCACAAGATGGCTTTTTTGATTAAAACATTTCAAACACTCGGAACATTGATATGGTTTATCTCCTGTATGTACTCTCATATGTGTCACAAGATTGCTTTTTACACTAAAACATTTCAAACACTCAGAACATTGATATGGTTTATCTCTTGTATGTACTCTCATATGTTTCACAAGACTGTCTTTTCTACTAAAACATTTAAGACACTCAGAACAGTGATATGGTTTATCTCCTGTATGTACTCTCATGTGTATCACAAGATAGCTTTTGAGATTAAAACATTTCAGACACTCAGAACATTGATATGGTTTATCTCCTGTATGTACTCTCATGTGTATCACAAGATGGCATTTTCGATTAAAACATTTCAGACACTCAGAACATTGATATGGTTTATCTCCTGTATGTACTCTAATGTGTATCACAAGTTGGCTTTTTTGTTTAAAACATTTCATACATTCAGAACATTGATATGGTTTCTCCTGTTGACTCTCATATGCTTCACAAGCCTGCTTTCTACTTAAAAATTTTAGACATCAGAATTGATATGGTTTAATCTCCTGTATGTCTCTCATGTGTATCACAGACTGCTTTTTAACTAAACATTTCAGACACTCAGAAAATTGATATGGTTTTCTCCTGTATGTACTCTATATGTGTCACAAAATTGCTTTTTACACTAAAAACATTTCAAACATAGAACATTGATATGTTTATCCTCCTGTATGTATCTCAATTTTGGGCCAAGACTGTCTTTTACTAAAACATTTCAAACTCAGAAAATTCATATAGTTTATGTTTTTTATGTTTTTCATATTTTTTAATGAGGTATTTTATTTAAATATTTAGTCATTTTTAAAAAGGTGGTATTGTTATTTTCCTTATATACTCACATGTCTATTTCATGATATTTTTTTTTAAAACTATTTTGGGGACACTGAACACATGGTTTTTTTTACAACATACCCCATGTTAAGATTTATTTGGGCAAAACTTTTCTTATTATGAGCACTATTAAAGTTAATATCATTTGTTAAAACACTACATTTTTTTTGTTTTGATTTAAGAGTTTAAATATGTTATAGAACCCTGCAGAAACTCAAATATATTTTATTTTTAAAAATTTTTATTATTATTATTATGATTTTTATTATTTTTATTTCTTTGTTTTAAACAAATTTTTCGTTTTTTTTATTGACTTTGGGGGTTCAGACCCCCAGTTTAAAAATTCCCAAAGGGTTAAAAAAACATTTTTTTTTTTTAGCAAATCGTAGAGAATTTTTTTCTAAATGAATAAAAAAAATAATTTTTTAAAAAATTTATGATGTTTAACTCCTTAAATTTTGCGTTCGAATATTTATGCTTGGCAATTTTGCCCACTTTTATCAATTTTTTGCCAATTACATAGTTTACTAGACCCCAATTCTTAGCTATTTTTTAGTATGGTTCCATGTTATCATGAGCACATAAAATTGCCCATTCAACATTTCACTTCCCCAAAAAAGTGATTGGAAATTTGGAAAAAATGGCCAAATTTCACACAAAATTCAAAATATTGAATTTCAAAAAAAGGGGCTAGAATAACAGTGCAGGCAAATGGTATTGGTAATATGGCCCAAATTTTTCACAAAATTCAAAATATTACAATTTCAAAAAAAGGGGTTGAATAAACAATGCAGGCAAAATGGTATTGGAATATGGCCAATTTTCACAAAATTTAAAATATTACAATTTCAAAAAAGGGGCCGAATAACAGTGCAGGCAACCCCGGCATTAAAATAACATTTCTATACTTATTAGTTACATTTGTAGGCTTTACAGTGAATTTCATTTTGATTTTTTATTCACAAATTATTTTTATGCACACTAAAAAATAGAAAAGTTACTTTTATTCAATATTGTAATAATGGAATAAATAATATCAGTGCATTCAGCAGCACACATTAAACCCACCAGCTGACGTGTACTGCACACGTGATGTCATTGTTTATCCTCTAATATCAGCAAAAACAGAACATTTCTACTACTCTGAACTCAATTTCAAGCTATTTTCAGTACTAAAATCCATCAAATTCATTTCTGTAATACATCTTCTATTCCATCAAATGAGACCAAGAAACAGTGAATGCTACCATAAAAAAAACATGAAAATACACCAAAAATTTGCTGTTTTAATCCAAAAACACAGTTGTACTTTTTTCTCATTATGCACTGCCTGCTGCAGGATTTGTTTTATGTGGTGAAAACTTCCCACGTAGATGCTTTCTCTCAAAATTTGGGGCCCAAAATTTACTACTCACAGTTTTATCGGGAGTAAGTGAGCTCATGATGTAGTACTACAGCTTGGACCCCAGTTAAAAGTATAGAATATAAAAAAAAAACCCTAAAGTTTTTAACTGCCTGCATTTTTAGTGGGAATTTCCCCAAATATCAAAAAAAAATTTTCAAAAAATTTGGGTTTTTTTAAGTAAAGAAAAGTTAAAAAAATTTTCACAGGGGAAGAAAAAGGCGGGGTTTTGGTTTCCTTGTTTTTAATTAAAAGGGTATAGTGTCTGGAAGACACAACCTGGTAGTTTTTACACTGGTGCTTTTGAAGTACTGAGATATAGTGTCTGGAAAGATCAACCGGTTGTCTTACACTGGTGCTTCTTGAATACTGAAGATTTTAGTGTCTGGCAAAAACAAAACTGGTAGTCTTACAGGGTTTTTCTTAAAGGGTTACTGAAGATATAGTGTTGGAAGACAAAACCCTTTGGTAGTTTTTCCTGGTGCTTCTTGAAGTCTGAAATATAGTGTCTGGCAAGATACAACCTGGATTTAAGTTTTACACGGGTGTTCTTGAAGTACTGAAGAAAATAGTGTCGGGGAAGACAAACCCTGGAAAGTTTTTCAAAAAATTTTGTCTGCAACAAAAACCCATAAGTCAGATAGTACAATATTCCCAATTAGCAACAAAAAACATATTTAAACAAAAAAAAAGTTTTTTTTTCGCTATTGTCATATGCTTCACAAAAATAAAATTGTCACTTATATGTTTTTTCTTAAAGATTTTTAAAGAAAAAATCACAAGTTGTGTATAAAAATTATATTAACAAATTAATTGAGTAAACAATATGACTTCAAAAAAAACATCTTTAATTTTTTTTTAATTCTTTGAGTATTAAAAATTAAAAATACAGCCTCTCCCCCATTAGTGATGTACTCGTTTCCCGACGACTTGGACTTAAATGAACTCTCTGACCATTTAATGCATACCTAAATAATATATTTAGATTTGATTTCCTCTATTTGCTTATTACAATAAAAAGTTTCATACTATAAAAACCCATTTAAAAAAATCCCAAAAAATGTAATGAATGGTGAAAAGGGTTTAACATTAAAAAAATACCCAAACATGGCGGGCCCCCAAACCCCCCTTTCATTATATTATGCCCCCTCACTTAGCGATAAATTTTTTTCCCAATGTGGTCTTGGAACGTAACTTGTTGTTGGTGGGAAAAGCGTAAATAATCAAGGTGTTTAAACCTAAAAAGGTCTTAGAGCATTTGCGGGGATAAATTTATGTAAAAAAAGGGAAAATAAACGAAGGTCAGAGACTATTGTTTTGGGTAGGTGTTGAAAAAGAGGTAGGGTTGGGAAAAGGGTTTTGTGACCCTGCTCTCAAATGCTCTCTGGGTTGAAGTTTTTTAAAAAAAAAAAAAAAAATTTCCCTTACGAAATGATGCAAAATCTTTTTCAAAAGGGTAATAAAACCCAAAAAGGGGTTTAAAATTTGATAAAAAAAATTTTAAATTAGCTTCAAAAATTTAGTAGTTGCTATACTTACTTATCAGTGATTTCGCCTCTTTTACCCCTAATTTGGGGCCAAATTTTCCAGTTTTCCCCATTATTATTATTTTTTTAATTAAAACCCAAAAAAGAAGCCCTAAACCCACAAGGGCATACAGCGGCAGGGTGGGGAAGGAAGCGGGGGGTATTGGGGGGGCAGTGGGGGGAGGGATGATCATTTGGGTTACAAAAAAGCAGGGCAGGGGTTTAAGTGAGGGGGAAAAGGGGGCAGAAAGGGGATTGGGGTTTTGAAAGGACTAAAGGTATCATCAAAAGTTTGTAAAGAAAGGGTCAATTGTTAGTCAAAAAGTCAATGGGGAGAGTCCGGATGAAAGGGGGGGTCCATAAACCCGAAAAGGGGAAAGGTAAAGAGGAAGAGCAGCGGAGCGAAGATGACGACGGAGGAAAAATACTGCGTGTTGGGGTTGAAAAAGTGGGCTTTCTAAAGAATGGGGTTTGACCTATAATGGAACCTGACAATTCTCACAGGAGGAGCAGGGCGCCTCCCCCTGAGATATCCTTTAGAAAGACGAGTTGGCCAATGGAAGACGGGAGAGAGTAGTTTTCCCAACCCCCAAAATGGTGACAAAAGACGGCCAAAAATCTATACTGGGTTTTAAAAAGATTAAAGTTTTTTACCAAGAAGATTTAGCCCAAAACGTTGTTCCCCAATTGCGTGTAAAAGGGGGGTTTAGCTTTTTGCAGCAAAAAGGCTTTTAAATGGAATACCTCTATATGAAAACTGGTAGGTCATGTACTGCTGAGTGCGGGCGTGTCGGGTGTTCATTCCCCCTGTCCCGTAACATGACCAGGGACCCAAAAAAAAAACCAATTCTTTATGCTTTGTAAAGATGAGGTGTACCCAAAGTTGGATACGGAGGACTAAGGGGAGGTGTATCAAATTTCTGTTATACCCTTTTAAAGCATAAGGGAGTCAGAGAAATCAAAAAATGATGACACAGCATAGTGAAAATACGGAAAAAGTGCTGAAAGGGAATGGCTTTAAAATTTTCAGAAATTTTAAAAATACTAGCCAAAGATAGTAAATCCCCTTTGTAAAAAGCTATCCGGGAAACCCACTGCTGCGAATCCGACATAGTCAAAAGGGCTTAGAGCCATCTATGTACACCGCAATAGCATGAGAAGGGGAGTGGAAGTGGTCAAAAAAAAAAGAGGGGCGGGAAGCTCCCTTTAGACGGGTTGGGCTTCGGCAAGGGGAGGAAAAAGAACAGACTCAAACAGCGGGGGAATTTCCCAGGGGGGGTTAGGAAAAATTGAGATGCAAACAAGAACATAGAAAGGTGGTAATTAAAGAAAGACAAGAGCGGTTTGGGGGAGGAAAAAAAGAGAGAAGAGATGGAGAAAAACAGGGGCGGCAAAACCAAAAAAAGGGAAGTTTTTAATACGATGACCATTCTATAAAGGGAAGGGATTGGGGAAGATCATGAGACCCGTCTTAGTAGCGAAGGCAAAGGGCATTTACGGCGATCAGTTAAAGATGGAACATTCGTTCTGCATAGAGGCTCTCAACAGGGGGAAAAGCGAAAAAAACACCCAAGGGGATAAAAATAATCCTTGGTGATGATTTGGGGTTAAGGCTAGAGGATTTGAGGAGAGGGCCCCTGAAAAAGTCTTTGGGGGCCCCAAAACAAGTTTCAATAAAAAAAGGGTTTGAATGTAGGGAAGGGGAGTTCGATGATCAGCTCCCCATAAAAAATGAGCAAGGTTTTAAGGAAAAGGGTTTAGGGCCGGCTGTGACAAATTGCCTTCAGAAAAGGGAATGTGAGGTTTCCAGGATAACCTACGGTCAAAGAGGAGGCCCGAAAACCCGACTGTATCACGTTTTAAGGGGTAGGGGGAAACCCTAGAGGTACAAAGGATGATCGGAGATGACAGAGCGTCTAGTGAAAGTAATTTGGTGAGTTTTTGGGACTGGGAAAAATTTAAAAAACCCCTGTGTGGTGGCCCAATTTGGGAAAAATTTGGGCAACCGCATGCTGGAGAGGAAATTATTATAAGGTGGGCAGTTTAGCGCCTGCACAGGCCAATAGCGAAGTCATCAACATAGAGTGTTTACCAAATATTGGATGGAAGACAAGAGGCCCCAAAAAAATTTATGCAAAGGGGAAAAAGTGTTGTGCTCAGAACACATCCCTGGGGGGACCTTTTTGCTTGGGAAAAAAGTCTGGGAGAGAGACATTATTAACCCGAACACGGAAATGTCTGTCATTAAAAAAAGGGCGAAGGGAAAAGGGTTTGGGAGATTGCCTCGGAGAACCCAAGGAGTGGGCTTGGGCCCAAAATATTTTTACCCCCAAGTTGTGCATATGCCTTTTTCAAGGTCAAAAAGTAAAGGAAAAAACTAAAATCGTTATTCGCAAAGGCATTTTCGAATATATGTATCCCAAACGTTAGTAAAGGGGGCTATGGTAGAACGGCCCCTTCGAAAGCCATATTGATGAGTTTGGGGGGACTGTTTTTGTGTCTTAAATACCACACTAAAAACCATTTACCAGGAAATTTCCCTCACTTTGGGGGGAAATGCATGGTAAGAGCAATGGGAGATATTTGGGGGGGGCTTATGTTCCCCTAGTACCCAGTTTTTTAGGAAAGGGGAGGAAAAATGGCAGATTTCCACAGCTGTGGACGAATTCCCTTTTGGGCCAAATAAGGTTTTAAAAGGGCCCTAATAGGACTGCAAAAGGGGTGATGACGTTAAAAGTTGTAAAATACAAAAATGAATGTCGTCAGGCCCAGCTGCCCGAAAATCTGCCCAAACTGAGAAATTTGCCTCCGTTCCCGAAGTGTTTAAAAAGGGACATTATAATGTTCTTCTTAAAAGAAGAAAAGTAAGAGTGCTAATTCTCTGGCAGACTTTGAGGGGAAAAAAACGGGGGGGCCCTAGATGGGGGCCCCCGGAAAAAAATAAAGGACCAGATGATTGTAATTTCATTGGCAAACATTAGTGGGTTTGCTTAAACAACACCCGGGAACCTGCAGAACAGTAGCCCCGGGGCAGGAGAAAATTTACCATCAATGTTTGTTTCTTTTTTCCAGAATACATCATAGAGGAAGCAGAGATGATGGTTTGGGGAAATAAACTCCCAGCAATTTCGTTTAGAAACAGGATGGCACGGCGAGTGATCGCCGGTTTTGCTTAAAAATTAAGAAGTTTTCCATAGTTCTATTTTTACCCCGTAACCCGCCCCCACAGAGTGCTTCAAACGCAATTTCACGAGCACAAGCAGGAGACCCCAAAGGCCCCGCAATTTTTTAAAAATCCCTGCCCGAAAATTTGGGTTAGAATGGAAGCTTTGGGTTTAAAAAAGGGGGAGGGGAGGGGGTAAAAAACCCCCTCAATGGAGGACAAAACAGGAACCTCACTAAAAAAAAAGTCGGGTTTAAGTAAAGGTTCCCAAATTTTCCTGATCAAATTTTCCAGAGTGGGTTTCGAAGGGTGGTGAATATGAAGGGGAAGTAAGAATGATTGGGAAATGATTGCTGTCATGTTTTAAAACCCGGATAACAGACCGGTGAAGTTAATGCGGGGGAGGAAAGCAGACTGAGAGATCGATGCAAAAGAGAGTGTGAGTCCCAAAAAAATCAAAAAGGGTGGAGTACATGTATTTAAAAAAATGGAGGGGGTGGGCAGCAAGAAAAACCTCCAATAATGCCACAGGAATCACAGTGAGGGCCCCCCGAGGGAAAAGATGGATTAAAATTTGTTTTAAATAACAGAAGTGGTGGTGGTTTAAAGACGGAAAAAAAAGAAAAAGGGAGTATTCCAGGACAGGGTTAAAGCCCAAGAAGGAGAGAGTATAAAGAAAAAGGGTTTTAAAACTAAACCCATGCAAGTTTAATATAGGTGCTGTGTAAAGCAAGGGACAACAAATAGCTGATGGTAAGGGGAAAATTTTAGTGCATAGAAAAAAGCAGGGAAAATAGCAAAAACATCGAACTTAAGCTAAAGAATCCCTTTTGGAGTCAGGGAAACGGGGAAGAACTAAAAACCATAAATGAAATCCCAAAGAAACCCAAAAAATTTCTTCTCCCATGCCAAAAAAAATCGAGAACAACGTCCAGTATTGGGCCCCTACTTAAACAGATGGAGTCCTACACAGATGAAAAGCAAGGAAATGAGTGAGCTACTCAAGTCCCAATATGACTCAGTTTTTAGCAACCCGCTAACCAGACTGAGAGTCGAAGATCAAAATGAATTTTTTATGAGAGAGCCACAAAATTTGATTAACACAAGCCTATCCGATGTTATCCTGACGCCAAATGACTTCGAACAGGCGATAAATGACATGCCCATGCACTCTGCCCAGGGCCAGACTCATGGAACTCTGTGTTCATCAAGAACTGCAAGAAGCCCCTATCACGAGCCTTTTCCATCCTATGGAGAGGGAGCATGGACACGGGGGTCGTCCCACAGTTACTAAAAACAACAGACATAGCCCCACTCCACAAAGGGGGCAGTAAAGCAACAGCAAAGAACTACAGACCAATAGCACTAACATCCCATATCATAAAAATCTTTGATAGGGTCCTAAGAAGCAAGATCACCACGCATCTAGAAACCCATCAGTTACACAACCCAGGGCAACATGGGTTTAGAACAGGTCGCTCCTGTCTGTCTCAACTATTGGACCACTACGACAAGGTCCTAAATGCACTAGAAGACAAAAAGAATGCAGATGTAATATATACAGACTTTGCAAAAGCCTTCGACAAGTGTGACCATGGCGTAATAGCGCACAAAATGCGTGCTAAAGGAATAACAGGAAAAGTCGGTCGATGGATCTATAATTTCCTCACTAACAGAACACAGAGAGTAGTCGTCAACAGAGTAAAGTCCGAGGCAGCTACGGTGAAAAGCTCTGTTCCACAAGGCACAGTACTCGCTCCCATCTTGTTCCTCATCCTTATATCCGACATAGACAAGGATGTCAGCCACAGCACCGTGTCTTCCTTTGCAGATGACACCCGAATCTGCATGACAGTGTCTTCCATTGCAGACACTGCAAAGCTCCAGGCAGACATCAACCAAATCTTTCAGTGGGCTGCAGAAAACAATATGAAGTTCAACGATGAGAAATTTCAATTACTCAGATATGGTAAACATGAGGAAATTAAATCTTCATCAGAGTACAAAACAAATTCTGGCCACAAAATAGAGCGAAACACCAACGTCAAAGACCTGGGAAGTGATCATGTCGGAGGATCTCACCTTCAAGGACCATAACATTGTATCAATCGCATCTGCTAGAAAAATGACAGGATGGATAATGAGAACCTTCAAAACTAGGGAGGCCAAGCCCATGATGACACTCTTCAGGTCACTTGTTCTATCTAGGCTGGAATATTGCTGCACACTAACAGCACCTTTCAAGGCAGGTGAAATTGCCGACCTAGAAAATGTACAGAGAACTTTCACGGCGCGCATAACGGAGATAAAACACCTCTATTACTGGGAGCGCTTGAGGTTCCTAAACCTGTATTCCCTGGAACGCAGGAGGGAGAGATACATGATTATATACACCTGGAAAATCCTAGAGGGACTAGTACCGAACTTGCACACGAAAATCACCCACTACGAAAGCAAAAGACTTGGCAGACGATGCACCATCCCCCCAATGAAAAGCAGGGGTGTCACTAGCACGTTAAGAGACCATACAATAAGTGTCAGGGGCCCGAGACTGTTCAACTGCCTCCCAGCACACATAAGGGGGATTACCAACAGACCCCTGGCAGTCTTCAAGCTGGCTCTGGACAAGCACCTAAAGTCAGTTCCGGATCAGCCGGGCTGTGGCTCGTATGTTGGTTTGCGTGCAGCCAGCAGCAACAGCCTGGTTGATCAGGCTCTGATCCACCAGGAGGCCTGGTCTCAGACCGGGCCGCGGGGGCGTTGACCCCCGGAACTCTCTCCAGGTAAACTCCAGATAGAAGAAGGGCACTTTCATTAAAGGTCCCATCTGGAAAAGGATCTGAGGAATACAATAAATTATAGCCTGAGATGGGATAGATAATGGCAGAGTGTAATTTTGGTTACTGTTAGCAAACACCAACAGGGGAAAACTGGAAGAGCAACATCTGAAGCTCACCCCAATTACCCTTGAGGCCGCGTATATTTCACTGTAAATAGGCCATGATTGGCAACGATAAAGATACCTGAAATCCACACGTAAGGGTACCTATGGACTATAGGGGTTAGAAAAGTCCACATGCAGTGGCAGCGGACAACATTCAAGCAGCGAAGTAACGGTGTGCTGTGAAGAAAGGAGTTGCGCTGATGGAGAAGAGGAAAGAGAAGGAACAGAGGGTGGATCAGTGTCCATTGATGGTTTGGTCTCTGCAATATATTCAAAGATTGCTTTAATTGTTTCGAAGTTCAGAGACGTTGTATGGGAGACAATATCGGAGATGGAAGGAGGAGGAGTTGGAGTAAAGATCAGAACTGTAATGGACTGTACCAAGGTGGGGGGGGCGAAAGGGTAGAGGGAACTGGAGAAGTGTGGGAGGGGACAGAAGAGGCAGAAACCTGGGAGGTGGCAGAAGAGGAAGAAACTTGGGAGGGAACAGGGGAGGAAGGCACAGTATGAGGAGGAGGATGAACCTCCACACTTGTAACAGAGGCAGTAAAAGGGGAAGACCCAGGTACAGAGACCGGGAAGGTAAAACGTGGAGGTGGATGAAGGGAAATAGGGTTTAAAGGAGATTTTTTGGACTTCTGAGAACTAGAAGGACGATTGCGAGGAGGTGTCGTACAAGGTCTTCTCGATTCTGGGGTTTGTGAGGGAGAACACGAAGAAGTGAGGACAGACTGAGGTGTTGAAGTAGGGACATCTGAGCCCAGGACAGCAAAAGGATTAGATAAAGGAGTAACTATGGGAGTGGCAACCACAGAGGAGGCTGCAGAAGATGGGACCCCAGAAGTGGGGGAATGTTTTGAAACACGAGAATAAGAAACCTGGGGTAGTCTCCCTTGGAGGTGGAGATGAGAAACTGCCATAGCATAAGAGAAACCTTCTGCCTCTTTGAGGCAACGAATTTCCTGCTCATTTAAGTAGACCTGGCAATGGTGAGAGTACTTAGGGTGAGCCTCATGACAATTAAGGCAAGAGGGAGGTCGACTGCAAGAAGTGTTAGAATGGTCATCGGCACTACAGACTGGGCATTCAGCAATAGATCTGCAATATTTTGCTGGGTGGCCAAATCGCCAGCAATTTCTACACTGTTGCGGAGTAGGGATCACTTTCCGAACTTGTAACTGATGTCCTGCTACATAAACAGAGGATGGGAGTTCACGGCTGTCAAAAGTTAAACGAGCCACATTACAAGGGTATCGTCTTCGCCCGCGGGAGGGAAGAACATAAGTGTCTACCTTGAGAAATGGGAGATCTTGGAGTTCCAGCTGTTCGAGAATGTCATCGCCACATGTCTGGAAATTCTGTGGGACTAAGGTATGAGGGAGAATAACAGTACCACTACAAGAATTGAGGGAATGATGTTTTTCGATAGTGATAGGAATAGTATTGATATGTGAAAGAAGAGAGAGATCATGAGCTTGGGTAGAATTCTGGACTGTGATGATGCGCATACCACTCTTAAGAGCATGAAAGGAAATATCTCTACTAATATGGTGCAGGAGCACTTTGCCAATACTAAGGTCAGAAAGATAGCCAGTAGAAGAAGTCAGTCTTAAAGTAAAGAATTTAGTCACTTTATCTAAACTTTTT
>NC_069475.1:22145611-22221791 GCF_026875155.1 Cherax quadricarinatus | reverse complement strand
TCCCCCCCCCATACCAAGACTTATAGTCAAGGAGTATAAGAAGAATAGGAAAGGAAAAATTTTCTAACATGTGGAAGTGCGTAAGGCAAGAAATCTTCTACTGACTGTCACGACTTAACCAGTTAGAGAAATAATTGGATGAACCATTGATGTACACAATATGGAACTTAAAAGCCTGGAGTGCCAATGACCACCTCAAGAGGCGACTGTTGGTTCCCTTAAAAGTTTCTAGGTATATCAAAGGTTTGTGGTCCGTTTCTAAAATGAATTCTTTTCCCAGCAAATAAAATTTAAGTTTGGAGATACCCCACACAAGGGCCAAACATTCCTTTTCTATTGTGAAGTATCTCGTTTCTGCGGGAAGTAGTTTCCGGCTTAGGAAGCATACAGGGAAGGGAGTACCATCATGGTATTGTAGTAGCACAGCACCTAAGCCAGTATTGGAGGCATCAGTTCTTAAACAAAATGTTTTATTAATATCTGGAATCTTAAGTATAGGATCTTTCGAAAAGATACTTTTAATCTCATTAAACTTTTCCCGAGCTACGTCGGAAAGTTCAAGAGGTTCATTCACAGACTTTTTAAGGAAGTCGGATAAGATGCCTGTAAGATCAGTAAGGTTCGGGATAAACTGTGCATAAAAATTTACAGAACCAAGAAAGCTACGCATGAGCTTCTTGGTTTTGGGGAATTTAAATTCTAATAAAGCTTTGATCTTACTGGGGAGAGGCTGCAGAGAGTTATTAGAAAGTATTAGTCCAAGATATCTAATCTTGTTATACACAAGGAAGCATTTCTTCAGCTTGGCAGTGAGGCCATGAGAGCGTAACCTACGCAAAACTGATGTTAATGTTGGATATGTTCGCCCCACGTAGATGTCATTACGTAAATGTTATCAAAATAAACTGAAACATTTGGCATATTACCCAAGACCTTTCTCATCAGTCTCACGTAGGTAGCACAGGCAGTTACCAAACTGAAGGGCATAGTTCTATATTGCATCAGTCCTTGGTGTGTAGGAAAAGCGGTGTACTGCTTAGAAGAAGGAATCTAACATACTTGATGATATGCCTTCGCAATATCAATCTCTGAAAAGAAGGAAGCGTCATAAAATTTGTGTAGATCGCTATCTATTAAGGGCATAGGCTCAGCATTCCCACCGAGGGTTTTAGCATTAAGCCTTTGAAGTCAATAGCAATCTTTATTTGAATTAATCCTCCTTCCTGACATACATCGCTACCTCCACCACCTTATCCTGTTGAACCCTTTTAGTGTGGAATAATTTAAGCCTTGTAGGACATTCGAGAGGCATCTCTCTATCATTTCAATTGACCAGGTCTCTGTTATAGCAATAATATCTATGTTTCCTGCACTTGCAATTAATCTTAGTCACGTGAGGTCACAGACCCTGAGCTGCTTTGGGGATTAGTGTGGACGTTACAAAGCATGGTTTTTTCGAGGTGTTTTAAAAATTGAGGTTTTGAGAGTTGAAGGAGGAGGTCTTGCTTCTCCAGAGAGAATTTGAGGTGAAGGTCCACCTCAATGGTCTGGGAGAGATTGTGAGGTGGCTGAGTGTTGGGGAATGAGCTTATCTACACGAGGGCAGTCTGTCTCTCGCTGTGAGGAGGCTGTAGTTGGGGAGGCAGAGCAAACGGCTACCACCAGTGAGGTTGAGCCCAGCACCCGCTTTTACAAGTGGCGAGTAGTTCACCAGTAATGGAAGGCGGCATCAGATTAAGGAAAGTTAAGAGTGAAGGATCTGAGGTAGGAAATCGCTTCTCTGTATCTTCAGGATGAATGTACTTCAGTGGCCAGTGAAAGGTAAGGGCTACTACTGCCCTGCTAATGGAGGTAAGCGCATTCTTGTGGTTGGTGACTCTCAGGTAAGATACATTGACCGTGCTTTTTGTAATAGGAATAGAAGATGAGAGATAGAGTGTGCTTCCCTGGAGCTGGTGTTGGGGGGACATGTCAACAGGCTGGATAATATATGTCAGGTAATGGGAGCAAGCCATTATCTGTCTCAGTGCTGGTGCGATGGAAATGATATTGGGAAGGGTAGGAAGAGAAGGAGTGCTAGATAAGTTACAGGTCAGCTATAGATTTCATTAAGTCTAAGGAGAGGGATCCCAATCTATGTGCATCTTCCTAGAAGGGGGTAGGAATATGAATGGTTGTCTAGGCAAATGGTGTAAATTGATGGCTAGACAGATACTGCATGGAACTTGCAATCCCATTCATTGACAAACTGGAACAACTTTTATGGCTCAAAATGATATGTATGAAGGGATGGGGTACATCTCTCTGGGGCTGGGGTGGTGCACTTGCTGACTCGATTGAGAAGGCCATGGTGATATGCCTTATGATTTTAAAACAGATGTGAAGATAGAGGTATGGGTGTGTGTGGGAACAAAGCAGGTTGCAACACTTCGGGTTGGAAAAAGTAATGTATATAAAAGGCATTCAGGTCTGAAGTTATTAAATAAAGAAATAGATCAGGTCAGCAAACAAAAGGTGGAGGACAGCAGCAGAGGGCAGCAAGGGACTAGCGCCCTTAAGGTTTACTATACTATATCAGGAGTGTAAGAAATAAAGAGGTGAGTCTAAGATTAATTGCAAGTGCAGGAAACATAGATATTATTGCTATAACAGAGACAGGCTCAATCTGAAGATATAGAGAGATGCCCCTCTGAATGTCACATACATAAGGCTATTAATTATACCACACTGGACAGGGTCAACAGGAAAAGGTGTGGAGTAGCGATGTATGTCAGAGACAATTTAAATTGTTGTGTTAGACAAGATATTAAAATTAGAAGGTCACGCCACTGAATCTGTTTGGCTACAAGCTTTCGAGGGCGAGAAAAACTAATTTGGGAAGTGTGATTTACAGGGCCCCAAATCTTGATAGGGAGTGCAGTAAACTATCTATGGGACGAAATTCGTTAAGGCCATATACATACGAAAATGTTGTGCTAATGGGATGATTTCAACTATAGACAGATTGACTGGAGCAATTTGACAGGAAATTTAGAGTCAGGGTGACTTTCTTGATCGATCCCAGGATTGTTTTTTAAAACAGTTTGTGACAGAGCCAACTAGGGGAAATCAACCTCCTTGACTTGGTTCTTGCCAGTAAGGGAAACACTAATTAAATAATCTTGAGGTTATGATGAGCTGGGAAAGTGATCACCAAATCACTCAAGTTTTAAATATTCATGGAATTCCCCTAATAATGGCAATCAATTCTCCGTCCCTGACTTCGTCTTGGCTTGATTTTCATATGGACTGAAAAAATTACTTAGGCTGGGCTGAAAACTGGAATGACCTGACTAAGGGGCAGGTAGGTGGGGATGGTTGCCGATATGATGCTTTCAAGGGCATAGTTCTAGCTGCTCAGTCAAAATTATGTTCCAAATAGGGAAATTCAGATCAACAAATGATCCTAAATTGGATGAACAATAGATTAAAATATCTGGATTGGTCAAAAGAGAGGCATATATAGGCAAATCAAAAGAGTGAGAGGGGCAATGAGGAAAGAGGAAATCGATATATCAGTTTAAAGAGAAGAAATAAAAAAGGGAATTGGAAAAAGCACAAAAAGAGATTATGAGGTTAAAGTTGCGAGGATCGAAGACTAACCAAAAGGATCTTTCAGGTATACAGAGTAAGGATCAGGACAAGATAGGCCACTCAAAGTTCCTCGGGTCAGCTCACTGACGTGATAGGAAATTGTGAGGAATTTTAACACATACTCCTCCAGTTTTCACAGGAGGATTACCAGGCGATATCCAGTAATGATAAATTATGCTAGAAAAGGGACGCTAATAAACTGTGCACTATTAGGGTCACAAAGTGGACATGGTCCTTAGGCAAAAGATTAAATTTAAAACCTAACAAATCCCAGGCCCTGATGAACTGTATGCAAGGGTTCTAAAGGAATGAAAGAGGAGCTTAGCACACCTTTGGCTAAATCTTTTCAAATATCATACAAACTGGCTATGGTGCCAGAGATAAGTGGAAAATGGCCAATGTGATACCATTTTCCAAAAAACATGTGACAGGTCTTAGCTTCGAAACTATAGACCAATAAGCCTAACCTCCATAGTGGAAAATTTATGGAATCAATAATTGCGAGGCAGCAGTTCGTAGCACTTGGAAAAGCATAAATAATAAGATCTCAGCATGTTTTACAAAGGGGCGTTCCTGCCTTACGAATTTATTAACTTTTTTCACTAAGGTATTGAGGAGGTAGATCATGGTAATGAATATGATATTGTGTATATGGACTTCAGTAAGGCTTTTGACAGGAGTCCCACATCAGGACTATTGAGGAAAATTAAAGCCACATGGAATAGGAGGAGAAATTTTTTCACTGGATAGAGGCATGGTTGACAAATAGGCAGGCAGAGAGTTTGCATCATAAATGGGGAGAAATCAGAGTGGGGAAGTGTCACGAGCGGTGTTCCACAGGGGTCAGGTTGGGCCCCTGCTGTTCACAAATCTACAATAAACCGACATAGATGAGGCGGGCATAAGAGCGACATCGGGCATTGTTTGCCGATGAACACAAAATAGGCGTCGAATTCAATTTTTTCTGACGAGGAAATTCGAGCACTCCAGGAAGATTTGAATAGACTGATGCAGTGGTCGGAGAATGTGGCAGATGCAGTTTAATATACGAAAATGCAAAAGTTCTAAATGTTGGTCAGGACAAACCATGCCACATATTAATAAACTAATAATGTAGATCTTAATATTACGGATGCGAAAAAGATTTGGAGTTCTGGTTAGCCAGTAATCTGAAACCAAGAAACAGTGCATAAGTGTTCACAATAAAGCTAAAGATCCTTGGGCTTCATATTCAAGAAAGCATTAAATAATAGGGAGTCTCAGGTTTGTTCTTCATCTCTAACATCTTGGGTTACGGCCTCCATTTTAGATTATGTGCTCAGTTTTGGTCACCTTATTACAGAATGCGATATAATTCTCTGGAAAAATGTACAAAGGAGGATGAAAAGTTGATCCCCATGTATCAGACAACCTTCCTATGAGGATAGACGAGGGCCTGAAATCTGGCACTCTCTAGAAAAGAACGTAGAATTAGGGGGATATGGATTGAGGTGTATAAATGGAAGACAGGAATAAATAAAGGAGGATTAAATAGTGTGCTGAAAATATCTAGCTAGACAGGACTCGCAGCAATGGTTTTAAGTTGGAAAAATTCAGATTCAGGAAGGATATAGGTAAGTACTGGTTTGGTATAGAGTTGTGGATGAGTGGAACAAACTCCCAAGTACCGTTATAGAGGCCAGAACGTTGTGTTGCTTTAAAAATAGGTTGGATAAATACATGAGTGGATGTGGGGCGTGGGTGTTGAGTTAGACCTGATAGCTTGTGTGCTACCAGGTCGGTTATGCGGTGTTCCTCCCTTAAGTCAATGTTGGACCCATGACCTGACTAGTTGGGTGCATTGGTTAAGCGGTAGGAGACTTGGACCTGCCTCGCATGGGCCAGTAGGCCTTCTGCAGTGTTCCTTCGTTCTTATGTTCTTATGTTCTTAACCATGACTACTGGTGAACAATATGAAGATACTGAAGGTTCACTGATCTTTAGTTTTAATAATTTGTCTACCTCTCTTTCAAATGCATCCCTAAGGTGAACTGGAACTGGGTATAATTTTCGTTTGATAGGATTGTCCGTCACTAAGTCAATCTTATAGACTACCGTGGAGGTAACACCTGGAATATCAGTAAAGACGTCTGAAAAGTTACTCGCACATTGAAGTAGTTCACATCTCTTATGGTCATTCAAAGATTCATTAATATAATGTTGGTTGTGTCCAAGTGGTCAAAAGTCACCAAGTCATGTAGTCTTTATTCATAGTCTAAGGTTAGAGGTTGTCAATTACGCACACCTTACATTCTTCAGTTGTGTATCAAGTTCATGTGGAAAAACTAAGTCAAAAGTTATTAGGCAGTTAACCGAATTTCTTTGGTAATATTTCTTAAGGATGTTGATATGATAAAGCTTAGGTTTCCCCTTGATTTCTATTAGGTAGTCAACTTTCCCACAATTTTTTAAATACTTTATATGAGACCTTTCCATGTACTAATAATTTTTGACTTTATAGGCAAAGTACAGAACTTCATCCCTACTTTTAAAACTTTCTCCTTGACTTTTGGAATCAAAAATAGGTTTGTACTGGTCATTGACAAACTTAAGTTTTTCGAAAAACTATGTCCAGAGGTCTCCTCAAGTTTGGATCTAAGGTCAAGGAAGGAAACTGGAAGAAGACTTGAACCTCAGTATTTACCTCCTCATTAGTCCATAAGTCATGAAGGATGGCCGATGGACCTCGGCCTGTCTCCATAGAGAAGAAGTTCAATAGGTGAAAAACCCCAAAGAGTCATGGGAACTTGCCTTCATGGCAAACAAAGCACAGGGTAGGTAACGATGCAACTCCTTAGGTTTAAGGGAGCAAGTTTCCTTAAAATGGACTTGAGAATCGAATGCTGGTGCTCAATCCTCCCCATTACAGCTGGGATGATAGGGTGTGGTGAAGAGAGGCTTCACTCACAGAAGTTGGTATAGATGTTGCATTAAGTCAGATGTGAATTGTGTACCACGGTCAGACAAAATTTCTCTAGGGATGCCCACTCGGGAGAAGATGGAGAAAAGGGCATCAGCCACCTCTGTAGTAATGATCTTTAAGGGAACAGCTTCAGGGAAACTCGAACCATAATCAACTAATGTTAATATATATCGATGTCCCCCAGATGAAAGTGGAGGTAATGGACCTAACGATTGTCATAGCTACTCTTTCAAAACGGTACCATAGATAGGCATTTTGGACCATAGGTACTCGCATGGTACCTCGGTGAAGGATGACAGTTGGAAAACTTTACACGATCTACAATAGATAGTGACATCTGAGGACATTTTTGGCCAAAAATAGGTTTCCCTAATTTTACTTAGGTTTTGCGATGCGAGAAATGTCCGGCCACTGGCAGGTCATGACTGCCATTTATTTAAGAACGTCTCTCTTGCATTGACTTGAAACAACATAAGATGGAATAGTCTATCTCATCTGATTTAATTTGAATACTGACTTGTGACAGTTATCTTTTATATATTCAAATTTATATGAAAAGTTTTTCCTTTGGATAACTTGGATTTTGTTTTAGCGGCATTATGGCTATTCTGAAGAGAAGGGTAATTATGTTTTAAATTGGCAAGGGACGTCCTTCGCATTGCATTTCTAAGCTTAAATGTCAGAGAAAATCAAAGGATGGACAGTAGGAGAACCCTGGGTTTTGGTCTGGAGCCGTAGTCAAGACTTTATAGTATCGGAGGTTGATATCTTCACTTTCATCTAACAAGGTGTAACCAGTGATCCTACTACTCACTTCGAGAGTAGCATCACTGGTTTTTTTAATCCCACAGGAATCTCACGGCAGACAATTGTATCATCTGAGCTTTCGAGGGGGGCTTCTCTGACTTTACAGGAAGAGGATCTGAAACACTCATGTCCATCTTTGGCGATGAAAGGTCAACCTCAAAGGAAGAATGGACACCTTTTACATTACCAATTAGTACGGAAGCAAAGAAGAGTGATGGGAGCTATATGGCTTTCAGACCAACATGTGAACCATTTAGATTAATGTAACAACGGTGGTGGAAAAAGTGTCCGTATGGCCCAAGTAGTCTCAAGTATAGAAGAGAAGAATGAGTTTCTTTAAGGTTAGGGAACAGCTTATCAGAAATGACTATAATGTGCATCCAGTGTCTCGTAAAATTGTAGATACATTAAGTCCATTAACTGTTCCCGAACAGGAAGGGCGGCTTGGTCATTCACAGTCTTTTAAACCATCTTCCAACTTTTTGGACCTTCTTAGAAAGGACAATTCTGGACGTTTATGTCCCTTAAAACCACACCAAATGACAAACAGGATAAAAGAAGTCATTTTACTTTCCACTGGACTAGAGGCTTTGATTTATAAGGCTGATGAACCCTTGCCCCTAGGGTTCGATCCCTTTAGGGTCTCCCGTATAGGAATCGTGGAGGCCTCAGGCCATACAGGTCAAGCGCCTCAGCACATTCCCTCTAGCTTTAATCAGGTTTCGTTCTCTAATGAATGTTCGTATCTGGTGAGGAAGAGCTGTCAGGAACTGAGTCAGCAACATGAAGTTGATCAAACGAAAGGTGTTACCTGTAACTGTTGAAAGTTCTGGTCAGGCTGTAAGGTGGCATACCTGAAAATCTTTCCTGCAAGAATTAGTGGTTTTTTTTGGTATGCTTTAAGGATTGCCTCTTCAGTAGGTTATAATTACATATAATTAATCCTGCGACAAAGTTGCATAGATATTCAAAGCTGTACCGGAAAATAACATTCCTATCTGGTAGCCCAGGTGTCAGCAGGCCATTCACAGAGGGTAGCAGATTTTCAAACCTGATATATAGAAAGTTATGTCTTCTCCCTCTGTGAAGGGAGGTAAATTAGTGTTGGAATATGTGCACTAGCGTGCACGATGTTCATTACTCCTTCATCTATTGCTGTTGTGAGAAAGTTAGCTTCTTTTTCTCTAATTCAGGGCGGTTTGGTTCGAGCTCGAGATCCATTTCTCTCTCACTCTTAACTCATATTCTCTGTCCTTTGCTCTTTCCTCAAGTGCCCTTAATTTAACTGTTCCTCAGTATCTTAGCTTGTTCCTCACGTACTCTAGCTCTCTCCTCATGATCAGTCTATTCACACTCCTTTTATGTCTTCTCTCTCTCTTTCTGTCTTTCTTGGATTTCTCTCTCAATTCTCACTTCTCCGTTTTCTCTTCTCTTTTGATTCTCTCCCTCTCCTTTTCTTCTTTCTTTCCCTTTCTAACTGTCTTCTCTCTCAATTCTCTCCTTTCAAGTCTTTCCTGGTTCTTTAGCTTAATGAAAGTTTCTAAATTTTTCCCTGTTAATCCTAAGTTACTTCCAGCATTCATCCAAAACTGGTATTCATCCATACTTGCAAGCGAATAACTTAAAAATATCAGGGGAATGAACGGGTATAAAGAAAAAGGAGGGTTCAATTCCCTGCTTCATCAAAACGGTAAACTAAACCAGGGGCCATTCCTGCTTTAATTGGAACAATATGTATTAATGAAAACTTATGGTTCTATGCAGGGTCGAGCTAACAGTAAGTGATGGGGTCACTTGACCATCCAATCTTCTCACCATACAATCAAGGAGTCTCCCTATGACATGGTCCTTGATATAAAGAGCTCAATGAAACAATTCGTCACTGCGAAAAATCTCGGGTCCCTAGAGTCTAATCCTCAAAGTGTTTCAAAAGTACAAGAAAGGATGGCAGAATTAACTATGTTATCCTGCCTGACTTGACTTACAATAAATTGATGAGGAATTATAACAATCACCAAATCTTTTAAAAATGCCTGCTTCGTAGTCCCACCATGGAGAATGGTTACTCATGGTGGTGGTAACATTGAGGCATGCAGCGTTTGAGTTCCAATGGTAGCTTCGAGATGAGTTTTGAATTCTTGAGTCAGTCGAGTTGTTCTGGCAAGGTCGCCACTTGTGAAGGCGTGTCAGCTCTGTAATAACTTCAGCCAGTATTACCAAGCTGGCTCCTCTTCAGGAAAATTAATTGAATAGAAACGAAATATTAATTCACTAAGATAAACACTTTATTATTTTATTAAGCAAACATAAAACATTAAAACCATAACTGGTATATCCTATTTGAAAGAAAAAATGAAAAAAATGAAATGAAATAAAATAACATTTGAACTAACGCTAATATATATATTGGGGTTTCGGGTGTTGGTGACACTTGTGTTGTTTGAAATCTTAGCTTTGCTGATGTGGAGGGGGGTCGCAGGAAGTTGTGACCACCACGGCTAGTTCGTCAAGAGTATCGCCGTGAGTATTCTATCCCGATGGACAGAAAGCAGGTTCTTTACCGCTTGCTATGATGTGCGGGTACGTCCTGCAATTTCATACTTTGCACAGGTAATTAAATCCAAAAATGGGGAAGTCTCTGACGTTAGTATTCTCTATCAGTTATTCTCCGTTTGTTGACAGGTCACCCTCTCTGCATCCAAGCTGAAATGAAAGACAGGATACCCACTGCTTAAATAATCATCTCCTGTAAAGACAATACCTAAAAGAAGTGCGTGATTATTACAAACAGTCAACTTAGAGCAAGGCTGAAAAAAGACTAAGTTTATTAATTGAGTCAAAGTGAAGCTTTCAAACAATAAATCCACTAGGAATCTAGGAGGCATGTACTTACGTAGAGTTGTGAGCGGTGAGTCGAAGTGATTTTACTGTTTGACAGAGGCCCCCCACGTTCACCCTTCGGGGGGCGGGGGGGGAAAAGAAGGAGGGGAAGGATAGCGGGAGCTAGACTGACCCTACCTTAACAAGCAGCGGCAGTCAAACTTTCACTTTCGGGGGTGGGAGAAAAAAGTGGAAGCTAGATTACCCTACCTTAAACAAGTAGCTGGCAATGAAAACTATCACTTTCGGGGAGGGGAAAAAAGGCAGGAATAGCGGGAGTTTGACTTACCCTACCTTAATCAGTAGCTGCATGAAACTATTGTTACTATATACTCCCTCTCTACTCCGATTATTGAACTTTCCCCTGCTCTACAATTCCTATTAAAGGACCTAAAGGGATCGAACCCTAAGGGCAAGGGTTCATCAGGCCTTAAGAAATCAAAGCCTCTAGTAGAAAGCAAATTGACGTCTTTTATTCCATGTTTGTCCATTTGTGTGTGTTAAGGGACATAAACGTCCAGATTGTTCCTTTAAGTAGATGGTCACAAAGAGTTGGTGATGTTTTAAAGTCTGTTATGACCAAGATCCTTCTGATCTGGAACAGTTAATGGCTTAATGTTTCTACCATTTACGAGCACTACACTGCACTGTATAGTCATTTTTGATAAGCTGTTCCCTACCATAAGAAAACTCAGTCATCTGCTATACTTTCGAATACTTGGGCCTTAGGACACTTTTCCTACCAACCGTTCTTACATGAGGTCTAAAAATGGTTCACAGGTGGTCGGAAGCCGTACTTAGCTTCCCATCACTTCTTGCTCCGTACTAATAAGGTAATGTAAAAAGGTGCATTCTTCCTTTTGAGGTTGTCCTTTCATCCCAAAGGTGGACAAAAGTGTTTTAGATTCTTCCTGTAGCGTAAGAGAAGCCCCTCGAAAGTCAGTTGAGACAAGTGTCTCAGTGAGATTTCATGTGGGATTAAAAACCAGTGATGCTACTCTCGAAAGCGAGGTAGTAAGGATCCACCGCGTTCAGTTTTTAGTGAAGTGATGGTGTCCACATCCGATAACATATAAATATCTTGACTAGAGCTCAGACCAAAGCCCAGGCTTCTCATACTGTCCTTTCTTTGATTATCTCTGACTTTAAGCTTTAGATATATCGAAGGTACTACTTTCGTCAATTTACAAGTAATTGCCCTTCTCTCAGATTTGCCTATAATGAGCTTAACAAATCAAGTTATCCAAAGGAAAAAAACTTTTTAATATAAATTTGAATATATGAATGGTATCTGTACAGTCAGATTCTAAATTAAATTCTGCATGAGATGGCTTTCCATTCTTAGTTGTTCCAAGTCAATGTAGAGAGGACTGCTCTTAAAAATGGCTCATGACCTGCAGTGGCCGGGACATTTCTCGCATCGTAAAAATTAAATTAAAATTAGGGATACAATTTTTGGCCAAAAATATCCTCAGATATCACTACCTACTGTTAGATCGTGTAGTTAAAGTTTGCACTGTCATCAGCGAGGTTACCAGGCGAGTACTATGTCAAAAATGCCAATCATTATGGTACCCATTTGATAAAAGAGTAGTATTGACATCGTGTCCTTTATCTCCACTTTCATCTGGGGGACATAGATATATTATTAACATTAGTTGATTATGCTTCGAGTTTCCGTGAAGCCATACCCTTAAAGACCATAACTACTACAGAGGTGGTCTGAATCCTTTTCTCTCTTCTCCAGAGTGGATCCCTAGCGAATTTCTGTTGACCGTGGGACCACAATTCACATCTGAATTAATTGCTACATCTATACCAACTTTCTGGAGTGAAGCTTCTCTTTCACCACACCTTATCATCCCAGCTGTAATGGGAGGATTTGGCGCAAGCATTCGTTTCTCAAGTCCATTTTTTAAGGAAAACTTTGCTGCCTTAAACTGTATGGAGTGGCATCATTATCTTACCTGTGCTTTGATTGCCATGAGAGAAGTTCCAGTACTCTTTGGGGTTTTCACCTTATTGAACTTTCTTCCTTTGGTAGGACAGGCAGAGGCCCATTGTCCATCCTTCATGACTTATGGTTAGAGAAGTAAAGGCTGAGGTTCAGTCTTCTTATCAGTTTCTCCTTGGACCTTAGATCCACATTGAGGAGACCTCTGACCTAGTTTCGTAAACTTAAGCTTGTCAGTGGACCAGTACAAAAATATTTTGATCCAAAAGTGAGAGGAGAAGTTTTTAAAAGTAGGGGATGAAGTTCTGGTACTTTTGCCTATCAGTCAAATAAATTATTATTAGCATGGAGAGGTCCATATAAAAGTAATTAAAAATATGCTGGAAAAGTTGTCTACCATCATAGAAGTCAAGGGGGGTAACTAAGCTTTCTCATATCAACAGCCTTAAGTAATATTACGAAGAAATTCGGTCCAACTGTTTGAATGACTTTGAACTTAGTTTTTCCACATGAACTTGATAAGACAACTGAAGAGGGTAAGGTGTGCATAATTGACACCTCTAACTTAGACTATGATGAACTTTCTATTCTTAACTCACGACTGGTGACTCTTGACCACTCGGGCGCAACAAACTTTATTATTAATGAATCTGTGGATGACCCTTAAGAGACATGAACTATCTTCAATGTGTGAGTAATCTTTCAGACCGTTCTATACTGCTATTCAGGTGTTACCTCCACGGTAGTGCATAGATTGACTTAGTGACGTACAATCTATCAAACAAAATTATACCGTTCCTGGTCACCTAGGGATGCTTTTGTCCGTGAGGGGGTTTGGACAAATTTATTAAAAATAAAGAATTCATTGAACCTTCAGTATATGCTTATTGCCTCACCAGTAGTCATGGTTAAGAAGGAGGATAATTCATTAGACTTCGCTGTTGACTTAGAGGCCTTTTAATGCTATAATTGGTGGGATGCTGCGCTATGCCCTTAATAGATAGCGATCTACACAAATTTTATGACTCTTCCTTCTTTTCAGAGATTGATATTGCGCAGGCATATCATCAAGTAAGGTTAGTTCTTCTTCTAAGCAGTACACCGCTTTTTCCTACCCACAAGGGACTGATGCAGAACGACTTATGCCCTATCGGTTTGAACTGCCTGTGCGATCTACGTGAGACTGATGAGAAAAGGTCTTGGGTATATGCAATTCTTTCAGTTATTTTGATAACATTTACGTATTGACATCCACGTGGGGTGAACATAGCCAAACATTCATCATCTGTTGTGCGTTGGTTATGCTCACATGGCATCATGCAAGTGAAGAAAGCTTTCTTGGGTATAACAGATTAGATATCTTGGACTGATACTTTCTATTAACCTTTCTGCAGCCTCTCCCCGTAGATCAAAGCTTTTATTAGATTTTAAATTCCCCAAAACCAAGAAGCTCATGAGTAGCTTTCTTGGTTCTGTAAAATTTTATGCACGGTTTATCCCGATATTACTGATTACAGCATCTTATCCCGATTTCCTTAAAAAGTCTGTGAAGGAACCTCTTGAACTTTCCGACGTAGCTCGGGAAAAGTTTAATGAGATTAAAAGTATCTTTTCGAAAGACCCTATACTTAAGATTCCAGATATTAATAAAACATTTTGTTTGAGAACTGATGCCTCCAATACTGGCTTAGGTACAGTGCTACTACAATACCATGATTGTACTCCCTTCCCTGTATGCTTCCTAAGCTGGAAACGTCTTCCAGCAGAAAGGAGATACTCCACAATAGAAAAGGAATGTTTAGCCCTTGTGTGGGGTATCTCCAAACTTAAATTTTATTTGCTGGGAAAAGAATTCATTTTAGAAACGGACCACAAACCTTTGAAATATTTAGAAACTTTTAAGGGAACCAACAGTCGCCTCTTGACTCTACAGGCCTTTAAGTTCCATATTGTATTTATCAATGGTTCATTCAATTATTTCTCTGACTGGTTAAGTCATGACAGTCAGTAGAAGATTTGTTGCCTTACACGACTTGCACATGTTAGAGCTTTTTCCTCGCCTATTCTTCTTACAATCCTTGACTATAAGTCTTGGTATAGGGGAGTGTGAGGGATAAGTTCAAGAGATAGGAGTAGCGAGGGAGTATATAATAACAATAGTTTCACTGCCGGCTACTTGTTAAGGTAGGGTAAGTCCAGCTCCCACTATTTCCCCCCCCCCTTTTTTCCCCTCCCCAAAAGTGATAGTTTGACTGCCTGCTGCTTGTTAAGGTAGGGTCAGTCCAGCTCTTGCTATCCCTTCCCCTCCCTCTTCCCCCCCACCGAAGGGTGACGTGTGGGGCTCCCGTCAAGCAGTAAATCACTCGACTCACAGCTCCCAACACTACTGTAAGTACACGCCTGATCATATTTTAGTGGACTTTTTGGTTGAAAGTTTCACTTTTGGCCAATATCTAACTTAATCCTTTCAGTCTTGATAGGTTAAAAGTTTTAATAATCACCACATCTTTTAGGTATTGTACTTATCATGGAGAGTGATTTCTTAAGCAGTGGGTAATCTGTCTCTCTTTACAGCTTGAAATGACAGAGAGGGTCACCTGCTAATCAACGAATAGAATTGAAGGAGATGGACTAACGTTCTGAGACGTCCCAAATTCTGATCCACTTACCTGTTTGTGTATGCAAGTAGCAGGATATAACCCCTCATCATTGCAGTGGAAAAAACCTGCTTTCCTGTAATCTGGATGGATTATTGAGGCTATAAAATCTGTGAAGAACGAGCTTGTGGGTTGTCACCAACACCTGCGACCCCCCCATCATTGGCAATGGCTAGTGTCACCAACACCAGACACCCAAGTTTTATATATATATATATTAGCGTTGAATTCAGATATCATTTATATTTTTAATTTTTAATTTTCTTTAAGGTAGGATTAATATTTCATATTTAAGAGTTTTATATTTTATATTTTCTAAATAATAAAGTGTTTATGTTTGTCAGTTTTTGTTCTTTTTCTATTCATTAATTTTCCTGAGGAGGAGCCAGCCTTGGTAATACTGTCTGAAGTTGTTACAGGGCTTAGTAAGCCTTCACACCTGGTCACAGACTGGGCCATGGGGGGGCATTGACCCCTGAACTGATAGGCGGAGGCGGCGGCAGCGGCAGCAACGGTATCCTACCAGCTCTTCTTTCTCAAAAAAACATCGCCCATCAAAACTTATGATGGCCTAAGTGAAAGTTCAACTACATGAACCCACGTAGACCACAACATGACCCAAGAATACTAAGAATGTAACCCAAATCTTGACAAAATTAGAAGATCTAAGGAAGACAGCCCTGCTAACCCAAACACTGCCTCCGCTGCCAGACAACCACTTAACCCAAGCTCCGAGAAAACAAGCCTTCTCCTCCATTGCTACACAGTATCTACTTCAGTGATACTATGAAAGGATATCGCAGAAGAAACAACACCAGTAATAAAAGAATAACAGCAAGGACCCTAGAACTCAACTTGTCTACCCAGCAGGACGCCGGTGTATCATCAACCCCCCTCACCACCGCCACCCAGGGAACAACAACAACAACAACAACAAACATGGTTGACTCCCCCTCCAACTCCACTCCCTTCAAAGGATTCATCCATGATAACTCAGGTATGATTATTCCTGACAATATCAAGGACTACATCGTTGCTCTAGAAAATGAAATCAAAGATATCAAAGCAACACTCGAGCGACGAGAATCCAAGATAACCAACCTCGAGAATAAGATCCAAAACCTTGAAGAGAAGATTACATCGGGAAGTGTTGACACAGAAAATACTCTAAAAGCAGCTATAGCCAGTCACACTGAAAAAATAACAACAATAAATATAAAGGTTGAAGAACAATCAAGGACGGGAAATCAGAACAGCACACTCGACTAAATGATCCTTGATTTCCAAGAGACAAAACTAAAAAGATAATTGTCTTGAGGTTATAATAACTCCACACTTTCCCTGTGACTAACACAAGCACAGTAAAAGAAACTGCTGTCAGGAAAAATACAGAACCACGTACAAGTCATCGTGCAAAACAAAAAATAAAAGAAACCGTTTGCTAGGAAAACCGGGAAGTAAACACAGTAAATGATCCGACTTCATTCTACGATAAAAAAAGGGAATTACATGAATTAAAAATAAAAAATGGAGTGTACTAAAGAGTGCTAACAAAAAAACTCAAAACCTTCTGTTCAGCTGAGAAAACTTTAAACAGGAAAAAAAAATAAAAATGTGTTTCACGCAGAGGGGAAAATATTTAAAAGGGAAAAAAACAAAAGAACAACAATATACCATCTCAAAGAACACGATTTCTCTCCCTTTCCCTTAGAAAAGCTGACATTTCTGTAAACAGATTAGAAAGGCCCCCCTTAACCCTTTACTTCGGGGTGATATGACTCATGGGAGGTACCGTGTTTGAGATCTATACGCATAAATTTAGGGGCTTCAAATAAAGCAGGAGAAAGGGGTACCCACATGTGAAGAATGGTCTCCATGGTCAGTGTGCACCATATAAAAAAAATGGGGGGAGCCAGTGGTGCATTGGGAATACCTTTTTCGTCGTCCTTTTTCAGCATGTCTACGTAAGAAATATGGATTTCCCCTGAAACTGGGACTCTTCTCCCCCCAAGTGATGTTTAAAACACGAGGGAAGTGTCAATGAAGATCAATTTTATGATTTCGGAAGTTTGAGACCAAAAACAATGGGGGAGGGAGGAGGGGAGAAGGAGGAAAAGGAGGGGGAGAAGGGAGGGAAAAGGGGGAGGAAGAGGAGGAGGAAAAGGGAGGGGAAAAAGAGGAGGAGGGAAAGGAAGGGGGAAGAGAAAAGGGAAGGAGGGGGGGAGGAGGGAGAAGGAGGAGGAGGAAAAGGGGGAGGAGGGGGGAGGGAGGGGAGGAAGGGGGGGGGAGGAAGAAGGAGGGGGGAGGTGGGAGGGAGGAGGGGGGGGGGAGGGAAAGGGGGGGAGGGAAGGGGGGGAAGGTGGAAAGGGGGAGGAAGAAGAAGAAGAAGAAAAAAAAGAAGAATAAGAAGAATAAGAAGAAGAAGAAGAAGAATAATAAAACCTAATACCTAAAAATAAAAATATGTAATAATATGTTCCCTTTAGGCATGAAAACAGTTACCCCATGACAGTGCAAGATAAGGGGAGAAACATTGATAAGAGCGACCTTTGATGAGCATAAACGAGGGGGGAGGGAGGGGGGGGAGCGTCCATCTGTCAAGAGCCCGGGGGAAGAGGAGGAGGAGGGGGAGGGGGGGAGGAGGGGGGGGAGAAGGGGAAAAAAAAAGGGAAAAAGGAGGAGAAGGAGAAGGAGAAGGAGAAGGAGAAGGAGGGGGAGAAGAGACGATGAAAAAACATTTGCTGTCTATTTGTCGTCTGCCCCAAATCCCCGTCATCCGTCTAGCCTGTCTAGAGAGACCCCAAGACTGTTCATCATCCGTTTTTTCTCACATCTTTAAGCAGGTATAGCACTTTGTCTGGATTTTTTTGGTTTTCCTAGGGAATTTTTCATATGTATAGTTGTATTTATGGTACCCGTGAGACAGAGATAGACAAGAAAAAGAGAGACAGATTTAAAGAGATAGAATGAGGGAGAAAGATAAATTTGATAGAATGGAGGGGGAACACATCCGACCCCATTGTTTTGACAGGGGTGGGGGGGGTGATATGAGACAAAGGGCATTTTGCAGCTGCCCACTCCCACTAAAACAATTACAGTGGGCCCCCCCGGTTTAAAGATTTTAATCCGTGCAAGGGGCTCATCGTTATGCAAATAATCGTTATCGAATAATTTTCCCCCCCAAAAAATAATGGAAACAAAATTTTCCGTGCAAGACGCCCCCAAAAGTTGAAAAAAAATTTTTTTACCACATGAAAAGTTAATTTTTAAAACCAAAACTGAAAAGGGAGCACAAAAATGACACTTTCTTTTATTGAAAACGGTGAGATTTATGGGGGTGGGAGGAGGGGGGAGGGGTCGAACTTATTGTTTAGAAGGGAATCCCCCCCTTTTGGGCTTTGGGGAGCAAGTCCTTTTCCCCGGGGACCTTTTTCCCTTTTTCTTTTAATGCCCCAGGACCACTTGAGAGCACTGGACCTCTGTCGCACAACAAATCGTCCCTAATCTGTACCTCCCGTTTCCTTTACGATTTGTCTAAATGGGGCCCCAACATTGTCATTAAATAGTCACCCGCACGGCTTGCAACAGCTGTGTCGGGTGATTTCATCTATAAAGGTTTGCATTTCAACCCCCTGGCACACATTTCCTTAACTTTGAAGTAGGCCAATGGATTCCCAAAATGGCATAGGCTTCTCAGGGTTAGCCCCAAACCCTTCAAAACTTTCTTAATTTTTTCCATACTAAATTCTCACCCTTTTTACCCAGGGTTTTACTAGAAGCTTTCTTGGGGCCCCGGTCACTTATTTCCAGAAACAGCACCGAAAACACGTAAAAAATAAACGAAATATCCGGTGATCTTGGTGTTACCCGGGGGGGGGGCCCCCCTGGAAAACAAGGGGACCCCACTGGAGGGCCTAGGTTGGCCCCACGAAAATCTCTTTTTAAAACTAATCCCCCAAAAATTTGGAAATAAAAGTTTCGGGAAGGGCGGAAAAAACGCTTAGGTATCCAGTTTGCGGGTCCACTGTTAAACAATCCCCAAAAGAAATTTTTGCTAAAGGGAATTGGAGTTTAGAAAATCGTACTTTTTTTAATTTATGAAAAAAGCAAGAAGGGAAGCAGGAATGAAGAGGACGATAAAAAGAAACAAAAAAAATTTTGGAATTTTAAAGGAATTAAAGGGGGGGGAAACCCCTAGACATTAGGTAAAAGGGAATGAAGAAATTTAGGGGGAAGATGAAACCCCCTTTTAAAAGGGAAAAAAAAAATGTGCATTTGAAGAAAATGTAGAGAGGGTTTGCTTTGCCCCATAAAAAAAATTAAAAAAATGCCCCCCACACAAAATTTTATGGTAAAAAAACACCTTGTTATGACCCCATGTTTTTTTGAATTAAAAAAACACATGACACCATGTTTTAGTTTGAAGTGTAAAAACACCATGTGTATGCACCATGTTTTATGTGGGGAGTGTAAAACCCACTGTGATGACACCATGTTTTATGTTAAGGTGTAAAACACCACTGTTATGACCATGTTTCCGGGTTTCCACAACTGCAGAATTCTAGGAGTATGTTCAGTGATGTATATTGGTATATATATTATAGAACAATAGAAATAAATTTTTTTGTTTGTTTTTTTTTGTAAACAAGTTTTTGTAAAAAATTTAAAATTTGAAAATTATGTTTGTGTGCTTATTGTGTTGTATACAACGATGTATATATGTACTTTGGGCACTTACTTTGGTCCACAGGCCACAAATTTATTAAAAAAAAAAAAAATAGTGAAAAAAACAAACCTTCAAAAACAAGTAAACAAAAGTTTAGGGGGGAGGGCAGTCACCGCTGTTGCCATACGCACTCATTTTCTCAAACTTCATGCCTCTTATCTCGGTAAGTATGAGGGGAAAAATTTTTTGGGGGGACTAAAAAAATCAAAAATAATTTTAACTTTTTTCATAAGAAAAAATAATTTTTTTTTTTTGAAATTTTGCGACACCAGGAACATTCAGGATTGGGCCCTTCGACGTCAAAGGGTAATACTATATACGTTGGTGCATATTGGGACTTACATTTTATTTACATTATTATTTTTATTATTTTTCTTTACGCTAAGCCAAATACCTCCCAAAACTCTATACTTTTTTTTTTTACTGCTATTTAATTTCTCATAATTTTAAATTACAAAATCAAACTTTCTCCAAATTAAAAAATATTCACTTTCTTACCTGCCATTTAATTTTTTTACACTACTTTTTTTTTAGTCACTTTTTTTTGTGTGTGCAATTCGTAATATTCCCCTTACTTTTTGCAAGTACCAAAACTACCCTTTTTTTAGCTAGTACCAACTACCTCATTTTTTTTCTTTTATTTTGGGAATAAAATGCTCAATTTATTTATATTACAAATCAGATCTTTCTCCTAAAAACCCAAAATTATTTTTAAATGCTATCTGTCCATTTTAAATTTGTTTACCATTACTTAAATTTTGTCCCTTATTTTTTTTTCTCCTTTATTTTAGCTTTATATAACTACCCTAGTTTATTAAATTTACAAATTTTTAAAATAATCAAAGGGGCTATTCTCGGGCTAAAATAGAATAAGTCACAATTTTGCCATTTTAAATTTCCCAAAACTCATTTATTTGATTACCACTTTTTTGTTCACCACAACTTTTATTAGTCCCTATTTATTTAAATAATTTTATTAATTATATTATAATTATAGTAGTGGTTGGGGACACAACCACCCAGGGAAATACTACCGTCCCGCCCAAAGACGTAAACAAAAACGTAATGTTTTTTCATGATGGTAGGATTGCTTTTTCTTTTCTGTCTCATAAACCGCTAAGATAACAGGGATACTTTCTCTCCCCACTTACACTTTGGTCACACTTCACAGCACGCACATGCATATATTAAAAATAATACAATTTTTTTTTCTCCTTTTTCAAATAGCTCTTGTTTTTTTTTATTTTTTCTTTGCCCGGGAAGTGAAAAAGAATTTTCCTCCGTAACCATGCGTGTCGTAGAGGCGACTAAAATGCCGGGAGCAATGGGGAGTAACCCCTTCCCTGTATACAATTACTAAAAAAAAGAAAAGAAAAACTTTATAAACTGGGGGGCTTAAATTTTGGTTGGGTGAGTGCGGATGACAAAAACAGAGATTTCAGTTAGAAAAGAAAAGAATTGGATTCCTGGCCCCAAGCGAAACAAAGCTGAAGGGGGAGGAGAGTTTCCCCGTGGGGGGAAAAAAAATGGGATTAAAATTTGGAAAACTGAGAGAGTTAAGCAAAAGGGAAGGGGGAGCTAATGTTAAATGTCATTATGGAAGGGGAAAAGAGAATATGAAGTGTAAATTCAAGAATTTTTGGGTTAAAGTAAAGGTTGGATGCGAGAAGGGGTCAAAATAAGCGGTATGCACCGGAAAAGAGGAATGCAGAGGAAAGAGAGATTTTTGGGGGGAAAGTTTAAAGGAAAGAAGGGGGCCCCTTTTAAACCAAAATGGAAAAGTAATTGGGTAGGGGCTTGAAGTAAAATGGAAAACTTTTAGAGAGGGTGTGGTAGGTAAGTTTGGGGTGCCAGGTGTAAATGATAATGGGAGCCCTTTGATTGAACTTTGTATAGAAAGGGGTTTAGTTATAGGTAATACATATTTTAAGAAAAAGAGGATAAATAAGTATACACGATATGATGTAGGGCGAAATGACAGTAGTTTGTTGGATTATGTATTGGTAGATAAAAGACTGTTGAGTAGACTTCAGGATGTACATGTTTATAGAGGGGCCACAGATATATCAGATCACTTTCTAGTTGTAGCTACACTGAGAGTAAAAGGTAGATGGGATACAAGGAGAATAGAAGCATCAGGGAAGAGAGAGGTGAAGGTTTATAAACTAAAAGAGGAGGCAGTTAGGGTAAGATATAAACAGCTATTGGAGGATAGATGGGCTAATGAGAGCATAGGCAATGGGGTCGAAGAGGTATGGGGTAGGTTTAAAAATGTAGTGTTAGAGTGTTCAGCAGAAGTTTGTGGTTACAGGAAAGTGGGTGCAGGAGGGAAGAGGAGCGATTGGTGGAATGATGATGTAAAGAGAGTAGTAAGGAGAAAAAGTTAGCATATGAGAAGTTTTTACAAAGTAGAAGTGATGCAAGGAGGGAAGAGTATATGGAGAAAAAGAGAGAGGTTAAGAGAGTGGTGAAGCAATGTAAAAAGAGAGCAAATGAGAGAGTGGGTGAGATGTTATCAACAAATTTTGTTGAAAATAAGAAAAAGTTTTGGAGTGAGATTAACAAGTTAAGAAAGCCTAGAGAACAAATTGATTTGTCAGTTAAAAATAGGAGAGGAGAGTTATTAAATGGAGAGTTAGAGGTATTGGGAAGATGGAAGGAATATTTTGAGGAATTGTTAAATGTTGATGAAGATAGGGAAGCTGTGATTTCGTGTATAGGGCAAGGAGGAATAACATCTTGTAGGAGTGAGGAAGAGCCAGTTGTGAGTGTGGGGGAAGTTCGTGAGGCAGTAGGTAAAATGAAAGGGGGTAAGGCAGCCGGGATTGATGGGATAAAGATAGAAATGTTAAAAGCAGGTGGGGATATAGTTTTGGAGTGGTTGGTGCAATTTTTTAAAATAAATGTATGGAAGATGGTAAGGTACCTAGGGATTGGCAGAGAGCATGCATAGTTCCTTTGTATAAGGCAAAGGGGATAAAGAGAGTGCAAAAATTATAGGGGGATAAGTCTGTTGAGTGTCCCTGGTAAAGTGTATGGTAGAGTTATAATTGAAAGAATTAAGAGTAAGACGGAGAATAGGATAGCAGATGAGCAAGGAGGCTTTAGGAAAGGTAGGGGGTGTGTGGACCAGGTGTTTACAGTGAAACATATAAGTGAACAGTATTTAGATAAGGCTAAAGAGGTCTTTGTGGCATTTATGGATTTGGAAAAGGCGTATGACAGGGTGGATAGGGGGGCAATGTGGCAGATGTTGCAAGTGTATGGTGTAGGAGGTAGGTTACTGAAAGCAGTGAAGAGTTTTTACGAGGATAGTGAGGCTCAAGTTAGAGTATGTAGGAAAGAGGGAAATTTTTTCCCAGTAAAAGTAGGCCTTAGAGAAGGATGTGTGATGTCACCGTGGTTGTTTAATAATTTTATAGATGGGGTTGTAAGAGAAGTAAATGCGAGGGTCTTGGCAAGAGGCGTGGAGTTAAAAGATAAAGAATCACACACAAACTGGGAGTTGTCACAGCTGCTCTTTGCTGATGACACTGTGCTCTTGGGAGATTCTGAAGAGAAGTTGCAGAGATTGGTGGATGAATTTGGTAGGGTGTGCAAAAGAAGAAAATTAAAGGTGAATACAGGAAAAGAGTAAGGTTATGAGGATAACAAAAAGATTAGGTGATGAAAGATTGAATATCAGATTGGAGGGAGAGAGTATGGAGGAGGTGAACGTATTCAGATATTTGGGAGTGGACGTGTCAGCGGATGGGTCTATGAAAGATGAGGTGAATCATAGAATTGATGAGGAAAAAGAGTGAGTGGTGCACTTAGGAGTCTGTGGAGACAAAAGAACTTTGTCCTTGGAGGCAAAGAGGGGAATGTATGAGAGTATAGTTTTACCAACGCTCTTATATGGGTGTGAAGCGTGGGTGATGAATGTTGCAGCGAGGAGAAGGCTGGAGGCAGTGGAGATGTCATGTCTGAGGGCAATGTGTGGTGTGAATATAATGCAGAGAATTCGTTAGTTTGGAAGTTAGGAGGAGGTGCGGGATTACCAAAACTGTTGTCCAGAGGGCTGAGGAAGGGTTGTTGAGGTGGTTCGGACATGTAGAGAGAATGGAGCGAAACAGAATGACTTCAAGAGTGTATCAGTCTGTAGTGGAAGGAAGGCGGGGTAGGGGTCGGCCTAGGAAGGGTTGGAGGAGGGGTGTAAAGGAGGTTTTGTGTGCGAGGGGCTTGGACTTCCAGCAGGCATGCGTGAGCGTGTTTGATAGGAGTGAATGGTGACAAATGGTTTTTAATACTTGACGTGCTGTTGGAGTGTGAGCAAAGTAACATTTATGAAGGGATTCAGGGAAACCGGCAGGCCGGACTTGAGTTCTTGAGATGGGAAGTACAGTGCCTGCACTCTGAAGGAGGGGTGTTAATGTTGCAGTTTTAAAAACTGTAGTGTAAAGCACCCTTCTGGCAAGACAGTGATGGAGTGAATGATGGTGAAAGTTTTTTCTTTTTCGGGCCACCCTGCCTTGGTGGGAATCGGCCGGTGTGATAATAAAAATAATATATTATAATTTTATACTATAATTCTAACTTTAAAGAATTACCTTTATAGTACTACCTACTATCATATTCCCAAGCTCCATTATTTGATCATCCCTTTATTTGTATTAGTCCCTTTTATATTGTCCCCTTTATTTTAGCTTAAAAAAAAAAAAAAAAAAAAACTACCTTAGCTCATTATTTTACATTTGTTAAATAATTCAGGTGCTATTTTTTAGCTTAAGACTATTTACTTTGTTTTATACTTAATTCTAACTATAGATTCACTACAAATCTTATGATTACAAGCATTGATCCTGATACCAACCTCTTATTTAATGACTTAAATGAATCAAACAGGTTACTGTTAATTACTACACTGCAGAAAAAATCAAAGGCACTTCTCATGCCAACAACAACATAACTATATTTAACTACAATATCAGATCTTTAAGCAAAGCATTACGATGACCTCATAGCATTACTAAATTCCTTACAGCCAATATGTCCATCATTACACTAACTAAAACCCTGGCTAAAGCCTGAAAGTACAGATGTCTATGCCATTCCTGGTTACACAGCCATACACAACTGTAGGCCAGACCAAAAAGGGGGGTGGCACAGCCATAACTACTCAAAACCAACTAAATGTATCACTAATACTTGCACAAGGGATGAACATGGGGAATATATAATAGCCAAATTCAAATCCAAATACCTACAAAAACCTCTCACATTGATAAACATCTACAGAGTTCCCAGTAAAACCCATTAGTCAATTTAGTAAAAACCTAGGAAGTATGATAACTGATGCACGCATGAACAAAGATCACTTACTACTCTCAGGTGACTTCAATATAAATCTCCTGCAAGCCCGACCCACACGTTACTGATATTCACAAACACAATGAGAAAACTGTATGTTGCTACCAACAGTAACAAAACCTACAAGAGTTACAGAGACTAGTGTTTCCCTACTTGACCACATCTGGACCAACACCATATCCCCTTTAAAATCGGGCATAATTACAGATAATACCACAGACCACTACCCTACTTTCCTCATAACAACTCTTGGTAAATTACCCCAAGACACTCTAAAGTCACCTTCAGCTTCACAATGAGGCACCCATTAATAACTTCACAACAGCGTAGCAAACATTGATTGGCACACTGAGCTAGAAATCTATACAGATATTGACGAATGTATTAATAATTTTCAAAAAAAAAGACCCAATCCCCTTCTAAAACAAGCACTGCCTAAAAAAACTAAACAGATGACAGCTAAGAGACTGAACAGTCCCTGGCTAACACCCAGCATTCTCAATCCATAAATACAAAAACCAATATGAAAAACGTACAGAATGGGTCACATAACCAGAGACCAAACAAAACGTTACTCCTCAATCCTAACCAGCCTGATAAAAAGGGCAAAAAATTGTTTTATGAGAACAGATTATCCAACTTACGAGGTGATATAAAAAAGACCTGGAAAACCCTATCAGAAATTCTGGGAACAAAAAGATATCACGAAATAGCGAAATAAAATTAGCAAATCAGATGAACCCCAACTCCACCAACAGAAAAAAGCAAACAGACTAAATTTGATTTCTTCTCCACTATAGGACAAAACCTTGCCAATAAAATCCCAAGCTCAGATACCCCACCAAATGACTACCCACCGGCAACTACCTGAACACACTGTCCTAGCTCCGACTAACCCTACAAAGTCCCCTTATTATCAACACACTAAAAAAACAAGGCAGGAGATTTAAATACCTTACCACCCTTTATATACAAAAAAAGTGTCACAAGTGCTATCACCAATCATTGCAACACTCTTTAACAAATCCATTGAATCCTCCACCTTCCCTACAGTACTCAAAATAGCAAGGGTCACCCCAATCCACAAAGGAGGAGACCAAACAGAGTTGAATAACAAATAGGCCAATATCCAACTTACACCCTCTCTCAAAAATCTTCAAAAAATTAATTCAAAAAACGAATCTACTCCTACCTTATCTCCCAAAACATACTCAACCCCTGCCAAATTTGGATTCAGGCCTAATAAAAATACTAATGATGCTATTATACCATGCTAGAAACATATATACACTGCAATAGAGAAAAAAGAAGTCCACTGGGGATTTCATTGACTATGTAAAGCTTTTGATACAGTTGACCATGACTTGCTCCACGTAAAATTTGGGTCACACTATGGTATAAGAGGGCACTCCCTCAACTACCTCAAACATACCTCACCAAACAGAACCCAATATGTGTACACAAATGGGGCAAACTCTTCTGCACAACCAATTACAAGTTGGTGTCCCACAGGGAAGTGTCCTTGGCCTCTCTCGTTCTCCTATACATAAAATGACTTACCAAATGTTTTCACAATTACTCAAACCCACACTATTTGCAGATGACACTACATACGTCTTCTCCCACCCGAGCCCAGTCACGCTAGCCAATACGTAAATATCGAATTACAGAAAATATCTACCTGGATGAGGACTAACAAACTTACACTAAACATTGACAAAACCTACTTCATTCAGTTTGGTAACAGAGCTACAGATGTCCCTCTTAACATAATGATAAACGGATCACCTATCACAAAGCTAACAGAGGGAAAATTCTTAGGAATCCACCTTGATAATAGACTCAAATTTCATACAAAATATACAACAAATTTCTAAAAAAATTTCCAAGACTGTAGGCATACTATCGAAGATACGGTACTATGCTCCACAGTCAGCCCTCCTGGCCCTATATCACTCTCTTATTTACCCTATCTCACTATGGAATTTGGCATGGGGCTCAACAACAAGTAACCATCTCAGACCACTAATTACCCAACAAAAGGCTGCAGTTAGAATGATGATAAATTCTCACTACGGCAGCACACTCGCCAATATTCAATACACTCAACCTACTCACCATAAAAGACATCCATACTTATTACTGCACCTATTACATACATAGAACACTTAACTCTGATATTAACCCTCCCCTCAAACATCCTCCTTGCCAACCTCAACAAACACATGACCATAACACAAGGCACAGATCATTTCTTGATGTTCCTCGTGTCCATCTCACGCTATGCAAAAACTCAATGCACAAAAAAGGCCCTAAATCTGGAATTCATTACCTGTAAATATAAAAGAAACACTACCTGTTTATAAATTCAAGTCTCTTCTCAAAGATCACTTACTCCCCCAAAAACCCAAAAAAATACTGAATAACTGAACCTTTTAAATTGTATATCTTAAATGTTTCTCACATTATATCACATAAAGGGTTAAACCTAAAACCCAATTAACTTTATTATTTTTAAATACACTACCTAACAGAATACTCCATTCTATGAATGTACAGCAATGCATGCAACCATATGACCTGTCTTGTAATACTCACTTGTGCTTTATAGTAATCTGTTTACATTAATGTTTTATCACTGATTTCATCATTGCTTAGTTAATCTTAAGTTAATTTTAAGCCAGCCCGTAATGCTATGCATAGTATAAGTGGCTTTGGCATGCTGCTCTTATCTGTATTTTTTTGTACCTCTGTATGTGTGCTCAAATTGTAAATAAGTAAATAAATAAATAAATAAACTTTCTCCAGGTAAACTCCAGGTAAACTCTCATGTGTGTCAAAAGATTGTTTTTTTTTATTATTAAATCATTTCAGACACTCAGAGCATTGATATGGTTTATCTCCTGTATGTAATCTCATGTATGTCACAAGACTGCTTTTTTTTATTAAAACATTTCACACACTCAGAACAGTGATGTGATTTATCTCCTGTATGTACTCTCATGTGTGTCACAAGATTGCTTTTTTCACTAATACATTTCAGATAATCAGAACATTGATATGGTTTATTTTCTGCATGTACTCTCATGTGTGTCACTAGACTGCATTTTTTATTAAAACATTTCACACACTCAGAACATTGAAGTGGTTTATCTCATGTATGTACTCGCATGTGTGTCACAAAATTGCTTTTTTCACTAAAACATTCAAGACACTCAGAACATTGATATGGTTTATCTCCTGTATGTATTCTCATATGTTTCACAAGATGGCTTTTTTGGCTAAAACATTTCAGACACTCAGAACACTGATATGGTTTATCTCCTGTATGTACTCTCATGTGTCTCTCAACGACTGTAATTTCTACTAAAACATTTAAGACACTCAGAACATTGATATGGTTTATCTCCTGTATGTACTCTCATGTGTATCACAAGATGGCTTTTTTCATTAAAACATTTCAGACACTCAGAACATTGATATGATTTATCTCCTGTATGTATTCTCATATGTTTCACAAGATGGCTTTTATGGCTAAAACATTTCAGACACTCAGAACACTGATATGGTTTATCTCCTGTATGTACTCTCATGTGTGTCTCAAGACTGTAATTTCTACTAAAACATTTAAGACACTCAGAACATTGATATGGTTTATCTCCTGTATGTACTCTCATGTGTATCACAAGATGGCTTTTTTGATTAAAACATTTCAGACACTCAGAACATTGATATGATTTATCTCCTGTATGTACTCTCATGTGTTTCACAAGATGGCTTTTTTGATTAAAACATTTCAGACACTCAGAACATTGATATGATTTATCTCCTGTATGTACTTTCATGTGTTTCACAAGATGGCTTTTTTGATTAAAACATTTCAGACATTCAGAACATTGATATGGTTTATCTCCTGTATGTACTCTCATGTGTTTCACAAGATGGCTTTTTTGATTAAAACATTTCAGACACTCATAACATTTATATGGTTTATCTCCTGTATGTACTCTCATATGTTTCAAAAGACTGCTTTTTTCACTAAAACATTTCAGACACTCAGAACATTGATATGGTTTATCTCCTGTATGTACTCTCATGTGTGTCACAAGACTGCTTTTTACACTAAAACATTTCAGACACTCAGAACATTGATATGGTTTATCTCCTGTATGTACTCTCGCATGTGTCTGAAGATTCCCTTTTTTACTAAAACATTTCAGACACTCAGAACATTCATATAGTTTATGTTCTTTATGTTTTTCCATATTTTTTTAAATATAGCTATTTTATTGAAAATATTTTAGTCATACAACAGTGGTATTGTTAATCTTCCTTATATACTCCCATCTCTATCTCTTGATTTTTTTTTGAACTATTTTGGACACTGAACACATGGTTTTCCTTATGAACATATCCCCATGTTAAGATTTATTTAGGCAAAACTTTTCCTACTTATGAGCACTATTAAAGTTAATATTATTTGTTAAAACACTATCATATATGTACTAGAACACTGCAGATACACTCAACAATATTATTATTATTATTGTTACTATGATTATTATTATTATTATTTGCTATTGTGTTTAAACAAATTTTTCTGTATTCTTTTATTGACTCTTTGAGGGCTCAGACCCCCAGTCTGAAAATTCTCCACAGTGTCTAAAAAAATTTTTTTTTTCTTAGGAAATCGTAGAGAATCTTTTTCTGAATGTAATAAAATAAAATAATTTTATAAAGAATTGATGATGTTATACTCCTGTAAATTTTGCTGTGTCACAAATATTTATGCATTGGCAATTTTGCCCACTTTGAGTCATGTTTTTGGCCAATTACATAGTTCCACTAGACCAAATTCTTAGCTATTTTGCCAGTATGTGTTCCATATTATCTATTGAGCACATAAAATTGCCCAGTTCAACTATTTCAACTTCCGAATAAAGTGATTGGAAATTGGAAATATGGCCAATTTCACACAAAATTCAAAATAGGGTCCAGAATAATCAGTGCTGGCAACCTGGCACTAAACTAACATTTCTACTATTTATTAGTTACATTTGTAGGCTTTACAGATGAATTTCATTTTGATTTTTTATTCACAAATTATTTTTATACACACTAAAAAATAGAAAAGTTACTTTTATTCAATATTGTAATAATTGTATAAATAATATCAGTGCATTCAGCAACACACATTAAACCCACCAGCTGACGTGTACTGCACACGTGATGTGATTGTTTATCCTCTAATATCAGCAAAAACAGAACATTTCTACTACTCTGAACTCAATTTCAAGCTATTTTCAGTACTAAAATCCATCATAGTCATTTCTGTAATACATCTTCTATTCCATCAAATGAGACCAAGAAACAGTGAATGCTACCATAAAAAAACATATGAAAATACACCAAAAATTTGCTGTTTTAATCCAAAAACACAGTTGCACTTTTTTCTCATTATGCACTGCATGCTGCAGGATTTGTTTTATGTGGTGAACACTTACCACGTAGATGCATTCTCTCACATTTAGGCCCAAATTTACTACTCACAGCTTATCTGAGTAAGCTGAGCTCATGATGTAGTACTACAGCTTGGACCCCAGCATAAAAGTCAAGAACTTAAAAAAAAACCCTCTAAGAATTAACGCCATGCATTTTTAGATAAAATTTCCCCAATATCAAAATCAAAATTGTTTAATTAGTAATAGCTAGTTAAAAATTCACACGAAGAACAGCTGTTGCCTTTCTTGAAGTACTGAAGATATAGTGTCTGGCAAGATACAACCTTGTAGTCTTACACTGGTGCTTCTTGAAGTACTGAAGATATAGTGTCTGGCAAGATACAACCTGGTAGTCTTACACTATTGCTTCTTGAAGTACTGAAGATATAGTGTCTGGCAAGATACAACCTGGTAGTCTTACACTGGTGCTTCTTGAAGTACTGAAGATATAGTGTCTGGCAAGACACAACCTGGTAGTCTTACACTGGAGCTTCTTGAAGTACTGAAGATATAGTGTCTGGCAAGATACAACCTGGCAGTCTTACACTGGTGCTTCTTGAAGTACTGAAGATATAGTGTCTGGCAAGATCACAACCTGGTAGTCTTACACTGGAGCTTCTTGAAGTACTGAAGATATAGTGTCTGGCAAGACACAACCTGGTAGTCTTACACAAAATATGTCTGCAACAGAAACATAAGTCAGTATAGTACAATATTCCTCAATTAGCAACACAACATACTTAACTAAAAAAGATTTTTTTCGCTATTGTCATATGCTTCACTAAATAAAATTGTCACTTATATGTTTATCTGTAAAGATCTTCAAGATAAATCACAAGTTGTGTATAATAATTATGTTAACTAATAATTGAGTAAACAATATGACTTCAACAAAAACATCTTTAATTTTTATTATATTCTTTGAGTATAATAATATTAATACAGCCTCTCCTCACTTAGTGATGTACTCGTTTACCGACGACTTGACTTACAATGAACTCTCTGACCAGTATGCTTACTAAATAATATATATTAGAGTTGATTTCCTCTATTCTGCTTATTACAATATAAAGTACACTACTATATAAACATTTAAAAATATACCAGAAATGTAATGAATGGTGCAAAGGTGACATTAAAACAATATCAAACATGGCTGACACAAACCCACTATCATTATATTATGCACCTCACTTAGCGATAAATTTGTTTACCAACATGGTCTTAGGAACGTAACTCTGTTGTTGAGTGAGGAGAAGCAGTAATATAATCAAGGTGCTAAACCTGAAAAGGTCTTAGAGCACTGCAGGATGAATTATGTAAAGAAGGAATAAACGAAGGTCAGAGACTATTGTGTTGTAGATGTGTGAAAGAGGTAGGGTTAGGAAAGGTTGTGACCCCTGCTCTCAAACCTGCTCTCATGGTTGAAGATTTAAAAAAAAAAAAAAAAAAAATTCCTTACGAAATGATGCAGAATCTATTTCTAAAGGTAATGAAACCAAAAGCGTAAAATTTGATAGAAAACTTTTGGAATTACGCTCTCACAAATTTAGTAGTCATGCTATATTTACTTATCAGTGATTTCGCCTCGTTTCAGCCCTAATTTAGGCCAATTCCAGCTTTCCATTATTATTATACTATTATTATAATCCAAAAGAAGCGCTAAGCCACAAGGGCTATACAGCGCTGCAGGGTAGGGAAGGAAGCGAGGGTATTGGGTGGCAGTAGGGGGGAGGGATGATCAGTAGGTTACAGAAAACAGCAGGGCAGAGGATAGTGCGGGCGTAAAGGGCAGCAAGGGATTGAGGTTGAAAGGACTGAAGGTATCATCAGAGTTTGTGAAGTAAGTCAACTGTTGTCAAAAAGTCAATGAGAGAGTCCGGATGAAAGGTGGGTCCATCAACGAGAAGGGAAGGTAAAGAGAGAGCAGCGGAGCGAAGACGACGACGGAGGTAAATACTGCGTGCTAGTTGATAAAGTGGGCAGTCTAACAGAATGTGGCTGACCTATAATGGAACCTGACAATTCTCACAGAGATATCCATGAGATATCCATGAGTAAGACGAGTATGGCCAATGTGAAGACGGGAGAGAGTAGTCTCCCAACCTCCACACTGGTGACAAGAAGACGGCCAGAAATCTATACTCGGTTTAATAGATTGAAGTTTGTTACCAAGCAGAGTAGACAAACGTTGTTGCCAATGCGTGTGAAGGTGTGTAGCTATTGCAGCAAAATAGTCTGTAAATGGAATACCTCTATATGAAACTGGTAGGTCATGTACTGCTGACTGCGCAGCAGTGTCTGCCTGTTCATTGCCCTGTACGTCAACATGACCAGGGACCCAACAAAAAACAATATCTTTATGCTTTGTAAAGATGCGGTGTAGCCAAAGTTGGATACGGAGGACTAAGGGGTGAGGTATATCAAATTTCTGTATAGCCTGTAAAGCACTAAGGGAGTCAGAGACAACCACAAATGATGACACAGGCATAGATGCAATACGGATAAGTGCTGCAAGAATGGCATACAATTCAGCAGTAAAAATACTAGCCGAAGATAGTAAATGCCCTCGTAAGATGCTATCCAGAAACACTGCTGCGAATCCGACATAGTCAGAAGGCTTAGAGCCATCTATGTACACCGCAATAGCATGAGAATAGGAGTGGAAGTGGTCAAGAAAAAGAGAGCGGGAAGCTAACATAGACAGTTGGGCTTTCGAGCAAGGGAGAGAGAAAGAACAGACTCAAACAGCTGGAACTTCCCAGGGAGTTAGGGAAAAGTGAGATGCTACAAGAACATAGAAAGGTGGTAATTGAAGAGAAGACAAGAGCGAATGTAGGCGAAGAGAGAAGGGATGGAGCAAACAGAGGCGGTGAACAAATAAAGAATGTCTACTAATATCGGTGACCATTCTATAAATGGAAGGATTGCGGAGATCATGAGAGCGTACATAGTAGCGAAGGCAATGGGCATCACGGCGATCAGATAAAGATGGAACGTTCGCTTCTGCATAGAGGCTCTCAACAGGGGAAGAGCGAAAAGCACCAAGGCATAAACATAATCCTTGGTGATGATTGGAGTTAAGGCTAGAGAGAGTAGCAGAAGAGGCCGCTGAATAGATCTGGTCACCATAATCAAGTTTCAATAAAATGAGGGTGGAATGTAGGCGAAGGAGAGTTCGATATTGATAAAGCCACTGGATGGCGAAACGTCTACAATAAAGATATCCAGATGTTGCACATGTGTCTTAACTTTCATATTGTCGGTATTTTATACCTTTCTTGCACAACTTGTCAGACACTGCAACATCATGGAATCTTGGTTCAGAGGACATCTACAAGACCTTCTTCACGGCTGCTGCAACTAACCCATCTCTTTGGGAAGGACCTACTTCCACTGGGGAATCCCGCCTACCAGTGACTGCCCTCGTCTGCTGCCCGTCCCTTCCACTGACGCTTATATAAACGCCAGTCTTCTTGCCTTTGCTCCAGATTCTCCTCCACCACGATGCTGTGAACACTAACTCCAAGGCCGAGGGACTGATTACCTCATCTTTTGTATATAGTTCTACTGTTCTCCTATTATGTCCTAGAATCTGTATTGATAAAGCCACTGGATGGCAAAAAAGTCTACAATAAGATATCCAGATGTTGCACATGTGTTTAACTTTCATATTGTCGGTATTTTATACCTTTTTTGCACAACTTGTCAGACACTGCAACATCATGGAATCTTGGTTCAGAGGGGCATCTACAAGACCTTCTTCACGGCTGCTGAAACTAACCCATTTTCTTTGGGAAGGACCTACTTCCCCCTGGGGAATCCCGCCTACCAGTGACTGCCCTCGTCTGCTGCCCGTCCCTTCCACTGACGCTTATATAAACGCCAGTCTTCTTGCCTTTGCTCCAGAATTCTCCTCCACCACGATGCTGTGAAAAACAACTCCCAAGGCCGAGGGACTGATTACCCCATCTTTTGTATATAGTTCAAATGTCTTCCTATTATTCCTAGAATCTGTATTGATAAAGCCACTGGATGGCGAAACGTCTACAATAAAGATATCCAGATGTTGCACATGTGTCTTAACTTTCATATTGTCGGGATTTTATACCTTTCTTGCACAAAATTGTCAGACACTGCAACATCATGGAATCTTGGGTTTAGAGGACATCTACAAGGGCCTTCTTCACGGCTGCTGCAACTAACCCATTCTTTGGGAAGGGCCTACTTTCCCCTGGGGAATCCCGCCTACCAGTGACTGCCCTCGTCTGCTGCCCGTCCCTTCCACTGACGCTTATATAAACGCCAGTCTTCTTGCCTTTGCTCCAGATTCTCCTCCACCACGATGCTGTGAACACTAACTCTAAGGCCGAGGGACTGATTACCTCATCTTTTGTATATAGTTCTACTGTCTTCCTATTATGTCCTAGAATCTGTATTGATAAAGCCACTGGATGGCGAAACGTCTACAATAAAGATATCCAGATGTTGCACATGTGTCTTAACTTTCATATTGTCGGTATTTTATACCTTTCTTGCACAGGACAGATAATGCCCGAGAAGGAGAGAGATATAAAGAACAGAGTGTATACCACCTATGCAAGTGAATATAGGCTGCTGTGTAATGCAGTGAAGTACGAACAAATAGCTGATGGTACGGAATATCAGTGCATAGAAGAAGGGCACTTTCATTAAAGGTCCCATCTGGAAAAGGATCTGAGGAATACAATAAATTATAGCCTGAGATGGGATAGATAATGGCAGAGTGTAATTTTGGTTTCTGTTAGCAAACACCAACAGGGGAAAACTGGAAGAGCAACATCTGAAGCTCACCCCAATTACCCTTGAGGCCACGTATATTTCACTGTAAATAGGCCATGATTGGCAACGATAAAGATACCTGAAATCCACACGTTTAAGGGTACCTATGGACTATAGGGGTTAGAAAAGTCCACATGCAGTGGCAGCGGACAACATTCAAGCAGCGAAGTAACGGTGTGCTGTGAAGAAAGGAGTTGCGCTGATGGAGAAGAGGAAAGAGAAGGAACAGAGGGTGGATCAGTGTCCATTGATGGTTTGGTCTCTGCAATATATTCAGAGATTGCTTCAAGTGTTTCGGAGTTCAGAGACGTTGTATGGGAGACAATATCGGAGATGGAAGGAGGAGGAGTTGGAGTAAAGATCAGAACTGTAATGGACTGTACCAAGGTGGGGCGGGGGCAAAAGGGTGGAGGGAACTGGAGAAGTGTGGGAGGGGACAGAAGAGGCAGAAACCTGGGAGGTGGCAGAAGAGGAAGAAACTTGGGAGGGAACAGGGAAGGAGGGCACAGTATGAGGAGGAGGATGAACCTCCACACTTGTAACAGAGGCAGTAAAAGGGGAAGACCCAGGTACAGAGACTGGGAAGGTAAAATGTGGAGGTGGATGAAGGGAAATAGGGTTTAAAGGAGATTTTTTGGACTTCTGAGAACTAGAAGGACGATTGCGAGGAGGTGTCGTACAAGGTCTTCTCGATTCTGGGGTTTGTGAGGGAGAACACGAAGAAGTGAGTACAGACTGAGGTGTTGAAGTAGGGACATCTGAGCCCAGGACAGCAAAAGGATTAGTAAAAAAGGGGTAAAATATGGGAGTGGCAACCACAGAGGAGGCTGCAGAAGATGGACCCCAGAAGTGGGGGAATTGTTTTGAAAAAACGAGAATAAGAAACTGGGTAGTCTCCCCTTTGGGGGTGGAGAAGAGAAACTGCCATAGCAAAGAGAAACCTTCTGCCTCTTTGAGGCAACGAATTTCCTGCTCATTTAAGTAGACCTGGCAATGGTGAGAAATACTTAGGGTGAGCCTCATGACAATTAAGGCAAGAGGGAGGTCGACCCGCAAGAAGTGTTAGAATGGTCATCGGCACTAAAAGACTGGGCATTCAGCAATGATCTGCAATATTTTGTGGGTGGCCAAATCGCCAGCAATTTCTACACTGTTGCGGTGTAGGGATCACTTTCCGAACTTGTAACTGATGTCCTGCTACATAAACAGAGGATGGGAGTTCACGGCTGTCAAAAGTTAAACGAGCCACATTACAAGGGTATCGTCTTCGCCCGCGGGTGGGAAGAACATAAGTGTCTACCTTGAGAAATGGGAGATCTTGGAGTTCCAGCTGTTCGAGAATGTCATCGCCACATGTCTGGAAATTCTGTGGGACTAAGGTATGAGGGAGAATAACAGTACCACTACAAGAATTGAGGGAATGATGTTTTTCGATAGTGATAGGAATAGTATCGATATGTGAAAGAAGAGAGAGATCATGAGCTTGGGTAGAATTCTGGACTGTGATGATGCGCGTACCACTCTTAACCCTTTGAGGGTTTTGGTCGTACTAGTATGTCTTACGCGTAGGGGTTTTTGTCGTACTAGTACGCATAAATTCTAGCGGCCTCAAATCTCACAGGAAAAGGCTGATAAGCCTAGATGTGAGAGAATGGGTCTGTGTGGTGGGTGTGCGCAGTAGGAAAAAAATCTGGGACCCAGTGGTGCATTGTGGGAATGCCATCATAGTACACAATTTCCACCGTGCCCTGTGGTAAGAAGTTCCTCACTCCTCGGCGAATTGGGACACTTTTGTTCCCCAGTGACAGTTCTAATACAGATGGAAGTGACAGTGAAGATGAGTTTCAAGGTTCTGGGGAGGTTTTGACCGAAACTAATGACCATAAAAATGGGTAATAGTGAGGAAAACCCAGACAACCCACAGCCTTCCACCTCTGGTGCTGGGCCATCTTGTTCACATTCAGTTTTTACCAGAATCAAAGAGGAAACTCCTATTTCCAAAATCCCAGACTCAGATGTGAGCATTGGTGATGATAGTGATAGTGATTATGAACTACAAGCTCTTCAAACTTGTTCCAAGAATGGAGGAGGAGGAGAGGGAGAGGAGGAGGAGGCAGGGGGAGGAGGAGCAAGAGGAGGAGGAGGCAAGAGGAGGAGGAGGGAGATGAGGAGGAGGAGGAGGAAGGAAAAAAGAAGAGGAGGAGGAGGGGGAGGAGGAGGAGGAGGAGGAGGAGGGGGGGAGGAAGAAGAGGAGGAGGAGGGAAGAAAAAAGAGGAAAGGGGGAGGAAGAAGAAAGAATACGTAATGAAAACAATAATACATAATAATAATTTAAAACATAATAATAATAATACATAATAATAATACATAAAAAATAATAATAGGGAATAATAAATGTTCACCCATGGGCAGCAACAAGATAAGGGGAGATAACATCTGATAAGTGCTGAAAGTTTGATGAGGGTAAATGAGGGTAGAGCTGATGCCAAAAGATGAGATAAACATCTCCCTCCTTTGTTTTTGCTGGTATACTAACATTTCTGTCTGTCTATTTGCCTGTCTGTCAAGCTCCCTGTCTATCTGTCTAGCTCTCTGTCTCAGAGAGCCACAAGACTGTGTCATCACTTTTACTCACATCTTCAAGCAGAGTATAGCACTTTGTCTGGGTTTCTTGGGTTATCTAGGTAATTTATACTATGTATACTTGTATTTTTGTGTACCTGTGAGACAGATAAAAAAGACAGATAGAATGAGGGAAGAAAGATAATTAGATAGAATGGGGGAAGGGAAGCAGCATCCGACCCCATTGTTTTGACAGGCGGGAGGGGGGGGTGAGTAATGAGACAATATGTCATTTTGCAGCTGCCGACTCCTGGTAATTTACACTATGGAGGAGGAGAGAAGGAGAAGGAGGAAAGAGTAGGGGAAGAGAGGAAGAAGAGGGGGAGGAGGGGAGGGGGAGGAGGAGGGAAAAGGAAGAGTAGGAGGAAGAGGAATAAGAGGAAGAGGAGGAGGAAAGGAATAGTAGGAGGAGATTAGGGGGAAGAGGAAGAAGAGGAGGAGGAGGAGGAGGAGGAGGAAGAGTAGGAGGAAGAGGAAGAGTTGGAGGAAGAGGAAAAGAGGAGGAAAGGGGGAAGAGGAGGGAGGAGGGGAAGAGGAGGAGGAGGGAAAAGGAAGAGTAGAGGAAGAGGAAAGGAAGAGTATGAGGAAGGGGTAGGGGGAAGAGGAGGGAAAAGTAGGGGGAAGAGGAGGAAGAGTAGGGGGAAGAGGAGGAAGAGGAAGAGGGGGAGGAGGAGGGTGGAACACTAGTACACTGGTACTGGTACACTAACATTTTTGTCTGTCTATTTGTCTGTCTGTCAAGCTCCCTGTCTATCTGTCTATCCGTCTAGCTCTCTGTCTCAGAGAGCCACAAGACTGTGTCATCACTTTTACTCACATCTTCAAGCAAGTATAGCACTTTGTCTGGATTTCTTGGGTTATCCTAGGTAATTTATACTATGTATACTTGTATTTAAGTGTACCTGTGGGGACCCGAGATAGACAGACAGATAGAAAGAAAAGAGACAGATTGAAAGAGATAGAATGAGGGAGAAAAATAAAACACCATTGTGTATGACACCATGTTTCAGAGTTCCACAGCTGCAGACTAATAGGATTATGTTCAGTGACTGTATATTGGTATATATATTATAGAACAAAAGTAAACAATGTTTTTTATTGTTTGTTTTTGTAAACAAGTTTTGTAAACAATATATTGATAATTATGTTTGTGTGCTTATTGTGTTGTATACAACGAGTTTATATATGTACATTGCACCTTACTTTGGTCTCATAGGCCACATAAATTATGTGAAAAAATAAAATAGTGAAAAAACAACAAACCTTCAAATACAAGTAAACTAAAGTTTACCGGGTGAGCGGCAGTCGCCGCTGTTGCCATACACGGCTCATTTTCTGCAAAACTTCATGCATCCCTATCTCCGTAAGTATTGATGGTAAATTTTTTTTGTTTATCCTATAATGTTTAGAAAAAAAACTCTATTTTTTCATAAGAAAAAATAATTTTTTTTTTTTGAAATTTGGCCGACCCCGAAACGAGTTTCGGAGAGGGCCTGTCGACCCTCAAAGGGTTAAGAGCATGAAAGAAATATCTCTACTAATATGGGAGAAGCACTTTGCCAATACTATGGTCAGAAAGATAGTCAGTAGAAGAAGTCAGTCTTAAAGTAAAGAATTTAGTCCATTGTGTGACCTGAAACTGAGTGTGGAGAGGGAGTGCATGATGTGTCGGTCTTTCCGAGGAAAATGGGAAGGTAACAAAATAACATCATCAGGAGATTTTTCGTTGGTGTTAGAAGCGGGACCAGCATTGGTCCGATGTGGGACGGGCTGGCAATTTGAAAATTGCCCCACAGTAGAGGGAGAGGCCGGGAAGCATAGTCAAAGGAGAGCGGAGGTCAGACAAATCGAAGGAGTCAGTCGAAACCCCGGCATCTGAAGCGGGTAATGAAACAGCACCAGCAAGAGGTACAGGGGGCCCTTTGGAGTGTCCCAAAAAGTGGCCAGAAGACGAGGGAAGTCAGAATGGGGAGTGGTAACAATAAGAGGCCCAGGGGTAGGGGGGGCATGGATGTGGGACTTTCCCTGGTTAGGTTACTTCTTTCTTTTTGTTTTTAAGAAAAAAAGAAAGAAGAAAGAAAATAAAAAAAAAAAAAGAATAAAAATAGAGGGGACCGGGGAGGATAGTTCCTAGGAGGAATGAAAGGGCCAGAAATCTCCCTCCGTGCCCAAAAGGACCTCCCGCACTGCAAGTAGCACATTTGGGAAACCCCTGCCATACCCACCCTTCATGCCAGTAAAACCAGCAAAATTTTGGGATAGCAACCTCACATCTGTCGAGCTACCTCGGTTTACAAAAGAGAGGGCAGCTGGATATCCACCACAAAGCATACCTCCTTTGGCCTACCACCCTGGAATCTGAAAGGTGGCTTCCAGAGATATACCTGTCGCCCGAAAGACACCCAAAGCCACCCTCCGGGATGCAGGAGAGGGATTGGGACATCCCCATGTGATCCAGATTCCATGGCAAACTACGCCACCGCCAAGAGCCTAAATGGAATGGGATGGACCCCGGTACCATTTCCCCCACCTAGGAAACCCGCGCGCCTGAGGGAAAAATCCCAGAGGCCAAAAGAGGATTGGTAAAAGGGAGGGGTGGGGAGGAGGAGGAGGAAGGAAAAGGAGAGGATGGGAGGATGGGATGGGGGAAGGGGGGATTGTGGGGTAATTAGGTTTGGTCTGAGGAAGGAGACCAACAGGTCTAATTCCTCAGACCAAGAGCCTCTTCCCCACGACAAGGAGCCCCCGTGAAAGAGGTCCAGCTTTCCCAGTCGACCAAATTCATAGCTATGACGTTAGGGAAATTTCCCTTTCATTCTATTGATTGAGTACAGAAACTGCCCATTTACCTATTTCAACTACTCAATAAATGATCAGAAAAATACTAATTTTTTCAAATCTCACAGAAAATTCAAAAAAAACCATTTTCAAAATATGGTCCAGAATAAATAATGAAAAAAACAATTCCTGACACTAAATTAACATTTTTCTCTGTTCATTCGTCACCTCTCCAGGAACTTCTTTGAATATGCTTGCTTTTCATTTCAAATTTTTATTCACACACAAAAAAGATTTGCTCTAATTCATACAACTGTATAATTTAATAATTGTACTATTGATACTACTGTACAACTTAAACTACAATAAATTTCTTAAGTATTAAGTAGTCTGTAAGCCATTAAATTAAGCCCGCCCATAATGCCTAGGCATGATAGTGGCCCCTCTTTGTTTCTGCAACACATTACTGTAATTACAGTGAAACCCCAAATATCAAATGTATCGCTTATCAAAAACTTCGAAAATTTACTGCTTTTCGAACCAATTTTTACCCTTAATATTGAACTCGTCCCTATTTTTGAAATGCCGGGTACCGGACCTATCCGCCAGCCCACTCTGTCCACGTCCCCATGCAGGCACCATGAACCAGTCTGGTTTTGTTGATGCATAAGTGAACACTAACCTGCACTCTCATTCAAACATTTTTATGATCAATTCATTGCTTTTGGGACTGTGAAATAAGCTACCATGGGCCCAAAGAAACTTGCTAGTGGTACCCCATGGTAAAGAAAGTGGAAAACCCCCATAGATGGGGAAAAAAGGAAATAATGGAGAAGCATTAGAGTGGTGTGAAACTTGTTGTGCTTGCTAAGATGTATGGGAAAAACAAATCGACCATCGTTTCTATCCTGGCAAAGAAAGAACAAATCAAGGAAGCTGATGTTGCAAAAAAGTTTTAACATGCTAACCAAAAAAAGACACAGACAATCGATCAGGTTGAGAAGTTGTTGCTGGTGTGGATCAAGGGGTAAAGAAATGGCAGGTTTATAGTGTTTCAGAGACTATATTTGTGAAAAGGCAAGGAAATTGCATGCCGATTTGAAATTAAGGAGATTTCCAAGTGGAATGATTTTCCAAATGTTTGTGGAGAAGTACCACCCGAGGAAGCTGAAACAAGACATCTTTGCAACAAGTTCAGTGAAAAGAACCATGTCCCATTTTAGGGGAAATCTTAAAGACGTTCCAGAAACAGAGGGGCTGAAGACATTTTTTTTGTGAGACAGGGGTCCAGTGACTCTCAAGCTGGTTTCCCAGTGGCATTAAAAGACAGAGAAGGGAAGTAACCCCAGAAATGGCTTTGATACCTAAAGTCCTTATGGAGGGGGATTCCCCTTCCAAACACTAACCCCAACTCCCTCTCTCCTCCTCCTTGGCTTCCAGATGCCATCACCAGTCTTCAATAAAGGCAAGTAAAAATGTTATTTTACACGTTTATTTTAATTTCTTAATACATACATAATTGTACACTTTTATTTGTTGTGTATATAAAAAATATAAAATTTAAACTCTATAAAATGCATTTTTTTTTTTTTAAACATTTTTGGGTTTCTGGAATGGATTAATTGTATTTCCATTATTTCTTATGGAAAATATTGCTTCACTTTTCAAACTTTTCGAATTTTGAACTAGCTTCTGGAACGGATTAAGTTCAAAATTTGAGGTTCCACTGTACATAATCTCAATGTATTAAGTTGCAAAGAAATAAAATTGACTATTGACTAATATCAACCCATTCATGACCTCATATAAAACCAGCCAGTTGCAAGCGTATTGGACGCACAACATGATTTGTTTACTCTTGAAGATTGGGAAAAATTGCACATTTCCACTACTTTGAACTTAATTCCAAGCTACTTTTAGTCTGCAAATGATTGACAATCATCCTCCATCTCAATCTCTCAAACCCGAGTGAAATGAAATTTAGCTTACAGAAACCTCTAATTCACCTGCCTTGAAAGGTGCTGTTAGTGTACAGCAATATTCCAGCCTAGATAGAACAAGCGACATGAAGAGTGTCATCATGGGCTTGGCCTCCCTAGTTTTGAAGGTTCTCATTATCCATCCTGTCATTTTTCGCGCTGCAATGATACAAGTTATGGTCCTTGAAGGGTGACCCCCTCCGACATGATCACCCCCAGGTCTTTGACGGTGGTGTTTCGCTCTATATTTGTGGCCGAATTTTTTTTTTGTGCTCTGATGAAGTTTTAAATTTTTCCTCGTGTTTACCATATCTGAGTAATTGAAATTTCTCATCATTGAACTTCATATTGTTTTCTGCAGCCCACTGAAAGATTTGGTTGATGTCCGCCTGGAGCCTTGCAGTGTCTGCAATGGAAGACACTGTCATGCAGATTCGGGTGTCACTGCAAGGAAGACAGGGTGCTGTGGCTGACATCCTGTCTATGTCAGATATGGGGATTAAGAAACAGATTGGAGCGATTTGCTGTGCCTTGTGGAACAGAGCTTTTCACTGTAGTTGCCTCGGACTTTACTCTGTTGACTACTACTCTTTGTGTTCTGTTGTGGGAAATTACAGATCCATCTACCAACTTTTCCTGTTATTCCTTTAGCACACATTTTGTGCCTATTACGCCATGGCCCAAACTTCTCGAAGGCTTTTGCAAAGTCTGAATATATTACATCGCATTATTTTTGTCTTCTAGTGCATCTAGGACCTTGCCCGTAGTGATCCAATAGATGAGACAGACAGGAGCGACCTGTTCTAAAACCCATGTTGCCCTGGATTTTGTAATTGATGGGTTTCTAGATGGGGGGGGTTGATCTTGCTTCTTAGGACCCTTTCAAAGATTTTTATGATATGGGATGTTAGTGCCATCGGTCTGTAGTTCTTTGCTATTGCTTTACTGCCCCCTTTGTGGAGTGGGGCTATGTCTGTTGTTTTTAGTAACTGTGGGACGACCCCCGTGTCCATGCTCCCTTTCCATAGGATGGTAAAAGCTTGTGATTGAGGCTTCTTGCAGTTCTTGATGAACACGGAGTTCCATGAGTCTGGCCCTGGGGCAGAGTTCATGAGCATGTCATTTATCGCCTGTTCGAAGCCATTTGGCATCAGAATGTTATCAGATAGGCTTGTGTTAACCAAATTCTGTGGCTCACTCTTAAAAAATTAATTTTGATCTTCGACTCTCAGTCTGCTTAGTGGCTTGCTAAAAACTGAGTCATACTTGGACTTGAGTAGTTCATTCATTTCCTTGCTGTCATCTGCGTAGGACCCATCTTGTTTAAGTAAGGGCCCAATACTGGACGTTGTTCTCGACTTTGGTTTGGCATAGGAAAAGAAATACTTTAGTTTTCTTTCGATTTCATTCATGGCTTTCAGTTCTTCCCACGATTCTTGACTCCTTTTAAAATTCCTTTAGGTTAAGTCGATGTTTGCTTTTTTCTCTGACCATGATTCCCTAAGCATTTCAGATATATTGGCCGCTTTAAGCTCCCTCTGTTATTCTTTTCCATCGCCTGTAAAGGGAGTTGCCTGTCTTTTCTTTTTTAAATCTACTCTCCTTTATCTTAGAGGAATAAGCCTTGTGCATACATCGAGTGGCCCCCGAGTTAATTCTGTTCTAGGCATAATTTGGGGTCTGTGTTGCTTAGTCTATCTTCCCAGCTTATATCGGTTAGGACTTAGTTTACTTGGTCTCACTTTATTCTTTTGTTATTGAAGTTGAATTTGGTGAATGCTCTATTGTGACTAATCTCATTATGTCGGTCTTGGGCTCCGCGCATACATGTCTGAACCTCGATGTTGTGATCTGAGTATATAGTTTTTGATATGGTGACATTTTGTATCAGATCATCATTGTTAGTGAAGATGAGGTCTAGTGTATTCTCCAGTCTAGTGGGCTCTATTATTTGCTGGTTTAAATTGAATTTTGTGAAGAGATTTAAAAGCTCGTGTCTGTCTGAGTTCTCGTCAGAGCTGCGTCCTGGTGTTATCACTGCAACAACATTATTTGCTATATTCCTCCATTTTAGGTGCCTTAAGCTGAAATTCCCCAGGAGCAAGATGTTTGGGCCAGGAGCTGGCAGATTTTCCAGACAGTGGCAATTTTAACAGCTTTTCCCTCCTCTTCAAGGGGGGCTCCTTGGCGTGGTGAAGAGGCTCTTGGTCTGAGGAATTAGACCTGTCGGTCTTCTTCCTCAGACCGAACCTAATTACCCCCCATTCTCCCCTCCCCTATCCCATCCTCCCCATCCTCCCCTTTTTCCATTCCTCCTCCTCCTCCCCACCCCTCCCTTTTGCCCTTCCTCTTTTTGGCCTTTGGGATTTCTCCCACAGGCACGCTAGTTCCTAGGTAGGGGAAAGGACCCGGGGTCCCCCCCATTCCGTTGAGGTTCTTGGTGGTGGCGTAGTTTGCCGTGGAAACTGGATCCCTGGGATGTCCCGATCCCTCTTTCCCGTATCCCGGAGTTTGCCCTTTGGGGGTCTTTGGGTGACGGGTGTATCTCTGGAAGCCACCTTTCGGATTCCGGGGGAGGTGGCCGAAGGAGGTATGCTTTGTGGCGGAATATCCGGCCGCCCCCCTCTTTGTCCCCCCGAGGTAGCTCGGCAGATGTGAGGTTGCTATCCCGGATTTTCTGGTTTACTGGCATGCGGGTAGGGTATGGCATGGGTTCCATGCTGCATCTGCACTACTAGCGGTGCTGAGGTCCTCTTGGGCACGGAGGGAGATTTCCGGCCCTTTCATTGCTACTGGGAACTATTCCTCCCCGCTCCCCGCTTTTTTTATTCTTTTTTTATTTTTATTTTCTTTTCTTTCTTTTTTTCTTAAAAACAAAAAGCAAAGGAGTAACCTGACCTTGGAGAACACAATCCATGACCCCGCTACCCCTGGGCCCCTTCTTGATACCGCACCCCATTCTGACGATGCCTTGTGTTTAGACCACTCTTCGGACACTCCTGATGCCCCTGTACCTCTTGTTGGTGCTGTTTCCTCACCCACTTCAGGTACCGGGGCTTCAACTGACTCCTTCGATTTGTCTGAACTCTGCTCTCCTTTGACTAGCTTCCGGCTTCTCCCTCTACGGTACGGCAATTATCGAATCGCCCACCCCTTTCACGCCAGGGGCCAACTCCAGTCCTACTCCTAAACACCAACGTCAATCTCCTGATGATGCTCCTTCGTTACCTTCCCATTCCACTCGGAAAAGACCGACACATCAAGCACTCCCTCTCCACGCTCAGTTTCGGACCACACAATGGACTAAATTCTTTACTTTAAGACCAACTTCTTCTTCTGCCTACCTTTCTGACCATAGTATTGGCAAAGCACTCCTGCGTCATGTTGGTAGAGATATTTCATTTCATGCTCTCAAGAGTGGTACGAGCATCGTCACTGTCCGGAATGCTACCCAAGCTCATGATCTTTCTCTCCTTTCGAATATCGATACTACTCCTATCACTATTGAAAAACATCTTTCTCTCAATTCTTGTAGTGGTACTGTCATTCTGCCCCATACCATAGTCCAACAGAATTTCCAGTCATGTGGCAATGACATCTTGAACAGCTGGAACTCCAGGATCTCCCAATCCTCAAAGTAGACACTTATGTCCTTCCTGCCCGGGGGCGGAGACGTTACCCTCGCAATGTGGCTCATTTAACATTTGACAGCCGAGAACTCCCATCCTCTGTATATATTGCGGGACATCGGTTACAAGTTCAAAAGGTGATACCTACACCGCAACAATGTAGAAATTCCTGGGGTTTTGGTCACCCGCAAAAAATTGCAGATCTATGGCCGAATGCCCAGTCTTGTGGTGCCCACGACCATTCTAATACATCTTGCAGTCAACCTCCATCTTGCCCATAATTGGGAATGAAGCTCACCCTTCATCTCCTGCCGTTGCCAGGTCTACTTAAAAGAAAAGTGAAATCCGTTTGCCTCAAAGAGGAGAAGGTCTCCCTTTTGCTATGGGGAGTTACTCATCTCCACCCCAAGGGAGACTACCCTGTTTTCTTATTCTCGTGTTTCCAAACATCCCCCCACTTCTGGGGTCCCATCTTGTGCAGCCTCCTCTGTTGTACCCCTCCCATCGCCACTCCGGCAAACTAATCCTTTTGCTGTCCTTGGCTCTGACGTTCTGACTACAACTAAGTCTGTTCTCACATCTTCGCGTCCTTCGTCACAAGCCCCAGTATCGACAAGACCTCGTATGACACCTAATACCAATCGCCTCTCTACTTCTCAGAAGTCCAAAAAATCCACATTGGGTCAATTCTTCTAATGCCCCTTCCTTCCCTTTTTCCACCTCCACACTTTACCTTTCCAGTCTCTGTACCTAGTTCTTCCCCTCTCTCTGGCTCTATTACAAGTGTGGACATTCACCATCCTCCTCGTACTATGCCTTCCACCCCCCTCCCCTCCCAAGTTTCTCCCTCTTGTGCCACCTCCCAGGTTTCTCATCTTCTGTGCCCCCCCCACACTCATCTCCAGTCCCTTACACCTCTTCCCTCCCCCTCTACTTTGGTACAGTCCATTACTGGGCCCAATCTTACCACCCTCCTCCTTCTATCTCCAATATGGTTCCCATACATCTTTGAATTCAAAAAACACTTGAAGCCATTTCGAATATATTGCAGAGACTAAACCTTCAATGGACAGTGATTCACTTCCTGTTCCCTTCTCTTCCCTCTCCTCCATCTTCACAACCCCATTCTTCACAACTCTTTCCGTTCCCTTTTCTGCTTGAACGTCTTCCAAAGCCACCACACATTGACTTTTTTAACCCCTCTAGTCCGTAGGTGCCTTTACCTACAGATTCCTGGTATTTTCTTCATCGCCAAAACATGGCCTATTTACAGTGGAATATCCGCGGCCTCAGGGGAAATCGGGGTGAGCTTCAGATTTTTGTTTTCCCAGTTTTTCCCCTTTTGGGGGCTTGCTTAAAAAGAACCAAAATTTCACTCGGGGTTTTTCCAAACCCGTTTCTGGGGCTTTTAATTTTTTTTTATTTCTTGGGATCCTTTCTCGGGATGGGCCCTTTTAAAGAAAGTGCCCTTTTCCCTACTGTCAACTATTTGTCCATCCCTCGCTGCTTTAAAACACTGACCCCCTTTACCCAAATTGAATAAGGGGTTTTTACAATTTTTTTCTTACATCTTTTCCCCCTTCTCGGCATTTTCCACCCAGACTTTGCCTTTCTTTTTTTCATCCTTCCCTTCCCCCATTTCTTTTTACTTGGTGTTTTTAAACCCCCACCATTTCCTCTGGGGGGGTCTCTTTGGGTGACTCACGTGGCACCCCGTTGGGGGCTTTTTTTCCCCTCTCACCCCCCCCAATGTTTTAAAATAGGGGTTCCTCCCACCCTTTTTGTTTCCTGTCCCCCATACTCTCTCTTGACGATCTACCCCAGTCTGCTTTTCCTCCACTGAAACCTGATTTCACCTGGTCTGTTCTACCCTGATTTAAATTTGACGCGATCTTTTTCCCTTTCATTCTTACTTCTCCTTCCCCTATTCAACCCCTTTCCGTACCCCCTCGTTTGGCAATTTGATCGGGCAAAATTTGGGGGATTTTTAAACTCACACCTCACTGTTTTTTGTGGGGTTTCTTTTTTTTCATCCTCCTTTTGATGAGCTCCTACACCTCTTCCGGTCAGTTTATACTGCAGCTTCTCATTTCTATCCCCCAAACCCTCAGGCAGGCTTCCAGAAGTGCGTACCTGGGGGCCCTCCTGCTTGTGCCGTGCAGTACGTTTAAAATTTGCCTGCATGGGGCAGGTAGGGTAAAAATTTAGCGGCTAAGAGACTTCTTTTTTTTTAGCAAAAGCGTGCGATCATTCCCCGTGGTCATCAGTGAAGCAAAACCCACACCTTGTTGGCGAAATAGGTTTCCACCATCCCCTCTGCTTCCCCTATGGGTGCAGTCGGGAAAAAAAGTGGGGAAAATTTGAGGGGTTTAAAATACTCCCCTGATCCGGTTTTTTTAAAACGGGTCGCTGGTGTTGTTTGTAGCAACCCTCTCACTTTCCCCTTTGAACTTGGCACAAAATTTTGGTCCATATTCCTGAGGGCTCCATCTATCCCCCTCGTTTCTTTCCTAAAAGTCTGCCGGGAGAGTTAGTACCCTTGGATTTTTTCTTCTCCAGGAAGAACGTATAATGTCCCTTTTTAACATTTCAAGAACTAGGGGAAACGCTCTAAAGTTTGGGCCGATCATCGGCTCGGGGCCCCTACGACATTCATTTTCGTATGTTCCCAACATTTATTTCCCGGGGTCGCCTTGTAGTCCTTTACACCCCTTCAATATTATTTTGGCACAAGGAGTTTTTCCCCCTTTTTGGAAAATCTCCCATTGTTCCCCCTTTCCCCCCAAACGGGGTTTACTAAAAGGACTAAATGCTCCCACTATCTTTCCCATCCCCCTTTTTGCAAATAAGACTCAGTTTTTCCCTATTTTTTGACCTTGAAAGGCAAAATGCAAAACTTGTAGGTAAAATTTTTTGGGCCCCAAAGGCCCTTTCCCTTTTGTCCTCCGGGGCAATCTACCATCCTTCCTTAAAAACTTTTTAACTGACAACTTTTTCCGTTTTCAAAGTCAATAATGTTTTTTCCCCCCGGATTTCCCGTCAAGCTAAGGGTTTTTCCCTCGGGGATGTTTTTCTAAGCACAACATTTTTTCCCTTGCTGTAAAAAATTTTGGGCCTTGTTCTTCCCCCCAAAATATTTGGTATCACTCTTGTTGATAAATTTCGCTTTTTGTTTGGGTGCAGGGCGCTTGACGGTAACTTATTGCATTTTCTCTCCACATGGGGTCGACCGTTTTTCCACTTGGGCCACCACACAGGGGTTTAAATTTTCAAGTCCCCAAAAATCACAAAATTACTTTCACTAAAGCTCTTTTAATCTCCGACATCCTTTGTATCTCTATGGCCCCGAAACCCCTAAACCCTGTACAGTTAGGTTTCTAGGCCTTCTTTTTGGGACAGTCTTTATCCGGGAAAACCCCAAAACATTACCTCTCGAAGGCAACTTGTCACGGGGCCGGGCAAAACCCTTTTTAAAAAACCCTTGCAATTTTTCCGGGGGACTGTTCTCGAACTCGGGTTTCACCTCATTCACCCCTCTTTTTAAATCAAAACTCGTTATGGTGACCAGATTTATTCTGGGGGCCCTCCCCCTTGCTACTCTCTCTACCCTTTAAAACTCTATCCATCCCCAAAGGGATTACTTTTGTGCCTTGGTGTTTTTTCCCGGCCCCCCCCCTTTTTTTGAAGCCCCAATGCAGAAGCGAATGTTCCACCTTGTCTGATCCCCGTGGGCCCATTCCCTTTAACTACTATGTACGCTTTTCCGACTCCAAAATTTCCTTTTCCATTTATAAAAAATGGCACCGATTTTAGTAGAAATTTTTTTAATTCGTTCGCCGCCCCTGTTTGCCACCCTTTTTCTTTGCCTAAATTCACCCCCTTGCCCTTCCTTTCAGTTCCCCCTTTATATGTTCATGTAGCATCTCACTTTTCCCCTCCCCCCCTGGGAATTTCCGCTGTTCGGTCTGTTTTTTTCTCTCCCCCTTTGCTCAAAAGCTCAACTGCCTGGGTTTGGGCTTCCCACTTTTTTATTTTTGTTTAAATTCCACCCCAAAAATTCCCCAATCCAAACCACGTGTGCACAAAATGGTCAAAAGCCCTTTCAGACGGGCGTCGGATTCGCAGCAGTTTTTTCTGGGACAGCGTTGTGTGGGGGGATTTACTATCTTTTTGGCCCAGCATTTTTACTGCTGAACTGGGAAAGCCCTTTTTTGCAGCATTTTTTCGTTTTGCATCTATGCCTGTGTCATCATTTTTGGGAGTCCCCAGACTCCCTTTTGCTCTACAGGCTTTTAACCCAAAATTTGAGGGATCTCCCCCCCTAGTTCTCCGTTCCCCAAATTTGGCTATGGCGTATCCTTCTAAATAAAGATTTATTTTTTTTTGGGTCCGGGGCACGTCGATTTTACGGGCAATGAAAAGGCAGACACTGCCCTTTGCGGCAGCAGTTAAAATGACCTACCAATTTCCCTTTGGGGGGTTTCCATTTCTGTAAAAATTTTCTAGAAATAGTGCCCCTTCGCGCCCCTTGGCAACAAAAGTTGGTCAAATCGCTTGGGAAAAAACTTCATTCCCCCTAAACCGGCATAGGTTACTGGGCCCTCTTCTTGTATCAGTTTCCGTGGTTGGAAGACCCCCCTCTCTCCCATTTCGCATTAGCCAAAAATTTATTTTTACTCACGGGTTTTTCTCATGGAGGGCAAACCCTGTTCCTCTCTGTTTAGCAAATGTTTAAGTTCCCGTATCGATTTGGGCCCAAATTTGTTTTGGGTGCCCTCTTTTATCAATTAGCAAGCAAAATTTTTCCCCAATGCCGTCCCTTTGTTCTACTACTTTACTTTACCTTCCCCTTTTTGCTGATGGACCCAAACCCTTTTAAACCTGAATCTCTCATTCCCCTTTTTGACAAAAGGGCTGATTTACTTCACAAAAACCCGAAAGATGATACCTTACCACTCCCCCCAGCCCTTTCTTGCTCAGTCCCCTTGTTTCCCTTTTCCCTTTCCCTTTCCCCTGCTCCGCTTTTTCCCCGTAAACCATTCTCCCTTTCCCCCTACCTTTTTCCCCCTGATCCCTCGCTTCCTTCCTTTCCCTCGCGCTGTTTTAGCCCTTTTTGGTTATCCGGGTTCTTTTTTTTTATAATTTAAAAAAAACAGCCGTTCCCTGGAATTGTAGAACCCTTGCATCCAGAGGCTTGTAATCCACAAAGGGCTAGGGTTTTTTGGGTTTTCCCATCTTTATGCTAAAACTTCCCCTACAAAATTTTAGGATTAAGCAGTTTCTTGGGAAAAAAAGGGGACTCTCGTGTACCCGGCCAACCCCCCCCCCTTTTGCCTGTTCACTGTGTACAACTGTAAAAGGTTTTAAAACCCCGGGATCCCCTATTTCATTTGTCCAAATGATTCTTTGTGGGTCTCTGTGGAAAAATGCGAACCCTTGCTTTGACTCTGCAAAACAGTTTCCCTGGATGAAAAGGTATTTTTTTGCTAATTGCTGGGTTTTCCCCCTTTCCCGGACCGGGTTTACCTGGAGTGAAAATTTTGGGGGGCAACGCCCCCGCGGCCCGGTTGTGACCAGGCCCCCCTGGGGGGATCAGAGCCTGATCAACCCGGCTGTTTTGGGTGTGGCTTTCACGCAAGCCCAAAGTAGGAGCCACAGCCCGGGTGGTTCCCGGAAAATGACTTTTTGGTTTCTTGTTCCCGTGCCAGCTTTAAGAAATGCCAGGGGGCTGTTTGGGGAATCCCCCTTATGGGGGCTGGGAGGCAATTGGGAAAAGTCTCGGGGGCCCTTAACTTTTTGTATGGTCTTTAACGTGGGTTTGTGACCCCCTGCTTTTCAATTTGGGGGATGGTGCATCGTCTTCTTTCCCAAGTCTTTTGCTTTCGTAGTCAGTGATTTTCGTGTTCAAGTTCGGTACTAGTCCCTCTAGGATTTTCCAGGTGTATATAATCATGTATCTCTCCCTCCTGCGTTCCAGGGAATACAGGTTTAGGAACCTCAAGCGCTCCCAATAATTGAGGTGTTTTATCTCCGTTATGCGCGCCGTGAAAGTTCTCTGTACATTTTCTAGGTCGGCAATTTCACCTGCCTTGAAAGGTGCTGTTAGTGTGCAGCAATATTCCAGCCTAGATAGAACAAGTGACCTGAAGGTGTCATCATGGGCTTGGCCTCCTAGTTTTGAAGGTTCTCATTATCCATCCTGTCATTTTTCTAGCAGATGCGATTGATACAATGTTATGGTCCTTGAAGGTGAGATCCTCCGAACATGATCACTCCCAGGTCTTTGACGTTGGTGTTTCGCTCTATTTTGTGGCCAGAATTTGTTTTGTACTCTGATGAAGATTTAATTTCCTCATGTTTACCATATCTGAGTAATTGAAATTTCTCATCGTTGAACTTCATATTGTTTTCTGCAGCCCACTGAAAGATTTGGTTGATGTCCGCCTGGAGCTTTGCAGTGTCTGCAATGGAAGACACTGTCATGCAGATTCGGGTGTCATCTGCAAAGGAAGACACGGTGCTGTGGCTGACATCCTTGTCTATGTCGGATATGAGGATGAGGAACAGATGGGAGCGAGTACTGTGCTTTGTGGAACAGAGCTTTTCACCGTAGCTGCCTCGGACTTTACTCTGTTGACGACTACTCTCTGTGTTCTGTTAGTGAGGAAATTATAGATCCATCGATCGACTTTTCCTGTTATTCCTTTAGCACGCATTTTGTGCGCTATTACGCCATGGTCACACTTGTCGAAGGCTTTTGCAAAGTCTGTATATATTACATCTGCATTCTTTTTATCTTCTAGTGCATTTAGGACCTTGTCGTAGTGATCCAATAGTTGAGACAGATAGGAGCGACCTGTTCTAAACCCATGTTGCCCTGGGTTGTGTAACTGATGGGTTTCTAGATGGGTGGTGATCTTGCTTCTTAGAACCCTTTCAAAAGATTTTTATGATATGGGATGTTAGTGCTATTGGTCTGTAGTTCTTTGCTGTTGCTTTACTGCCCCCTTTGTGGAGTGGGGCTATGTCTGTTGTTTTTAGTAACTATGGGACGACCCCTGTGTCCATGCTCCCTCTCCCAGGAGGGAAAAGGCTCGTGATAGGGGCTTCTTGCAGTTCTTGATGAGTCTGGCCCTGGGGCAGAGTGCATGGGCATGTCATTTATCGCCTGTTCGAAGTCATTTGGCGTCAGGATAACATCGGATAGGCTTGTTTAATCAAATTTTGTGGGCTCTCTCATAAAAAATTCATTTTGATCTTCGACTCTCAGTCTGGTTAGCGGCTTGCTAAAAACTGAGTCATATTGGGACTTGAGTAGCTCACTCATTTCCTTGCTGTCATCTGTGTATATTTGCAAAGAAGAATGTCATCGGATTGGTGTATTGTTGGTACTGGGGCAACTGATTGCAACTGCTAAATAAGTCACCATGGGCCCAAGGGAAGCTAGTGCAAACCCTTTGGCAAAGAAAGTGAGGAACCTATCAAGTTCAAGAAGAAAATCATTGAAAAATATGACAGCGGAGTGAGGGTTACAGACTTGCCAGGATGTATGGCAAACCCAATTCAACTATCACGTCAATCGTGAAGGAAAGGATTAAAGTGTCCTGTTGTTGCAAAAGGGATAGATCAGCGGGTTTTACAGAAAACATCAGGGCGGGGGATAGTACGGGGGGTAGAGGTACCCAAGAGATTGAGGTAGAAAGGGCTGAAGGTATCATCAGAGTTTGTGAAGTCAGTTGTTGTCAAAAAGTCAATGAGAGATTCCGGATGAAAGGTGGGTCCATCAGTGAGAAGGGAAGATAAAGAGAGAGCAGTGGAGCAAAAGACGACATTGGAGGTAAATTCTGCGTGCTTGTTGAAAAAGTGGGCAGTCTAACAGAATGTGGCTGACCGATAATGAAACCTGACAATTCTCACAGAGAGAAGAAGGGCACCTCTCCATGAGATATCCATGAGTAAAACGAGTATGGCCCAAAGCAAAGACGGGAGAGAGTAGTCTCCCAACCTCGACACTGGTGACAAGAAGACGGCATTTAAATATACTCGGTTCAATACAATTTAAGTTTGTTACTGAGCAGAGTAGACCAACGTTGCTGCAAACGGTGTGAAGGTGTGTAGCTATTGCAGCAAATGTCCATAAATGGAACACCTTACATGAAAAATTTGGGAGGTCATGTACTGGGTGACCACGCAGCAGTGTCTGCCTGTTCATTGCCCTAACGTCAACATGAACCAGGGACCCAACAAAAAGCAATATCTTTTTTGCTTGGTAGAGATGCGGCGTAGTCAAAGTTGGATACAGGAGGACTAAGGGGTGAGGTGTATCAAATTTTTGTATGGCCCGTAAAGCTCTAAGGGAGTCTGAGACAACCACAAATGATGACACAGGCATAGATGCAATAAGGATAAGTGCTGCAAGAATGGCATACAATTCAGCAGTAAAAATACTAGCCAAAGATAGTAAATGCCCTCGTACGACGCTGTCCAGAAACACTGCTGCGAATCCTACGCCGTCAGAAGACTTGAGCCATCTATATACACTGCATGTATGAGAATGAGAGGGGAAAGTGGTCAAGAAAAAGAGAGCGGGAAGCTATGTTAGACAGTTGACCTTTGAGCAAGGGAGTGAGAAAGAACAGTCTCGAACAGCTGGAACTTCCCAGCGGGGTAGGAAAAAGTGAGATGTTACATGAACATAGAAAGGTGGTAATTGAAGAGAAGAAAAAAGCGAATGTAGGTAAAGAGAAGAAGGGATGGAGCAAACAGGGGCGGTGAACAAATAAAGAATGTCTATTTAATTCAGTGACCATTCTATAAATGAAAGGGATTGCGGAGATCATGAGAGCGTACATAGTAGCGAAGGCAATGGGCGTCACGGCGATCGGATAAGGATGGAACGTTCATCCTGCAGAGAGGTTTCTCAACAGGGGAAGAGTGAAAAGCACCAAGGCATAAACGTAATCCTTGGGATGAATGGGGTTAAGGCTAGAAAAGAGTAGCAGGAGGGGCCCAGCTGAATGATCTGGTACCCATAATCAAGTTTCGATAAAATGAGGGGGGAAACATAGGCGAAGGAGAGTTCGACGATAAGCTCCCAATGAAAATGAGCAAGGGTTTTAAAAAGGTTCACCCAGCTGCACAAGTTGCTTTCAGAGAGGTAATGTGAGGTTTCCAGGATAACCTACTGTCAAAGAGGAGAGCCAGAAAACCTGACTGTATCACGTTCAGGGATCGGGAGCCACAGAGGGTACAAAGGATGACCTGAGATGACAGAACGTCTTGTGAAAATATTTGGTGGAGTTTTTGGGATGGTAAATTTAAACCCTTTTGTGGTGGCCCCAAAAAGGAAACATGGCCGACCGCATGTGGAGAGAAACTGTAATGAGGTGACAGTCAGCGCCTGCCAGGCATAGCAAAGAATCACATAGAGTGATGAGCAAATATTGGATGGAAGACTAGAGGCCAAAAACCCTTTTAGCAAGGAGAAAAAGTGTTGTGCTCAGAACACATCCCTGGGGGACACCTTCAGCTTGGATAGAGTCCGGGGAGAGCACATTAATAACCCGAACATGGAAATGTCTGCAGGTTAAAAAGTTCTTAAGGAAGGATGGTAGATTGCCTCAGAGGCCTAAGGAGTGAGCTTGGGCTAAAATATTATACCTCAAAATTGTCATGTGCCTTCTCAAGGTCAAAAAATAAGCCAATAGCTGAGTGGTTATTCGCAAACGCATTACGAACATATGTATCCAAGTGTAGTAAGGGGTCTATGGTAGAACGGCCCTTATGAAAGCCATATTGAGGAGTAGAGAGACTGTTTTGTGTCTCTAAATACCACTAAACATCTATTTACCAGGCATTCCATCACTTTGCAAACTGCACTGGTAAGAGCACTGGGACGATAGTGGGAGGCTTTATGCCCCGTAGTACTTGGTTTGCAAAATGGGAGAACAATGGCAGATTTCCACAGCTGTGGAAGAACTTGTGACCAAATAAGAATGGAAAGGCTTAATAGGACTGCAAGGGCTGACTGATGTAAATGTTGTAGCATATGAATATGAAAGTTGTAGGGCCCAGCTGCCGATGATCAGCAAGCTGAGAGTGTTGCCTCCAGTTCCTGAAGAGTAAAATACACATTATACTGTTCTTCTCTGAGAGAAGAAAAGTCCAAGGGTGCTAACTCTCTGGCAGACTTTGAGGAAAGAAACGAGGGGCATAGATGGAGCCCCTGAGAAATGCGGACCAGATGATTGCCAATTTCATTGGCAACATCATGTGGGTTTGCTATATCAACACCGGTAACCCACAGAACAGAAGCCGGGTCAGGAGAATATTTACCATTCAGTTTTCATACTTTTTTCCAGCCTGCTCTCATAGAGGAAGCAGAGGTGATGGTGGAGACATAATCTCACCAGCAAGTGCATTTAGCATCATGGATGACACGGTGAGCGATCACACACTACTGCTTAAAATCAAGAAGTCTGTCCGTGGTTCTATTGTACTGGTACCTGCCCCACATAGCGCATTTCATACTGCATGAGCACAAGCAGGAGACCACCAAGACAAACATTTCTGAGAATACCTGCCCGAAGTTTGGGGTATAGAAAGAAAAGCTGTGGTTAAAATGGAAGACAAGAAGAGGTGTAAAAGCTCATCAATGGAGGACGAAGAAGGAACCTCACTAAAAACTGTTAGTTGTGAGTAAAGGTTCCAATTTGCCTGATCAAATTGCCAGCATGGGTTACAAAGAGGTGGTGAATATGAAGGGTAAGTAATAATGATTGGGAAGTGATCACTGTCATGTAAATCTAGGAGAACAGACCAGGTGAAGTCTAATGCGGCAGATGAAGAGCAGACTGAGAGATCAATGCAAGAGAGAGTATGAGTCTGAGGATCAAAATGGGTTTGAGTACCTGTATTTAAAACATGGATGGGGTGGGTAGCAAGAAAAGCCTCTAATTGAATGCCACAGGAATCACAGTGAGACACCCCCAGAGGAATTGATGGGCATTAAAGTTGCCAAGTAACAGAAGTGGTGGCAGTAATAATGAAACAAGAAAGGCAATATCCTGGACAGATAATGCCCAAGCAGGAGAGAGATATAAAGAACAGAGTGTATACCACCTATGCAAGTGGATACAGGCTGCTGTGTAATGCAGCGAAGTACGAACAAATAGCTGATGGTGCTGAATATCAGTGCACAGAAGAAGGGTGCCTTCATTAAAAATCCTGTCAGGAAAAGGATCTGAGGAATACAATAAATTATAGCCTGAGATGGGATAGATAACAACAGAGTGTAATTTTGGTTCCTGTAAGCAAACACCCACAGGGGAAAACTGGGAGACTAACATCTGAAGCTCACCCTGATTACCCCTGAGGCCGCATATATTCCACTGTAAATAGGCAATGATTGGCAACGATAAAGATACATGAAATCCGAAGGTAAGGGTAAAAAAGGACTAAAGGGGCTAGAAAAGTCCACTTGCGGTGGCAAAGGAAAACGTTCAAGCAGTGAAGGAACGGTGCATTGTGAAGAGAGGAGTTGCGCAGATGGAGATAAGGAAATAGAAGGACCAGAGGGTGGATCAGTGTCCATTGATGGTTTGGTCTCTGCAATATATTCAGAGATTGCTTCAAATGTTTTGGAGTTAAGAGACATTGTATGGGAGACAGTATTGGAGATGGAAAGAGGAGGAGTTTGAGTAAAGATTGGAACTGTAATGAACTGCACCAAGGTAGTGGGGGAAAAAGTGTGGAGGGAACTGGAGAAGTGTGGGAGGGGACAGAAGAGGCAGAAACCTGGGAGGTGGCAGAAGAGGAAGAAACTTGGGAGGAGACGGGAGGAACGCACAGTACGAGGAGGATGAACTTCCACACTTGTAACAGAGCCAGTGAAATGGGAAGACCCAGGTACAGAGACAGGGAAGGTAAAATGTGGAGGTGGATAAAGGGAAGGAGGGGTTAAAGGAGATTTATTATTATTATAGTCAAAAAAAGAAGCGCTAAGCCACAAGGGCTATACAGTGCTGCAGGGCAGGAAGGAAGCGAGGGCATCAGGTGGCAAAAGGGAGGTGGATGAGTAATAGGTTATGGATAACAACAGAGCAGTGGATGGTGAAAGGGTAAAGGGCAGGAAGAGACTGAGCTAGAAAGGGCTGAGGGGAGTGCATAAGGTATCATCACAAGAGTTTGTGGAGTAAATCAGTCGTTGTCAAGAAGTCAATGAGAGAGTCAGGATTAAAGGAGGGACCATCAGCAAGAAGGGAAGGTAAAGAGAGAGTAGTAGAACGAAGACGGCATTGGAGGTAAATTCTGCTTGCTCGTTGATAGAGAGGGCAGTCTAACAGAATGTGGCTAATCGATACTGGAACTTGACACTGCTCACAGAGAGGTACAGGGTGCCTCTCCATGAGATACCCATGAGTAAGACGAGAGTGGCCAATGCGAAGATGGGAGAGAGGGGTCTCCCAACCATGGCACTGATGACAAGAAGACGGCCAGTAACCTATGCTCGGTTTAATAGAATGAAGTTTGTTACCGAGCAGAGTTGACCAACGTTGTTGCCAACGGGCGTGAATGTGGGCAGCTATTGTAGCAAAATAGTCCAGAAATGGAACACCTCCATAGGAAATTGGTAGGTCATGTACTGCTGACCGCGCAGCAGTGTCTGCCTGTTCATTGCCCTGTACGTCAACATGACCAGGGACCCAACAAAAAATAATATCTTTATGCTTTGTAGAGATACGGCGTAGCCAAAGTTGGATACAGAGAACTAGGGGGTGAGATGTATCAAATTTTCGTATAGCCTGTAGAGCACTAAGGGAGTCTGAGACTACCACAAATGATGACACAGGCATAGATGCAATACGAATAAGTGCTGCAAGAATGGCATACAGTTCAGCAGTAAAAATGCTAGCCGAAGATAGTAAATGGCCCCACACGATGCTGTCCGGAAACACTGCTGCGAATCTGACGCCATCTGAAGACTTAGAGCCATCTGTGTACACAGCGGTGGCATGAGAATGGGAGTGGAAGTGATCAAGAAAAAGAGAGCGGCAAGCCACCGTAGGCAGCTGAGCTTTCAAACAAGGAAGTGAGAAAGAACAGACCTGAACAGCTGGAACTTCCCAGGGGGGTAGGGAAAAGTGAGATGCTACATGAACATATAAAGGTGGTAACTGAAGGGAAGACAAGAGTGAATGTAGGTGAAGAGAAAAGTGACGGAGCAAACAGGGGCGGCAAACGAATAAAGAATGTCTACTAATATCGGTGACCATTCTATAAATGGAAGGATTGTGTACATCGTGAGAGCGTACATAGTAGCGAAGGCAATGGGCATCATGGCAATCAGACAAAGATGGAACATTCGCTTCTGCATAGAGGCTCTCAACAGGGGAAGAGCGAAAAGCACCAAAGCACAAACGTAATCCTTGGTGATGGATAGAGTTAAGGCTAGAGAGAGTAGCAGGAGAGGCCGCAGAATAAATCTGGTCAGATAATCGAGTTTCGATAAAACAAGGGCTGAATGTAGATGAAGCAGAGTTCGACGATCAGCTCCCCAGGAAAGATGAGCAAGGGTTTTAAGAAGGTTTAGTCGGCTGTGACAAGTTGCCTTCAAAGAGGTAATGTGAGGTTTCCAGGATAACCTAGAGTCAAAGAGAAGGCCTAGAAACCTGACTGTATCATGTTCGAGGATACGGGAGCCATAGAGATAGAAAGGATGATCAGAGATAACAGAGCGTCTAGTGAAAGTAATTTGGTGAGTTTTGGTACTTGAAAATTTAAACCCATGCGTGGTGGCCCAAGTGGAAACACGGTCGACCACATGCTGGAGAGAAACTGCAATAAGATGACAGTCAGCGCCTGCACAAGCAATAGCGAAGTCATCAACATAGAGTGATGACCAAATATTTGGTGGAAGAACAGAGGCCAAATCATTTATAGCAAGGAGAAAAAGTGATGTGCTTAGAACACATCCCTGAGGGACACCTTCAGCTTGGACGAAGTCCGGGAAAAGAACATTATTGACTTGAACATGGAAATGTCTGTCAGTTAAAAAGTTCTTAAGGAAGGATGGTAGACTGCATCGGAGGCCTAAGGAATGGGGCTGGGCCAAAATATTATACCTCCAAGTTGTGTCATATGCCTTTTCAAGGTCAAAAAATATGGCAATAACTGAGTGATTATTCGCAAAGGCATTATAAACATACGAATCCAAGCATAGTAAGGGGTCTATGGTAGAACGACCCTTACGAAAGCCATATTGACTAGCGGAGAGACTGTTGTGTGTCTCTAAATACCACATTAAACGTCGATTTACGAGACATTCCATCACTTTGCACACTGCACTAGTAAGAGCGATGGGACGATAGTGGGAGGTATTATGTCCTGGAGTACCCCGTTTGCGGAAAGGGAGAACAATGGCAGATTTCCACAGCTGGGGAAGAACTCCTTGTACCCAAATAATATTGAAGAGGTGTAAGAGGACTAAAAGGGCTGACCGATGTAAATGTTGTAACATACGAATATGAATGTCGTCAGGCCCAGGTGCCGATGATCGGAAAGCTGAGAGCGTTGCCTCTAGTTCTTCAAGTGTAAAAGGCACATTATACTGTTCTTCTCTGAGAGAAGAAAAGTCCAAGGGTACAAACTCTCTGGCAGACTTTGAGGAAAGAAACGAGGGGCACAGATGGAGCCCTCGGGAAATACGGACCAGATGTGTGCCAAGTTCAATGGCAATGTCGAGAGGGTTTGCTACATCAACACCAGCGACCCGTAGAACAGGAGCTGGGTCAGGAGAGTATTTACCACTCAATTTCCTCACTTTTTTCCAGACTGCACTCATAGAAGAAGCAGAGGTGATGGTGGAAACATAGTCTCGCCAACAAGTGTGTTTACCTTCACAGATGAAAAGGTGAGCAATCGCACGCTTCTGCTTAAAATCAAGAAGTCTCTCAGCGGTTCTATTGTACCGGTACCTGCCCCATGCAGCGCATTTCAAACGTGCTGCACGAGCACAAGCAGGGGACCACCAATGCACGAAATTCTGAGAATGCCTGCCTGAGGTTTGGAGTATAGAATGAGAAGCTGCGGTATAAACTGACGTCGAGAAGATGTGTAGGAGCTCATCAATGGAGGATGAAGAAGGAACCTCACTAAAAGCAGTGAGGTGTGAGTAAAGATCCCAATTTGCCCGATCAAATTGCCAGCGAGGGCTACGGAAAGGTGGTGAATAGGAAGGAGAAGTAAGAATGATTGGAAAATGATTGCTGTCATGTAAGTCCGGTAGAACAGACCAGGTGAAGTCTAGTGCAGTGGAGGAAGAGCAGACTGATAGATCGATGCAAGAGAGAGTATGAGTACGAGGATCAAAATGGGTGGGAGTACCCGTATTTAAAACATGGAGGGGGTGAGAGGCGAGAAAAGCCTCCAACTGGATGACATGTGAGTCAAAATGAGACCCCCCCCAGAGGAAATGGTGGGCATTAAAATCACCAAGTAACAGAAGTGGTGGTGGTAAGGATGAAACAAGAAAGGCAAAGTCTGGCATAGAAAATGCTCGAGAAGGAGAGAGATATAAAGAACATATTGTAAACCACTTATTCAAGTGGATACGGGCTGCAGTGTAATGCAGCGAGGTATGGACAAATAGTTGACAGTACGGAATATCATTGCGTAGAAGAAGGGCACTTTCATTAAAGGTCCGATCTGAGAAAGGATCCGAAGAATACAATAAATTATAGCCTGAGATAGGTTGGAAAACAGCCGAGTGTAATTTTGGTTCTTGTAAGCAAGCACCAACAGGGGAAAACCTGGAAAGCAACATCTGAAGCTCACCCCATTACCCCTGAGGCCGCGGATATTCCACTGTATATAGGCCATGATTGGCAATGAAGAAAATACCAGGAATCTGTAGGTAAAGGCACCTACGGACTAGAGGGGTTAGAAAAGTCAACATGTGGTGGCATTGGAAGTCGTTCAAGCAGCGAAGGAACGGAGCGTTGCGAAGAATGGGGTTGTAAAGATGGAGGAGAGGGAAGAGAAGGAACAGGAAGTGAATCAGTGTCCATTGAAGGTTTAGTCTCTGCAATATATTCTGAAATGGCTTCAAGTGTTTCTGAATTCAAAGATGTATGGGAGACCATATTGGAGATAGAAGGAGGAGGGTGAGTAAAGATTGGGACAGTAATGGACTGTACCAAAGTAGAGGGGGAGGGAAGAGTGTAAGGGACTGGAGATGAAGTGTGGGGGGGGACAGAAGAGGCAGAAACCTGGGAGGTGGCAGAAGAGGGAGAAACTTGGGAGGGGACGGGGGTGGAAGGGATAGTAAGAGGAGGAGGGTGAATCTCCACACTTGTAATAGAGCCAGAGAGAGGGGAAGAACTAGGTACAGAGACTGGAAAGGTAAAGTGTGGAGGTGGAAGAAGGGAAGGAAGGGGCAAAGAAGAATTGAGCAATGTGGATTTTTTTTACTTCTGAGAAGTAGAGGGGCGATTGGTATTAGGTGTCGTACGAGGTCCTGTCGATACTGGGGCTTGTGAGGAAGGATGCGACGATGTGAGAACAGACTGAGTTGTAGTCGGGACATCAGAGCCAAGGACAGCAAAAGGATTAGATGCCGTAGTGGCTATGGGAGGGGTAACAACAGAGGAGGCTGCAGAAGATGGGGCCCCAGAAGTGGGGGGATATTTGGAAACACGAGAATAAGAAACATGGGTAGTCTCCCTTGGAGGTGGAGATGAGTAACTGCCATAGCATAAGGGAGACCTTCTGCCTCTTTGAGGCAACAGATTTCACGTTCATTTAAGTAGACCTGGCAACGGCGGGAATACGAAGGGTGAGCTTCATTACAATTAAGGCAAGATGGAGGTTGACTGCAAGATGTATTAGAATGGTCGTCCGCACCACAGACTGGGCATTCGGCCATAGATCTGCAATATTTCGCTGGGTGACCAAAACGCCAGCAATTTCTACATTGTTGTGGTGTAGGTATCACCTTTCGAACTTGTAACCGATGTTCCGCAACATATACAGAGGACGGGAGTTCTCGGCTGTCAAAAGTTAAATGAGCCACATTGCAAGGGTAACGTCTCTGCCCCCGGGCAGGAAGAACATAAGTGTCTACTTTGAGGATTGGGAGATCCTGGAGTTCCAGCTGTTCAAGAATGTCATTGCCATATGACTGGAAATTCTGTTGGACTATGGTATGGGGCAGAATGACAGTACCACTACAAGAATTGAGAGAAAGATGTTTTTCAATAGCGATAGGAGTAGTATCGATATTCGAAAGGAGAGAAAGATCATGAGCTTGGGTAGCATTCTGGACAGTGACAATGAGCATACTGCTCTTGAGAGCATGAAATGAAATATCTCTACCAACATGACGCAGGAGCACTTTGCCAATACTATGGTCAGAAAGGTAGGCAGAAGAAGAAGTCGGTCTTAAAGTAAAGAATTCAGTCCATTGTGTGGTCCGAAACTGAGCGTGGAGAGGGAGTGCTTGACATGTCGGTCTTTTCTGAGTAGAATGGGAAGGTAACGAAGGAGCATCATCAGGAGACTGACGTTGGCATTTAGGAGTAGGACCGGAGTTGGTCCGGCATGAAATAAGTGGGCGATTCGAAAATTCCATACCGTAGAGGGAGAAGCCGGAAGCATAGTCAAAGGAGAGCGGAGTTCAGACAAATCGAAGGAGTCAGTCGAAGCCCCGGTACCTGAAGCGGGTGAGGAAACAGCACCAGCAAGAGGTACAGGGGCATCAGGAGTATCCGAAGTGTGATCTAAACACAAGGCAGGAGTGTCCGAAGAGTGGTCTAAACACAAGGCAGGGTCAGAATGGGGTGCGGTATCAAGAAGGTGCCGGGGGTAGTGGTTTCATGGATTGGGTTCTCCATGGTTAGGTTACTCCTTTGCTTTTTGTTTTTAAGAAAAAAAAAAGAAAGAAAATAAAAATATAAAAATAAAAAAGAGAATAAAAAAAGGGGGGAGCGGGGAGGAATAGTTCCCAGGAGGAATGAAAGAGCCGGAAATCTCCCTCCGTGCCCAAGAGGACCTCAGCACCGCTAGTAGCGCAGATGCAGCATGGAACCAGTGCCATACCCTACCCTTCATGCCAGTAAACCATCAATCAGGGATAGTAACCTCACATCTGCCGAGCTATCTCGGTGGACAAAAGAGAGGGCGGCCGGATATCTGCCACAAAGCATACCTCCTTCGGCCACCACCCCCGGAATCCTAAAGGTGGCTTCTAGAGATACACCCGTCGCCCGAAAGACACTCAAAGCTACTCCGGGATACCAGAGAGGGATCGGGACATCCCCAGGCGATCCAGATTCCACGGCAAACTACACCACCGCCAAGAACCTCAACAGAATGGGATGGATCCCGGTGTCCTTTCCCCTACCTAGGAACTAGCGCGCCTTTGGGAGAAATCCCAAAGGCCAAAAAGAGGAAGGGCAAAAGGGAGGGGTGGGGAGGAGGAGGAGGAATGGAAAAAGGGGAGGATGGGGAGGATGGGATAGGGGAGGGGAGAATGGGGGGTAATTAGGTTCGGTCTGAGGAAGAAGACCGGCAGGTCTAATTCCTCAGACCAAGAGCCTGTTCACCACGCCAAGGAGCCCCTTTTGAAGAGGAGGAGATTTATTAGACTTCTGAGAAGTAGAGGGACGACTGGAAGGAGGTGTCGTACGAGGTCTTATCGATACCAGGGTTTGTGAGGGAGAACATGAAGTGAGAACAGACTGAGGTGTTGAAGTAGGGACGTCTGAGCCCAGTACAGAATTAGATGCAAGAGTGACTATAGGACTGGCAACCGCAGAGGAGGCTGCAGAAGATGGAACCCCAGGAGTGGTAGGATGTTTTGAAATACGAGAATAAGAAACACAAGGTAGTCTCCCTTGGAGGTGGAGATGAGAAACTGCCATAGCATAAGGGAGACCTTCTGACTCTTTGGGGAAACAAATTTCTTGCTCATTTAAGTAGACCTGGCAACAGTGAGAGTACGAAGGGTGAGCCTCATGACAATTAAGGCAAGAGGGAGGTCGACTGCAAGACGAATTAGAATGGTCATCGGCACCACAGACTGGGCATTCAGCTATAGATCTGCAATATTTTGCTGGGTGGCCAAATCACCAGCAATTTCTACACTGTTGCGGAGTAGGGATCACTTTCCAAACGTGGTGACGTGTACTTAGCTCTGTGAAGACCTATTTGTGTGCTCTCTGTTAATCTGAACCAGGATGCCCTCTCTTGAGCAACTTTACCAGCAGCTGAGAGAAGAGCTCAGAGTTGCTAAGCTGGAGATACGACGATTAACGGAGGAGAACAAGAGGATTTGTAGTAATCCTCCTGTTGTGAGTCCCCAGGTTAAGAGGGGAGCTTGGTCAGTGGCCTGGCAACATGGAACAAAGCTGAGGATCAAGAAAACGGTTGGAGAGGCAGAAACAACGAGAAACCAGAAGACTACCGTAGAAACTTCCAACCCATTCTCCGTGCTACCTGACGAATGTGAGTGTTCTACTGGGAATGCCACAACGAGCACCAAGGAAGCATTGGCAGACGTGAGTGAGACATCCCTAGAAACCCCAACGAAGACCATCGAGAACATCTTGACGAATTCCACAAGTGGTGTAATGCAACCTGACGAATGTGAGTCGACTACTGGGAGCATCACTACGGACGACACCAAGGAAGGTAAAAAATTGTTGTTGTTGGGGATAGCCAGATTAGGTACATGGATAGGGCATTCTGCTTGAAGGATAGGAGTAGGAGCAGAGTGGGTGTTTTCCTGGGCTGGGATGAAGGATATTGTTAGCTGTCAGGATGACATCATGAGAGGTAATGGGAGCAATCCTATTATCTGTCTCAGTGCTGGAGGCAATGATGTTGGCAGACGTAGGAGTGAGGACCTGATTAGCAGGTATAGGTCAGCAATAGAGATAATTAGGAGGAAGGGTGGGAAACCTGTCATATGTGGCATTTTGCCAAGGAGAGGAGTTGGAAATGAATGGTTGTCCAGAGCAATTAGTGTCAATTGCTGGCTGGACAAATACTGTAAGGAAAATGCGGTAACATTCATTGACAACTGGGACCTCTTCTATGGCAGAAATGACATGTATTCCAGGATGGGGTTCACTTATCTAGGTGTGGGGTGGAGCACTGGCCAACGCAGTGGAGGGAGCTGTTAGGTCTTTAAACTAGGAATAGTTAGTGGTATGGGTTTTGGCGGGAAAACTGTGAAGTCACAGGGTAGTAATATGAGTACTAGGAGAACAGTAATAGGCAAAATGAGGTGGATATTGGAAAGCCAGTGGCACTAATTGACAAGGACAGTAATAGGTTTAGTGGAATAACAGAAAGGAGCAGGAAGGGTAAAGAGAGAGGAGGGTCTTTAAATATTATTACACAAATAGTTGCAGAGCTAGGAATGAGATGGACGAGTTGAGACTAGTTGCTAGTGCAGGTAACATTGATGCAGGTAACATTGATGTATGTAAGTCGGGACATGCCTGCAGAATGTCACATTCAGGGTTTTAAATTGTTCCAAGTAGATAGAAGTGTCGGGAAGGGGGGTGGGGTGGCATTGTATGTCCGAGATCGCTTGATTATTATTATAATCAAAAAAGAAGCGCAAGCCACAAGGACTATACAGCGCTGCAGGGCAGGAAGGAAGCAAGGGCATCAGGTGGCAAAAGGGAGATGGATGAGTAATAGGTTATGGATAACAGCGGGGCAGTGGATGGTGAAAGGGTAAAGGGCAGCAAGAGACTGAACTAGAAAGGGCTGAGGGGAGTGCGAAAAGTATCATCAGAGTTTGTGGAGTAAATCAGTCGTTGTCAAGAAGTCAATGAGAGAGTCAGGATTAAAGGAAGGTCCATCAGCAAGAAGGGAAGGTAAAGAGAGAGTAGTAGAACGAAGACGACGTTGGAGGTAAATTCTGCGTGCTCGTTGATAGAGAGGGCAGTCTAACAGAATGTGGCTAATCGATACTGGAACTTGACACTGCTCACAGAGAGGAACAGGTGCCTCTCCATGAGATACCCATGAGTAAGACGAGTGTGGCCAATGCGAAGGCGGGAGAGAGTGGTCTCCCAACCTCGGCACTGATGACAAGAAGACGGCCAGTAACCTATGCTCGGTTTAATAGAATGAAGTTTGTTACCGAGCAGAGTTGACGAACGTTGTTGCCAACGGGTGTGAAGGTGGGTAGCTATTGCAGCAAAATAGTCCAGAAATGGAACACCTCGATAGGAAATTGGTAGGTCATGTACTGCTGACCGCACAGCAGTGTCTGCCTGTTCATTGCCCTGTACGTCGACATGACCAGGGACCCAACAATAAACAATATCTTTATGTTTGGTAGAGATACGGCGTAGCCAAAGTTGGATACGGAGAACTAGGGGATGAGATGTATCAAATTTTCGTATAGCCTGTAGAGCACTAAGGGAGTCTGAGACTACTACAAATGATGACACAGGCATAGATGCGATACGAATAAGTGCTGCAAGAATGGCATACAGTTCAGCAGTAAAAATGCTAGCTGAAGATAGTAAATGCCCCCGCACGACGCTGTCCGGAAACACTGCTGCGAATCCGACGCCGTCTGAAGACTTAGAGCCATCTGTGTACACAGTGGTGGCATGAGAATGGGAGTGGAAGTGATCAAGAAAAAGAGAGCGGGAAGCCACCATAGGCAGTTGAGCTTTCGAGCAAGGGAGTGAGAAAGAACAGTCCCGAACAGCTGGAACTTCCCAGGGGGGTAGGGAAAAGTGAGAGGCTACATGAACATATAAAGGTGGTAACTGAAGGGAAGACAAGAGTGAATGTAGGCGAAGAGAAAAGGGACGGAGCAAACAGGGGCGGCGAACGAGTAAAGAATATCTACTAATATCGGTGACCATTCTATAAATGGAAGGATTGTGTAGATCGTGAGAGCATACATAGTAGCGAAGGCAATGGGCATCACGGCGATCAGAAAAGGATGGAACATTTGCTTCTGTATAGAGGCTCTCAACAGGGGAAGAGCGAAAAGCACCAAGGCACAAACGTAAGCCTTGGTGATGGATAGAGTTAAGGCTAGAGAGAGTAGCAGGAGAGGCCGCGGAATAAATATGGTCACCATAATCGAGTTTCGATAAAACGAGGGCTGAATGTAGGCGAAGCAGAGTTCGACGATCAGCTCCCCAGGAAAGATGAGCAAGGGTTTTAAGAAGGTTTAGCCGGCTGTGACAAGTTGCCTTCAGAGAGGTAATGTGAGGTTTCCAGGATAACCGACAGTCAAAGAGAAGGCCTAGAAACCTGACTGTATCACGTTCGGGGATACGGGAGCCATAGAGATACAAAGGATGATCGGAGATAACAGAGCGTCTAGTGAAAGTAATTTGGTGAGTTTTGGTACTTGAAAATTTAAAACCATGCGTGGTGGCCCAAGTGGAAACACGGACGACAGCATGCTGGAGAGAAACTGCAATAAGGTGACAGTCAGCGCCTGCACAAGCAATAGCGAAGTCATCAACATAGAGTGATGACCAAATATTGGGTGGAAGAACAGAGGCCAAATCATTTATAGCAAGGAGAAAAAGTGTTGTGCTTAGAAAACATCCCTGAGGGACACCTTCAGCTTGGACGAAGTCCGGGGAAAGAACATTATTGACTCGAACACGGAAATGTCTGTCAGTTAAAAAGTTCTTAAGGAAGGATGGTAGGTTGCCCCGGAGGCCTAAGGAATGGGCCTGGGCCAAAATATTATACCTCCAAGTTGTGTCATATGCCTTCTCAAGGTCAAAAAATATGGCAATAACTGAGTGATTATTCGCAAAGGCATTACAAACATACGTATCCAAGCGTAGTAAATCGTCTATGGTAGAATGACCCTTACGAAAGCCATATTGACTAGCGGAGAGACTGTTGTGAGTCTCTAAATACCACATTAAACATCGATTTACGAGGCGTTCCATCACTTTGCAAACTGCACTAGTAAGAGCGATGGGGCGATAGTGGAAGGCATCATGTCCTGTAGTACCCGGTTTGCGGAAAGGGAGAACAATGGCAGATTTCCACAGCTGGGGAAGAACTCCTTGTGCCCAAATAAGATTGAAGAGGTGTAAGAGGACTACAAGGGCTGACCGATGTAAATGTTGTAACATACGAATATGAATGTCGTCAGGCCCAGCTGCCGATGATCGGTAAGCTGAGAGCGTTGCCTCCAGTTCTTGAAGTGTAAAAGGCACATTATACTGTTCTTCTCTGAGAGAAGAAAAGTCCAAGGGTACTAACTCTCTGGCAGACTTTGAGGAAAGAAACGAGGGGCATAGATGGAGCCCTCGGGAAATACGGACCAGATGTGTGCCAAGTTCAATGGCAACGTCGAGAGGGTTTGCTACATCAACACCAGTGTAGGAGCTTTTCAATGGAGGATGAAGAAGGAACCTCACTAAAAGCAGTGAGGTGTGAGTAAAGATCCCAATTTGCCCGATCAAATTGCCAGAGAGGCCTACGGAAAGGTGGTGAATAGGAAGGAGAAGTAAGAATGATCGGAAAATGATCGCTGTCATGTAAGTCCGGTAGAACACACCAGGTGAAGTCTTGTGCAGTGGAGGAAGAGCAGACTGATAGATCGATGCAAGAGAGAGTATGAGTATGAGGATCAAAATGGGTGGGAGTACCCGTATTTAAAACATGGAGGGGGTGAGAGGCGAGAAAAGCCTCCAACTGAATGCCACGTGAGTCACAATGAGACCCCCCACCCAGAGGAAATGGTGGGCATTAAAATCACCAAGTAACAGAAGTGGTGGTGGTAAGGATGAAAGAAGAAAGGCAAAGTCTGGGATAGAAAATGCTCGAGAAGGAGAGAGATATAAAGAACATATTGTAAACCACTTATTAAAAGTGGATACGGGCTGCAGTGTAATGCAGCAAGGTATGGACAAATAGTTGACAGTACGGAATATCATTGCGTAGAAGAAGGGCACTTTCATTAAAGGTCCCATCTGAGAAAGGATCCGAAGAATACAATAAATTATAGCCTGAGATAGGTTGGAAAACAGCCGAGTGTAATTTTGGTTCTTGTAAGCAAGCACCAACAGGGGAAAACCTGGAAAGCAACATCTGAAGCTCACCCCGATTACCCCTGAGGCCGCAGATATTTCACTGTAAATAGGCCATGATTGGCGATGAAGAAAATATCAGGAATCTGTAGGTAAAGGCACCTACGGATTAGAGGGGTTAGAAAAGTCAATGTGTGGTGGCGTTGGAAGACGTTCAAGTAGCGAATGAACGGAGCGTTGTGAAGAATGGGGTTGTGAAGATGGAGGAGAGGGAAGAGAAGGAACAGGAAGTGAATCACTGTCCATTGAAGGTTTAGTCTCTGCAATATATTCTGAAATGGCTTCAAGTGTTTCTGAATTCAAAGATGTATGGGAGACCATATTGGAGATAGGAGGAGGAGGGTGAGTAAAGATTGGGACAGTAATGGACTGTACCAAAGTAGAGGGGGAGGGAAAAGTGTAAGGGACTGGAGATGAAGTGTGGGGGGGGACAGAAGAGGCAGAAACCTGGGAGGTGGCAGAAGAGGGAGAAACTTGGGAGGGGACGGGGGTGGAAGGCATAGTACGAGGAGGAGGGTGAATCTCCACACTTGTAATAGAGCCAGAGAGAGGGGAAGAACTAGGTACAGAGACTGGAAAGGTAAAGTGTGGAGGTGGAAGAAGGGAAGGAAGGGGCAAAGAAGATTTGAGCAATGTGGATTTTTTGGACTTCTGAGTAGAGGGGCGATTGGTATTAGGGTGTCGTACGAGGTCTTGTCGATACTGGGGCTTGTGAGGAAGGACGCGAAGATGTGAGAACACACTGAGTTGTAGTCGGTATGTCAGAGCCAAGGACAGCAAAAGGATTAGATGCCGTAATGGCTATGGGAGGGGTAACAATAGAGGAGGCTGCAGAAGATGGGACCCCAGAAGTGGGGAGATGTTTGGAAACACGAGAATAAGAAACACGGGGTAGTCTCCCTTGGAGGCGGAGATGAGTAACTGCCATAGCATAAGGGAGACCTTCTGCCTCTTTGAGGCAACGGATTTCACGTTCATTTAAGTAGACCTGGCAACGGCGGGAGTACGAAGGGTGAGCTTCATTACAATTAAGGCAAGATGGAGGTTGACTGCAAGATGTATTAGAATGGTCGTCGGCACCACAGACTGGGCATTCGGCCATAGATCTGCAATATTTTCGCTGGGTGACCAAAACGCCAGCAATTTCTACATTGTTGCGGTGTAGGTATCACCTTTCGAACTTGTAACCGATGTCCCGCGACATATACAGAGGACGGGAGTTCTCGGCTGTCAAAAGTTAAACGAGCCACATTGCAAGGGTAACGTCTCCGCCCCCGGGCAGGAAGGACATAAGTGTCTACTTTGAGGATTGGGAGATCCTGGAGTTCCAGCTGTTCAAAAATGTCATTCCCACATGACTGGAAATTCTGTTGGACTATGGTATGGGGCAGAATGACAGCACCACTACAAGAATTGAGAGAAAGATGTTTTTCAATAGTGATAGGAGTAGTATCGATAATCGAAAGGAGAGAAAGAACATGAGCTTGGGTAGCATTCTGGACAGTGACGATGCGCGTACCACTCTTAAGAGCGTGAAATGAAATATCTCTGCCAACATGACGCAGGAGCGCTTTGCCAATACTATGGTCAGAAAGGTAGGCAGAAGAAGAAGTTGGTCTTAAAGTAAAGAATTTAGTCCATTGTGTGGTCCAAAACTGAGCGTGGAGAGGGAGTGCTTGACGTGTCGGTCTTTTCCGAGGAGAATGGGAAGGTAACGAAGGAGCATCATCAGGAGATTGACGTTGGCGTTTAGGAGTAGGACCGGAGTTGGTCCGGCATGAAATGGGCGGGCGATTCGAAAATTGCCGTACCGTTGAGGGAGAAGCCGGAAGCATAGTCAAAGGAGAGCGGAGTTCAGACAAATCGAGGGAGTCAGTCGAAGCCCCGGTACCTGAAGCAGGTGAAGAAACAGCACCAGCAAGAGGTACAGGGGCATCAGGAGTGTCCGAAGAGTGGTCTAAACACAAGGCAGGGTCAGAATGGGGTGCGGTATCAAGAAGGGGCCAGGGGGTAGTGGTTTCATGGACTAGGGCTGCCATGGTTAGGTTACTCCTTTGCTTTTTGTTTTTAAGAAAAAAAAAGAAAGAAGAAAAGAAAATAAAAATAAAAAAAAGAATAAAAAAAGGGGGGAGCGGGGAGGAATAGTTCCCAGGAGGAATGAAAGGGCCGGAAATCTCCCTCCGTGCCCAAGAGGACCTCAACACCACTAGTAGCGCAGATGCAGCATGGAACCCGTGCCATACCCTTCCTTTCATGCCAGTAAACCAGCAATCCGGGATAGCAGCCTCACATCTGCCGAGCTACCTCGGTGGACAAAAGAGAGGGCGGCTGGATATCCACCACAAAGCATACCTCCTTCGGCCACCACCCCCGGAATGCGAAAGGTGGCTTCCAGAGATACACCCGTCGCCCAAAAGGCACCCAAAGCTACTCCGGGATACCAGAGAGGGATCGGGACATCCCCAGGCAATCCAGATTCCACGGCAAACTACGCCATAGCCAAGAACCTCAACGGAATGGGATGGACCCCGGTGTCCTTTCCCCTACCTAGGAACTAGCGCGCCTGTGGGAGAAATCCCGAAGGCCAAAAAGAGGAAGGGCAAAAGGGAGGGGTGAGGAGGAGGAGGAGGAATGGAAAAAGGGGAGGATGGGGAGGATGGGATAGGGGAGGGGAGAATGGGGGGTAATTAGGTTCGGTCTGAGGAAGAAGACCATCAGGGCTAATTCCTCAGACCAAGAGCCTCTTCACCACGCCAAGGAGCCCCCCTTGAAGAGGCGAGATCGCTTGAACTGTTGCATAAAAACGGGTATTAAGTCTGAAGTAACACATACAGAGTCTGTTTGGATAGAATTTTCAGAGGGGCATGAAAAATTAATTTTAGGTGTGATACACCATTCCCCAAATTTAGATAGGGACCAGGGGAGACTACTATGGGAGGAAATTGTTAGGGCCACAAGGCACGATAATGTAGTAATTCTAGGAGACTTTAACTCTAGTCATATTGATTGGAATTTCTTGACTGGGAATTTAGAATCATACGACTTCTTAGAAGTAGTTCAGGATTGTTTTTTGAAGCAGTTTTGACAGAACCTACAAGGGGTAATAACCTGCTTGACTTAGTTCTGGCAAACAATGAATCCCTTGTTAATAATTTAGAAGTTTCAATTACATTTAGCATTGAATGGAAGTATGATAGTAGGGATAACTCAATAACAGTCCCAGATTTTCGCTTAGCAGATTACGATGGGCTTAGAGAACACTTACTATCTGTTGACTGGGGTAACGAAGACAGCTATCAATATGACAGTTTTCTGAACACTATACATGCTGCTCAAAGAATGTTTATCCCTTATAAAGAAATTAGATCAAATAGAAGTGACCCAAAATGGATGAATAATAGGCTCAAATATCTACTAGGGCATAAGAAAGGAATTTATAGGTGTATCAAAAGAGACGAGGGTCATCTTATGAATCAGTATATTGACATTATGAGGGACATTAAAAAGAAGATAAGAAAAGCTAAAAGGGACTATGAAATTAAAATTGCTAGGGATTCTAAAACTAACTCAAAAAGTTTTTTCCAGATCTATAGAACAAAAGTTAGAGATAAGATAGGTCCCTTTAAAAATAACTATGGGCATCTTACTGACAAAGAGAATGAAATGTGCTCGATTTTAAATAATTAATTTCTCTCGGTTTTCACACAGGAAGACACTAATAATATTCCATTAATTAATTTTTATAGTGGGCCAGAAGAAGATAAATTATGTAACATCACAGTCACTAGTGAAATGGTTGTGAAGCAGATAGACCGACTGAAACAAAATAAGTCACCGGGACCTGATGAGGTTTTTTCAAGGGTTCTTAAGGAATGCAAAATGGAAGTCTGTGAACCATTAACTAATATTTTTAATTTATCTCTTCAAACAGGTGTAGTGTCTGATATGTGGAAGATGGCTAATGTAATTCCTATTTTTAAAACAGGGGACAAGTCGTTACCATCAAATTACCACCCAATAAGCCTGACCTCAATTGTAGGCAAATTACTAGAGCCAGTTATAGCTGAGATTATAAAAAGCCATCTCGATAGGCATAGCTTGATTAATGATACTCAGCATGGATTCACAAGAGGCCGGTCTTGTCTAATTTATTAACTTTCTTCAGTAAAGCTTTTGAGGCTGTTGACCACGATAAAGAATTTGATATTATTTACTTAGATTTTAGTAAGGCATTTGATAGAGTTCCGCACCAAAGACTTGAAGAAAGTAGCAGCTCATGGCATTGGGGGAAGGGTGCTCTCATGGATCGAATCATGGCTCACAGACAGGAAGCAGAGAGTGTCCATAAATGGGGTTAAATCTGAGTGGGGTTCAGTAACAAGTGGCATTCCACAGGGATCAGTCTTGGGCCCGTTGTTGTTCATAATATATATCAATGATCTTGATGAAGGAATTACTAGTGATATGAGCAAATTCGCCAATGACACGAAGATAGGAAGGATAATTGATTCAAACATAGATGTTAGGGAACTTCAGGAGGATTTAGACAAACTCTACTCTTGGTCAGAAAAGTGGCAGATGCAGTTCAATGTAGATAAATGCAAGGTTCTTAAGCTCGGGAGTGTCCATAACCCTAGCACTTGTAAGTTAAATAATGTAGAACTTAGCCATACAGATTGTGAAAAGGACTTGGGGGTTATGGTAAGCAGCAACCTTAAACCAAGACAGCAATTCCTAAGCGTGCATAATAAGGCAAACAGATTACTGGGATTTATATCAAGAAGTGTAAGCAACATTAGTCCAGAGGTCATACTGCAGCTTTATACATCATTAGTAAGGCCTCACCTAGATTATGCAGCTCAATTCTGGTCTCCATATTACAGAATGGACATAAATTCGTTAGAAAACATTCAGCGTAGGATGACTAAATTAATACATAGCATTAGAAATCTTACTTATGAAGAAAGATTGAAGACTCTTAAGTTACATTCACTTGTTAGACGAAAAATGAGGGGAGACCTGATCGAAGTGTATAAGTGGAAGATAGGTATTAATAAAGGGGATATTAACAAGGTCTTGAGGATATCTCTCCAAGAGAGAACCCGCAGTAATGGATTTAAATTAGATAAGTTTAGATTTAGAAAGGACATAGGAAAGTATTGGTTTGGAAATAGGGTAGTTGATGAATGGAACAGTCTACCTAGTTGGGTTATTGAGGCTAGGACTTTGGGTAGTTTCAAATTTAGGTTGGATAAGTACATGAGTGGGAGGGGTTGGATTTGAGTGGGACTTGCACATCAGAGCTTATTTCTTAGGTAGCATTGAAAATTGGGTTGGTCAAATGATTGTTAGTGGGATGAATTATAAAGGACCTGCCTAGTATGGGCCAACAGGCCTGCTGGAGTGTTCCTCCTTTCTTATGTTCTTATGTTCTGCTACATAAACAGAGGATGGGAGTTCACGGCTGTCAAAAGTTAAGCCTGCCTGCGGGCAGGAAGATCACAAGTGTCTACCTTGAGAATTGAGAGATCTTGGAGTTCCAGCTGTTCGAGAATGTCATTGCCACATGTCTGGAAATTCTGTTGGAATATGGTATGGGGTAGAATAACAGAACCACTACAAGAATTGAGGGAATGATGTTTTTCGATAGTGATACGAATATTATCAATATGTGAAAGAAGAGAAAGATCATGAGCTTGGGTAGAATTCTGGACTGTGATGATGCGCATACCACTCTTAAGAGCAAGAAAGGGAATATCTCTACCTACATGGCATAGGAGC
>NC_069475.1:22122650-22145111 GCF_026875155.1 Cherax quadricarinatus | reverse complement strand
AATTTTACTTTTTGCTGGTTTTTTTTTCACCTTCGAACTTGTAACCGATGCCCCGCGAATAACAGAGGAGGGGAGTTCTGGGGCTGTAAAAATTTTTAAACGGGGCCACATTGCAAGGGTAACGTCTCCCCCCCGGGCGGAAGGAATAAGTGTTATTTTGGGGATTGGGAATCCGGGAGTTCCTTTTTAAAAAAATGTCATTGCACTGACGGGGAAATTTCTGTTGGACTATGGTATGGGGCAGAATGACAGTACCATAAAAAAATTGAGAGAAAGATTTTTTAAATAGTGATGAGTAGTATCGATATTCGAAAGGAGAGAAAGATTGAGTTTGGGGTAGCTTTTCGGCGTGATGATGCGCATTCCGCCTGAAGCATAAATGAAATATCTTCCAACATGACGCAGGAGCTTTTTTGCCAATACTATGGCAAAAAGGTGGGCAGAAAAGAAGTCGGTCTTAAAGAAAAGGATTTAGTCCATTGTGTGGTCCAAAAATGGCGGGGGAGAGGGAGTGTTGACGTGTCGGTTTTTTTCAGTAGAAGGGGAAGGTAACAAAGGGGGAGCTCTCAGGATTGAAATTGGCTTTAGGAGTGGCCCGGAGTTGGTCCGGCGGGAAAGGGGTGGGTGTTTGAAAATTGCCATACCGTAAGGAGAAGCCAAAAGCATAGTCAAAGGAGGTGGATTCGACAAATCAAAGGGAGTCAGTCGAACCCCCGGTACCGAAGGGGTGGGGGAACAGCACCAGCAAGAGGTACGGGGGCATCGGGAGTGCCGAAATGGCCTAAACAAAAGGCGGGTCAAAGGGGGTGCTGTATCAAGAAGGGGCCGGGGGGGGGGGTTCGGGAGTAGGGCTGCCATGGTTAGGTTACTCCTTTGCTTTTTTTTTTTAAAAAAAAAAAAGAAAAAAAAAAGAAAATAAAAAAAAAAAAAGGAAAAAAAAAAGGGGGGGTGGGGAAAATAGTTCCTAGGGGGAAATGAAAGGGCCGGGAATTCTCCCCCCCGGGCCCCAAAGGGGACCTCAGCCCCGCTGTAGCGCGGCAGCATGGAACCATGCCATACCTACCCTTCATCCCCAAAAACCCAGCAACCCCGGGATGCAACCTCACATTGCCGATCCCTCGGGGGAAAAAAAGAGAAGGCGGGGGGGATATCCCCACAAAGCATACCCCCTTTTGGGCCTCCCCCCCGGAATCCGAAAGGGGCTTCCAAGTACCCCCGTCCCCCGAAAGACCCCCAAATACTCCGGGATCCCAGAGGGGATTGGGCCTCCCGGGCCAACCCAAATTTCCATGGCAAACTATCCCACCCCCAAAAAAACCCCAAAAAGGAATGGGGGGACCCCCGGTCCTTTCCCCCCACCTGGAACTAGCGGCCTGTGGGGGGAAATCCCAAAAAGGAAAAAGAGGGAAAGGGCAAAGGGGGGGGGAGGGGAGGGGGAGGAAAGGAAAAAGGGGGGGAGGGGGGATGGGGGGGGATGGGGTAGGGGAGGGGGAATTTGGGGGGTAATTAGGTTCGGTCTGAGGAAGTAGACGGCAGGGCTAATTCCTCAAGAAGAGCCTCTTCACCCGCCAAAAGGGGCCCCCGTTGAAGAGGTGGGTAAGGGAGAGAAGGAGCGGGGGTGGATCAGTGTCCATTGATGGGTTTTGGTCGGGTTACATGGACCCCCCGCATACCGTTTGGGAAACATCCTTTATTCCATACCGCTCACTTTAATCGCAAAAAATTTCCTCCCCCGCTCAAAAACCCCCCCACCGTGTTCGTCCGAACGCGTCCAAAGTGCACCTTAGCCCGCCTCACCGTTCCCCGGTGGCATGTTTACCAGGCAGCCTAGGGTGGGGGGGGGATTTCCCAAAATACAATCGTAAAATTTTCGTTTTTGTGTTTTAGGTGATTTTATCTGGAAATAAGTGACCATGGGGCCCCAAGAAAGCTTCTAGTGCCAACCCTACAGAATAAGGGTGAGAATTACTATAGAGATGAAGAAAAAATCTTGATAAGTATGAAAGTGGGGTGGGTTCTCGAGCTGGCCGGTTGTTAATAAACCCCAACAACCCTCGCCTATTTGGGGGTACGCTGCTGTGGCTGCACTTCAGTGCTGCTGCTGCATTTTAAATTGTTGCTGCTGCTGTACATCGTCGCTGCTGCGTAGCACCGTTTTTTGGTGTGGCTTATTGAAAAAAACCAAGAAAAAATTTAACCCCAAGGATTTGCCCCCCGGGAAAAAACCCAAAAAGTAGTTCATCGAAGACTGTCTAACTTATTTCCTTTGGGGGGCCTTAACTTGTCTCCCGGATGAAACCCACCCCAGTCACTAACACCCAGGTGAACGGGAAAAATCCCTGGAACTAGTGTCATTTTGGTGAATTTAAAGCCAGAAAAGGGTTTGGGTTGAGAGATTAAGAACTTTTGGGGGACATACACGTGTAAAAGGGCCTGTTCGGAAGAAAATACAAACGGACACATACCAGGGGGAAAAGGCACTCCCAGGACACAGTGTCTCACGTCTTTGCTCATCTTCAATAAAGGAAATGTCTTTTATTCTTCTTTAGAGACAGTACATGACAATATTTTATGGGGTTTCTACTCTACTATGTGCATGACCCTTCCTTTGTGTGTAAAATGTATATTTAATGTGGTAAAATTTTTTTTTTTTCTATTTGGGTGTTTTGCAGGATTAATTTGATTTCCATTATTCTTAAAGGGGGGAAAAATTTAATTCGCCCAAACCGTTATTTTGCAACCAATGAGCCCCCTTTTCCGGATTAAAATCGGGGTTTGGGGGGTCCCTGTATATTCAAGATGCTTCGAGTGTTTCGAATTCAAGACGTGATGGAGACAATATTTGGAAAGGTAGGAGGGGGATGAGTAAAGTTTGGAATGTAATGGACTGTACCCAAAGGGAGGGGGGGCGGGGGGGGGTGGAGGGAACTGGGGAAGCGTGGAAGGGGGCAGAAGAGGCAAAAAAACCCGGGGGTGGCAAAAAAGAGGAAGAAAACTTGTGAGGGGAAAAGGGGAGGAAGGGAAGTACGAGGAGGAGGGTGAACCTCTACACTTGTAACAGAGCCATTGAGAGGGGGAGAACCAGGTACAGAGACAGGGAAGGGAAAATGAGGAGGTGGAAGATGGGTAGGAGGTGTTAACGGACCTTTTTTTGACATTTGAGAAGTAGAGGGACGATTGGGAGGAGGTGTCATACGAGATCTCGTCACTACTGAGGCTTGTGAGAGAGAACACGAAGAAGCAAGATCAGACTGAGATGTTGAAGTAGGGACGTCTGAGCCGAGGACAACAAAAGAATTAGCTACTGGAGTGAATATGGGAGAGGTAACCACAGACGTAGGTGCAGAAGATGGGATACCAGAAGTGGGGGGACGTTTTGAAACATGGGAATAAGAAACACGAGGTAGTCTCCCTTGGAGGCGGAGATGAGAAACTTCCATGGCATAAGGGAGACCTTCTGCCTCTTTGAGGTAACGGATTTCCCGCTCGTTTAAGTAGACTTGACAACGGCGAGAGTATGAAGGGTGAGCCTCATGACAATTAAGGCAAGAGGGAGTTCGATTGCAAGACGTATTAGAATGGTCATCGTCACCACAGACTGGGCATTCGGCGATAGATCTGCAATATTTCACTGGATGGCCAAATCGCCAGCAATTTCTACACTGTTGCGGTGTAGGGATCACCTTTCGAACTTGTAACCGATGTCCTGCTACATAAACTGAGGATGGGAGTTCACAGCTGTCAAAAGTTAAACGAGCCACATTGCTAGGGTATCATCTCCGCCCGCGGGCAGGAAGAATGTAAGTGTCTACCTTGAGGATTGGGAGATCTTGGAGTTCCAGCTGTTCAAGAATGTCAGTGCCACATGTCTGGAAATTTTGTTGAACTATGGTATGGGGCAGAATGATGGTACCACTACAAGAATTGAGGGAATGATGCTTTTCAATACAGTGGACCCCCACATAGCGATTTTAATCCATGCAAGAGGGCTCATTGTTATGCGAAATGATCGGTATGCGAATGAATTTTCCCCATAAGAAATAATGGAAATCAAATTAATCCGTGCAAGACACCCAAAAGTATGAAAAAAAAAAAAATTTACCACATGAAATGTTAATTTTAATACACACAAACTGAAAAAAGCATGCACAATTACATGACACTTACTTTTATTGAAGATCTGGTGATGATTGATGGGATGGGAGGAGGGGAGAGAGAGTGTTAGTGTTTAGAAGGGGAATCCCCTTCCATTAAGACTTGAGGTGTCGAGTCCTTTTCTGGGGTTACTTCCCTTCTTCTTTTAATGCCACTAGGACCAGCTTCAGAGTCACTGGACTTCTTTCGCACAACATATCTGTCCATAGTGGCCTGTACCTCTCGTTCCTTTATAACTTCCCTAAAGTGTTTCACAACATTGTCAGTGTAAAGGTTGCCAACACGGCTTGCAATAGCTGTGTGAGGGTGATTTTCATCCATGAAGGTTTGCACTTCAAGCCACTTTGCACAGATTTCCTTAATCTTTGTAGTAGGCAACTTCTTCAATTTCTCTCTCCCCTCCTCTGAACCAGTTTCCTTAGGTCTGGCCTCTTGCTGTTGAAGTTGATCTATCAGCTCATCAGTGGTTAGTTCTTCAGTGTCCTCCTCCACCAACTCTTCCACATCCTCCCCACTAACCTCCAACCTCAAGGACTTTCCCAATGCCACAATGGATTCCTCAACTGCCATAATCCTGTCAGGGTTAGCCTCAAACCCTTCAAAATCCCTTTTGTCTACATTATTATTATTATTATTATAATCAAGGGGGAAGCGCTAAACCCGGAGGATTATACAGCGCCTGGGGGGGGGGATGTGGAAGGCATTCAGGCTTAATTCGGGGGAACTGGAGCACTGATCCCTTTTGTCTACACATTCTGGCCACAGTTTCTTCCAAGCAGAGTTCAAGGTCTTCTTAGTCACTCCCTCCCAAGCCTTACCTATAAGGTTTACACAATTGAGGATATTAAAGTGCTCTCTCCAAAACTCTCTTAGAGTCAGTTGAGTTTCTGATGTCACTACAAAGCACCTTTCAAACAGAGCTTTTGTGTACAGTTTTTTGAAGTTTGCAATAACCTGCTGGTCCATGGGCTGCAGGAGAGGAGTGGTATTAGGAGGCAAAAACTTCACCTTAATGAATTTCATGTCCCCATAAAGTCACTCTGCTATGTCTGTAGGATGACCAGGGGCATTGTCTAACACCAGGAGGCACTTAAGTTCTAATTTCTTTTCAGTTAGGTAATCTTTCACACTGGGGGCAAATGCATGGTGTAACCAGTCATAGAAAAAGTCCCTAGTGACCCATGCCTTACTGTTTGCCCTCCACAGCACACACAAATTCTCCTTGAGGACATTCTTTTGCCTGAACAGTCTGGGAGTTTCAGAGTGATACACTAATAAAGGCTTCACTTTGCAATCACCAGTAGCATTGGAACACATCAACAAAGTAAGCCTGTCTTTCATAGGCTTATGTCCTGGGAGTGCCTTTTCCTCCTCAGTAATGTAGGTCCTACTTGGCATTTTCTTCCAAAACAGGCCTGTTTCATCACAGTTAAACACTTGTTCAGGTTTCAGTCCTTCACTGTCTATGTACTTCTTGAATTCCTGCACATATTTTTCAGCTGCTTTGTGGTCCGAACTGGCAGCCTCACCATGCCTTATCACACTATGTATGCCACTACGCTTCTTAAATCTCTCAAAACCAACCTTTGCTGGCCTTAAATTCACTCACATCAGCACTAGTTGCAGGCATTTTTTTAATTAAATCCTCATGCAACTTCCTAGCCTTTTCGCTTATGATTGCTTGAGAGACGCTATCTCCTGCTAGGTGTTTTTCATTTATCCACACCAAAAAGAGTCTCTCAACATCTTCCATCACTTGCGATCTTTGTTTCGAAAACACAGTTAAACCTTTGGCAAAGAACAGCTTCCATGATTGCCTTTCTGGTGCCCACAATAGTAGCGATGGTTGATTGGGGTTTTCCTCGTACAACCTGCCAGGTTCGGCGAGACGCACGTCCACTTTTCAACTTATCATTGATCTTTTTCTTTCATCTCTATGGGAATTCTCACCCTTATTGCGGTAGGGGTCTGCACTAGAAGCTTTCTCTGGGCCCATGGGTCACTTATTTTCCAGATAACAAGCACCGAAAACAACTTAATAGAGGAATTGTTCCGATGGTTATCCTCGGATGTTACCTACGGAGCAGGCTGGTAAACAATTGGCATGGGCGGCACATGTGAGCTGGCTGAGGGCGCACATTGGACGCGTCCTCGGACGAACAGCGGCGACGGGTTTTAGAGCGGTATGCGAGCCAAATTTTTGCGATATAGCGAGCGGTATGCGGATTAAACGTTATGTGATGCAATGTATGCTGGGTCCACTGGTAGTTTACATGGAACAGTATCGATATGGGAAAGAAGACGAAAAGCTCATGAGCCTGCTTAGCATTCTGTATGGGTGCCTTGCGCGTACCGCTCGTAAAAGCATGAAAGAAATATCTTTTACACCAACATGGCATTACAAGAGTGCCTTGCCATTAACTGCGAGGTCAGAAAGATAGGCAATCAAGAGAAGTCGTCCGTAAAGTGCCGTCTGAAACTGAGCGTGGAAAGTAGGGAATGGATGTGTCGATCTTTTCTGAGAAGAACGAGAAAGAAGGAGAAGTACCATCAGCAGGTAAATTGTCATTGATGTTTAGGCATTAACCAGAGTTGTCCGACATGGAACGGCCGGCGATTCAAAAATTGCCGTAAAAAAGCCCCCTACCGTTAAGGGAGAGGCCGGAAGCATAGTCAGAGGAGGAGCGAAGGTCAGATAAATCGAAGGAGTCAGTCGAGGCCTCAGTAACCTGAAGCGGGTGAGGAAACCAGCACCGGCAGAGGTACAGAGCATTGAGGAGTTGTCCGATAGACTCTGGTCCACAAGATGAGGACGGGGTCAGAACGGGGTGCGGTATTTAGAAGGGGCCCGGGGTAAGCAGTCATGGACTAGGGCTGCCATTGGTTAGGTTACTTCTTTCTTTTTTGTGTTTAAGAAAAAAAAGAATGAAAAGAAAATAAAAAATAAAAAAAAAGAATAAAAAAAAGGGGGGACCGGGGAGGGATAGTTCCTAGCGAATCAAAGGCCAGAAATCACCCTCCGCTTCCCAAGAGGACCTCAGCACGCGCAAGTAGCGCTGATGCTGCATGGAACCACCGTCCATACCCTACCCAGCATCCAGTAAACCGGCAATCCGGGTATGGCAACCTCACATCTGCCAAGCTACCTCGGTGGACAAAAGAGAGGGTGGCCGAAATCTGCCACAAAGCATACCTACTTCGGCCACCACCCTCGGAATCTGAAAGGTGGCTTCCTAAGATACACCCGTACCCGGAGACACCCAAAGCCACCCTCCGGGATACCAGAGAGGGATCAGGACATCCCCAGGCCAATCCAGATTCCTCGGCAAACTATGCCACCTCCAAGACCTCAACGGAATTGGGAAATGACCCGGTACCTTTTCCACTACTAGAAACTAGCGCGCCTGTGGAAAAAAAAAAAAAAAAAAAAAAAAAATAAAGAGGGCAAAAAGGAAGGGCATAAGGGAGGGGTGGAGGAGGAGGAAAGGAAAAGGGAAGGAAGGGAGAATGGGATAGGGAACGGGACTGGGGGGTAATTAGTTCGGTCGGAGGAAGTAGACCGCCAGGTCTAATTCCTCAACCAAGAGCCTCTTCACCACACCAAGGAGCCCCCCGTGAGAGGGACGAAACAGGTAGATGAGATCTATAAATTTTCCTCCTTACAAACAGAACACAGAGAGTAGTAGTCAACAGATAAAGCTGAGAGCTACGGTGAAAAGCTTGTTCCACAATGGGCACAGTACTCACTCCCATCTAGTTTCTCATCCTCATATCTTACATACACAAGGAGGTCAGCCACAGCAACCGGTGTCTCCTTTGCAGAAGAACACCCGAATCTCATGACAGTTCTCTTCCATTGCAGACACTGCAAGGGTCCGGCAGACATCAACCAAAGCTTTTCAATGGGCTCAGAAAACAATATGAAGATCATGATGAGACATTTCAATTAACTGTGAATGGTTCAACACGAGGAAATTAAAACTTCATAAGAGTACAAAACAAATTCCACCACAAATAAGGAAAAACCAACGTCAAAGACCCTGGGAGTGATCAGTTGGAGGATCACCTCAAGGACCACAACATAGTATCAATCGCAGCTGCTAGAAAAAATGACAGGATGGTTTAATTAGAACCTCAAAACTAGGGATGCCAAGCCCAATGATGACATCTTACTTCATGTCGATTGTTCTATCTAACTGGAATATTGCTGCACACTAACAGCACCTTTCAAGCAGGGTGAAATTGCTGACTAGAAAAATGAAAGAGAACCTTCACAGCACGCATAACGAATATAAAACACCTCAATTACGGGAGCGCTTGAAGTTTCCTGAACCAAGTATTCCCTGGAATCAGTGGGCCAGAGATACATGATTATCTCACCTGGAATATCTAGAGGGCTAAGTCAGAACTGCACGTACGAACAAATCACTCACATAATGAAGCAACAAGACTGGCAAACGATGCAACATCTTCCCCAATGAAAAGCAGGGTTGTCACTAGCACATTAAGAGACAAATACAATAAGTTCAGGGCCCCAAGACGGTTCACCTCTTCCCATCGCTCCCATCATACAATAAGGGGATTACCAAGAACTCCCTGCAGTCTTCAAGCCGGCACGACAAGCACCTAAAGTCGGTACCTGACCAGCCCGGACTCTGGCTCGTACGTTGGATATGCATGAGCACAGTAACAGCCTGGTTGATCCAGGCTCTGACCCACACCAGGAGGCCTGGTCACAGACTGGGATCAGGGGGCATGACCCCATGAACTCGCTCCAGGTAAACTCACATGTGTGTCAAAAGATTGTTTTTTTTGACATAAAACATTTCAGAACACTCACAGAACATTGATATGGTTTTACGCCTGTATGTACTCTCATGTGTGTCACCAACTTGCTTTTAGATCATAAAACATTTCCAACCACTCTGATCATTTGATATGGTTTATCTCCAGTATGTACTCTCATATGTTTTTACATGACTGCTTTTTTTGCTAAAACATTTCAAGCACATCAGAACACTGACAGGTTTATCTCGCTGTATGTACTCACAATGTTACACAAGACGGCTTTTTTGATTAAAACATTTCAAACACTCAGAACATTGATATGGTTTATCTCCTCTATGTACTCTCAGATGTTTACAAGACTGTCTTTTCTACTAAAACATTTAAGACACTCAGAACAGTGATATGTTTATCTCCGTATGTACTCTCATATGTTTCACAAGACTGACTTTTGTACTAAAACATTTCAGACACTCAGAACATTGATATGTCATCTCCTCTATGTACTCTCTTTGTAGCCACAAGATTGCTTTTTTCGAGTAAAACATTTCAGACACTCAGAACATTGATATGGTTTATCCCCTGTATGTACTCCTCATGTGTGTCAAACAAAATGGCTTTTTTGATTAAAACATTTCAGACACATCAGATCATTGATATGGTTTACTCCGTATGTACTCTAATGTGTATCACAAGATGCTTTTTTTATTAAAACATTTTCCAGACATTCAAACATTTGAATGGTTTATCTCCTGTATGTTACTCCTCATATGTTTCACAAGACTGCCTTTTCACTAAAACATTTTCAGACCTCAGAAAATTGATATGTTCTATCTCTAGTATGTAAGCTCATTGTGTATGCAGAAGATGGCTTTTTAATAAACACTAAAACTTTTCAGACATCCTCAGAACATTGATATGGTTTAATCTCCTTATGTTCTCTCATATGTGTCACAAGATTGCCTTTTTAACACTAAAGCATTTCTAACACTCAGAACATTGGAATGTTTATCTCCAGTTATGACTCTCATGTGTATCACAAGAGGCTTTTTTTAAACTAAACCATTTCAGACATTCAGAACTTTTGAGATGGTTTATATCTCCATAGTACTCTCTTTGTGTCACAAACTTGTGTTTTCTACTAAAACGTTTCAAACACTCAGAACATTCATATAATTTATGTTCTTTATGTTTTTTTCCATATTTTTTAAAATGAAGGTATTTTATATAAAATATTTTAGGCATACAACAGTGGTATTGTTAAATCTCTTATATACTCACATTGTATTCTATATATTTTTGTTTAACTATTTGGACACGGAACACATGGTTTCCTTACGAACATATCCCCATGTTAAGAATTTATTAGGCAAAACTTTTCCTACTTAAAGCACTATTAAAGTTAAATCATTTGTTTAAAACACTATCATATTTTTGTTTTTGTGTTCAGAGATTAATATGAGTACTAAACCCTGCAGATACACTCATAATATTATTATTATTATAATTATAATTATTAATGATTATTATTATTATTATTATATTAGTAATTATTATTTGCTATGTGTTTTCCACAAATTTTTCCTGTATTCATTCATGACTCTTGAGGGTTCAGATCCCAGTCCGAAAATCCCCAAAGGGTTTAAAAAAATAATTTTTTTTTTCTTAAGGAAATCGTAGAGAATCTTTTTCTGATGAATAAAATAAAATAATTTTTTAAGAATTGATGAGGTTATCCCTGTAAATTTGCTGTGTCAGAAATATTTATGCATTGGCAATTTTGCCCATTTTGAAGTCACATGTTTTCAGCCAATTACATAGTACACTAGACCGAATTCTTAGCTATTTTACTAGTATGTTCCAATGTTATCCTTGAGCATAAAAATTGCCCAGATTCAACTATTTCAACGTCCGAATAAAGAGATTGAAATTGAAAATGGCCAATTTCACACAAAAATTCAAAATATTCCAATTTCAAAATAGGTCCAGAATAATCAATGCAGGCAACCTGGTATTGGTAATATGGCCAATTTTTACACAAAATTCAAAATATTACATATTTCAAAAAAAAATAGGTCCAGAAGAATCAGTGCAGGCAACCTGCACAAACTAACATTTCTACAATTATTAGTTACATTTGTTGCTTTAAAACAGATGAATTTCCTTTTGAGTTTTTATCACAAATTATTTTTATTCACACTAAAAAATAGAAAGTTACTTTTATTCAATAAGTGTAATAATGTTATATAATAATATCAGGCATTCGGCACCACACATTAAACCCCCCACTGACGTGTACTGCACACACGTGTTGGATTTGTTATCCTCTAATCTCAGCAAAAACAGAACATTTCTACAAACTCTGAACTCAATTTCACAAGCTATTTTTCAGTACTAAAATCCATCAAATTTCATTTCGGTAAATACATCTTCGAGTCCCATCAAATGAGACCAAAAACATGAATGCGACCATAAAAAACATATGAAAATACATACCAAAAATATGCCTGTTTTAATCCAAAAACCACGGTTGCATTTTTCTCATTATGGCACTCAATGCTGCAGGAATTTTGTTTTAATGTGGTGCACACTTACCCAAAAAAATGTGGGATAACATAGATCTTTCTCTCATATTAGGGCCCCATGGGGAATTACTACTCACTGCTTATCTGAGAAGCTGAGCTCCATGGATGGTATACTACAGCTGGACCCCCAAGCTTAAAAAAGTCATAGAACAACAAAACAACCCTCAAAGAATTAACTTGCATGCATTTTTAGATAGAATTCCCAATATCCAAAAATCAAATTGTTTATTTAGTAATAGCTAGTTAAAAATTCACACGAAGAACGCCTGTGGCCTTTTCGTGAAGTTCTGAAGATATAGTTGTCTGGCAAGACTCAACCTGGGAGTCGTACAACTGCTGCGTCGTGAAGTACTGAAGCATAGGTCTGGCAAGATACAAACCGATAATCTTACACTGGTGCTTCCTGAAGTACTGGAAGATATAGTGTCTGGCAAACACCACCGATAGTCTTACACTGGTGCTTTCTTGAAGTACTGGAAGATATAGTGTCTGCAAGATACAACCTGATAGTCCTTAACACATCGGTGCTTCTTGAAGTACTGAAGATATAGTGTCGGCAAGATAACAACCCTGAAATCTTACACTGTGCTCTTGAAGCATACCTGAAGATATAGTGTCTGGCAAGACACAACCTGGTAGTCTTACACGGGTAGCTACTTAAGACTGAAAGATTATAGTGTCCTGGCAAGAATACGGGAGGGGGGCGGCCTGGTAGTCCTTTACACTGTGGTGCTTCTTGAAGTACTGAAGATATTGGGTCTGGCAAGACACAACCTGGTAGTCTTACACTGGTGCTTCTTGAATAACTGAAGATATAGTTCTGGCAAGATACAACCTGGTAGTCTTACGACGGGTGCGTCTTGAAGTACTGAAGATATAGTGTCTGGCAAGACACAACCTGTAGTCCCTTACACTGCTGCTTCTTGAAGTAGTACTGAAGATATAGTTCTGGCAAGTATACAAACCTGATAGTCTTACACTGTGCTTCTTGAAAGTACTAGAAGATATAGTGTCCTGAGCAAGATACAACTGGATTCTGACACTGGTGCTCTTGAAGTACTGAAGAATATGTCTGGCAAGAACACAACCTGTAGATCCTTACACAGCGCTTCCTTGAAGTACTGATAGATATATGGTCCTGTCAAGATACAACCTGATCGTCTACACTGTGCTTTCTTGAAGTACAGAAGATATATGTCTGGCAAAACACAACATGATAGTCTTGAAACTGGTGTGCTTCTTGAAGTACGAAGATATAGTGTCTGGCAAGATAACAACCTGATAGTCTTACCTGGGCTTCTTGAAGTACTGAAGAATAGTGTCTGCAAGATACAACCTGGCATCTAACACGGAGCTTCTTGAATACTGAAACATAGTGTCCTGGCAAGACACAACATTGGAAGTCTTACTCAAAATACGTCTGCAACCAGAAACAAAAGTCAGTATAGTAAACAATATTCCTCAATTACCAACACAAACAAACTTAACTAACAAAAAGATTTTTTTCGCTATTGTCCACATGCTTCTTCCACTAAAATAAATTGTCACTTATATGTTTAGCTGTAAAAGAATCTTATCTAGATAATCACAAGTTGTTATAATAATTTATATTCAACTTAATAATTGAGTAAACCAATATGACTCAACCCAATACCATCTTAATTTTTATTATATTCTTTGAGTATAATAATATTAATACAGCCTCTCCTCACTTATGAGTACTCTTTAACCGACGACTTGGACTTACAATGAACTCTCTGACCAGTATGCAACACTAAATAAGAAATATTAGAGTTGATTTCCTCTATTCTGCTATTACAATATTCAGTACACTACTATATAAACAGTTAAAAATATACAAAATGTAATGTTGGGCAAAGGTGACATTAAACAATATCAAAACAGCTACACAAACCCACTATCATTATATTATAGCACCTCACTTAGCGTAAATTTGTTTACCAACGTGGTCTTAGGAACGAACTCTGTTGTTGAGTGAGGAAAGCAGTAATATAATCAAGGTGCTAAACCTGAAAGTTCTTAGAGCACCAGCAGGGATAAATTAGGGTATAGAAGGAATAAAACGAAGGTCAGAGACTAGTGTGTTTGTAGATGTGTGAAAGAGGTAGGGTTAGGAAAGTTTTGACCCTGCTCTCAAACCTGCTCTCATGTTGAAGATTTTTCAAAAAAAAAAAAAAAAAATTCCTTACGAAATGATGCAGAATCTATTTTCTAAGGTAATGATACCAAAAGCCGTAAAATTTGATAAGAAAACTTTTGGAATTATGCTCTCACAAATTAGTAGTCATGCTAAATATACTATCAGTGACTTTCGCTCGGTTCAGCCCTAATTTTAGCCAATTTCCTGCCTTTCCATTATTATTATATTATTATTATAATCCAAAAGAAGCGCTAAGCCACAAGGGCTATACAGCGCTGCAGGGTAGGGAAGGAAGCGAGGGTATTGGGCGGCAGTAGGTGGGAGGGATGATCAGTAGGTTACACAAAACAGCAGGGCAGGGGATAGTGCAGACGTAAAGGGCAGCAAGGGATTAAGGTTGAAAGGACTGAAGGTATCATCAGAGTTTGTGAAGTAAGTCAATTGTTGTCAAAAAGTCAACGAGAGAGTCCGGATGAAAGGTGGGCCCATCAACGAGAAGGGAAGGTAAAGAGAGAGCAGCGGAGCGAAGACGACGACGGAGGTAAATACTGCGTGCTAGTTGATAAAGTGGGCAGTCTAACAGAATGTGGCTCACCTATAATGGAACCTGACAATTCTCACAGAGAGGAGCAGGGCGCCTCTCCATGAGATATCCATGAGTAAGACGAGTATGGCCAATGTGAAGACGGGAGAGAGTAGTCTCCTAACCTCCACACTGGTGACAAGAAGACGGCCAGAAATCTATACTCGGTTTAATAGATTGAAGTTTGTTACCAAGCAGAGTAGACCAACGTTGTTGCCAATGCGTGTGAAGGTGGGTAGCTATTGCAGCAAAATAGTCTGTAAATGGAATACCTCTATATGAAACTGGTAGGTCATGTACTGCTGACCGCGCAGCAGTGTCTGCCTGTTCATTGCCCTGTACGTCAACATGACCAGGGACCCAACAAAAAACAATATCTTTATGCTTTGTAAAGATGCGGTGTAGCCAAAGTTGGTTACGGAGGACTAAGGGGTGAGGTGTATCAAATTTCTGTATAGCCTGTAAAGCACTAAGGGAGTCAGAGACAACCACAAATGATGACACAGGCATAGATGCAATACGGATAAGTGCTGCAAGAATGGCATACAATTCAGCAGTAAAAATACTAGCCGAAGATAGTAAATGCCCTCGTAAGATGTTATCCGGAAACATTGCTGCGTATCCGACATAGTCAGAAGGCTTAGAGCCATCTGTGTACACCGCAATAGCATGAGAATGGGAGTGGAAGTGGTCAAGAAAAAGAGAGCGGGAAGCTACCGTAGACAGTTGGGCTTTCGAGCAAGGGAGAGAGAAAGAACAGACTCAAACAGCTGGAACTTCCCAGGGAGTTAGGGAAAAGTGAGATGCTACAAGAACATAGAAAGGTGGTAATTGAAGAGAAGACAAGAGCGAATGTAGGCGAAGAGAGAAGGGATGGAGCAAACAGAGGCGGCGAACAAATAAAGAATGTCTACTAATATCGGTGACCATTCTATAAATGGAAGGATTGCGGAGATCATGAGAGCGTACATAGTAGCGAAGGCAATGGGCATCACGGCGATCAGATAAAGATGGAACGTTCGCTTCTGCATAGAGGCTCTCAACAGGGAAAGAGCAAAAAGCACCAAGGCATAAACATAATCCTTGGTGATGATTGGAGTTAAGGCTAGAGAGAGTAGCAGGAGAGGCCGCTGAATAGATCTGGTCACCATAATCAAGTTTCAATAAAATGAGGGTGGAATGTAGGCGAAGGAGAGTTCGATGATCAGCTCCCTATAAAAGATGAGCAAGGGTTTTAAGAAGGTTCAGCCGGCTGTGACAAATTGCCTTCAGAGAGGTAATGTGAGGTTTCCAGGATAACCTACGGTCAAAGAGGAGGCCCCGAAACCTGCGACTCTCACGTTCAGGGATAGGGGAAAAGCCATAGAGGTACAAAGGTTGGATCAGAGTGACAGAGCGTCTAGTGAAAGTAATTTGGTGAGGTTTTTGTCACTGGAAAATTTAAACCCAGTGTGGTGGCCAATGGAAAAATGGTCACCGCATGCTGGAAGAAATTATTATAAGGTGACAGTCAGAGCGGCCTGCACAGGCAATAGCGAAGTCATCAACATAGAGTGACGACCAAATATGGATGAAGGGACAAGAGGCCAAATCATTTATAGCAAGGAGAAAAAGTGTTGTGCTCAGAACACATCCCTGGGGGGCACCTTCTGCTTGAATAAAGTCTGGAGAGAGCACATTATTAACCCGAACACGGAAATGTCTGTCAGTTAAAAAGGTCTGAAGGAAGGATGGTAGATTGCCTCGGAGACCTAAGGAGTGGGCTTGGGCTAAAATATTATACCTCCAAGTTGTGTCATATGCCTTCTCAAGGTCAAAAAAGTATGGCAATAACTAAGTCGTTATTCGCAAAGGCATTACGAATATATGTATCCAAGCATAGTGAGGGGTCTATGGTAGAACTGCCCTTACGAAAGCCATATTGATGAGTGGGGAGACTGTTTTGTGTCTCTAAAATAACCACACTAAACATCTATTTAACCAGGCATTCATCACTTTGCAAACTGCACTGGTACGAGCAATGGGATGATAGTGGGAGGTTCATGTCCGTAGTACCCGGTTGAGGAAAGGGAGAACAATGGCAGATTTTCCACAGCTGTGGACGGATAACCTCCTTGTGACCAAATAAGGTTGAAAAGGCGTAATAGGACTGCAGGAGGGCTGTGACTTAATGTTGTAGCATACAAATAGTGAATGTCGCTCTCAGGCCCAGGCCTGCTGAGATCAGCAAGTGCTGAGAGTGTGCTCCAGTTCCTGAAGTTGTAAAAGGCACATTATACTGTTTTCTCTGAGAGAAGAAAGTCCAAGGGTGCTAATTCTTGGCCAGACTATGAGGAAAGAAACGAGGGGCATAGATGGGCCCTTGAGAATACGGAACCAGATGATTGCTAATTTCATTGGCAACATCTAGTTGGATTGCTATTTCAACACGGCACCCGTAGACAGTAGCCGGGATCAGGAGAATTTTACCACTCAATGTTTGTACTTTTTTTCCAGACTACGTTCATAGAGGAAGCAGAGTGATGGTGAGACATAATCTCCAGCAAGTGTGTTTAGCGTCACGGATGGCACGGCGAGTGATCGCACAGTTCTGTTAAAATTAAGACGTTTCTAACATAGTTTTATTGTACTATACCTGCCCCCACACAGAGTGCTTCCAAACGCACTGCACGAGCACAAGCAGGAGACCACCAAGGCACGCATTCTGAGAATCCCTGCCCGAACTTTGGGATATAGAATTGAGAAGGCAGTTTTAAAAAAGGAGGACGACGGAGAGGTGGTAAATGCTCCTCAATGGGAGGACAAAGCAGGAAACCTCACTAAAAACAGTCCAGTTGCAAGTAAAGGTTTCCAATTTGCCTGATCAAATTGCCAGAGTGGGTTACGAAGAGGTGGTGAATATTGAAGGGGAAGTATAAGAATGATTGGGAAATGATTGCTGTCGTGTAAATCCAGGATAACAGACTGGTGAAGCTATTGCGGTGGAGGAAGAGCAGAACTGAGAGATCGATGCAAGAGAGAGTGTGGTCCAGGATCAAAATGTGGTGTGAGTACATGTTATTTAAAACATGGAGGGGCGTGGCAGCAAGAAAAGCTCCAACTGAATGCCCCGGGAAATCGCAGTGAGACCCCCAGTGGGAAATGATGAGCATTAAATTCGCTAAGTAACAGAGTGGTGGTAGGTAATGACGAAACAGAAAGGCAGTATCCAGGACAGATAATTGCCCGAGAAGGAGAGTAGCATATTAAAGAACAGAGTGTAATACCACCTATGCAAAGTGATATGGGTGCTGGTGTAATGCAGTGAAGTACGAACAAATAGCTGAATAGGTACGGAATATCAGTGCATAGAAGAAGGGCCACTTTCATTTTAAGGTCCCATCTGAAAAGGATCTGAGGGATACAATAAATTATAGCCTGAGATGGAATAGATAATGGCAGAGTGTTATTTTGGTTACTGTTAGCAAACACCAACAGTGGGAAAATGGAAGAGCAACATCTGAAGTCACCCAATTACCCTTGAGGCCGCGTATATTTCACGTAAATAGGCCATGAATGGCACGATAAGATACTGAAATCCCCCCTAAGGGTATATACTATAGGGTTTGAAAAGTCCAAATCAGGGGGGGAAAAAAAGACATAAGGGTTTTGGGGAAAAGAAAGATTTGCGCGGGAAAAAAGAAAAGGGAACGGGGTGGGGAAAGGTCATTGAGGGGGGGAAACAGAGTTGTTAAAGGTTTGGGTTTGGCATTTATGGGAGCAATATCGGGAGAAGGAAGGGTTGGGAAAGAAAATTAGGGGGATGAAAGGGGGGGGGGGGAAAAGGGTGGGGGAATGGAAAAGGTGGGGGGGAAGGGGGGAGAAGGGGGAGGGGCAAAAGAGGAAGAAACTTGGGGGAAAAGAGGAGGAAACGAGAGGAGGGGGGAAAAATAATGTAACAAGGAGTAAAAGGGGAAGCCCCAGGTACAGAGGGGGGAAAGGGTAAAACGTGGAGGGGGAAAAGGGAAAATGGGTTTAAAGGAGATTTTTGGATTTGAGAATAGAAGGACGTTGCGGGAGGTGTGTAAAAGGTCTTCTCGATTTGGGGTTTGTGAGGGGAACACAAAAAAAGTGGGGCAGACTGGGGGTTTTGAAGTGGGACACTACCCCAGGAGAAAAGGATTAAAAAAGGAGTAACAGGGGGGTGGAACCAAGGGGGGTGGAAATAGGAAGAAGGGGGGATTTTTAAAAACCGGAAAATAAGAAAACGGGGGTCCCCCTTTGGGGAAATAAAAAATCCTTTTTGGGAAAAAATTTCCCTCTTTAGGCCCAAAAATTTTTGTTTTTTAAGTAGCCCGGGCAATTGGGAAAAAGGGTGACCTCAAAAAAAAAAAAAAAAATAAAAAAAAAAAATTAAAAAAAAAAAAAAAAAAAAAAAAAAAAAAAAACCCCCCCCCCCCCCCCGCAATTTCACGGGGGGGGTGGGATACTTCGAATTTTTTGTGCCTTTACTTAAACAGGGGGGGGATCCCCTTCAAAATTAAAACGAGCCTTCAAAAAACCCGGGAGGGGGGAAAGAAAAAAGTGTCATTAAAAGGAATTTGGAAGTTTTCCAGCTGTTGGAAAAATTATGCTTCGGAAAATTTTGGGGATTTGGGGTATGGGGGGAAAATCATTCCACTAAAAAAATTGGGGAAATTTTTTTTGGGAAAAAAGTACATAAAAGAAGAGGGAATGGGGGTTGGGTGAATTTGATGTGAGAGGAAACTTTGGGAAAATGGAAATATCCTAAATAGGTGGGGGAAATTTCCAATAAAACCCCCCCCCCCCCCTTTTGAAAGTACCAGTAGAAGAAGTCCATTGTTGATCGAAATGAGTGTGGGAGGAAATGCGTGTGTCGGTTTTTTTCCAAGGAAAGGGGAAAGGGTAACAAAATAACTCATAGGGATTGTCTTTGGTGTTTGAGGGGCCCAGCATTGGCCCGATGGGGGAGGGTGGAAATTTAAAAAATTCCCGCACAGTAGAGGGAGGCCCGGAAGATAGTCAAAGGGAGCGGAGGTCAGAAAAATCAAAGGGTCAGTCAAAACCCCGGGATCTGAAAACGGGGGATGAAACAGCCAGCAAAAGGTACAGGGGCCTTAGGAGGTCCAAAGAGGGCCGAGACGGGTGAAGTCGAAAGGGGGTGGGAAAATAAAGGGGCCAGGGAAGGATGTGGGACCCAGGTTGGTTATTTTTTCTTTTTGTTTTTAAAAAAAAGAAAGAAGAAAAGAAAATAAAAATAAAAAAAGAAAATTTAAATAGAGGGGGGGGAGGGATAGTTCCCGGAGGAATGAAAGGGCCGAAAATCTCCCTCCCGCCCAAGGGACCTCAGAAAGCAAGTACACAGGAACCCGTGCCATACCCTACCCTTTTGCCCGTAAACCAGCAATTTGGGTAGCAACCTCACTCTGCCCAGTACCTCGGTTTCAAAAGAGAGGGAGCGGAAACCACCCAAAGAACCTCCTTCGGCCTAACCCCTGGAATCTGAAGGTGGCTTCCGAGTTTTACTGTCGCCCCAAAGCACCCAAAACCCCCCTCCGGGTGCAGGGAAGGATTGGGAAACCCCCCTGTGATCCAGATTCCATGGCAAAATACGCCCCGCCAAGAGCCTAAAAGGAAGGGGATGGGCCCCCGGGACCCTTTCCCCCACCTAGGAACCACGGTGAGGAAAAAAACCAGGGCCAAAAAAAAGGATTTGGGAAAAAAGGGGGGGGGGGGGGGAGGAGGAAAGGAAAAAAGGGGAGGATGGGGGGGATGGGGGGGGGAAGGGGGGGGGTTGTGGGGTAATTAGGTTTGGGCTGAGGAAGGAGACCCCGGTTAATTCCCGACCCAAGAGCCCCTTCCCCCCGAAAAGGGCCCCCCCTTTAAAAGGTCCAGCTTTCCGTGCCAAATTCATAGTATGACGTTGAATTCCTTTCATTTTTTGATTTGGTAAAGAAACTGCCCTTTTCCCATTTCAACTACTCAAAAAAGTGATAAAAAAATAATTTTTCAAATCTCACAGAAAATTCAAGAAAAACCATTTTTAAAAATAGGGTCCAGAATAAATAATGAAAGACATTCCTGAATAAAAAAAAAAACCCTTTTTTTCTTTTTCATTCTCACCCTCCGGAACTTCTTTGAATATGCTTGCTTTTCATTTCAAATTTTTATTCACCCAAAAAGATTTGTCTAATTTAACAATGTAAATTATAAAATTGTACTATTGAAATCGTAAACTTTAAACTACAAAAATTTCTTAAGTATTAAATAGTCTGTAAGCCTTAAATTAAATTGCCCTAATGCCCTAGGATGAAGGGCTCTCTTTGTACTGCAAAACATTCTGTAAATTTCGTGAAACCCCAAAAATAAATGTTCGCTTTTCAAAAACTTTGAAATTGACTGCTTTTCGAACCCAATTTTGACCCCAATATTTAACTCATCCCCCTTTTTTAACTGCCGGGTTAACCGGACCCGTGCCAGCCCACTCTGTCCACGTCCCCCTGAGGCGCATGAACAGTTCTTTTGTTGATGCATGAGTGAAAATAACCCGCACTCTCATTCAAAATTTTTTTGTTAATTCATTTCTTGTGGGCGTGAAATAAGCTACCATGGGCCCCAAAAAAACTTTCTAGTGGTACCCCCCTGGGAAAAAAAGTGAGAAACCTAGATGTGAAAAAAAGGAATAAGGAGAAGATTAGAGTGGGGTGAAACTTGTTGTGTTGCTAAGATGATGGGAAAAAAAAAAATCGACATCGTTTCTTTCCGGCAAAGAAAAACAAAAAAAGGAAGTGTGTTTTCAAAAAGTGTTAATGCTAACCAAAAAAAGACCACAGACAATCGTAGGTTTAGAAATTGTTGTGGGGGGGTCAAGGTAAAGAAAAGGCAGGTGATGTGTTTTAGAGACGATTATTTTTGGGAAAAGGCAAGGAAATTTCATGCCCATTTGAAAATTAAAGGGATTTGCCAGGGAATGATGTCCCAAAAGTTTGTGGAGAAATACCCCCCTGAGGAAGCTGAAAAAAAGAAAACTTTCAACAAGTTCAGTGACAGAACCATGTCCATTTTAGGGAAATCTTAAAGACGTTCCAGAAAACAGAGGACTGAAGACAGTTATTTTTGTAGACAGGGGTCCAGTGACTCTCAGCTGGTCCTAGTGGCATTAAAAGACAGAGAAGGGAAGTAACCCAGAAATGGCTTTGATACCTAAAGTCCTTATGGAGGGGGATTCCCCTTCCAAAACACTAAACCCCAACTCCCTCTCTCCTCCTCCTTGGCTTCCGATGCCATCACCAATCTTCAATAAAGGCAAGTAAAAATGTTTTTTACACGTTTATTTTAATTTCTTAATACATACTAATTGTACACTATATTTGTTGGTGTTTTATAAAACTATAATTAATCTCTTAAAATGGGTTTTTTTTTTTGTAAACATTTTTGGGTTTCTGGAATGGATTAAAATTTTATTTCCATTAATTCTTATGGAAAAATATTGCTTCGCTTTTCAAACCTTTTTGAATTTTGAACTAGCTTCTGGAAGGGTTAAGTTCAAAATTTGAGGTTCCACTGTACATAATCTCAATGTATTAAGTTGCAAAGAAATAAAATTGACTATTGATAATATCAACCATTCATGACCTCATATTAAACCAGCCAGTTGCAAGGTTTTTGGACGCCCCAACATGATTTGTTTACTCTTGAAGAAAGGGAAAAAATTGCAATTTCCACTACTTTGAACTTAAATTTCCCAAACTACTTTTTGTCTGCAAACGATTGACAATCATCCTCCATTCAAACTCTCAACCGAGTGAAATGAAATTTAGCTTACAGAAAACCCCTAATTCTACAAAATATTTTCCATTGTATCAAATGAGGCCAAGAAACTGAGCTATAATATTTAAAAACCATATGAACAGTGGACCCTCAACAAGAGTGGCATCGACTAATGCCAAAATTGACCCAAAGGCGCTCTTTGGCATCAAAAATTTGACTTACCAATGCCGAAAAAACTTGTTTTTTAAAGTCTTTCGTCCTGGATGTGTCCATGTGGCCAGAGCGCGACCTGAGCGGCCCCGCCACTCCCAAAACTCCATGCACCGCAAGTGTTTACAAGTCTTCAGTCAATCCCACATGTACCTGTAATATATTTTATATTCTTCCAGTGTTTTTAGAGTTGTAACTGCAAATAAGCCACC
>NC_069475.1:22066004-22122150 GCF_026875155.1 Cherax quadricarinatus | reverse complement strand
ATTTGGGGGGTTTTTGAATTAAAATTTTTAGGGGGGGGTAACAATTTCATGGGGGAAAAACTAACCCAAATTTAAATTAAGCATTTAAACCCCGAATTTTTTGGTAATATTTTTTAAAGGGATTTGAATGAAAAAGCTTGGGTTTTCCCCCTTGATTTCTTAGGTATCAACTTTCCCAAAAATTTTTTTAATATTTTATATGGCCCTTTTCCCAAATGCTACTAAAAATTTTATTTGACTTGATGGGCAAAAGAAACCAAAATTTTCTTTCCCCTACTTTAAAACTTCTCCCTCTGCCCTTTGGGGAATCAAAATATTTTTTTGTACGGGTCCATTGACAAACTTTTTTTTTTTCCCAAAACTATGTCAGAGGCCCTAAATTTGGATCAAAGGGTAAAGGGAGAAACGGTAAGAGATTTGAACCTAAAAAAATTTCCCCTCCTCATTAGCCCCATAATTTCATGGGGGATGGACAAGGCCCCTGGGCCTGTCAAAACCAAAATAAAAGAATTCAAAAGGTAAAACCCCAAAAGAGTCCGGGGAAATTCCCCCTCATGGCAAACAAAGCACAGGGAGGTTAATGATGAAAACCCTTTTTTTTAAAGGGAGCAATTTTCCCTTTAAAAAAGGGGCCCTTGAAAAATCGAATGCTGGCGCTCAATCCTCCCAAAAGCGGGGATGATAGGGGTGTGTGAAAAAGGGGCTTCACTCGCAAAAATTTGGGGTATAATTTTGCATTAAGCCCAGATGTAATTGGTCCCACGGTCAACAAAATTTTCTCGGGATGCCACTCGGGAGAAGATGGAAAAAAGGGGCTTAAAGCCACCCTGTAGTAATGGTCTTTAAGGGAAAGGCTTCAGGGAAAACCCTCAAACCCAAAAAACAATAATTTTAATAAAATCATGTCCCCCAATGAAAGTAAAGGGTAATGGACCAACGATTCCAAAAGCTACTCTTCAAACGGAAACCATAAAGATAGGCATTTTGACCAATTTTACTCGCCTGGTACCTCGGGGAGGGACATTTGGCAAACTTTACACATCAAATGGGTTTAGTGACATCGAGGACATTTATGGCCAAAAATGGGTTTTAATTTTAAAAGGTTTTGCAATGCGAAAAATTTGTGGGGGCCACTGGCAGTAAAGACCCATTTTAAAAAAAAGTCTCCTGCATTGACTTAAAAACAACTAAATGGAATAGCATCCACCCTGAAAAAAAATTTTAAAATACTGATTTGGGTACAAGATATCTTTTAAAATTTAAAAATTTATATGAAAATTTTTCCCTTTTGGGAAATATTGTTTTGGGGGGGATTTAATGGAAATTTCCCTAAGAGAAGGGCAATTTTTTGTAAACTGGCAAAGGAGTCCTTCGATGCATCTAAAGGGGTTTAAAAGGGTCAAGAAAATAAAAGGGAAGGGACAGTAGGAAAACCCCGGGTTTTTTGGTCTGAGCCCCTAGTCAAACATTTATTACGGAGGTAATCTTCACTTTCATCTAAAAAGGGTAAACCCATGATCCAACTACCTCATTTTTTTCGAGGTAGCATCATTTTTTTAATTTCCCACAGAACTCACGAGACATTGTCTCATCTGAGCTTTCGGGGGGTTTCTTTTACTTTACAGGAAAAAGGGATCTAAAAACACTCATATCCATCTTTGGCGATAAAGGGGGTAAACCTCAAAAGGGAAAATGGAAACCTTTTACATTACCTATTATACAGAGCAAAAAGGTGATGGACTTAGGGCCCTTCAACCAACCTTTTAACCTTTTTAGACCTAATGTAACAACGGAGGGGTAGAAAAGTGTCCGTAGGGGCCCAAGTAGTTTCAAAGTAAAAGGCAGGGGAATGATTTTTTTTTAAAGGGTTTAGGGAACAGTTTAAATCAAAAAATTTTACAAAACATTTTGCTCCAGGTCTCGTAAAATTGTAGAACATTAAGTCCTTTAACTTTTCCCCGAACAGAAGGGGTTTGGGTCATTCAGGTTTTTAAACATTTTCCCAAAATTTTTTTGGACCTTTTTTAAAAGGGACAATCTGGACGTTTATGCCCCTTAACACCACAAAAAATGAAAAACCCGGAATAAAAGAATCTTTTTTACTTTCCCTAGACAAGGTTTTATTTTTTTTAATTAAGGTCGATAAACCCCTTTGCCCTTGGGGTTCGACCCCTTTAGGTTTTAAAGGGAAATCGTGACCCAGCATCGGGTTCACACCCTTTCAGCAATTTCCTCAGTTTTAAAATCTTTTTTCTTCTCAAATTTGAATTTTTCGTATCTGGTGGGGAAAAATTTCAGGAACTGGCCCACCAACCATAAGTCTCAAAGAATTCATAACTTGATAAATTTTCCTGAACCCCCTACCAAAAGCCGAACAAACGAAAGGGTGTTCCCTTTGTAACTTTTGAAATTTCTGGTCAGGCTGAAGGGTGGCATCCCTAAATTTCTTTTTTGCAAGAATTAGGGGGTTTTTTTGGAAAGCTTTAAGGATTCCCCTTCTTCAGTGGGTTTATAATTACATTTTAATACCTGCGCCAAAGTTGCATAGATTTTCCCAAAGCTGTACCGGAAAAAAAAACATTCCTATTTTTTGGTACCCAGTGTCACCCGGGCCTTTTCACAGAGGGAAAGGGGAAATTTTAAAACCCTTTGAAAAATGTAAAAATTTTATGTTTTCTCCCCGGGAAAAGGGGAGGAAAATTTTTTAATTTTTTGGTTTTTTTTTTTGGAAAAAGTGCACTAGCTGCAGGGTTGTTCCTTTACCCTTCATCAAATTTGGGCTGTTGGAGAAATTAGCTTCTTATTCTCAAAAATTCAAGGCGAGTTTGTTCAGCTCGAATCCTTTTCCTCCCCCTTAACTCATATTCTCTGTCCTTTGCTCTTTCCTCAATTTTCCCTTTAATTTAACCTTTCCTCACTTATTTAGCTTTTTTTCCCCCATGTACAAAAACTCTCCCCTCAGGATCAAGCCCAATCACACCCCTTTTTTTGTCTTCTCTCTCTCTTTTCAACGTCTTTCTTGGATTTCTCTTTTAAATTCTCTCTCTCCCCCCTTTTTTTCTCTTCTCTTTTGATTCCCCCCCTCCCCCTTTTCTTCTTCTTTTTCCCGGGTTTTAAATGTCTTCCCCTCAATTCTCCCCCTTTTTTCCAAGTCTTTCCGGGATCTTAGCACTAAGAAAGTTCAAAATTTTTTTCCCTGTTATTCCTAAGTTACTTCCACATTAAACCCCAAAACTGGAATTAAAACCTACTTGAAAAGAAAAAACTTAAACTATCAGGGGAAATAAAACGGGAAATTAAAGAAAAAGGGGGGTTTAAAATTCCTGTTTCCCTTTAAAACTGTAAAAAAAACCAGGGCTCAATCCCTGCTTAAATTTAAAACCAATAGTTTTAAAAAGAAAACTTAGGTTCTATCCCGGGGTCCGAGCAAACACAAGTAAAAAATGGGGTCACTTGACCATCCAATTTTCCAAAACCAAAAAATTTCAAGGAGTGCCCTATGACAGTTCCCCTTGATATAATAAAGAGCTCAATGAAACAAATTGTCACGAAAAATCTGGGGCCCCTAGAGCCCCTAACCCTCCAAATGTTTCAAGCTCACAAAAAGAGGGCAGAATTAACTATTATATCCTGCCTGACTTGATTACAATAAATTGAACAAAAACAATCACCAATTTTAAAAAAATACCTGTACCATAGTCCCACCAGGAGAATATTACCCCAGGGCCTGGTGGTAACCGTCTGGGGCCCATGCAGCTTTGGGAAGTTCCAATGTAAAATTCGAGATGGGGGTGAATTTTGTTCAGTCGAGTTGATCCGGGCCCGGGGTCGCCACTTGTGAACATACTCACTCGTAAAACCCTTTCAACAGTTTAAAAAGCTGGCTCCCCCTCAGAAAATTAATGAATAGAAAACAAATAATAATTCAAAAAAAAAAACCCTTTTTATTATTTTTTAAAGAAACAAAAAAACAATAAAACTAACGGGTTATTTCCTTTTTTGAAAGAAAAATAAAAAAATGAAAATGAATAAAATAACATTTGAACTCAACGCTAAAAATATTTTGGGGGTAGGGGTTTTGGGTGACACTTCGTGTTGTTGAAATCTTAGCCTTTTGGGGAAAGGGTGGGGGGGGGGGGCCCGCCGGGGAGTTGGTGACCACCACGGCTAGTTTTTTCCACAGAGTTTTCCCATGAGTTTTTCTATCCTGATGACGGGAAAAGCAGGTTTTTTTTCCCCGCTGCAATGATGTGGGTTACTCCGCTTTCTTAAGGGGCACGGGGAAATTTTAAATCCAAAAGGGGGAAAGTCTCTGAGTTAGTCCTTCTCTATCAGTTCTTCCGTTGCCCTGACAGGTGCCCCTCTCTGCCCATCCAAGTTTGGAAAAGAAAGACGGGGTTACCCACTGCTTAAAAAATCACTCTTATGGGGCAAATGGGACCCAAAAATTTTTTATAAGTAAAAATTACTCGGGAAAACCAAATTTATATTGAATTGAGGGGAAATTTTGCTCTAAATTCAAAGGACTGATAAACCCTTATGACGAGAGGCAGTTTGGGTCAAGCCTATTTTTTCTAAATATAATGGGTTATACAAAAGACACAAAAACCCAAAACAATTAAATGAGTTTAAAAAGTTGAAATTTCTTTTTGTAAAAGTAAAATTAAGGTTTTTGGTAAAAAATTGTGGTAACGGGAAAATTTTGTGCTTGGCAACAGTCTTTTTTTTGGGTTTGGGAGGAGCTTAGCCAGTCTCTCTCTCTCTCTCCCCCTCACCTGCCCTCTTTTCTCCTGGGGCGGGCCCCTTCCCAACCTGGCAGGATTCTTTTGGGCCCCCTTCTCAAATTTTTGGGGCATTATGTGTGCCCCAGGGGTGAGTTTTTTATAATTTTAATTTGGGGCCACCATCCCCAAAGGGTGAAAAAAGTGTTAAAAACCACGGGTTAGCCAAGTTTTTTTTCAAAGAGAAGGACAAAAGTTAAAAAGGTACACCTTTGGGGGGAGAACAGCTATGCAGTGTGTAGATGGGTTTTTTGGGGAAAATTTTGGAGGCTGTAATTGTAAAATTCTTTTCATTTTCTTTTTGGAAAAATACATTTAATATTTTTTTAGTAGTATTTTACATAATCTGTAAAGGGGGGCTTGGTGAAAGGTTCAAGACACCCCGGATGATCAGCCATGAGGGTAAGTTTTAAACCCCCCTAAAACAAAAAAGACCATTAATAAAAGCTCCCCCCACCCTAAAAAACAGGGATTTGGAGAACCTTACTATCAAAGTAAAAAAAAAAAGGGACAAAAACCCAAAAAACCCGTAAACTGGGGGAAAAGGCTTTTAAAAACCGGGGGGGGGGTTTTTATTTTGACTTGTTTTTTAAAAAATTTAAATTTTTTTTTCAAAACATTCTTTGGGAACCTTAATTTTCCCCTGTATGGGGGTTAAAAAAAAATTAAACAGGGGCTTGTTTTTTTTTGGGGGTAAAAAAAAAGGAATTTAAAAACCCCAAAAAAGGGGGGGAAAAAATTGGGGTTGTTATTAAATAATTAAAAAAGTTAAGGGGCCCAAAAAGGTTGGGGGTTAGAAACAAATTTTGGGGTTTAAAATTAAAAAAGTGCAAAATTCCCCCCAAAATTTTACAAATTCCAGTGATTTTTTTTTTTTTTTTTTGGAAATTCCCTTGGGGAAAAAGGGGGCCCAAACGAAGGGGGCCCCCAAGTTTTTTGAAAAAATTTGGGGGTAAAGTTTCCCTTATTTTTTAGGCTTGGGGGGAAAATTTTTTCCTGTTAAAAAGTAAAGGGGAAATAATTTTTAGATAAAAGGGAAAATTGAGAAAATTAACAAAAGGGGTTCAGAAATTAAAAAATTGGGGGGAACCCTTAAGGTTTTGGGAAATTGAAAAACCGGGTTCCTTTTTAAAAAGGGGGTTTTTTTTCCCTAAAAGGGGGCCCCAAAGATTTTTTCTTTTTAGAAGACTGTTTAAGGCGGAAATTGGCCAAACAAATCCCCTGTTGCCCAAAATTTTAAAAGGACCAAATAAACCCGGGGGGAAAATTTTCCCGAAATTTTAAAAGGGAAGATTTTTGGGCTCCAAAAAATTGGAAATAAAAAAAGTTAGTTTAAAAAATTTTTTCCCAACTGTTCTAAAACTTTTCCTTTTTAAAAGGGGTTTTTCTAAAGGAATTTTAATAAAGATTTTTAAAAAATTTAAGGGGCCTGAGGGGTTCAAAAAATTTGAAATAAAAAAATCCCTGGACCTCAAAAAGTTTAAAAGGGGAAAAAACCCAGAAAATTTTTCCCGGCCATGGATTAAAGGTCCCCACCCTTCCCAAAATTTGGTAAAAAAATTACCTTTTAAAATTTTCCCCCCTGTTCCAAAACCTTAAAAAAAACCTTGGCAAAAAAAACAAAATTTTGGGCAAAAGGCAGGAATCAAAAAAAAGGGGAAAGGAACCCCCCCAGAAAGGACCTAACTCAGAAACATCCCCCGGTTCCGAAAGGCCCTTAAAAAAGGTAAAATACCTTTGGCTACCCCCGGATCAGAAAAACCCTGGAACCAAAAATTTTTCCCTTTTCAAAGGGGGAAAGTGGAAAGGGGGGAAAACCCGAGGATTGAAGAAACCAACTCCTTCCCTTAATTTGGGGGTTTCCAAAGAAAAGGGGAATACCTTTGTTTTAAAATTTTTGGAAGGGAAAATTCGGGTTAAGTCCAACCAAAAGGGGAAATTTAAAAAATTTTGGAAGAATTTGCATACCCTTGCTAGGGCCCTGGGGGTTTTTCCAATGAAATTAAATTCGGAAGGGGTTGATTATTAAGGGTTTTGGGGTTAACCAAAAGGGACACGAAAAAAAATTATGGGGGAAACCCAAAGGCCCCCTTTTGGAACCAAAAAACCCTAGGGGGGCCCCCTTTTTGGGGGATTTTTCCTTTTTGGTGAAAAAATATGGGGGCAACCACCCAAATTTAAAAGAATTTAAAAACCCCCGGGTTTTTGGGGATAAAAATTTTTCCCCGTAAACCAGGAAAAACCAAGGGAAACCCTTAAATTTTAAAAGGAGGTTTTGGTGGGGAACTTAGGTTTGGAAAAACTCTATTTTCTAAATGTTAAACCGGGAAATCAACTAAAAAAAAGGGATCCCAAAAAACCCCGATTTTGAGCCCTAATCAGGGGCAGAGATAAAAGGTAGTAGTGGTGAGGAGTTTTGGGCCAAATATGAGGGCAGCTAATTCCCTGCACAGGGGGGTGTGATGACAAAACTTAAAGTGACAGAGCCTCGGCTGTGACTGAGGAGGAATCTTTACTTTTTAAAATAAATGTTCTATTTCGGGAAAAGGGTATTTTTCATGAAGAAGGCACCTTGGGTTGCAGTCCCCGTAAAGAGAGCCAAGTTTTTGCCCACCAGGTCGTGGGGGCCTGACCTTATAGAAACCATGTTCTTAGTTTATTTGCATGCACACCCTGGTGGACACCTAGGTATTGCTAAAACAGTATCCGGGTTTTCCGGGCACTTCTTCTGGCCTCGGCTGTGGGGGGAAGGGTGGGAGATAAATAAAAAACCTCTATGCCTGCCAAAGGGGGAAAAACCTAATCAAAGCGGGTTTTCCCGGGAAACAAGCCGATTTCAGCACCGGTGAACCCTTCAGCAAGCTGGTAGTGGATGTCTTTTGGCCCCCCCCCAAGGGACCAAAAGGGAAAAAATTTAAAATTTACTAACAAAATTTGCTCCACAAACCGGGTACCCAGAAGCAATCCCTCTACGCAAAAAATAACCGTTTCGATGGTCTTAAGGGCTTTGATAATTTTCTTTTATTTTCTTTCCTCGGGAGGTACAAACAGATTTAAGGGGCTAACTTTACCTCGAAATTTTTTAAAGGGAAAGTGTTAAAAGGGGTTTTAAAGTACACCCAAAATTTTTAACGCCTACACCCTCATTTTCAGGGAGTGATAAGAGATTTCATCAAAATCTTAAACAAAGAAGCGAGCTTATTGTATGAAAAACACTAGTGATTGGGGTGGGGTATCCCTTTTCCCCCTTGTTTGCCGGGGCGGGAAAGCACCCAAGAATCTCTCAGTTTCAGCCCTTTCGAGCTTGTCTATGGGCCCTCCCGTGAGGGGGCCACTGACTATTCTCAAAGGGGCATTGGCTAGGTGGGGAAAAAAGAAGGGCTTTCCCCCCGGAAGATGTTTTTCTTTTTCCCGGAAAAGGTTTGGACCCGGCGAGACAGATTGGGGACAACAATCTCAAAGTAGTCCCGAGGGGCCCTGAAGCAGCTTTCGAAACCCAAAAGGGGAGCCCCCTCCCCTTTTGGGTTGGAGAGGAAGTGTTACTTTTGGGGCCCCGGTTTGGGGCATGCCTTGGGTCACGATTTTTATGGACCCCCTTTGTCATTTACAGGCCGGTCTGGCCCCAAAATTTTTAATTAAGATGCCTGCCGTCGCAAAACAAAAAGGGGGGTATGCACATTAACAGGGGTTTAAAAAAAACATTCCAGGGGAGGAAATTTTCCGCTATTCAAATTTAGGGGACGATACTGAAAAACTTCCTGTAAAAACGAATAAGGCTTTGCAATTCAGCCCCTCTTTGGGAAAATCCCCCTTTCACACATGAAGGGAATCAGTGTACAGGAGCCTGTGACTTGGTTTAGCTACCCAAAAATTTTTCCAAAAATGTTTGGGGGGGTACCCCAAAATAAGTAAAAAATTTCCCCCCCATATGTGGATGTCGGGGGAAACTGTTTCCCAAAAAAGCAGGCTTCCCTTTCCGCATTAACCCAACAAAAAAAACTTCACAAAGGAGGAAGAAGTGAAATTTTTTAAAATTTTTTAGTGCCTAGCGAAGTCAGTGGGGGATCTCCATGCCTGATGGATCTATGCGTAAGTGCACTGACTATCGCAAGTAAATGAAGTAAAGAAGGGTTTACCCGTTACCCTTTGCCCCGTATGGGTGATGTGATTTTATGCTTTTGGGAAAGGGGGAAAGTTTTGTGGGGCAAAAATGGACTTACTTAAAGGTTATTATCAAATTTCCCCTCACCCAGGGGAACCCAAGGAAAAATTTTGCCTTCGACACTCCAGATGGTTATTTCAAAATAATGTTCTTCCTTTTGGTTTTAAAAATGCTCCTCCACCTTCCCAAACATCGTATAAATACTGTCATAAAAGGAAAGGGTTGGGTTGGGGTGCGGGCCCACTAGATGATATTGTGGGGATTCAGAACCAGTGGGGAAAACCCCTTTGGAAGATTTCAAAAAATTGTTTTTAAAAGTTATCCCCCAAAGCCCCAAAATAACCCTCAAATTTTAGCAAAAAATGAGTTTGGCCAAGCCAGTGTACAATTCTTAGGGTTTTGTATTTTTGGGCAGGGAAAAATTTTCCCCAATTCATGCTAAGGTGGAGGCCATTTTAAAATTTTCCCAAAACCACAGAAAACGGGAAAGGGAATATGAAAGGGTTTCCCGGGGATTGGGGGGTTTTTACAACGATTTTTGCCCCAAAACCCTCCCAGGTAACTCACCACGACAAAATTTTTACCATTCCCCCAAAAATTTAATTCAACTGGGGCAGCAAGTGTGACGGGCTTTTTTGAAAAGGGAAAATTTTTTAGGGGAAAGCTCCTAAACTTGAAAAATCCGAGTTTGGGAAACCCCTTCTCTCTACAAGTGGATGGGGAGGATGTAGGGGGGGGTGCAGTGTTTTTGCCCAAAGGGGATGAGAGAGATAGCCTTTACCTTTTTTTACCATTTAGCCAAATTAAAAAACATCAATGTGGTTTTTGCAACTGTAAAAAAAGGCTTTGGCTTTGGGTTTTGCTGGGCAGAAAAATTTAAGTTTATATCATGCTTTTTCCCCCCACCTGTAATAGTGTAAAAAGTGACCATAAAACCCCTGAGGTTTTTGCAAAGAATGAGAAACCACAACAAAAAATCTTAAGATTTGGGGTTTGTTTTCCCACAGCCTTTTAATTTGAAAGTTAAATTTTATAAAAGGCTCAGAAAAAATTGGTTTTTGGGTGCTCTTTTTTCTAGATGTTTTATGTAATGCATGGGGGGGACTTTGGACATAGTGTTTGTCTGTGCTGACCTTGTTTTTTTTGCAGGGTGAAATCTCGGCGGCCTTAGTACTCTCTTTCCAGCCGTCCCGACTTTTTTTTAAAGGGGCGAGTCGGAGGGCCCAAAAAAATTCCGAGGGTCCCGGGTTACGTTAATGTTAGTTGAACAGTGGTTGACCCAAACCTTTTGGGGAAAATGAACGTTCAGGGGAAAGGGATGTGATGTTTTGTCTTGGTGTCCCCATTACAAAACGGGCCCACGAATTTTTCCTTTGGGGCCCCCTTGGACCCCCCCATGTTTTTATGACAGCCCCCTCTTCAAAGGGTTTTTGGGGTCTGTGTGGGGTTGGGGCCTCGGGAAAAGGGCTTTTAGTGCCTACCATGTTCAGGGGTCGTGAAATGTTGACTGGAAGTCCCCCCTGTTTTTGGGTTTTGGGGGACCAAGTGAAGACACCTTTTACATTTTTTTTGAAGTTTCCTGCCTGGTGGGACCCTGACTTTCTCTGGGGTTTGGGGTCTACTCTCGTCCCCCTGATCAGGAAGATGCCACCCTTTAGTAAACCCGTTTTTTTGCTGGATTAAACCCAGCCCGGGGGCACAGGCCTGTTTTGGGGCGGGCTTTCACATGGGCATTGTGTGGGAAAATCTTTTCAATTTTAATGGTATTGGTTTTTTAAAAGCAACTTTAAAATTGTAAATAGTTACACACTTTAGTAATGGGTATGGGTTTAAAAAAATTTTCTAAAAAATTCTGCAATCTCTTGTAAATAAAAATAAAGTGAAGAGTAGTTAAAAGGGGGCTGGGAAAATGTAAACATTTCTATTTGTCTTTTTTTACCCCCCTCAGACTTAAGCAATATACTTTTTTACTAGCCGTATCCCAAGGGGGCACGGGTACTTTTGTGAGACTATGTCTTTGGGGGGGGGGTTTTTATGGGGGTATAAAGGGCCCTTAAAAATGTATTTAAAGTAACAGTTACTCTGGGGAAAACCTAATTAATTGAATTGAGGGGACTTTTCTCTAAATGTCAGAAGGACATCAACCCTATGACCCGAAGGCAGCTGGGTCAAGCCTATTTTTCTCAATATAAAGGTTTTACTATAACACATAAACACACAATTTAAATAAGTATTTATAAAGTTGTATTTCCTTTTTTTTAAAAGTAAAATTAAGGGGTGGTAGAATTGTGGTAACCCGGGGAAAATTTTGCTTGGGAAAAGTCTTTTTTTTGGGGGAGGAGCTTAGCCCCGTCTCTCCTTTCTCCCTCCACTGACTTTCCCCCTCTCGTGGCTGACCTTCAACCCCGGCAGGGTCTCTGGTCCTTCTTTTTTAATTTTTTTTGGGGCATTATGTTGCTCCCGAAGGGGAGTTTTTTTTAATTTAAGTTGTGGCCACCATACCCAGGGTGACTAAGGGGGTCAAAAAAACTGGTTTTTGGGCCCAAATTTTGTCAAGAGAAAAAGGACAAAAGTTAATAAGGTACACCATTTTGGGGGAACCAAACAAAGCAGTGGTAGATTTTGTTTTGAAAAATGTGGGGGTAATTGTATATTTTGTTCATATCTATTTAGAATTTCAGTTTTTTTTTTAAAAGTAGTAGTTTACATAACCCCGTGAAAAAGGGCTGGTGAAAGGGTATCAGAGACACCCCAGGATATCACCCCTAGTAAGTAATTTTCCCCTAGGGCAAATAAACCATTAAGGGAAAACTTTCCCCAAAACCCAGAACCTGTATTTAGAAAACCCTTTCAAACAAAGTAATTTAAAAAACAAACCAACGTAACACCCACGCTTTAAAAAAACACTCCCTGAAAATACAATACCTAAGAACGTTTTGGGTTATTAAAACAGTCCCAAATTTGACCAAAGGGTGAAAAAGACTTTAAATTTTTTATTTTCAAAAGGAAGCTTTTAAACCCAAAAATCCACTAGAATACAAGGCAGGCCATGTACTTACCCGTAGTGTTGGGAGCTGTGAGTCGAGTGATTTACTGTTTGACCCCAAACCCCACACGTCACCTTTCGGGGGGGGAAAAAAAGGAGGGGAAGGGACAAAACGGAGCTAGAGTGACCCTACCTTAACAACAGCTGGCAGTCAAACTATCAAATTTCGGGTGGGAGAAAAAAAGCCGGGAAACTTTAAATTACCTACCTTAACAAGTTCGGGAATGAAAAAATAAAAACACTTTCGGGGGGGGGAAAAAAGGGGGAATAGCAGGAGCTTGAATTTTCCCTACCTTAAAAAAGTAGCCGGCAATGAAACTGTTTCTATTACCCCCTCTCTCCTCCTATCAAATTTAACTTTTCCCTCACAGGGTCACAATTCCCATTTAAAAACCCCCAAAGGGATCAAAAACCCCCAAAGGGGAAGGGTTTTCAAGGCCTTAAGAAATCAAAGCCCCTAGTAGAAAGCAAAAAGACTTCTTTTATTCCTTTTGTCATTTGTGTGGTGTTAAGGGACATAAACGTCCAGGGTTGTCCTTCTAAAAGGTCCAAAAAGGTTTGGGTGATGTTTTAAAGACTGAAAAGACCAAGAACCCTTTTGTTAGGAAAAAGGGTTTAAAGGCCCTTTAAAGTATCTAACCATTTTTTCCCAGACACTAAAATGCCCCATGGGATAGTCATTTTTGATAAACTTTCCCAACCATAAAGAAACCCCATTTTCCCCTGCATACTTTCCCGGGCTACTTGGGCCATACGGACACTTTTCCTACCATTTCCCTTCTTCCAAATTAAAGGGTTTGGGCTGAAGCCGACAAGCTCCCATCACTTTTGCTCCCCAAATAAAAAGGTAAGTAAAAGGTGCCCCCTTCTTCCTTTTGAGGTTACCTTTCATCACCAAAGGGGGACAAAAGTGTTTTAGATCTTCCTTAAAAGTAAGAGAAGCCCCTCCCAAAAATTCAGATGAGGGAACCAAAGGCCCTTTAGAAAACATGTGGGATTAAAAACCAGTGATGCTAAATCTCGAAAACGAGGTAAATAGGGTCCCCCGGGTTTAGTTTTTAGATGAAAAAGGGAAAAGGGATCACCTCCCCATACTATAAATTTTTGGGCTAGAGCTTAGACCAAAACCCAGGCTTCTCCCACGGGCCATCCCCTTTATTTTCCGGGGCTTTTTCCCTTTTGAAATATCGAAGGACTACTTTGTCAATTTTCAACGTAATTGCCCTTCTTCAGAAATTTCTATAATGCCGCTTAACAAAATCAAGTTTTCCAAAGGAAAAACTTTTCATATAAATTTGAATATATAAAAAAGGGATCTTTTACAAGTCAGTATTCAAATTAAAATTTAGATGAGATAGACTAATTTCCCTCTTTTTTGTTCCAATCAAAAGCAGGGGAGACTGTTTTTAAAATGGCCCCATGACCTCCAGTGGCCGGGCATTTCTCGCATCGTAAAAAATTAAATAAAAATTGGGAAAAACCCAATTTTTTTGGCCCAAAAAAGTCCCAGATATCACTCCTAAATGTAAATCGTGTAAAGTTTTCCAACTGTCATCCTCCCCAGGTACCAGGCGAGTACCTAAAGGTCAAAAAAAGCCAATCTTTACGGTACCGGGTTTTAAAAAAATACCATTGACATCGCTGGCCTTTATCTCCACTTTCAAACTGGGGACATAGATATAAAATTAAATTATTATATGCTTCCCAGTTTCCCCTGAAGCCGTACCCTTAAAAAACCATAACTACTTTCAGAGGTGGGGTGAAGGCCCCTTTTTTCCATCTTTCCAGAGTTGGCATCCCTTTGAGAAATTCCCGTCTGACCGTGGGGCACAATTCCCCATCGACTTAATGCAACATCTATCCCCAAATTCCCGGGGGTGAAGCTTCTCCCTTTCCCCCAAAACCCTTTTCATCCCAGCTGTAATGGGGGGATTAAAACACCACATTTGGGTTCTCAAATCCATTTTAAGGAAACTTTGCTGCCTTAAAACCCCAAGGATGGGATCATTATCTACCCCCGTGCTTTGTTTTCCATGAAAAAAGTTCCCCGTGAAAATCTTTGGGTTTTTACCTTTTTGAACTTCTTATGGTAGACAGGCCCCGAGTCCCCTTGGCCATCCTTCAGACTTATGGACTAATGAGGAAGTAAAGGCTGAGGTTTAGTCCCTTTTTTCAAATTTTTCCCCTTTACCTTAATCCACACTTTAGGGGGGACCTCTGACATAGTTTCGAAAAAATTAAGCTTTCATAAATGGACCATACAAAACATATTTTGATTCCAAAGTCAGAGGGGAAAATTTTTAAAAATAGGGGTGAAGTTTTGGTACTTTTTTCCTATCAATTTAAATAAATTAAAAGTACAAGGAAAGGTCCCATATAAAATATTAAAAATTTGGGGGGAAAAATTGATACCTCATAGAATCAAGGGAAAAAAACTTTATCATATCAACATCCCCTTAAATAATATTAAACCCCCAAGAAATTCGGGGGGGAACGGTTTTTTAATGACTTTGACTTAGTTTTTTAACACGAACTTTAAAAAAACAACGAAGAGTGTAAGGTGTGGGGTAATTTACACCTCTAAATTTGGCAAAGATTAAGAACTACATGAAATTGGGACTCTTGACCACTCGGGCGCAACAAACATAATATTAATGAATCTTTGGATTTACCCAAAGAACCCTGAAATACTTTTAATTTGTGAGTAAATTTTTTAGACGTCTTTACTGAAAATTTCAAGCTGTTACCCCCACGGGAGTGCAAAGAAAAAACTTAGGGGACGGACAATCCATCAAACAAAAATTATTTCCCCCCCCAAAAATTTTCCCCCCGGTTTTACCCTTTGGGGGGCATTTGTCCCCAGAGGTAGACAAATTTTTAAAACTAAAGATCATTGAAACCCTTTAGTAAATGCATATTGCTCACCAGTAGTCATGGGTTTAAGGGAAGGGGGATAAAATTTATATAGACTTGCTGTTGCCCTTTAGAGGCCTTTTAAAAATATAACTTTTGGGGGATGCTGACCCCATGCCCTTAAAATGCGATCTACACCAAAATTTTTTTTACTCTTTTTTTTCTTTCAGAGATTGATATTGGGGGAGGGGATATCATCAATAATGTTAGAAACCTTCTCTAAGCATAAAACCCCCTTTTTCCCACCCCCCAAGACTGATGCAGAACAGGAACCCATGCCCTTTGGTTTTGGGAAAAATGCCTGTGCTATCCCACGTGAGACTGATGAGAAAGGTCTTGGGGGGAATATGCCAAAAGTTTCAGTTTTTTTGATAACATTTAGGTAATGCCAAACCACGGGGGTGAACATATCCCAACATTAAATCCCGTTTGTTTCGTAAATTATGCTCACATGGCCCCCCACTGCCAAGCTGAAGAAAATGCTTTTTTTGGGTTAAAAACCAAAATTAAAATAAATTTTTACTGATACTTTTTCTAATAACTTTCTCAACCTCTCCCCAGTAAAAACAAAGCTTTATTAAATTTAAATTCCCCCAAAAAAAAAAAACCATGAGTAGCTTTCTTGGTTCTGTAAAATTTTATGCACGGTTTATCCCGAACCTTACTGATCTTACAGGCATCTTATCTGATTTCCTTAAAAAGTCTGTGAAGGAACCTCTTGAACTTTCCGACGTAGCTCGGGAAAAGTTTAATGAGATTAAAAGTATCTTTTCGAAAGACCCTATACTTAAGATTCCAGATATTAATAAAACATTTTGTTTGAGAACTGATGCCTCCAATACTGGCTTAGGTACAGTGCTACTACAATACCATGATGGTACTCCCTTCCCTCTATGCTTCCTAAGCTGGAAACGCCTTCCTGCAGAAAGGAGATACTCCACAATAGAAAAGGAATGTTTAGCCCTTGTGTGGGGTATCTCCAAACTTAAATTTTATTTGCTGGGAAAAGAATTCATTTTAGAAACGGACCACAAACCTTTGAAATATCTAGAAACTTTTAAGGGAACCAACAGTCGCCTCTTGACACTACAGGTCTTTAAGTTCCATATTGTATATATCAATGGTTCATTCAATTATTTCTCTGACTGGTTAAGTCATGACAGTCAGTAGAAGATTTGTTGCCTTACAGGACTTCCACATGTTAGAGCTTTTTCCTCGCCTATTCTTCTTACAATCTTTGACTATAAGTCTTGGTATAGGGGAGTGTGAGGGATAAATTCAAGAGATAGGAGTAGCGAGGGAGTATATAATAACAATAGTTTCACTGCCGGCTACTTGTTAAGGTAGGGTAAGTCCAGCTCCCGCTATTTCCCCCCCCCTTTTTTCCCCTCCCCAAAAGTGATAATTTGACTGCCTGCTGCTTGTTAAGGTAGGGTCAGTCCTGCTCCTGCTATCCCTTCCCCTCCCTCTTCCCCCCCACCGAAGGGTGACGTGTGGGGCTCCCGTCAAGCAGTAAATCACTCGACTCACAGCTCCCAACACTACTGTAAGTGGACTTTTTGGTTGAAAGCTTCACTTTTGGCCAATATCTAACTTAATCCTTTCAGTCTTGATAGGTTAAAAGTTTTAATAATCACCACATCTTTTAGGTATTGTACTTACCATGGAGAGTGATTTCTTAAGCAGTGGGTAATCTGTCTCTCTTTACAGCTTGAAATGACAGAGAGGGTCACCTGCTAATCAACGAATAGAATTGAAGGAGATGGACTAACGTTCTGAGACGTCCCAAATTCTGATCCACTTACCTGTTTGTGTATGCAAATAGCAGGATATAACCCCTCATCATTGCAGTGGAAAAAACCTGCTTTCCTGTAATCTGGATGGATTATTGAGGCTATAAAATCTGTGAAGAACGAGCTTGTGGGTTGTCACCAACACCTGCGACCCCCCCATCATCGGCAATGGCTAGTGTCACCAACACCAGACACCCAAGTTTTATATATATATATATTAGCGTTGAATTCAGATATCATTTATATTTTTCATTTTTCATTTTCTTTAAGGTAGGATTAATATTTCATATTTAAGAGTTTTATATTTTATATTTTCTAAATAATAAAGTGTTTATGTTTGTCAGTTTTTGTTCTTTTTCTATTCATTAATTTTCCTGAGAAGGAGCCAGCCTTAGTAATACTGTCTGAAGTTGTTACAGGGCTGAGTAAGCCTTCACACCTGGTCACAGACTGGGCCATGGGGGGGCATTGACCCCTGAACTCTCTCCAGGTAAACTCCAGGTAAACTCTCATGTGTGTCAAAAGATTGTTTTTTTTTTATTATTAAAACATTTCAGACACTCAGAGCATTGATATGGTTTATCTCCTGTATGTAATCTCATGTATGTCACAAGACTGCTTTTTTTTTATTAAAACATTTCACACACTCAGAACAGTGATGTGATTTATCTCCTGTATGTACTCTCATGTGTGTCACAAGATTGCTTTTTTCACTAATACATTTCAGACACTCAGAACATTGATATGGCTTATTTTCTGCATGTACTCTCATGTGTGTCACAAGACTGCATTTTTTATTAAAACATTTCACACACTCAGAACATTGAAGTGGTTTATCTCATGTATGTACTCGCATGTGTGTCACAAAATTGCTTTTTTCACTAAAACATTCAAGACACTCAGATCATTGACATGGTTTATCTCCTGTATGTACTCTCATGTGTGTCACAAGACTGTCTTTTCTACTAAAACATTTCAGACACTCAGAACATTGATATGGTTTATCTCCTGTATGTATTCTCATATGTTTCACAAGATGGCTTTTTTGGCTAAAACATTTCAGACACTCAGAACACTGATATGGTTTATCTCCTGTATGTACTCTCATGTGTGTCTCAAGACTGTAATTTCTACTAAAACATTTAAGACACTCAGAACATTGATATGGTTTATCTCCTGTATGTACTCTCATGTGTATCACAAGATGGCTTTTTTGATTAAAACATTTCAGACATTCAGAACATTGATATGGTTTATCTCCTATATGTACTCTCATGTGTGTCACAAGATGGCTTTTTTGATTAAAACATTTCAGACACTCATAACATTTATATGGTTTATCTCCTGTATGTACTCTCATATGTTTCAAAAGACTGCGTTTTTCACTAAAACATTTCAGACACTCAGAACATTGATATGGTTTATCTCCTATATGTACTCTCATGTGTTTCACAAGATGGCTTTTTTGATTAAAACATTTCAGACATTCAGAACATTGATATGGTTTATCTCCTATATGTACTCTCATGTGTGTCACAAGATGGCTTTTTTGATTAAAACATTTCAGACACTCATAACATTTATATGGTTTATCTCCTGTATGTACTCTCATGTGTATCACAAGACTGTCTTTTCTACTAAAACATTTCAAACACTCAGAACATTGATGTGGTTTATCTCCTGTATGTACTCTCATATGTTTCACAAGACTGCTTTTTACACTAAAACATTTCAGACATTCAGAACATTGTATGGTTTTATTCCTGTATGTACTCTCACATGTGTCTGAATTCCCTTTTTTACTAAAACATTTCAGACACTCAGAACATTCATATGTTTATGTTCTTTATGTTTTTCCATATTTTTTTAAATATAGGTATTTTATTGAAAATATTTTAGTCATACAACAGTGGTAGTATTGTTAATCTTCCTTATATACTCCCATCTCTGTCTCATGATTTTTTTTTTAACTATTTTGGACACTGAACACATGGTTTTCCTTATGAACATATCCCCATGTTAAGATTTATTTAGGCAAAACTTTTCCTACTTATGAGCACTATTAAAGTTAATATCATTTGTTAAAACACTATCATATTTTTTGTTTTGTGTTAAGAGATTAATATATGTACTAGAACCCTGCAGATACACTCAACAATATTATTATTATTATTGTTACTATGATTATTATTATTATTATTTGCTATTGTGTTTAAACAAATTTTTCTGTATTATTTTATTGACTCTTTGAGGGCTCAGACCCCCAGTCTGAAAATTCTCCACAGTGTCTAAAAAAAATATTTTTTTCTTAGGAAATCATAGAGAATCTTTTTCTGAGTGTAATAAAATAAAATAATTTTATAAAGAATTGATGAAGTTATACTCCTGTAAATTTTGCTGTGTCACAAATATTTATGCATTGGCAATTTTGCCCACTTTGAGTCATGTTTTTGGCCAATTACATAGTTCCACTAGACCAAATTCTTAGCTATTTCGCCAGTATGTGTTCCATACTGGCGAAAATTGCCCAGTTCAACTATTTCAACTTCCGAATAAAGTGATTGGAAATTGGAAATATGGCCAATTTCACACAAAATTCAAAATAGGGTCCAGAATAATCAGTGCTGGCAACCTGGCACTAAACTAACATTTCTACTATTTATTAGTTACATTTGTAGGCTTTACAGATGAATTTCATTTTGATTTTTTATTCACAAATTATTTTTATACACACTAAAAAATAGAAAAGTTACTTTTATTCAATATTGTAATAATGGTATCAATAATATCAGTGCATTCAGCAGCACACATTAAACCCACCAGCTGACGTGTACTGCACACGTGATGTCATTGTTTATCCTCTAATATAGCAAAAACAGAACATTTCTACTACTCTGAATTCAATTTCAAGCTATTTTCAGTACTAAAATCCATCAAATTCATTTCTGTAATACATCTTCTATTCCATCAAATGAGACCAAGAAACAGTGAATGCTACCATAAAAAAACATATGAAAATACACCAAAAATTTGCTGTTTTAATCCAAAAACACATTTGGGCACTTTTTTCTCATTATGACTGCATGCTGCAGGATTTGTTTATGTGGTGTACACTTCCCACGTAAAATGCATTCTTCACATTTAGGCCCAAATTTACTACTCACAGCTTATCTGAGTAAGCTGAGCTCATGATGTATTACTACAGCTTGGACCCCAGCTTAAAAGTCATAGAACTATAAAACAAACCCTCAAAGAATTAACTGCCATGCATTTTTAGATAGAATTCCCAATATCAAAATCAAAATTGTTTAATTAGTAAAAAGCTAGTTAAAAATTCACACGAAGAACAGCTGTTGCCCTTTCTTGAAGTCTTGAAGAAATAGTTTTGGCAAAGGACAAACCTGGTAGCTTCCATAAAATATGTCTGCAATATCAGTTGTTGTTCAAGACACTTACACTGCTGCTTCTTGAAGTACTGAAGATATAGTGTCTGGCAAGACACAACCTGGTAGTCTTACACTGGTGCTTCTTGAAGTACTGAAGATATAGTGTCTGGCAAGATACAACCTGGTAGTCTTACACTGCTGCTTCTTGAAGTACTGAAGATATAGTGTCTGGCAAGATACAACCTGATAGTCTTACACTGGTGCTTCTTGAAGTACTGAAGATATAGTGTTTGGCAAGATACAACCTGGTAGTCTTACACTGGTGCTTCTTGAAGTACTGAAGATATAGTGTTGGCAAGACACAACCTGATAGTCTTACCTGGTGCTTCTTGAAGACTGAAGATATAGGTCGGGCAAGACACAACCTGGTAGTCTTACCTGCTGGCTTCTTGAAGTAACTTGAAGATATAGTGTCTGGCAAGACACAACCTGGTAGTCTTACACTGCTGCTTCTTGAAGTACTGAAGATATGTGTCTGGCAAGACACAACCTGGTAGTCTTACACTGCTGCTTCTTGAAGTACTGAAGTTAAGTGTCTGGCAAGACACAACCTGGTAGTCTTACACTGCTGCTTCTTGAAGTACTGAAGATATAGTGTCTGGCAAGACACAACCTGGTAGTCTTACACTGGTGCTTCTTGAAGTACTGAAGATATAGTGTCTGGCAAGACACAACCTGGTAGTCTTACACTGCTGCTTCTTGAAGTACTGAAGATATAGTGTCTGGCAAGACACAACCTGGTAGTCTTACACTGCTGCTTCTTGAATTTCTAAAGATATAGTGTCGGGCAAGACACAACCTGGTAGTCTTACACTGCTGTCTTCTTGAAGTACTGAAGATATAGTGTCTGGCAAGACACAACCTGGTAGTCTTACACTGGTGCTTCTTGAAGTACTGAAGATATAGTGTCTGGCAAGACACAACCTGGTTGTCTTACACAAAATATGTCTGCAACAAAAACATAAGTCAGTATAGTAAAATATTCCTCAATTAGCAACACAACATACTTAACTAAAAAAGATTTTTTTCGCTATTGTCATATGCTTCACTAAATAAAATTGTCACTTATATGTTTATCTGTAAAGATCTTCAAGATAAATCACAAGTTGTGTATAATAATTATGTTAACTAATAATTGAGTAAACAATATGACTTCAACAAAAACATCTTTAGTTTTTATTAAGTTCTTTGAGTATAATAATATTAATACAGCCTCTCCTCACTTAGTGATGTACTCGTTTACCGACGACTTGGACTTACAATGAACTCTCTGACCAGTATGCATACCTAAATAATATATATTAGAGTTGATTTCCTCTATTCTGCTTATTACAATATAACAGTACACTACTATATAAACATTTAAAAATATACCAGAAATGTAATGAATGGTGCAAAGGTGACATTAAAACAATATCAAACATGGCTGACACAAACCCACTATCATTATATTATGCACCTCACTTAGCGATAAATTTGTTTACCAACGTGGTCTTAGGAACGTAACTCTGTTGTTGAGTGAGGAGAAGCAGTAATATAATCAAGGTGCTAAACCTGAAAAGGTCTTAGAGCACTGCAGGATGAATTATGTAAAGAAGGAATAAACGAAGGTCAGAGACTATTGTGTTGTAGGTGTGTGAAAGAGGTAGGGTTAGGAAAGGTTGTGACCCCTGCTCTCAAACCTGCTCTCAGGGTTGAAGATTTTTCAAAAAAAAAAAAAAAAAAAAAAAATTTCCTTACGAAATGATGCAGAATCTATTTCTAAAGGTAATGAAACCAAAAGCGTAAAATTTGATAGAAAACTTTTGGAATTACGCTCTCACAAATTTAGTAGTCATGCTATATTTACTTATCAGTGATTTCGCCTCTTTTCAGCCCTAATTTAGGCCAATTCCAGCTTTCCATTATTATTATATTATTATTATAATCCAAAAGAAGCGCTAAGCCACAAGGGCTATACAGCGCTGCAGGGTAGGGAAGGAAGCGAGGGTATTGGGCGGCAGTAGGGGGGAGGGATGATCAGTAGGTTACAGAAAACAGCAGGGCAGGGGATAGTGCGGGCGTAAAGGGCAGCAAGGGATTGAGGTTGAAAGGACTGAAGGTATCATCAGAGTTTGTGAAGTAAGTCAATTGTTGTCAAAAAGTCAATGAGAGAGTCCGGATGAAAGGTGGGTCCATCAACGAGAAGGGAAGGTAAAGAGAGAGCAGCGGAGCGAAGAAGATGACGGAGGTAAATACTGTGTGCTAGTTGATAAAGTGGGCAGTCTAACAGAATGTGGCTGACCTATAATGGAACCTGACAATTCTCACAGAGAGGAGCAGGGCGCCTCTCCATGAGATATCCATGAGTAAGACGAGTATGGCCAATGTGAAGACGGGAGAGAGTAGTCTCCCAACCTCCACACTGGTGACAAGAAGACGGCCAGAAATCTATACTCGGTTTAATAGATTGAAGTTTGTTACCAAGCAGAGTAGACCAACGTTGTTGCCAATGCGTGTGAAGGTGGGTAGCTATTGCAGAAAAATATGTCTGTAAAGGGAAATTTACCTCTATATGAAACTGGTAGGTCATGTACTGCTGACCGCGCAGCAGTGTCTGCCTGTTCATTGCCCTGTACGTCAACGTGACCAGGGACCCAACAAAAAACAATATCTTCATGCTTTGTAAAGATGCGGTGTAGCCAAAGTTGGATACGGAGGACTAAGGGGTGAGGTGTATCAAATTTCTGTATAGCCTGTAAAGCACTAAGGGAGTCAGAGACAACCACAAATGATGACACAGGCATAGATGCAATACGGGTAAGTGCTGCAAGAATGGCATACAATTCAGCAGTAAAAATACTAGCCGAAGATAGTAAATGCCCTCGTAAGATGCTATCCAGAAACACTGCTGCGAATCCGACATAGTCAGAAGGCTTAGAGCCATCTATGTACACCACAATAGCATGAGAATGGGAGGGGAAAGGGTGGTCAGAAAAAGAGGCGGGAAGCTACCGTAGACAGTTGGGCTTTCGAGCAAGGAGAGAGAAAAGAACAGACTCAAACAGCTGGAACTTCCCAGGGAGTTAGGGAAAAGTGAGATGCTAAAGAAACATAGAAAGGTGGTAATTGAAGAGAAGACAAGAGCGAATGTAGGCGAAGAGAGAAGGGATGGAGCAAACAGAGGCGGCGAACAAATAAAGAATGTCTACTAATATCGGTGACCATTCTATAAATGGAAGGATTGCGGAGATCATGAGAGCGTACATAGTAGCAAAGGCAATGGGCATCACGGCGATCAGATAAAGATGGAACGTTCGCTTCTGCATAGAGGCTCTCAACAGGGGAAGAGCGAAAAGCACCAAGGCATAAACATAATCCTTGGTGATGATTGGAGTTAAGGCTAGAGAGAGTAGCAGGAGAGGCCGCTGAATAGATCTGGTCACCATAATCAAGTTTCAATAAAATGAGGGTGGAATGTAGGCGAAGGAGAGTTCGATGATCAGCTCCCTATAAAAGATGAGCAAGGGTTTTAAGAAGGTTCAGCCGGCTGTGACAAATTGCCTTCAGAGAGGTAATGTGAGGTTTCCAGGATAACCTACGGTCAAAGAGGAGGCCCCGAAACCTGACTGTATCACGTTCAGGGATAGGGGAGCCATAGAGGTACAAAGGATGATCGGAGATGACAGAGCGTCTAGTGAAAGTAATTTGGTGAGTTTTGGTACTGGAAAATTTAAACCCATGTGTGGTGGCCCAATTGGAAACATGGTCAACCGCATGCTGGAGAGAAATTATTATAAGGTGACAGTCAGCGCCTGCACAGGCAATAGCGAAGTCATCAACATAGAGTGATGACCAAATATTGGATGGAAGACAAGAGGCCAAATCATTTATAGCAAGGAGAAAAAGTGTTGTGCTCAGAACACATCCCTGGGGGGCACCTTCTGCTTGAATAAAGTCTGGAGAGAGCACATTATTAACCCGAACACGGAAATGTCTGTCAGTTAAAAAGGTCTGAAGGGAAGGATGGTAGATTGCCTCGGAGACCTAAGGAGTGGGCTTGGGCTAAAATATTATACCTCCAAGTTGTGTCATATGCCTTCTCAAGGTCAAAAAAGTATGGCAATAACTAAGTCGTTATTCGCAAAGGCATTACGAATATATGTATCCAAGCGTAGTAAGGGGTCTATGGTAGAACGGCCCTTACGAAAGCCATATTGATGAGTGGGGAGACTGTTATGTGTCTCTAAATACCACACTAAACATCTATTTACCAGGCATTTCATCACTTTGCAAACTGCACTGGTAAGAGCAATGGGATGATAGTGGGAGGCTTCATGTCCCGTAGTACCCGGTTTGAGGAAAGGGAGAACAATGGCAGATTTCCACAGCTGTGGACGAACTCCTTGTGACCAAATAAGGTTGAAAAGGCGTAATAGGACTGCAAGGGCTGACTGACGTAAATGTTGTAGCATACAAATATGAATGTCGTCAGGCCCAGCTGCTGAAGATCAGCAAGCTGAGAGTGTTGCCTCCAGTTCCTGAAGTGTAAAAGGCACATTATACTGTTCTTCTCTGAGAGAAGAAAAGTCCAAGGGTGCTAATTCTCTGGCAGACTTTGAGGAAAGAAACGAGGGGCATAGATGGTGCCCCTGAGAAATACGGACCAGATGATTGCTAATTTCATTGGCAACATCTAGTGGGTTTGCTATATCAACACCGGCAACCCGCAGAACAGTAGCCGGGTCAGGAGAATATTTACCACTCAATGTTTGTACTTTTTTCCAGACTACACTCATAGAGGAAGCAGAGATGATGGTGGAGACATAATCTCACCAGCAAGTGCGTTTAGCATCACGGATGGCACGGCGAGTGATCGCACGGTTCTGCTTAAAATTAAGAAGTTTCTCCATAGTTCTATTGTACCTGTACCTGCCCCACACAGAGTGCTTCAAACGCACTGCACGAGCACAAGCAGGAGACCACCAAGGCACGCATTTCTGAGAATCCCTGCCCGAACTTTGGGATATAGAATGAGAAGCTGCAGTTAAAAAGGAGGACGAGGAGAGGTGTAAAAAACTCCTCAATGGCGACAAAGCAGGAAAACCCCACTAAAAACAGTCAGTTGCAAGTAAAGGTTCCAATTTGCCTGATCCCAAAAAGCAGAGGGGTTACGAAGAGTGGGAATATGAAGGGGAAGTAGAATGATTGGGAATGATTGCTGTCAGTAAATCCAGGTAACAGACCCGGTGGGAAATTAAGCGGTGAGGAAAAGCAGATGAGAGATCGATGCAAGAGAGAGTGTGGTCCAAGGATCAAAATGGGGGGTGAGTACATGTATTTAAAACATGGAGGGGTGGGGCGCAAGAAAAGGCTCAACTGATGCCACAGGAATCAAGTGGGCCCCAGGGAAAAAGATGGCATTAAATTCGCTAAGAAAATAAGTGGTGGGGTAAGACAAAAGAAAGGCAGTATCCCGGACAGATAAAGCCCGAGGAGAGAGTATAAAGAAAAAGGTGTATACCACTATGCAAGTGAATATAGGCTGCTGTTAATGCCCAAAAATGAAGTACGAACAAATAGCTGATGGTATGGAATTCAGTGCTGAAAAAGGGCACTTTCATAAAGGCCTCTGGAAAAGGATCTGAGGAATACAATAAATTTAGCCTGAGAGGGGTGATAATGCGAGTGTTTAAATTTGGTTACTGTTAGCAAAAAAAAGGGAAAACTGGAAGACAACATCTGAAGCACCCAATTACCCTTTAGGCGCGATATTTCACTGTAATAGGCCCTATTGGCAACGATAAAGATATTGAATCACACGTAAGGGTACCTATGGACTATAGGGTAGAAAAGTCCACATGCGTGGGAGCGGGCAACATTCAGCAGCGAATAACGGTGTGCTGTGAAGGGAAGGAGTTGCGCTGATGGAGAAGAGGAAAGAGAAGGAAAAGAGGGTGGATCAGTCCATTGATGGTTTGGTCTCTTCAATATTCGAGTTGCTTCAAGGTTTCGGAGTTCAGAGACGTTGTATGGGGACAAATCAGAGATGGAAAGGGGGAGGAGTGGAGTAAAGATCGAACTGTAATGGACTGTACCCGGTGGGGGGGGCGAAAGGTGGAGGAACGGAGAAGTGTGGGAGGGGACAGAAGAGCAGAAACTGGGAGGTGGCGAAGAGGAAGAAACTTGGGAGGGAAAGGGGGGGAAGCACAGTATGTGGAGGAGGATGAACCTCCACCTTTAACAGAGGCGTAAAAGGGAAAGACTAGGGACGAGACAGGGAAGGTAAAATGGGAGTGGGTGAAGGGAAAAAGGGTTTAAAGGAGATTTTTTGGATTCTGGAACTAGAAGGGGGGCGATTGCGAGGGGGTGTCCCACAAGTCTTCGATTCTGGGTTTTGGAGGAGAACACGAAGAAGTGAGTACAACTGAGGTGTTGAAATAGGGACATCTGAGCCCAGGACAGCAAAGATTAGATTAAAGGGTAACTAAGGGAGTGGCAACACAGAGGAGGCTGCAGAAGATGGGACCCCAAGTGGGGAATGTTTTGAAACACGAGAATAAGAAACTGGGTTTGTCTCCTTTGGGGGTGGAGATAGAACTGCCATAGATAAGAAAACCTTCTGGGGCCCCTTGAGGCAACGAATTTCCGCTCATTTAAGTAGGACCTGGCAATTGGGGAGAGTACTTAGGGTGAGCCTCTGACAATTAAGCAAGAGGGAGGTTGACTGAAGAAGGTTGAATGGTATCGGGACTACGACCCGGGCATTCAGCATAGATCTCAATATTTTTCTGGGTGGCCAAATCGCCAGCAATTTCTACACGTTGCGGTGTAGGGGTCACTTTCCGAACTTGTAATGATGTCCTGCTACATAAAAAGTGGGGTGGGAGTTACGGCTGTCAAAATTAAAAAGCACATACAAAGGGGATCGTCTTCGCCCGGGTGGGGAAAACATAATGTCTACCTTGAAATGGGAGATCTTGGAGTTCCAGCTTTCGAGAATGTCATCGCCACATGTCTGGAAATTCTGTGGGACTAAGGATGAGGGAGAATAACAGTACCCTACAAGAATTGAAAGGGATGATGTTTTTCGATATGATGGAAATGTATGATATGTGAAAAGAAAAAGAGATTTGAGCTTGGGTAGAATTCTGGACTGTTTATGATTTCGGTACCCCTCTTAAGAGCATTTTAAGGAAATATCTCTAAATATGGTGCAGGAGCATTTGCCAATACAAGGTCAGAAAGATAAACCGTAGAAGAAGGTCAGTCTTTAAAATAAGAATTTAGCCACTTTGTGGGTCTGAAAATGAGGTGTGGAGAGGGGGTGCATGATGTGCGGTCTTTCGGGAAAATGGGAAGGGAACAAATACATCATCAGGATATTGTCGTTGGTGTTTTTGAAGCGGAACCAGATTGGCGATGTGGGACAGGCTGGCAATTGAAAAAATTTCCACAGTAGAGGGAGAGGCGGAAACATAGTCAAGGAGGCGGAGGTCAGACAAATCGAAGAGTCCGCGAAACCCGGCATCTGAAGCGGTGATGAAACAGACCGCAGAGGTACAGAAGAGGCGAAAGGGGAAGGTAACCAAAAAGGGCCAGGGGTACGGGGCTGGATGGGGACTCCTTTGGGTTTGGTTACTTCTTTCTTTTTTTTTAAGAAAAAAAGAAGAAGAAAAGAAAATAAAAATAAAAAAAAGAATAAAAAAAGAGGGCGGGAGGAGTTCCTAGGAGATGAAAGGGGCCAGAAATCTCCCTCCACGCCCAGAGGACCTCAGCCAGCAATAGCCATGGAACCGTCATTACCCTACCCTTCATGCAGTAAACCGCAAAAATTTTGGGGTAGCCCAAACCCCACATTGTGGCTACCTCCGGTTACAAAGGAGGCAGCTGGATAACCACCACAAAAACATACCTCCTTCGGCCTACACCCCGGTAATCGAAGGTGGCTTCCAGGGTATACTGTCGCCGGGAAAAACACCCAAAGCACACTCCGGGATGCAGGAGAGGGATTGGGCATCCCATGTGATCCAAAATTCCCCTGGCAAACTTTCGCCCCCCGCCAAAAGCCCAATGGAAGATGGACCCCGGTACCCTTTCCCCACCTAGAACCAGCGCACCTGAGGAAAAAACCCAGAGGCCAAAAGAAATTGGTAAAAGGGAGGGTGGGAGGGGGAGGAGAAAGGAAAAAAGGGGAGGATGGGAGGATGGGATGGGAAGGGGGGATTGTGGGGTAATTAGGGTTTTGGGCTAGAAGAGACCAAAGGTCTAATTCCTCAACCAAGACTCTTTCCCACGAAAGGAGCCCCCTTTTTAAAAGGTCCCCTTTCCAGTCGACCAAATTCATAGCTATGAAAGTTAGAATTCCTTTCATTCTATTGATTGAGTACAAGAAACTGCCCATTTACCTATTTCAACTACTCAATAAAGTGATCAGAAAATTAATTTTTCAAATCTCACAGAAATTCAAGAAAAACCATTTTCAAAATATGGTCCAGAATAAATAATGAAGACATTCCTGACACAAAAATACTTTCTGTTATTCGGGCACTCTCCCGAACTTTTTGAATTGCTTGCTTTTCTTTTAAATTTTTAAATTTCCCACAAAAAGATTTGCCTAATTTTATACAACTGTATAATTATAATATTGTCTATTGATACTACTGTACAAATTAACTATCAATAAATTTCTTAATATTAAGTAGTCTGTAAGCCCTTAAATTAAGTCTGCCCATAATGCCTAGGATGATAGTGGCCTCTTGCATGCAAAACATTACTGAATCAGTGGAAACCTCAAATATCAATGTTTTGTTTCAAAAACTTCGAAAATTGACTGCTTTTCAAACCAATTTTGACCCCAAAATTGAACTCGTCCCCATTTTGAACTGCCAGGTAAACCCGGGTGTCGCCAGCCCATCTGTCCACGTCCCATGCAGGCGCCATGAAAACCCGTTGGTTTTTTTGATGCATAAGTGAACACTAACCCGCATCTCATTCAAACTTTTATGATTAAATTTTGTTGTGGGACGTGAAATAAGCTTACCATGGGCCCAAAGAAACTGCTATGGTCCCCATGGTAAAGAAAGTGAGAAACACCCTAGATGTGAAAAAGGAAATAATGGGGAAAACATTAGAGTGGTGTGAAAAATTGTTGTGTTGGGAAGATGTATGGGAAAAACAAATCGACCATCGTTTCTATGGAAGAAGACAAATCCAAAGGGAAACTGATGTTGCAAATGTGTTAAAGCAACAAAAAAGACCACAGACAATCGATCAGGTTGAGAAGTGTTGCTGGGGGTGGTCAAAAGGGTAAGAAATGGCAGGTTTTATGTTTCAGACGATTAATTTGTGAAAAGGGGAAGGAAATTGCTGCGATTTAAAGATTAAGGAGATTTGTCCAAGGGAATGAAAGTCCAAATGTTTGTGGAAAGTACCCCCATGAGGAAGCTGAAACAAGACTCTTGCAACAAATTCATGACAGACCATGTCCCATTTTAGGGGAAATTTTTAAAGACGTTCCAGAAAAAGAGGATGAAGACAGTTATTTTGTGAAACAGGGGTCCAGTGACTCTCAAGCGGTCAGTGGCATTTTAAAAAACAGAGAAGGAAGTAAACCCCGAAAAGGCTTTGATACCTTTAAAATTTATGGGAGGGATTCCCCCTTTCCCAAAAACTAACCCAACTCCCTCTCTCCTCCTTGGCTTTCCAAAATGCCATTACCATCTTCAATAAAGGCAAGTAAAAATGTTATTTTACACGTTTATTTAATTTCTTAATACATACATAATTGTACACTATATTGTTGTGTGGGATATAAAATATAATTAATCCTATAAAATGCATTTTTTTTTTGGTAAACCCTTTTGGGTTTCTGAATGGATTAATTGTATTTCATAAATTTCTTATGGAAAAATATTGCTTCGCTTTCCAAAATAGCTTCTGGAACGGATTTGTTCAAATTTGAGGTTCCATGTACATATCCAATGTATTAAGTTTTCAAAGAATAAATTGACTATGACTAATATCAACCATTCAGCCTCTATTAAACCAGCCAGTTGCAACGTATTGGACGCACAAAATGATTTGTTTACCTTGAAGTTGGGAAAAAATGGACATTTCCATACTTGAACTTAATTCCAGTCTTTTAGTCTGCAAATGATTTCAATCATCTCCATTCAAACTCTCAAACCCCGAGTGAAATGAAATTTAGCTTACAGAAACCTTAATTTTACAAAATTTTTCCATTGTATCAAATGAGGCCAAGAAACAGGACTATAAATAAATTTAAAACCATATGACGTGGGGTCAAACAAGAGTGGCTCGACTAATGCAAAAGGACCAACGGCGCTTTTGGCATCAAAAAATTGCTCTACCAATGCCGAAAACTTGTTTTAAAAACGCCTTTCGTCCGGATGTGTCCATGTGGCCAAGCGCGACTAGGGGGGCCCCGCCACTCCAAGATCATGCACCGCAAGTGTTTACAAGTCATTTCAGTCAATCCACTGTACCCGTAATGTATTTTATATCTTCCCGTGTTTTTAGGGGCTGTAACTGCTAAATAAGCCACCATGGCCCCCAAAAAGCTTCTATGTCAAGCTGTGTAAAAAGGGTGAGGGAAATTTCAATGGGAAAAGAAAAAAAAGATTTATTGAAAAATATGAAAGTGAGTTGCATGTCTGATTGGAAAGGCTATGAAAAAAACCCCATTCAACCATCACTATACTGGCTAACAGAAACCAATAAAAAAGTGTTGTTGTGAAAGGTCAAGTATGTTTTTAAAACGGGTTGCAAAAAATTTAAGAGGTGAGAGACTGTTGTGGTGTGGTAATAAAAAACAAAATTTTCAGGGTAGTGTTTCTCGGTCAAAAATTGTGAAAAGGCAAGCAGTTGCATGTGATTTCATTAAAAAAATGCTCAAATTTTTGTGATGATACTGGTGTTTAAGGCCAGCAAAGGTGGTTTGAGAGATTTAAGAAATCCCTAGTGGTAAACACAGTGTGATAAGGCATGGTGAGGCGCCAGTTCACACAAAAAACGGCTGAAAAATTTTGTGCAGGACTCCCAAGAAGTACATTGAGACTGAAAACTTAAAACCTGAACAAGTTTTAAAATTTTGGGTGAAACAGGCCCGTTTGGAAGAAAATGCCAAACAGGACCTACTTACCAGGATGAAAAACACTCCAGGACAGAAGCCTATGAAGACAGCTCACATTATGTTACACAGTAATGCTAGTGGGATTACAAAGTGAAACTTTGCTCATGTATCACTTGACACTCCCAGAGGTTCAAGAAAAAAAATATCGTCCCAAAGGGGAATTTGTGGTGAGAAAAAGATAAACAGTAAGGCTGAGACTAAGGAAATTTTCCTGGAATGGTTTATGGTGGTTTGACCCTACAGTGAAAAATTACTCCTGGAAAGAACTGTCACTCAAAATGCCTCCTGATAAAAGGACAATGAATCCTCTGCTCATCCTCACAATTTGCAAGAACAAATTGCACGGGACTTTAGCTTCAGAAAAGTTAAATTTTTGCCTCCCAAACAACTTTTCTTCCAGCCAGGGACCAGCAGGTCATTTTCAAACTTTTAAAAAACTTTTCACAAAAGGAGTGTTTCAAAGTGCTCTGAATGAGTCAGACACTCAATTGAAACCCCAAGGGGGTTTTGGTTTTAAGACAACTTAAAAATCCCCAGTTGCATAAATCTTACAGGTAAGATTGGGATGGAGTGACTGAGGCTTTGAACTTTGCTTTGGGGAAAAAATGTGGCCACAATGTGTACAAGAGGGGATTTTGAAGGGTTGTGGCTAACCCTCAAGAGCCATGGGTAGTTGGGAATCAATTGTGTCAAATTGGGGAGTCCATGGGGTTTGGGGGATTGTTCAAGGATGTGGAAGAGTTAGTGCAGAATGACATGAACTAACCATTGCAGGCTGCAAAGCTTGAGGCGCAACAGCAACAGTCACAGCTCGCCAATTGCTTTCAGGCAGGAGAAGAGAGATGGAGAAAGTTGCCTTCGTCAAGATTTAGGAAACGTGTACATGTTTACAAAGGTGCAAGCATTTATGGGGCGAATTTTATCCTGTCCCCAGCTGTTGCAAACCCTATTGGCAAAACGTACAATGAACTCTTGATCCATTTTAGGAAAATCCCAAGGGCCTGTGAGGAACAGAGCTCTCTCAACAGATATTTTTTCCCAACAGGATCCAGTGATTTCAACTGTCCTAGTGCATTTAAAAACCAAGAAGGGAGGTAACCAGCAAGGTTTGGTACATGAAGTCTTTATGGAAGGGGATTCCCCCTTTCCAACAATAGATCTCCCCTGCTGCTGGACATCTTATCAACATCTCAACAATAAAGGTAATGCATTTTAAATTATTGTTTAGTTTGCATGACCATTTATTTTGCAAAGGGAAGTTATAAAAGAGGACCCTCGAGTTTCGGCAGCCTCGACTTTCGTGAAATTCAACCTTTGGCGAGTTTTTTGGAAAATTTGGGCCCCGAGTTTCATGAAAATCATGTTTCAGTGACCGTCCGGAACATAGAACATAAGAAGAGGACATGCAAAGGCCTACTGACCCATTGGGGGAGCAGGTTCATTTTCTCCCCCCCCCCCATTAGACAAAGACTCACCCCGGATTTCAATGACCCACCCAGTCTGGTCCCCACTCAAGGATGGGCACTGTACCAGACCAGCAGGGACAAGCTAGTAGGTCCAACTCACACCACCCAACCCACTCATGTTTTTCTAACTATTTTTAAAATAAAACAACGTTTTGCCTCAATAACTGTACTCAGGAGTGTGTTCCACTCATCCACAACTCTATTACCAAACCAGCACTTTCCTACATCCTTCCTGAATTTGAATTTTTAAAACTTGAAACCATTGCTGCGGGTCCCTTTTGGGTGGAAATTTTCAGACACTATTTACATTCCCTTTATTTATTCCTGTTTTCCATTTATACACCTCATCATATCCCCCCTAATTCTATGCCTTTCAAGAGAGTGCAGATTCAGGGCCTTCAGTCTATCCCCTAGGGAAGATTTCTGATACATGGGATATCTTTGTCATCCTCCTTTGTACGTTTTCCAGAGCATTTATATCCATTCTGTAATACGGTGACCAGAACTGAGCAGCATAATCTAAATGAGGCCTAACCAAGGATATATAGAGTTGAAGAACAACCTGAGGACTTCTATTATTTATACTTCTAGACATGAAGCCAAGAATTCTGCTAGCTTTATTGCAAACACTAATGCACTGTTGTCTTGGTTTTAGGTTACTGCTAACCAGAACTCCTAATTCCTTTTCGCAATCAGTAGTATTAACCCTTTGACTGTTTCCGATGTGTAAATAGGTCTTACGAGCCAGTGTTTCTGATGTATTTATATGCATAAATTCTAGCAGCTTCAAATCAAGCAGGAGAAAGGTGGTAGGCCCACATGTGAGAGAATGGGTCTCCATGGTCAGTGTGCACCATATAAAAAAAATCGAGGAGCCAGTGGTGCATTGTGGGAATGCCATTTCAGTTGTCCTTTTTCAGCATGTCTAGGGGTTTAAGAATATGTGATTCCCAGCAAATCTGGGACTCTTCTCTTCCCAAGTGATGCTCTAACACAGAGGGGAAGTGTCAGTGAAGATCAGTTTCATGATTTGGAGGAGTTTGAACCAAAAGCAATGGAGAGGAGGAGGAGGGGGGGAGGGGGAGGAAGAGGAGGGGGAAAGAGGAGGGAGGAAGGGGAAGGGAGGAGGAGGAGGAAGGGGAGGGGGGAGGAAAGAGGAGGAGGAGGAGGGGAGGAAGAGGAGGGAGGGGAAGAGGAGGAGGAGGAAGAGGAGGAGGAGGGGGAGGAGGAGGAGGGAGGAGGAGGAGGAGGAGGAGGAGGAAGAGGGGGGGAAGAGGAAGAGGAGGAGGAGGGGGAGGAAGAGGAGGAGGAGGAGGAGGAAGAGGAGGAGGAGGAAGAAGAGGAAGAGGGGAGGGAGAAAGAAGAGGAAGAGGAGGAGGAAGAAGAGGAGGAGGAAGAGGGGGGGAAGAGGAGGAGGAGAAGAGGGGAGGAAGGGGGAAAAGAAGAGGGAGGAAGAGGGAGGAAGAGGAAGAGGAAGAGGAAGAGGAGGAGGAGGAGGAGGAGGAGGGGAGGAGGAGGAGGAGGAGGAAGAAGAAGAAGAAGAAAGAGAAGAAGAAGAAGAAAGAAGAAGAGAAAGAAGAAGGAAGAAAAAGGGAAGAAAGAAGAAGAAGAAGAAGAAAAATTGTAATAATATTGTTCCCTTGAAGCAAGAAAAAAAAAAGCCCACCCCATGACAGTGACAAGATAAGGGGGAGATAACATCTGATAAGAGCTGACTTTAATGAGATAAACGAGGGGTTTGAGTGATAAGGGAAAAAATTAGATGACCATCGCCCTCCCTTTGTTTTTGCTGGTAACAAAACATTTCTGTCTGTCTATTTGTCTGTCTGTCAAGACTCCCTGTCTATCCGTCTAGCTCTCTGTCTCAGAGAGAGCCACAAGGGCTGCCGTCATCACGTTTACTCACATTTTTCAAGCGAGTATAGCACTTTGTCTGGATTTCTTTGGGTTATCCTAGGTAATTTACACTTGTATACTTGTATTTATGTGTACCTGTGAGACAGAGAAGACAGACGATGAAAGAGAGACAGATTAAAAGATATAGAATGAGGGAGAAAGATAATTAGATAGAATGGAGGGGAAGCAGCATCCGACCCCATTGTTTTGACAGGCGGGAGGGGGAGTGAGTAATGAGACAATATGTCACTTTGACAGCTGCCGAAATCCTGACTCAAAACAAATTATAAGCCACACACTTGCACACAAGACAAGGAGGAGGAGAAGGAGAAGCAGGAGAAGGAGGAGAAGGAGAAGGAGGAGAAGGAGGAGAAGGAGAAGGAGGAGAAGGAGAAGGAGGAGAAGGAGGAGAAGGAGAAGGGAGAAGGAGGAGGAGGTGGAGGAGAAGGAGGAGGAGGAGGAGAAGAAGGAGGAGGAGAGAAGGAGGGAGGAGGAGGAGGGAAAGGGGAAGGAGAAGGAGGAGAAGAAGGAGGAGAAGGAGAAGGAGGAGAAGGAGAAGGAGGAGAAGGAGAAGGAGGGGGAGGAGGAGGAGGAGGAGGGGGAGGAGGAGGAGTAGGGAGGAGGAGAAGGAGAAGGAGGAGAAGGAGGAGAAGGAGAAGGAGAAGAAGGAGGGGAAGGAGAAGGAGGGAGAAGGAGGAGAAGGAGGAGAAGGAGGAAAAGGAGAAGGAGAAGGAGGAGAAGAGGGGGGTGGGGGGAAAGGGGAGGAGGGGAGAAAAAGGAGGAGGAGAAAAAGGGAGGAGGAGAAGGAAAAGGGGAGAAGGAGAAGGAGGAGAAAAAGGGGAGAAGGAGAAGAGGAGGGAAGGGAAGGAGGAGAAGGGGAGAGGGGAAAAGGAGGAGAAGGGGAAGGGGGAAAGGAGGGGGAGGAAAAGGGGAGGAGGTGGAGGAAAAGGAGGGGAGGGGAGAAGAAGGAGGGAAGGAAAAGGAGGGGGGAGGGGGGGAGGAGGAGGGGGGGGAGGAGGAGGAGGGGGGGAAGGAGGAGGAGGAGGAGAAGGGGAGGAGAAGGAGGGGGAAGAAGGAGAAGGAGGAAAAGAAGGAGAAGGAGGAGGGAGGGAAGGAGGAAAAGGGGGGAAAAGGAGGAGGAGAAGGGGGAGAAGGAGGAGGGAAGGAGAAGGGGAGGGGAGGTGGAGGGGGAAGGAAAGAGGAGGAGGAGGAGGGAAGGGGAGAGGAGAAGAAGCCACAAGACGCGTCATCGGGAAAGTGGAGGAAGGTGCCCCAAACGCCATTTACTGGGATAACTACAAAAACAAAACTGCCTGCTAATATGTAAAGATAATGTAACCAGTGTTTTAGTGTGAGAGTGTAAAACAACTGTGTATGACACCTGTTTTTTTTTGTGAGAGTGAAAAAAACACCACTGTGTTGACACCATGTTTTAGTGTGAGAGTGAAAAACACCCGGTGTATGACCCCATGTTTTATTGTGAGGTGTAAAAACCCCCTGTGTATACACCAGTTTTTGTGTGAGGAGTGTAAAAAACCACTGTGTAGGGACACCTTGTTTATGTGGGGTTTTTTAAAAACCACTGTGATGAACCCCATGTTTTAGTGTGAGATTTTGGGAAAAAACACCACTGTGTATGACACCATGTTTTATGTGTGAGAGTGTAAAACACCACTGTGTATGACACCATGTTTTATGTGTGAGAGTGTAAAACACCACTGTGTATGACACCATGTTTTATGTGTGAGAGTGTAAAACACCACTGTGTATGACATGTTTTATGTGTGAGAGTGTAAAACACCACTGTGTATGACACCATGTTTTGTGTGAGAGTGTAAAACACCACTGTGTATGACACCAAGTTTTATGTGTGAGAGTGTAAAACACCACTGTGTATGACATGTTTTATGTGTGAGAGTGTAAAACACCACTGTGTATGACAACATGTTTTATGTGTGAGTGTAAAACACCACTGTGTATGACATGTTTTATGTGTGAGAGTGTAAAACACCACTATGACACCACGTTTTATGTGTGAGTGTAAAACACCACTGTGTATGACACCATGTTTTATGTGTGAGGGTGTAAAACACCACTGTGTATGACACCATGTTTATGTGTGAGAGTGTTAAAACACCACTGTGTATGACACAATGTTTTATGTGTGAGAGTGTAAAACACCACTGTGTATGACACCATGTTTTATGTGTGAGAGTGTAAAACACCACTGTGTATGACACCATGTTTTATGTGTGAGAGTGTAAAACACCACTGTGTATGACACCATGTTTTATGTGTGAGGGTGTAAAACACCACTGTGTATGACATGTTTTATGTGTGAGAATGTAAAACACCACTGTGTTTATGACACCATGTTTATGTGTGAGAGTGTTAAAACACCATGTGTATGCACCACGTTTATGTGTGAGAGTTGTAAAACACCACTGTGTATGACACCATGTTTTATGTGTGAGAGTGTAAAACACCACTGTGTATGACACCATGTTTTATGTGTGAGAGTGTAAAACACCACTGTGTATGATATGTTTTATGTGTGAGAGTGTAAAACACCACTGTGTATGACACCATGTTTTATGTGTGAGAGTGTAAAACACCACTGTGTATGACACCATGTTTTATGTGTGAGAGTGTAAAACACCACTGAGTATGACACCATGTTTTATGTGTGAGAGTGTAAAACACCACTGTGTATAACACCATGTTTTATGTGTGAGAGTGTAAAACACCACTGTTTATGACACCATGTTTTATGTGTGAGGGTGTAAAACACCACTGTGTATGACACCATGTTTTATGTGTGAGGGTGTAAAACACCACTGTGTATGACACCATGTTTTATGTGTGAGAGTGTAAAACACCACTGTTTATGACACCATGTTTTATGTGTGAGAGTGTAAAACACCACTGTGTATGACACATGTTTTATGTGTGAGAGTGTTAAACACCACTGTGTATGACACCATGTTTTATGTGTGAGAGTGTAAAACACCACTGTGTATGACACCATGTTTTATGTGTGAGAGTGTAAAACACCATTGTGTATGACACCATGTTTTATGTGTGAGAGTGTAAAACACCACTGTGTATGACACCATGTTTTATGTGTAAGAGTGTAAAACACCACTGTGTATGACACCATGTTTTATGTGTGAGGAGTGTAAAACACCATTGTGTATGACACCATGTTTTATGTGTGAGAGTGTAAAACACCACTGTGTATGACACCATGTTTCACAGAGTTCCACAAGCTGCAGAACTTCTAGGAATATGTTCAGTGACTGTATATTGGTATATATATTATAGAACAATAGTAATAAAAAATCTTTTGTATTGTTTGTTTTTGTAAACAAGTTTTGTAAACAATATATTGATAATTATGTTTGTGTGCTTATTGTGTTGTATACAACGAGTGTATATATGTACATTGCACCTTACTTTGCTTATTGTATTTTATACAATGAGTGTATATATGTACATTGCACCTTACTTTGCTTATTGTATTTTATACAATGAGTGTATATATGTACATTGCACCTTACTTTGGTCTCACAGGCCACATAAGTTATGTGAAAAAATAAAATAGTGAAAAAAAACAACAAACCTTCAAATACAAGTAAACTAAAGTTTACCGATGGCAAAAAAAAATTTTTTAGACTAAAACACTCAGAAAAGTAATCTTAACATTTTCATAAGAAAAAATAATTTTTTTTTTCGAATATTTGGCGACATAGAATGCCAGTTTCAGAGAGGGGCCTGAAACAGTCAAAGGGTTAAGATCTACATTATTTAGTTTACATGTGGCATGGTTATTTAACTGTCCAACATTTAGAACTTTGCATTTGTCAATACAGTGGACCCCCGGTTAACAATATTTTTTCATTCCAGAAGTATGTTCAGGTGCAAGTACTGACCGAATTTGTTCCCATAAGGAATATTGTGAAGTAGATTAGTCCATTTCAGACCCCCAAACATACACGTACATACGCACTTGCATAAATACACTTACATAATTGGTTGCATTGGGAGGTGATTGTTAAGCTGGGGTCCACTGTATTAAACTGCATCTGCCACTTCTCCGACCATTGCATCAGTCTATTCAAATCATCCTGGAGTGCTCTAATGTTCTCATTAGAATGAATTGGATGGCCTATTTTGGTGTCATCAGCAAATTTGCTTATGTCGCTATTTATTCCCTCATCTATGTTGTTTATGTAAATTGTGAACAACAACAGGCCCAACACTGACCCCTGAGGAACACCACTTGTGACATTCCCCCATTCTGATTTCTCCCCATTTATGCAAAATCTCTCCCTGTCTATTTGTCAGCCATGCCTCTACCCAGGAAAAAAATTTCTCCTCCTATTCCGGGTGTGCCCTAAGTTTCCTCAATAGCCTCTGGTGTGGAACTTATCGAAAGCCTTACTGAAGTCCATATACACAATATCATATTCATTGCCATGATCTCCCTCCTCAAACACCTTATTTGGAAAGAAGTTGTAAATTCGTAAAGACAGGAACGCCCCTTTGTAAAACCGTGTTGAGAATCATTAATCAATCTGTGCCTGTCAAGATGGCTATGAATTGCTTCGGTAATTATTGATTCCATAAATTTTCCCACTATGGAGGTAATCCTTATTGGTCTATAGTTCAAAGCCAAGGACCTGTAACCTGCCATGTAAATAGGTATTACATTCGCCATTTTCCACTTATCAGGCACTATGCCAGTTTGTAGTGATATGTTCAAAAGATTAGCCAAAGGTATGCTAAGTTCCTCTTTACATTCCTTTAGCACCCTTGCAAACAGCTCATCAGGACCTGGGGATTTGTTACATTTTAGTCTCTCTATTTGTCTGAGGACCATGTCACTAGTTATCGCAATCGTACATAATTTATTATCATCCTGTTCTACGTAATCTATTATTTCAGGAATATCGCTAGTATTTTCCTGGGTGAAAACTGAGAGGAAATAGGTACAGTGTTCCTTCACTTTTCATAGTTCCCAGCAATCGTAAATTTCGCCAATCATAGCGGCATTTTCGTATGAACATGGAGTCGCTTTTCATAAGTTGACTAGCGAGTCATAATTCTTCCCGGACACGTACCCATGGCGTGAGCAGTGGCGGCAGCCAGTCTGGCATTGTTTACCAGGGAGCGAAGGTTCCCTCACGTGCTCCAGCAAAACATTTCATAATCCATTTATTTTAGTGCTTGCAAGCACTAAATAAGCTACCACGGCTCCAAAGAAAGCTCCTAGTGCCAAGCCTGTGGTAAAGGTGTTGCGGCCCCCTACCAAACTAGCGGTTATATGGTTAACCTGCCGGCTGGCAGTACCACTGGGTATGTCATCAAACCCAATGTGGGGACTGCTGAGCCGGCCTTAGAAGCATTATGTACCTGAGCACCTCATGGTACGCATCTAAGCAGTAGGTACCTGAACACCTAATGGTACACATCTACTGGCTTTAGAAGCAGTATGTACCTGAACACCTCACGGTACGCAGCTAAGCAGTATGTACCTGAACACCTCACAGTATGCAGCTAAGCATTAAGTACCTGAACACCTAACGGTACACATCTAAGCAGCAGGTACCTGAACACCTAATGGCACACATCTACTGGCAGTAGAGAGTATTCTACTGGCTTCTACTGAATTTAGAAGAAGTGCTCACCGCAGCTCACTGAGTCTGTTGGCCTCAGTTATTTGATGGCCGCATTCAGTGAGCTTGCAACATAGTGTGTGCTGCATCGGACCACCTTGCGGTGTGTCAACTGGTCTTGAAGGCGGTAGATAGTACTCACCAGACCATCTTATGGTGTACTTCTACCGGCCTTAGAGAGTATTTACAGGACTACCGGTGATGTCTGCGGACTCGCCGCCTACGCTGGTCAACTGTGGGCTGGAGTCATCGGATGCTGTTTAGTGGGACATTACATGAAGAAAAGGTTGGAGTGTTACACTGAACTGGGCTAGGACCGTAGTGTGACACTTCGGGAAGTATGATGGAGTGGAACACTGAGATATGCTACAGGACCATAGTGGAACACTGAGAAGAAAAGGGTGTCGTGTGACACTGAAGATGGTCAGGTTGTAGTGTACATTGAATAGTGTCATGTGACTGGCCTCGACAAAGATGCTATGCGGGTAGTGTGACGCAGAGAAAAGGGGGTGTAAAGTGTGAAGGGTTTCAAAAGTGGGGGTATTAAGGAGAAAAGGGTGTAAGTGACACGGGGGAAAAGAGCGTAAAAAGGGGGGAAAGTTAGTGAAAAATGCAGTTGTTTGTAAATTTTATTTTAAATGTTACTTAATTTATTATTTTAGCATAGATATAATATATATAGTGACACAGTGTGTAAAGAGAGTTGTCCCCTGTGTAGGGTTACGATTATTTTTATTATTTAAGTAAAATGTAATTATAATTTTATTGTAAACTGTATTATATAGATGTTTATTATTTCAAATCCCTCTAGACCAAAGAGTTGTTTTTATTTATTTAAAGAAAATTGATTTTAATGTGTGTTTTTTTTTCCCGAACTTTATTAAAAAATGAGTAAACCTACCTTTAAAAAATTTTTTTTTGAAATAAAAGGGGAAAATGATTGAATTTAAGAAAATTTCATGAAAAAATATGAAAGTGGTACAAGTTGGCCAAATGGCCAGGATGTAAAAAAAAAACCCTACACAACCTTTTTTTCCCATAGTGGCCAAGAAAAAGGAAATAAAGGACGCTGTTGTGCAAAGGGGGTAACTAGTGACAAAAATGAGATCACCAGTTCGAAGAGGTTGAGAAGTTTTATTGGGTTTTGGGATAAATGAGAAAAAATTTAGCAGGAGATTTCTTATGACTTCGATTATTTGTGAAAGGCTAGGAGTTGCTGACGTTTGGGTAAAGAAAATGCCTGCAAATGTGATGTGAGTGAATTTAAGGCCAGAAAAGGGCTGGTTTGAGAGTTTAAGAATGACGGCATACACAGTGGGGTTTTGGGGGATGGTGAGGTTTCCGTTCGGCCCACTAGGCGGCTGAAAAATTGTGCATAAAATTCCCAGGAGAAAATAGGGGGAAAGGCCCGAAACTGAAAAAGGGTTTAAATTTGTGAAAAAAACGGCTTTTGGGAAAGAAAAATCCCAAAAGAGGCTTTCATTACACAAGAGGAAAAGGAAAATGCCAGGACACCCTATAAAAGACGGCAGATGCAAATTTTTGCGCTAAGCTAGGGGGATTTAAAAAGTGAAGCCATTGCTAGTGTACCTTTCTAAAAATCCCAGAGCGTTCAGGAAAAACAATTTTATGAAGAATAAAAATTGTGGTGTTTGGAAATCTATAGTAAGGCATGGGTACGGGGGAAAATTTTTCGTCGAGTGGTTCAATGAAGTGTTTGGCCTGGGGAAGGAGTATCTCTGGTAACGAAACGGATCTCAAGTGCCTGTAAAAAGGAAAAGCACTCTCATTCCAAAACTTGGATGCCCAAAAATTTTTGGAAGTTTGGGTTCACCCAAGAAATTTTCTTGCCCCCAAATACCACTCCTCCCCTCCAGCCCAGGACCAGCAGGTCTTGCAAACTTTAAAAAACTTCAAAAAGCAATGTTTACGGTGCTTGATTGTGCCACAGATACTCACTTGCCCCTAAGGGAATTTTGGAGAGAACACTTCAGCATCCCCCCTTTGAAAAACACTTAGGTATGGCTTGGGAGGGAGTGAACCAGGACTTTGACTCGCTTGGAGAAAATTTGGCTTTGTTGTGTTGACAAGACGGATTATGAAGGGTTTGGGATGACCCCCAAAGAGGTATGTCGCTGAAAATCAATTGTGGCCTGGGGGAGTTCCCTGGGGTTGGATGTGAGTTTGGGGTGTGGAAGAATTGGTGGAAAGACCACAATGAAAAAGTCACTACTGAGGGGGTGCAAAAGGTTTCAGCAGGAAGAGAACACATGCGCTCGAATTTGCTGCAAGGAGGAGGAAAAAGGGGGTGGAAAAATGGTGCCTTTTTCGAATTAAAGAGATTTTTACTTGTGGGGTAGATAGAAAGTTTATGGGGAAAAAAATCACCCTAACAAGGTTTGTTGCAGCCCATGTTGGAACATGTCATTGAAAAGTTTGGGCCTTTTAGGGAAATGTTAAAGAGATGCCCGAAACAGAGCTTCTCCACGTTATTTTGTGGAAGGACCCATTGACTTCAAGGTGGTCCTGTGGCATGAAAAAAAGAGAAGCAAGAAAACCCCCGAAAAGCAATTGGTACCCGGATGTTGCTGGAAAGGGGATTCCCCCTTCCCCAAAATATAAAAAAATCCCCTCTTCTCTTCCCCGTTCCCCTACACTAAGAAGAATCTTAAAAAAAGGGAAGTGTTTGCGTTAAGTTTCATTTATCATTTCCATGTATTGTTTATGTACTTATGTTTTTTGGTAAATTTTTTTTTTGTTTTTTTATTTGGGTGTCAGGAACGGATTAATTTTATTTTTTATTATTTCTTATGGGGAAAATTGATTTGTAAATCGTAAATTTCGTTTTTTAGTAACGATCAGGAAGGATTAATTAAGAAAAAGAGGGGCCATGTATTTAGAATTTCCACAATTTATCCCTGTCAGGTGTGACCCCGAGTTATCTTTAAATGGGCGTTTTTTTCCCTAATTTACTTCTGTAAACCTGAAAGAAATCTTTTGGGTTAGTCTTTGAAACCCTTGCGCCTTGCCCCATAATCTGTTTTTGTTTTCTAAATTCCCTTTTTTCATTTCTTCTTTTTTGAATATACTGATTTCTTAAGTCATCCCCCCTTTTTGTTTTGCCTATAATGCCTCTTTTTGGCCAAAGAGTGTTTTAATCTATTGTTCATCATTTTGGGGTCATTTTTGTTAGATCTAATTTCCCTACTTGGAAAAAAAAGTTGTCCCGGGCAGTAGACCATGCCTGAAAAAAGTCATATTGGAACCCCAAAATTACCTACCTGACCCCCTAGTTAGGGAAACCCTTTTAGCCCAAAGTAATTTTTCAGTCCATGAAGTTGGCCCAAACGAAAAATTGGAAGATTTGATTGCAGTTTTTTGGGTTATTCCTGATATATGAAACTAAGTGATTTTTGATCACTTTTCCCAAGCTCTCATTAAAATAAAGTATTAAAAAGTGAAACTTTTTTTGGCAAGAAAACCAAATCAAGCATTGTTTCCTTAGTTGATTTGCAAACCCGTTCTAAAAATCAATCCTGAAACCCTATCAAGAAAATCACTAGATCAAAATTTCCCGTTTAAAATTGTTCCAATCAATTTGTCTAAAGTTAAAAATTCCATTTCACAACATTTTCATTCTAGATGCCCACGAATTTTTTTCCCATAAAAGCTTACTGCACTCCCTTTTAAGGTTTGGGGGCTATAAAACACACCCAAAATTAATTTTTCCGATCTCGAGAAAAAGAAGCCAAACCCTTCCCTTTTTCGTGTTTCTAAACTTTTATGTCTAAAAAAACAATTTAAATTTTTCTGAAAATACATCACCACACCCCACCCCTTCCCGTTGACCCTATCACGGGGGAATAGTTTATAACCCTAATGTTTTTCAGAAAGCATTTTCTACTTCAGGTTGAACCCGGTCTCGTTATAACAATAATATCTATATTACCTCACTTGTAAGTAATTTTAGCTCATCTATCTTATTTCTTGATTACTTTTGCTAGTAAAACCCTAAAGGGGCTAGTCACCCTTGCCTCTTGTCTCTCTTTGTTGATCAATTGATTTGCCATTACAGAATTTATTTTTTATATTGGTTTTTAAAAAATATCCCCGAGGGATCCCGGTAATAACTGTTTTTTAACCCCAAGCTCGCCTGTTTTTTCCACAAAAACCCTACTCTATATTTAGTTAAAATTCCTGACGTCTTATCCCTCTCAATTTTTAAATTGGCTATGCAACCACTCCATCCCGGAGATGAAACCCCCTCCCTTGCATTCAAATTGTTTGCCAAAAAAGGTCCTAAACATACCCCCGGCCGGGATTGAAACCCCGTCTAGAGTCTCAAAACTCCCGCCCCTTTCCCTTAGCCACTAGACCAGCTAGCCACAATAAGATTCATCCAACTAGGTATATTTGTACACCATAGGAAAGTTAGCACAGGCACCTCTGTGACCACAAATGCAAGTTTTTACAGACGAATCTCCAGCTAGCCTGGCCGTGACGAACTCTAGCTCAAGTCCTTCACTGCCGTCAACATGACTTAAGAAATCGTAATGACACGATTGCAAATAAACCATACCCCCGGCCGGGATTGAACCCGCGGTCATAGAGTCTCAAAACTCAAGCCCGTCACGTTAGCCACTAGACCAGCTAGCCACAATAAGATTCATCCAACTAGGTATATTTCTACACCATAGGAAAGTTAGCACAGGCACCTCTGTGACCACAAATGCAAGTTTTTACAGACGAATCTCCAGCTAGCGTGGCCGTGATGAACTCTAGCTCAAGGGCCCTTCACTGCCGTCAACATGACTTAAGAAATCGTAATGACACGATTGCAAATAAACCATACCCCCGGCCGGGATTGAACCCGCGGTCATAGAGTCTCAAAACTCCAGCCCGTCGCGTTAGCCACTAGACCAGCTAGCCACAATAAGATTCATCCAACTAGGTATATTTCTACAGCATAGGAAAGTTAGCACAGGCACCTCTGTGACCACAAATGCAAGTTTTTACAGACGAATCTCCAGCTAGCGTGGGCCCTGACGAACTCTAGCTCAAGTCCCTTCACTGCCGTCAACATGACTTAAGAAATCGTAATGACACGATTGCAAATAAACCATACCCCCAGCCGGGATTGAACCCGCGGTCATAGAGTCTCAAAACTCCAGCCCGTCATTACGATTTCTTAAGTCATGTTGACGGCAGTGAAGGGACTTGAGCTAGAGTTCGTCACGGCCACGCTAGCTGGAGATTCGTCTGTAAAAACTTGCATTTGTGGTCACAGAGGTGCCTGTGCTAACTTTCCTATGGTGTAGAAATATACCTAGTTGGATGAATCTTATTGTGGCTAGCTGGTCTAGTGGCTAACGTGACGGGCTGGAGTTTTGAGACTCTATGACCGCGGGTTCAATCCCGGCCGGGGGTATGGTTTATTTGCAATCGTGTCATTACGATTTCTTAAGTCAAAAGGTCCTAGTTATCAATGAATGGGATTGCAAGTTCTTTGCAGTATCTGTCTAGCCAGCAATTTATACCAATTGCCCTAGACATCCATTCATTGTCCACTCCCTTTCTAGGCAAGATGCTACATATGACTTGAGATCCCTCCCTTAGACCTAACTACTTCTATGGCTGACCTGTACTTATCGAGCAACTCCTCTCTCCTGCCCTTCCCAATGTCATTACCCCCAGCACTAAGACAGATAATGGCTTGCCCCCTTACTGCCATAATATTACCCAAACCTGTTGACTATGCATAACACCATTCCTGGAAGACACACCTCTTCTGACCTTTCTGTCTCTGCTCAAAAGCCGGTCCATATATCTTACCTATGAATGCCTACTGGACCCCCGGTTCACGATGCTATCGGTATCCCATAAATCCGGTAACCGATGATTATATAGCAGAAAAATTGCCTCGCTTTCCCATACAAAACCCGGTAGCATTGGTTTATACGAGACTGCCATGGTGGTCTGAACTGCCCCTTGTGGCCAGTGTTTACAACCGCCAGTGTGGCGCATCTAAGGATACATTAGTACATTCCTATATCCATATTATCACTGTTTTTTGGTGCCTGTTTTTTCAAATAATCACCTTGGGCCCAAAGAAAGCTCCCCGTGCCAAACCCCTTTGAACCCAAAGGGGGCTAACGACTGTTGAAATGAAAAAAGGAAAAAATTCAAAATACAAAAGTGGAGTGCGTGGTCGGGGGGTCAGGTTGTTAGTGAACCCCCCAAACAAAATCTCTACTTTTGTGAGAAGAGAATGGGAATCAAGGAACGTTCTTGCAAAAAGGTGCAACTGTGATTAGAAACAGCGACCCCAAGCATTAAAAATGTTTAGAGATGTTATTGGGGTGGTAAATGAAAAACAGGAAAATGGGTCAGGGGGGAAAAGGGCATTGGTGGAAAGATGATGAAAAGGTAGTAAAGGGAGAAAAAGTTAGCATATGAAAGTTTTTAAAAAGAGAAAATGATCAAGAGGAAGAGTATATGGAGAAAAAGGAGAAGTTAAAAGGTGGGGGTGAAGCAATGTTAAAAAAAGAGCAAATAGGAGTGGGTGAGATGTTATAAACCAAATTTTGTTGAAAAAAGAAAAAGTTTTGGAGTGAGATTAAAAAAGTTAAGAAAGCCAGAGAACAAATGGGTTTGAGTTAAAAAAAGGGAGGAGAGTTATTAAATGGAGATTTTGAGGTATTGGGAAGTGGAAAAGGGAATATTTTGAGGAATTGTTAAATGTTGATGAAGATAGGGAAGCTGTGATTTCGTGTATAGGGCAAGGAGGAATAACATCTTGTAGGAGTGAGGAAGAGCCAGTTGTGAGTGTGGGGGAAGTTCGTGGGCAGTAGGTAAAATGAAAGGGGGTAAGGCAGCCGGGATTGATGGGATAAAGATAGAAATGTTAAAAGCAGGTGGGGATATAGTTTTGGAGTGGTTGGTGCAATTATTTAATAAATGTATGGAAGAGGGTAAGGTACCTAGGGATTGGCAGAGAGCATGCATAGTTCCTTTGTATAAAGGCAAAGGGGATAAAAGAGAGTGCAAAAATTATAGGGGGATAAGTCTGTTGAGTGTACCTGGTAAAGTGTATGGTAGAGTTATAATTGAAAGAATTAAGAGTAAGACGGAGAATAGGATAGCAGATGAACAAGGAGGCTTTAGGAAAGGTAGGGGGTGTGTGGACCAGGTGTTTACAGTGAAACATATAAGTGAACAGTATTTAGATAAGGCTAAAGAGGTCTTTGTGGCATTTATGGATTTGGAAAAGGCGTATGACAGGGTGGATAGGGGGGCAATGTGGCAGATGTTGCAAGTGTATGGTGTAGGAGGTAGGTTACTGAAAGCAGTGAAGAGTTTTTTACGAGGATAGTGAGGCTCAAGTTAGAGTATGTAGGAAAGAGGGAAATTTTTTCCCAGTAAAAGTAGGCCTTAGACAAGGATGTGTGATGTCACCGTGGTTGTTTAATATATTTATAGATGGGGTTGTAAGAGAAGTAAATGCGAGGGTCTTGGCAAGAGGCGTGGAGTTAAAAGATAAAGAATCACACACAAAGTGGGAGTTGTCACAGCTGCTTTTTGCTGATGACACTGTGCTCTTGGGAGATTCTGAAGAGAAGTTGCAGAGATTGGTGGATGAATTTGGTAGGGTGTGCAAAAGAAGAAAATTAAAGGTGAATACAGGAAAGAGTAAGGTTATGAGGATAACAAAAAGATTAGGTGATGAAAGATTGAATATCAGATTGGAGGGAGAGAGTATGGAGGAGGTGAACGTATTCAGATATTTGGGAGTGGACGTGTCAGCGGATGGGTCTATGAAAGATGAGGTGAATCATAGAATTGATGAGGGAAAAAGAGTGAGTGGTGCACTTAGGAGTTTGTGGAGACAAAGAACTTTGTCCTTGGAGGAAAAGAGGGGAATGTATGAGAGTATATTTTTTACCAACGCTTTTATATAAAAAAGCGGCAGCGGCAGCGGCCAGCGGCAGAACGGTATCCTACCAGCTCTTCTTTCTCAAAAAAACATCGCCCATCAAAACTTGTGATGGCCTAAGTGAAAAGTTCAACTACATGAACCCACGTAGACCACAACATGACCAAGAATATAAGAATGTAACCAAATCTTGACAAAATTAGAAGATCTAAGGAAGACAGCCCTGCTAACCCAAACACGGGCCTCCGCTGCCAGACAACCACTTAACCCAAGCTCCGAGAAAACAAGCCTTCTCCTCCATTGCTCACAGTATCTACTTCAGTGATACTATGAAAGGATATCGCAGAAAGACACAACACCAGTAATAAAAGAATAACAGCAAGGACCCTAGAACTCAATTGTCTACCCAGCAGGACCCCAAAGTGTATCATCAACCCCTCTCTCCGCCGCCACCCAAGGAACAACAACAACAACAACAACAAACATGGCTGACTCCCCCTCCAACTCCACTCCCTTCAAAGGATTCATCCATGATAACTCAGGTACGATTTTTCCTGACAATATCAAGGACTACATCGTTGCTCTAGAAAATGAAATCAAAGATATCAAAGCAGCACTCGAGCGACGAGATTCCAAGATAACCAACCTCGAGAATAAGATCCAAAACCTTGAAGAGAAGATTACATCGGGAAGTGTTGATACAGAAAATACTCTAAAAGCAGCTATAGCCAGTCACACTGAACAAATAACAACAATAAATATGAAGGTTGAAGAAGCAATCAAGGACTGGAATCTGAACATGCACACTCGACTAAATAAAATACCTTGATTTCCAAGACGACAAAAATGAACAAGATAAGTTGTCTGATGCAGTTAAAATTTAAACAGTCCACACATTCCTAGTGACATAACACAAGCACAGTGCAAAAAAAACTGCTATCAGGATAATACAGAACCCGTACAAGTCATCGTGCAAAACAATGAAATAAAAGAAACGCGTTGTTAGGAAAACCAGGAAGTAAACACAGTATAATGATCCGACTTCATTCTTTACGATAAAAGAAAGGACCTAATTAAATCAGCAATTACAATGAAAAATGGAGTGTACATAAATGAGTGTTAACAAAAAAAGTCAAAACCTTTTCTGTTCAGGCTGAGAAACTTAAACAGGAAAACAAAATACATCAGTGTTTCACGCGAGTTTGGGAAATACTAGTAAGGAAAACATCAACAGGACAACAATATACCTCTCAAACGAACATGTTTTCTCTACCTTCCTTAGAAAAGCTGACATTTCTGTAACAGATTAAAATAAGTGCCCTTAATACTATATACGTGTGGTGCATATAGTGTACGTTACTATATATTGTACATTATTATTTTTATTTTTTTTCATCACTAGTTTAATGCCAACTACCTCCAATTACTCTATAACTTTCTTACTGCTATTAATTGCTCATAATTTTAAATTAAAAGTCAAATCTTACTCCAAATTAATAATATTCATTTTTCTTACCTGTCCATTTAATTTTGTTTATCACTACTTGTTTTTTTAGTCACTTTACATTGTATATTCAATTGTGTATATTCCAATTACTTTTTGCAAGTACCAAAACTATCTTTTGCTAGCTAGTACCAACTACCTCATTTTTTTTACTTTTATTGTGCAATAAACTGCTCAATTTATCTAATATTACAAATCAGATCTTACTCCTAAACCAATATTATTTCATAGTGACCATCTGTCCATTTAACTTTTTACCATTACTTAATTTTAGTCCCTTATATATTTTCTCCTTTATTTTAGCTTTATATAACTACCCTAGCTTATACATTCACAATTGTTAAAATAATCAAGGTGCTATTCTCAGGTGTTTAAAGTAGAACAAGTTCACAATTTTGGCATTATATTCCAAAGCTCATTTATTTTATAGTACTACCTACTATCATATTCCCAAGCTCCATTATTTGATCATCACTTTATTTGTACTAGTCCCTTTTATATTGTCTCCTTTATTTTAGCTTAAAAAAAAAAAAAAAAAAAAAAAAAATACCTTAGCTCATTATTTTACATTTGTTAAATAATCAGGTGCTATTTTTTAGCTTAAGACTATTTACTTTGTTTTATACTTAATTCTAACTATAGATTCACTACAAATCTTATGATTAAAAGCATTGATCCAGATACCAACCTCTTATTTAATGATTAAATGAATCAAACAGTTACTGTAATTACTACACTGCGAACAATCAAAGGCACTTCTCAGTGCCAACAACAACATAACTATCTTTAACTACAATATCAGATCTTTAAGCAAGCATTACGATGACCTCATAGCATTACTAAATTCCTTACATGCAAATATGTCCATCATTACACTAATGAAACCTGGCTAAAGCCTGATACTACAGATGTCTATACCATTCCTGGTTACACAGCCATACACAACTGTGGCCCGGGACCAACAAGGGGGTGGCACACCCATATACTACTCAGACCAACTAGAATGTATCACTAATACTTGCACAAGAGATGAACATGGGGAAATTATAATAGCCAAATTCAAATCAAATACCTACAAAAACCTCTCACATTGATAAACTTTCTACAGAGTTCCAGTCAAACATTAGCCAATTTAGTAAAAACCTAGGAAGTATGATAACTGATGCACGCATGAACAAAGATCACTTACTACTCTCAGGTGACTTCAAAAAATAAATCTCCTGCAAGACCAGGACCCACACGTTACTGAATTCACAAACAAATGAGTAACTGTATTTTTGCTACCAACAGTAACAAACCTACAAGAGTTACAGAGACTAGTGTTTCCCTACTTGACCACATCTGGACCAACACCATATCCCCTTAAAATCAGGCATAATTACAGATAATACCACAGACCACTACCCTACTTTCCTCATAACAACTCTTTGGTAAATTTCCCCAAGACACTACTAAAGTCACCTTCAGACTTTCACAATGAGGCGCCATTAATAACTTCACAAACAGCATTAGCAAACATTGATTGGCACACTGAGCTAGAAATCAATACAGATATTGACGAATGTATTAATAATTTTCTAAAAAAGACTCAATACCTCTATAACAAGCACTGCCCCAAAAAAACTAAGCAGATGGGCAGCTAAGAGACTGAACAGTCCCTGGCTAACACCCAGCATTCTCAAATCCATAAATACAAAACACCAATATGAAAAACAGTACAGAATGGGTCACATAACCCGAGACCAAACAAAACGTTACTCGTCAATCCTAACCAGCCCGATAAGAAGGGGGCCCAAAAAAATTGTATTATGAGAACAGATTATCCAACTTACGAGGTGATATAAAAAAAGACCTGGAAAAAACCCCATCAGAAATTCTGGGAAAAAAAAAAGATATCACGAAATAGCGAAATAAAAATTTTGCAAAATCAGATGAACCCAACTCCCACCAACAGAAACAGCAAACAGGGCTCAATGATTTCTTCTCCACTATAGGACAAAAACCTTGCCCCAAAAAAATCCCCAAACTCAGATACCCCACCAAATGACTACCTCACCGGCAACTACCCGAACACACTGTTCCAGCCCCGACTAACCATACGAAAATCTCCCTTATTATCAACGCACTAAAAAAACAAGGCAGGAGATTTAATACCTTACCACCCTTTTTATACAAAAAAGTGTCACAAGTGCTATCACCAATCATTGCAACACTCTTTAACAAACCATTGAATCCTCCACCTTCCTTTCAGTTTCTCAAAATAGCAAGGGTCACCCCGATCCACAAAGGAGGAGACCAAACAGAGTTGAAAAACTATAGGCCAATATCCAAAATTACACCCTCTCTCAAAAATCTTCGAAAAATTTAATTCATAAACGAATCTACTCCTACCTTATCTCCCAAAACATACTCAACCCCTGCCAATTTGGATTCAGGCCTAATAAAAATACTAAAGATGCTATTATACACATGCTAGAACATATATACACTGCAATAGAGAAAAAAGAAGTCCCACTGGGGATCTTCATTGACTTACGTAAAGCTTTTGATACAGTTGACCATGGGCTTGCTCCACGTAAAATTATCACCCCTATGGTATAGAGGCACTCCCTCAACTACCTTTAAGTCATAAACCCCAGCAACAGAAGCCAATATGTGTACGCAAATGGGGCAAAACTCTTCTGCACAACCAATTACAGTTGGTGTCCCACAGGGAAGTGTCCTTGGCCCTCTTCTCTTTCTCCTATACATTTAAATGACCTACCAAATGCTTCTCAATTACTCAAACCCACACATATTTGCTGATGACACAACTATCGTCTTCTCCCACCCGAGCCCAGTCACGCTAGCCCAAAACTGTAAATACCGAATTACAGAAAATATTACCTGGATGAGTACTAACAAACTTACACTTTAAAAATTGACAAAAAACCCACTTCATTCAGTTTGGTAACAGAGCTACAGATGTCCCTCTTAACATAATGATAAACGGATCACCTATCACAAAGCTAACAGAGGGAAAATTCTTAGGAATCCACCTTGATAATAGACCTCAAATTTTCATACACATATACAACAAATTTCTAAGAAAATTTCCAAGACTGTAGGCATACTATCGAAGATCGGTACTATGCTCCACAGTCAGCCCTCCTGGCCCTATATCACTCTCTTATTTACCCTATCTCACCTATGGAATTTGTGCATGGGGCTCAACAACAAGTAACCATCTCAGACCACTAATTACCCAACAAAAGGCTGCAGTTTTGAATGATAACAAATTCTCACTACAGGCAGCACACTCCACCAATATCAATACACTCAACCTACTCACCATACAAAACATCCATACTTTTTACTGCACCTATTACCATAATAGAACACTCAACTCTGATATTAACCCTCCCCTCAAACATCTCCTTGCCAACCTCAACAGAACACATGACCATAACACAAGGCACAGATCACTCTTTGATATTCCTCGTGTCCATCTCACGCTATGCAAAAACTCAATGCACATAAAAGGGGCCCCAAAATCTGGAATTCATTACCTGTTAATATAAAAGAAACACTACCTGTTTATAAATTCAAGTCTCTTCTCAAAGATCACTTTTCTCACCCAAAACCAAATAAATACTGAATAAAATGAACCTTATAAAATTGTATATCTTAAATGTTTTTCACAATATATCACATAAATGTTAAAACCTAAATCCCAATCTAACTTTATTATTTTTTAAATTCACTACCTAACAGAATACTCCATTCTACTGAATTTACAACAATGCATGCAACCATATGACCTGTCTTTGTAATACTCACTTGTGCTTTATAGTAATCAGTTTACATTAATGTTTTTCACTTTATTTTCATCATTGCTTAGTTAATCTTAAATTAATTTTAAGCCAGCCCGTAATGCTATGGCATAGTATAAGTGGCTTTGGCATGCTGCTCTTATCTGTATTTTTTTTTGTACCTCTGTAAGTGTGCTCAAATTATAAATAAATAAATAAATAAATAAATATGGGTGTGAAGCGTGGGTGATGAATGTTGCAGCGAGGAGAAGGCTGGAGGCAGTGGAATGTCATGTCTGAGGGCAATTTTGGTTGTGAATATAATGCAGAGAATTCGTAGTTTAGAATTAGGAGGGAGGTGCGGGATTACCAAAACTGTTGTCCAGAGGGCTGAGGAAGGGTTGTTGAGGTGGTTCGGACATGTAGAGAGAATGGAGCGAAACAGAATGACTTCAAGAGTGTATCAAATCTGTAGTGGAAGGAAGGCGGGGTAGGGGGCGGCCTAGGGAAGGGTTGGAGGGAGGGGTTTAAAAGGGGGTTTTGTGTGCGAGGGGCTTGGACTTCCAGCAGGCATGCGTGGGGCGTGTTTGATGGAGTGAATGGAGACAAATGGTTTTTAATACTTGACGTGCTGTTGGAGTGTGAGCAAAGTAACATTTATGAAGGGATTCAGGGAAACCGGCAGGCCGGACTTGAGTCCTGGAGATGGGAAGTACAGTGCCTGCACTCTGAAGGAGGGGTGTTAATGTTGCAGTTTAAAAACTGTAGTGTAAAGCACCCTTCTGGCAAGACAGTGATGGAGTGAATGATGGTGAAAGTTTTTCTTTTTCGGGCCACCCTGCCTTGGTGGGAATCGGCCGGTGTGATAATAAAAAAAATAAAATATAATAAATGAAAAACAGATAGCAGGAGATAGCATCTCTCAAGCAATCATTTGTGAAAAGGCTAGGCAGTTGCATGACGATTTGGTAAAAAATTGCCTGCAACTAGTGGTGATTTGAGTGAATTTAAAGCCAGCAAAGGTTGGTTTGAAAGATTTAAGAATCGTAGTGGTATACATAGTGTGATTAGGCATGGTGAGACTGCCAGTTATGTTGTGCGATAGAAGTCCAGTGACTCTCAACCTGGTCCTAGTGGCATTAAAAGAAGAAGGGAAGTAACCCAGGAAAAGGACTTGCTACCTCAAGTCCTAATGGAGGGGGATTACCCTTCTAAATGCTAACACCATCCACACTCTCCCCTCCTCCCATCCCATCAATCATCACCAGATCTTCATTAAAGGTAAGTGTCAATTATTCTTTCGTTATTTATTGTTATTTATTGTTATTGATGTTGTTGTAATTACTATTCTATTGCATTAAACTTAATATTTCATGTGGTAAAAGTTTTTTTTTTCATACTTCTGGGTGTCTTGCACGGATTAATTTGATTTCCATTTTTTCTTATGGGGAAAATTGATTTGCTTTCCGATATTTTTGGTTTACGATGAGTTCTCAGGAACGGATTAGTATCGCAAACCGGGGGTCCACTGTACTATTAAAATATTCTTACCTTGATTAGCAGGGGAATCAGTGGTACCTTCAACCTCACTAACCATTGAAGTACACTCGTCTTGAAGAACAGAGAATCGATTTCCTACCTTCACATCTTCTCTATTAACTCTCCTCATCTTCCTTCTTCCTGAACTGTGAACCACTTGCCACTTAAAGCTGCTGCCACTATCACTGCTGGTGACCATTCCTACCTTACCAGCTAAATCCTTCTCACACTCGCTCCAAAACTCATCTATGCGAAGCTTCAGCTTCCTATTTTCCTCCTGAAGAAGTAGAATCTCCTTCTTCAACACATGAACCTGGGATTCTAAAGCACTACAACAAGCCATGGTATGGGTAACAGCCCACACTAACTCCCAAAAGCTTAGCGGTATGACCGCACTTGACCACTGACCTCAGCGTCACCGTGCACACAAAGCCAGTCACCCATGCCATTCACGCTCAGTGTGCCATTGTTTACCAACACGTGACCATCACCCCGCGGGTTCATACATAATAATCCATTGTTGTTTGTGATTACAACTGCTAAATACATCACCAATGGCCCAAGGAAAGCTAGTGCAAGACCTTTGGTAAAGAAGGTGAGGAACATGATCGAATTCAAGAAGGAAATCATTGAAAAATATGAGAGTTGAGAGCATGTTACAGAGCTTGCCAGGATGTATGGCAAGCCCAATTCAACCATCACTTCAATCATAAGAACATAAGAACATAAGAAAGGAGGAACACTGCAGGAGGCCTGCTGGCCCATACTAGGCAGGTCCTTTACAATTCATCCCACTAACAAAACATTTGCCCAACCCAATTTTCAATGCCACCCAAGAAATAAGCTCTGATGTGCAAGTCCCACTCAAATCCAACCCCTCCCACTCATGTACTTATCCAACCTAGATTTGAAACTACCCAAAGTCCCAGCCTCAATAACCCAACTAGGTAGACTGTTCCACTCATCAACTACCCTATTTCCAAACCAATACTTTCCTATTTTCCCTTTTTAAATCTAAACTTACCTAATTTAAATCCATTACTGCGCGTTTCTCTTGGAGAGCA
>NC_069475.1:22019328-22065504 GCF_026875155.1 Cherax quadricarinatus | reverse complement strand
TTTCCACTCAATTTTTGTACTTTTTTCCAGACTACGCTCATAGAGGAAGCAGAGATGATGGTGGAGACATAATCTCACCAGCAAGTGTGTTTAGCGTCACGGATGGCACGGCGAGTGATCGCACGGTTCTGCTTAAAATTAAGAAGTTTCTCCATAGTTCTATTGTACCTGTACCTGCCCCACACAGAGTGCTTCAAACGCACTGCACGAGCACAAGCAGGAGACCACCAAGGCACGCATTTCTGAGAATCCCTGCCCGAACTTTGGGATATAGAATGAGAAGCTGCAGTTAAAAAGGAGGACGAGGAGAGGTGTAAAAGCTCCTCAATGGAGGACAAAGCAGGAACCTCACTAAAAACAGTCAGTTGCAAGTAAAGGTTCCAATTTGCCTGATCAAATTGCCAGAGTGGGTTACGAAGAGGTGGTGAATATGAAGGGGAAGTAAGAATGATTGGGAAATGATTGCTGTCATGTAAATCCAGGATAACAGACCAGGTGAAGTCTAATGCGGTGGAGGAAGAGCAGACTGAGAGATCGATGCAAGAGAGAGTGTGAGTCCAAGGATCAAAATGGGTGTGAGTACATGTATTTAAAACATGGAGGGGGTGGGCAGCAAGAAAAGCCTCCAACTGAATGCCACCGGAATCACAGTGAGACCCCCCAGAGGAAATGATGAGCATTAAATTCGCTAAGTAACAGAAGTGGTGGTGGTAATGACGAAACAAGAAAGGCAGTATCCAGGACAGATAATGCCCGAGAAGGAGAGAGATATAAAGAACAGAGTGTATACCACCTATGCAAGTGAATATGGGCTGCTGTGTAATGCAGTGAAGTACGAACAAATAGCTGATGGTACGGAATATCAGTGCATAGAAGAAGGGCACTTTCATTAAAGGTCCCATCTGGAAAAGGATCTGAGGAATACAATAAATTATAGCCTGAGATGGGATAGATAATGGCAGAGTGTAATTTTGGTTACTGTTAGCAAACACCAACAGGGGAAAACTGGAAGAGCAACATCTGAAGCTCACCCCAATTACCCTTGAGGCCGCGTATATTTCACTGTAAATAGGCCATGATTGGCAACGATAAAGATACCTGAAATCCACACGTAAGGGTACCTATGGACTATAGGGGTTAGAAAAGTCCACATGCAGTGGCAGCGGACAACATTCAAGCAGCGAAGTAACGGTGTGCTGTGAAGAAAGGAGTTGCGCTGATGGAGAAGAGGAAAGAGAAGGAACAGAGGGTGGATCAGTGTCCATTGATGGTTTGGTCTCTGCAATATATTCAGAGATTGCTTCAAGTGTTTCGGAGTTCAGAGACATTGTATGGGAGACAATATCGGAGATGGAAGGAGGAGGAGTTGGAGTAAAGATCAGAACTGTAATGGACTGTACCAAGTGGGGGGGGGGCGAAAGGGTGGAGGGAACTGGAGAAGTGTGGGAGGGGACAGAAGAGGCAGAAACCTGGGAGGTGGCAGAAGAGGAAGAAACTTGGGAGGGAACGACGGAGGAAGGCACAGTATGAGGAGGAGGATGAACCTCCACACTTGTAACAGAGGCAGTAAAAGGGGAAGACCCAGGTACAGAGACCGGGAAGGTAAAACGTGGAGGTGGATGAAGGGAAATAGGTTTTAAAGGAGAGTTTTTTGGACTTCTGAGAACTAGAAGGACGATTGCGAGGAGTTCGTACAAGGTCTTTCTCGATTCTGGGGTTTGTGAGGGAGAACAAAGAAGAAGTGAGGGCAGGGCTGAGGTGTTGAAGTAGGGAAACTGAGCCCAGGCAGCAAAAAGGTTTGATAAAAGGGGTAAATAGGGGTGGCAACCACAGAGGAGGGCTTAGGAGTGTCCAAAGAGTGGGCCAGAAGAAGACGAGGTTAAGTCAGGAATGGGGAGTGGTAACAATAAGGGGCCAGGGACATGGATGTGGAACTCCATGGTTAGGTTACTTCTTTCTTTTTGTTTTTAAGAAAAAAAAGGAAAGAAGAAAAGTAAAAATAAAAATTAAAAAAAAGAATATTAAAATAGAAGGGACCGGGGAGACCGGAGGGATAGTTCCTAGGGAGGAATGAAAAGGGCCAGAAATCTCCTCCACGCCAATAAGAGGACCTAGAACTGCAAGTAGCACAGGAACCGTGCCATACCCCTACCCTTTCATGCAGTAAACCAGCAATTTGGATAGCAACTCACATCTGACCGAGCTACTCGGTATACAAATGAGAGGGCAGCTGGATATCCACCACAAAGCATAACCTCCTTCGCCCCTACCACCCCTGGAATCTGAAAGGTGGCTTCCAGAGATATACCTGCGCCCGTAAAGGACACCCAAAGCCACCCTCCGGGATGCAGGAGAAGGATTAGGACATCCCATGTGATCCAGATTCCATGGCCAAACTACGCCACCGCAAGAGGCCTAATGGAATGGGAATGGACCCCGGGTACCATTTCCCCACCTAGGAACCAGCGCGCTGAGGGAAGGAAAATTCTCAGAGGCCAAAAAGAGGATTGGTAAAAGGGTGGGGTGGGGAGGATGGAGGAGGAAAGGAAAAAAAATAAAAAGGAGAGGATGGGAGAGGATTTGGATGGGGAGGGGGGGATTAGTTGGGGTTAAATTAGGTTTGGTCTGAGGAAGGAGACCAACGGTCTAATTTCCTCGACCAAGAGCCCTCTTCCCCACGATCAAGGCGCCCCCCTTGAAGAGGTCCGCTTTCAGTCGACCAAATTCATGCTATGCGTTAGAATTCCTTTCATTCTATTGATTGGTACAAAGAAATGCCCAATTAACTTTTAACTAACTCAATAAAAGTGATCAGAAAATGACTAATTTTTCCAAAATCTCAAGTAGTGGGAGAAAGCTGGTAGGCCTTCATTTGAAAGTAATGGGTCTATGTGGTCAGTGTGCACAGTCCTAAAAAAACAAATCCTGCAAGCACACAGTGCATAATGAGGAAAAAAACTTTGATTGATTTTTTTTTAATAAATCAGCGACTTTGCAGTGTATTTTGTATTGGTATTTATGTTGTATTCTAGTTTCTTCGGTCTCATTTTATAGAATGTGGAAAGACATTACAGAAAATTGAGATGATTTTGACTGGTTTTACAAAGAAAGGTGCCTTGAATTGAGCTCAAAGTAGAGCAATGTTCGATTTTTACCAAACTTCATAGTAAACAAATCGTGCCAAGCGTGCAAATACATCGTAACTGGATGAGTCTCTAATATTCTTTTCACAAAGTGAACAATAATATTTATATCATTTTTTACATAATGAGTAGTCTGCATAACAGTAAATATTTATATTTTTTGGTGGAAATAAAAATTCAAAGTGGAAAGCAAAGAATATAAGAGGGGCCTTGAGCATGACTTATGACTAGAGAAATGTCATTTTTGTGCCAGGGAATGTTCTTTTTTGTTTATTCTGGACCTATTCGGAAATTGGCATCTTTGAAATTTGTGTGAAATTGGGCAAACCATTGCTAAAATCTGACCACTGTTACTGGGATAGTTGAATTTCATAAATGAGCTGTGTCTTGCACCACCATTCGATAGAAAAAATGTAGTTCTAGCGAAAAATTCATGTTTTTTGTCGACTAGTACAGTGGAAATTGCCCTGAAAAAATGGGGCTCAAGTGGGCAAAATCGCCGATGCGTAAAACTCGCTGAGACTCTAACTTTGCGAGAGCATTAATTCCGTAAGTTTTCTATCAAATTCACAAACTTTGTGTCTTCTGATCGGGAAAAAGATTCTCTATCTTTTCTAAGAGAAAATATTTTTTTTTTTTTTAAATTTGGCCGACCTTGAGAACGAGTTTCGGAGGAGAGGGGCCTGTCGACCCCAAAGGGTTAATGAATTTCAGTGTCCCCATAAAGTTCGCTCCTCGCATGTCGTAGGATGACCAGGGGGCATAGTCTAACACCAGGAGGCACTTCTTAAGTTCTAATTCTTTTCAGTTAGGTAATCTTCTCACTTGGGGGCAAATGCATGGTGTAACCAGGCATGAAAAGTCCCTAGTGACCCATGTTACTGTTTGCCCTCCACAGCACACCACAAATTCTCCTTGAGGCCGACATTCTTTGCCTGAAAACAGTTGGGAGTTTCAGGGATCACTAATAAGGCTCACTTTGCAATCACCAGTAGCATTGGAGAACACATCAACAAAGTTAAGCCTGTCTTTCATAGGCTTATGTCCTGGGAGTGCTTTTCATCCTCAGTAATGTAGGTCCTACTTGGCATTTTCTTCCAAAACAGGCCTGTTCTACCACAGTTAAACACTTGTTCAGGTTTAGTCCTTCCACTGTCTATGTACTTATTTGAATTCCTGCACATATTTTTTCAGCTGCTTTGTGGTTCAGAACTGGCAGCCTCACCATGCCTATCACACTATGTATGCCACTACGCTTCTTAAATCTCTAAACCAACTTTGCTGGCCTTAAATTCACTCACATCAGCACTAGTTGCTCAGCATATTTTCTAAGTAAATCCTCATGCAACTTCCTAGCTTTTCGCTTATGATCGCTTGAGAGACGCTATCTCCTGCTAGGTGTTTTCATTTATCCACACCAATAAGAGTCTCTCAACATCTTCCATCACTTGCGATCTTTGTTTCGTAAAACACAGTTAAACCTTTTGGCAAGAACAGCTTCCTTGATTGCCTATTCTGGTGCCCACATTAGTAGCGATGGTTGATTGGGGTTTCTGTACAACCTGGCCAGGTCGGCACGATACGCCACTCCACTTCATACTTATCAATGATCTCTTTCTTCATCTCTATTGGAATTCTCACCCTTATTGCTGTAGGGTTGGCACTTGAAGCTTTCTTGGGGCCCATGGTCACTTATTTTCCAGAATTAAAGCACCGAAAACAATGTAATAATATGAAATGTTCGATTGTATGCTTGATGTTACCACGGAAGGTGGCTGGTAAACAATGGCACGGGCGGCACATGTGAGGCTGGCTGAGGGCGCACATTGGACGCATCTCGGACGAACAGCGGCGAGCGGGTTTTTGAGCGGTATGCGAGGCCAAATTTTTGCGATTAAATGCGGAGCCGGAGCGGTGGGGGGTTTATGCGGGAATTAAAACGTTATGTGATGCCAAGGTTATGCGGGGGTCCACTGTAGTTACAGGAACAGTTCGATATGGGAAAGGGGGAGTGAGGGGGGTTGTGGGAAGGCGAAAGAAGACGAGAAAGCTCATGAGCCTGGGTAGCATTCTGTATGGTGACGATGCGCGTACCGCTCTTAAGAGCATGAAAAGAAATATCTTTACCAACATGGCATAAGAGTGCCTTGCCAGAATTACTGAGGTCAGAAGATTAGGCAGTAGAGGAAGTCAGTCGTTAAAGTGCAGTCTAAAAACTGAGCGTGGAAAGGTAGTGAAAGGACGTGTCGATCTTTTCTGAGAAAGACGAGAAGGTAGAGGAAAGTACCATCAAAGCAGGTAATTTGTCATTGTTGTTTAGGAGTGTAACCAGAGTTGAGTCCGACATGGAACGGCCGGCGATCTAAAATTGCCGCACCGTATATGGGGGGGCCGGAAAGCATAGTCAGAGGAGAGCGAAGGTCAGATAAATCGAAGGAGTCAGTCGAGGCCTCAGTTACCTGAAGCGGGTTGAGGAACAGCACACCGGCAAGAGGTACAGAGGCATGAGGGAGTGTCCGAGAGGGTCCAAAGATGAGGCGAGGAGGGTCAGAAACGGGGTGCGGTATTAAGAAGGGGCCGGGGGTAGCAGTGTTCATGGACTAGGGCATGCCATGGTTAGGATACTTTCTTTCTTTTTGTTTTTAGAAGATAAAAAAGAAAGAAAATAAAATAAAAATAAAAAAAAGAATAAAAAAGGGGGGGACCGGGGAGGGATAGGATAGTTCCTAGGAGGAATCAAAGGGCCAGAAATCTCCCTCCGTGCCCAAGAGGGACTCAGCACCGAAGTAGCGCAGATGCAGCATGGAAACCCGTGCCATACCCTACCCATCATACCAGTAAACCGGCAATCCGGGAGGGATTAGAACTCACTCTGCCAAGCTAACTCGGTGGACAAAGAGGGGCGGGCCGGAAATCTGCCACAAAGCATACCTCATCGGCCACCACCCTCGGAATCGGAAGGTGGCTTCCAGAGATACACCCTCGCGCCGAGAGTACCACCAAAGCCACCCTCCGGATACCGGAGAGGGATCAGGAAGACATCCCCAGGGCAAATACAAGATTCCACGGCGCAAACTACGCCACTCACAAGAACTTCAACGGAACTTGGATGGACCCCCGGGTACCTTTTCCCCTACCTAGGTAACGTAGCTGCCTGTGGAAAAAAAAAAAAAAAAAAAAAAACAAAGAAGAAGGCAAAAGAAGGAAGGGCAAAAAGGGAGGGGGGGGGAGGAGGAAATCATCGGAAAGGAACAAAAGGGGAGGGATGGGACGAGGATGGTAGGGAACGGGGGGACTGGGGGGTGTAATTAGGTTTGGTCTGAGGAAGTAGACTGAAGGTCTAATTCCTTCAGACAAGCGCCTCTTCACCACACCAAAGGAAGCCCCCCTAAGAGGACGAAAACGTGGGTGGGTAGATAGATCTATATTCCATTACAAACAGAACACAGAGGTAGTAGTCAACAGAGCAAAGTCTGAGGCAGGCTACGGTGAAAAGCTGTGTTCCCAAGGCACCGTACTCACTCGCCATCCTTGTTTTCTCATCCCATATCTTAGACATACACAAGGATGTCAGCCACACCACGTGTCTTCTTTGAGATGACATCCGAATCTGCATGACAGTCTTTCCATGCAGAACCACTGCAAGGGTCCAGGCGGACATCAACCAAATCTTTCAATGGGCTGCAGAAAACAATATGAAGATCAATGATGAGACATTTTCAATTACTGTGATATGGTAAACACGAGGAAATTAAAACTTCATAAGAGTACCACAAAACAAATTCACCACAAAATAGAGTGAAAACCAAGAACGTCAAAGACAATGGGAGTGATCATGTTGGAGGATCTCACCTTCAAGACCCATTAACATAGTATCAATCGCAGCTGCTAGAAAAAATGACAGGATGGGATTAATTAGAAACCTTCAAAAACTAGGGATGCCAAGCCAAGGATGGACACTCTTCAGGTCGATTGTTCTATCTAGGGATGGAATATTGACTGCACGCTAACAGCACCTTTCAAGGCAGGGAATTGCTGACTTAGAAATGAACAGAGAACTTCACAGCACGCATAACGAAGATATTAAAACACCTAATTACTGGGAGCGCTTGAAGTTCCTGAACCTGTATTCCTTGGAATGCAAGGGTGGTGAGAGAATTACAGTGAGTATATACACTGGGAAAATCCTAGAGGGGGCTAGTACAGAACTTGCACTTGAAAAAATCACTCACACAATGAAAGCAAAGACTTGGCAAACGGACTGCAAACATCTCCCAATGAAAAAGCAGGGGGTCACTAGCACATTAAGAGACAATACAATAAGTGTCAGGGGCCCAAGACTGTTCACCTGCCTCCCATCATACATAAGGGGGATTACCAATAGACTCCTGGCAGTCTTCAAGCCGGCACTGGACAAGCACCTAAAGTCGGTACCTGACCAGCCGGACTCTGGCTCGTACGTTGGATTGCATGCAGCCAGCAGTAACAGCCTGGTTGATCAGGCTCTGATCCACCAGGAGGCCTGGTCACAGACTGGGATGCAGGGGGCATTGACCCCCAGAACTCTCTCCAGGTAAACTCTCATGTGTGTCAAAAGATTGTTTTTTTTTATTAAAACATTTCAGACACTCAGAACATTGATATGGTTTATCTCCTGTATGTACTCTCATGTGTGTCACAAAATTGCTTTTATCAGTAAAACATTTCAAACACTCAGATCATTGATATGGTTTATCTCCAGTATGTACTCTCATATGTTTTACAAGACTGCTTTTTTTGCTAAAACATTTCAAGCACTCAGAACACTGACATGGTTTATCTCCTGTATGTACTCTCATGTGTATCACAAGATGGCTTTTTTGATTAAAACATTTCAAAACTCAAACCTTGACTATGGTCATCTCCTCTATGTACTCTCATATGTTTCACAAGATTGCTTTTTACACTAAAGCATTTCAAACACTCAGAACATTGATATGGTTTATCTCCTGTATGTACTCTCATGTGTATCACAAGATTGCTTTTGAGATTAAAACATTTCAGACACTCAGAACATTGATATGATTTATCTCCTGTATGTACTCTCATGTGTATCACAAGATTGCTTTTTCGATTAAAACATTTCAGACACTCAGAACATTGATATGGTTTATCTCCTGTATGTACTCTCATGTGTGTCACAAGATGGCTTTTTTGATTAAAACATTTCAGACATTCAGAACATTGATATGGTTTATCTCCTGTATGTACTCTAATGTGTATCACAAGATGGCTTTTTTGATTAAAACATTTCAGACATTCAGAACATTGATATGGTTTATCTCCTGTATGTACTCTCATATGTTTCACAAGACTGCCTTTTCTACTAAAACATTTCAGACACTCAGAACATTGATATGGTTTATCTCCTGTATGTACTCTCATGTGTATCAGAAGATGGCTTTTTAAACTAAAACATTTCAGACACTCAGAACATTGATATGGTTTATCTCTGTATGTACTCTCTCATTATGTGTCACAAGATGCTTTTTACTCTAAAGCATTTCAAACACTCAGACATTGATATGGTTGATCTCAGTATGTACTCTCATGTGTTCAACAAGATAGCTTTGTTTCACTTAAATCGTTTCAGACATAAGAACTGATATGGTTTAATCTCCAGTAAGACTTCTCATGTGTGGTCTCACAAGATCGGTGTTTTCTACTAAAACTTTTCAAACACTCAGAACATTCATATAATTTCATGTTCTTGATGTTTTTCCATATTTTTTAATGAAGGTATTTTATTTAAAATATTTTAGTCATACAAACAGTGGTATTGTTAATCTTCCTTATATACTCACATGTGTATTTTTGATATTTTTGTTTAACTATTTTGGACATGAACACATGGTTTTCTTACGAACACCATCCCCATGTTAAGATTTATTTAGGCCAAAACTTTTCCTACTTATGAGCACTATTAAAGTTAATTCATTTGTTTAAACACTATCATATTGTTTGTTTTTGTGTTAGGAATTATATGTGTACTAGAACCCTGCAGATACCACTCAATAATATTATTATTATTATATTATTATTATTATTATGATTATTAGTATTATTATATTATGATTATTATTATTATTTAGCTATTGTGTTTAAACAATAATTTTTCTGTATTCTTTATTGACTTCTTTGAAGGGTTTTTCAGACTCCAGTCCAAAAATTCCCCATAAGGGTTTAAAAAAAGAATTTTTTTTTTCTTAGAGAAATCGCTTTTGTTAGAGAATACTTTTTTTGGAATGTAATAAATAAAATAATTTTTAAAGGAAGTTGATGATGTTATACTCCTGTAAATTTTGCTGTGTCAGAAATATTTATGCAGTGGCAATTGTTGCAACCACTTTGAGTATGTTTTTAGGACCAATACTAAGTTCCACTAGACCCGGAATTTCTTAGTATTTTACTAGTATGTGTTCACATGTTATCTATTGAGCACATAAATTTGCCCAGATTCACTATTTCAACTTCCGAATAATGTGATTGGAAATTGGAAATTATGCCAATTTCACACAAAATTAAAATATTCCAATTTCAAAATAGGGTCCCTGAAGAAATCAATGCAGGCAAAGCCTGGTATTGTGGTAATCTGGCCAATTTTACACATAATTCAAAATATTACAATTTCAAAAATAGGGTCCAGGATAATCGTGCAGGCAACCTGGCCTAACTAACATTTTATACTTATTAGTACATTTGTAGGCTTTACAGATGAATTTCATTTTGATTTGTTTATTCACAAAATATATTTTTATGCACACTAAAAAATAGAAAAGTTACTTTCTATTCAATATTGTAATAATGGTATAAATAATATCAGTGCATTTCGGCACCACACATTAAAACCCACCAGCTGAGTGTACTGCACACGTGATGTGATTGTTTATCCTCTAATATCAGCAAAACAGAAACATTTTACGTACTATGAACTCAAATTTCAAGCTATTGTTCATGTACTAAATCCGATGTGTGAAAAAAAAATTCATTTCTGTAATACATCTTCTATTCCATCAAATGGAGGACCAAGAAACAGTGATGCTTACATAAAAAACATATGAAAAATACACCAAAAAATGTGCTGTTTTAATCAAAAAACTCGTGTTGACTTTTTTTCATTATGTCATGCATGGTGCAGGATTTGTTTTATGGCGTGCACACTTACCACGTAGATGCATTCTCTCATATTTAGGCCCAAATTTACAACTCACAGCTTATCTGGAGTAAGCCGAGCTCATGATGTAGTACTACAGCTTGGACCCCAGCTGAAAGTCATAGAAATACAAAATACAACATCAAGAATAACTGCCATGCATTTTTAGATTAGAATTCCCAATATCATAAAATCAAAATTGTTTAATTAGTAATAGCTAGTTAACAAATTCACACGAAGAACAGATGTTGCCTTTCTTGAAGTAACTGGAAGTATTAGTGTCTGGCAAGGACAAACCTGGGAGAGTCTTACACTGCTGCGTTCTTGAAGTTACTGAATGATATAGTGATCTGGCAAGACACAACCTGATTAGTCTTAACTGGTGCTTCTTGAAGTAAGTTATGAAGATATAGTGTCTGGCAAGATACAACCTGATTGTCTTCACTGGTGCTTCTTGAAGTATGAAATATAGTGTTGTCTGGCAGGATACAACCTGGTATTCTTACACTGGTGTGCTTCTTGAAAGTACTGAAGATATAGTGTTATGGCAAGACACAACCTGGCCCGGTAGTCTTACACTGCTGCTTCTTGAAGTACTGAAGATATAGTGTCTGACAAGATACAACCTGATAGTCTTACACTGGTGCTTCTTGAAGTACTGTAGATATAGTGTCTGGCAAGAAAAACCTGTTAGTTCTTACACTGGTGTCTTCTTGAGTAGTGAAGATATAGTGTCTGGTCAGATACAAACCCTGGCCAGTCTAACACTGGAGCTTTCTTGAAGTACTGAATATATAGTGTCTGGCAGACACAACCTGGTAGTCTTACACTGGTGCTTCTGAAGTACTGAAGACAAGTGTCTGGCAAGACACAACCTGGAAGTCTTACACAATATACGTCTGCAACTGAAAATAAGTCAGTATATAGTACAATATTCTCAATTACAACACAACATACTTAAACTAAAAAAGATTTTTTTCGCTTATTGTCACATGCTTACTAAATAAAATTGTCACTTATATGTTTATCTGTAAAGCGATATTCAATATAAATCACAAGTTGTGTATAATAATTATGTTAACTAATAATTGGAGTAAACCAATATGCTTCAACAAAAAACTTCATTAAATTTTTATTATATTCTTTGAGTTAATAATATTAATACAGCCTTCCTCCTTAGTGATGTACTCGGTTTCCGACGACTTGCGGACTTACAATGAACTCTCAGACCAGTTATGCATACCTAAATAGATATATATTAGAGTTGATTTCCTCTATTCTGCTTATTACAATTACAGTACACTACTATATAAACATTTAAAAATTCTACCAGAAATGTAATTTGAATGGGTGCAAAGGTGACATTAAACAATATTCAAAACATGGCTGACACAAGAACCCACTGATCATTATATTATGCACCTCATTAGCGTAATTTGTTTACCATGTCGGTGATTAGGAACGTAACCTCTGTTGTTGGTGGGGAGAAGCAGTATATATAATCAGATGCTAAACCTGAAAAGGTCTTAAGAGCACTGCAGGATGAATTATGGTAAAGAAGGAATAAAACGAAGAGTCAGAGACTATTGTGTTGTTAGGTGTTGTGAAAGAGGTAGTAGGGTTTAGGAATGGTTGTGACCCCTGCTCTCAAACTGCTTCTCATGGTTGAAGATTTTTCAAAAAAAAAAAAAAAATTTCCTTAAGAATGATGCAGAATCTATTTCTAAAGGTAATTGAAACCAAAAGCGTAAATTTGATAGAAAACTTTTGCGAATTATGGCTCTACAGAATTTAGTAGTCATGCTATATTACTTTATCAGTGATTTCGCCTCATTTCAGCCCTAATTTAGGCCAATAGCCAGCTTTCCATTATATTATATTTATTTATTATAATCCAAAAGAAGCGCTAAGCCACAAGGGCTATACAGCGCTGAGAGGTAGTGAAGGAAGCATATAGAGGGTATTGGGCGGCAAGTAGGTGGGAGGGGATGATCAGTAGGTTACAGAAAAAACAGAGGGCAGGGGATAGTGCAGACGTAAAGGGCAGCAAGGGATTGAGTTGAAAGGACTGAAGGTATCATCAGAGTTTGTGAAGTAAGTCAATTGTTGTCAAAAAGTCAACGAGAGATCCCGGGATGAAAGGTGGGCCATCACGAGAAGGGAAGGTAAAGATGAAGCAGCGGAGAGCGCAAGACGACGACGGAGGTATAAATATGCGTGCTAGTTGATAAGTGGGCAGCTAACAGAATGTGGGCCTCACCTATAATGGAACCTGACAATTCTCACAGAGAGGAGAGGGGCGCCTCTCCATGAGATATCCATCCATGAGTAAAGACGAGTTATGGCCAATGTCGAGCCGGGGAGAGAGTAGTCTCCTAACCTCCACCCTGGTGACAAGAAGACAGCCAGAAATCTATTACTCGGTTTAATAGATTGGAAGTTTGTACCAAGCAGAGTAGACCAACGTTGTTGCCAAATGCGTGTGAAGGTGGGTAGATTGCTCAGCAAACTAGTCTGTAAAATGGAATACCTCTATATGAAACTGGTAGGTCATGTACTGCTGACCGCGCCAGCAGTTGTCTTGCCTGTTCATTGCCCTGTACGTTCACATGACAGGGGATCCCAACAAAAAAACAAATAATCTTTATGCTTTGTAAAGAGGCGGTGTAGCCAAAGTTGGTTACCGGAGGACCTAAGGGGTGAGGTGTATTCAATTTCTGTATAGCCTGCAAACGAAGCACTAAGGGAGTCAGAGACAACCCAAATGATGACACAGGCATAGATGCAAATACGGATAAGTGCCTGCAAGAATGGCATACAATTCAGCAGCTCAAAAATATAGCCTAAGATATATAAATGCCCTCGTAAGATGTTATCGGAAACATTGCTGCGTATCCGACATAGGTCAGAAGGCTTGAAGCCATCTTGTACACCGCAATAGCATGAGAATGGGAGTGGAAGTGGTCAAGAAAAAGGGAGGCGGGAAGCTACCGTAGACAGTTGGGCTTTGAGCAAGGGAGATGAGAAAGAACAGACTCAAACAGCTGGAAATTCCAGGGAGTTAGGGAAAAGTGAGATGCTAACAAGAACATAGAAAGGTGGTGTAATTGAATGAGAAGACAAGAGCGAAGATATGTAGGCGAAGAGAGAAGCAGGATGGAGGCAAAAACAGAGGCGTGCCGAACAAATAAAGAATGTCTACTAATATCGGTAACCATTCTATAAAGGAAGGATTGCGGAGATCATGAGAGCTGTAACATAGTAGCGAAGGCAATGGGCATCACGGCGATCAGATAAAGATGGACGTTGCTCTGCTAGAGGCTCTCAACAGGGAAAGAGGCAAAAAGCACCAAGGCATAAACATAATCCTTGGTGTGTATTGGAGTGTAAGGCTAGTGATGAGTAGCAGGATGAGGCCGTCTGAATAGATCTGGTCACCATAATCAAGTTTCAATAAAATGAGGGTGGAATGTAGGCGAAGGGAGAGTTCGATGATAGCTCCCTATAAAAGTGAGCAAGGGTTTTAAGACAGAAGGTTCAGCCGGCAGTGACAATTGCCTTCAGAGAGGGTAATGTGAGGTTTCAGTGGATAACATACGGTCAAGAGCATAGGCCCGAAACCTGACTGTCTCTCCGTTCAGGGATAGGGAGCCCATAGAGGTACAAAAAAGGATGATCAGAGATGACATAGAGCGTCTAGTGAAAGTAATTTGGTGAGTTTTGGTACTGGAAAAATTTAACCCATGTGTGGTGCCAATGTGGAAAATACATGGGTCATCCGCCCATGCTGGAGAGAAGAATTTTTTATAAGGTGACTCAGTCAGAGCGCCTGCCCTGTTCACAGTGGCAATAGCGAAGTCATCAACTAGGTGACGACTCCAAATATTGGATTTGGAAGACAAGAGGCCAAATCATTTATAGCAAGGAGAAATAGTGTTGTGCTCAGAAACACTCCTGGGGAGGCACCTTCTGCTTGAATAAAGTCTGGAGGAGAGCACCTTATTAACCCGAAAACACGGCTAAATGTCTGTCAGTTAAAAAGGTCTGAAGGAAGGATGGTAGATTGCCTCGGAGGCCTAAGGAGTGGTGCTACTTGGGCTAAAATATATATACCTCCAAGTTGTGCATATGCCTTCTCAAGGTCAAAAAAGTATGGCATAACTAAGTCGTATTCGCAAAGGGCATTGACGAATATATGTATCCAAGAATAGTGGGGGTCTATGGTAGAACTGCCCTTACGAAAGCCATATTGATGAGTGGGGAGACTGTTATGTGTCTCTAAATACCACACTAAACATCTATTTACCAGGCATTTCATCACTTTGCAAACTGCACTGGTTAGAGCATATGGGTTGATAGTGGGAGGGCTTCATGTCCCGTTAGTACCCGGTTTGAGGAGGAAAGGGAGAACAATGGCAGATTTCCACAGCTGGTGGACGAACTCCTTGTGACCAAATAAGGTTTGAAAAGGCGGTAATAGGAGTGCAAGGGTGACTGACGTAAATGTTGTAGAATACAAATATGAACTGTGTCAGGCCCAGCTGCTGAAGATCAGCAGGCTGCGCTGAGAGTGTTGCCTCCAGTTCCTGAAGTGTTAAAGGCACATTATACTGTTCTTCTCTGAGAGAAAGAAAAGCTCAAGGGGTGCTAATTCTCTGGCGAGACTATGAGGGAAAGAAAGAGGGGCATAGATGGTTGCCCCTGAGAAATACGGACCAGATGATTGCTAAATTCATTGGCAACATTTAGTGGGTTTGCTATATCAACACCGGCAACCCGTAATATAGGTTAGAACAGTAGCCGGGTCAGGAGGAATATTTACCACTCACTGTTTGTACTTTTTTCCGGACTACGCTTATAGAGGAAGCAGAGATGATGGTGGGACATAATCTCACCAGCAAGTGTGTTTAGCGTTCACGGATGGCACGGCGAGATGATCGCACAGTTCTGCTTTAAAATTAAGAAGTTTTTCTCCATAGTTCTATTGTACCTGTACCTGCCCCACACAGAGTGCTTCTCAAGCACTGCTATAGGAGCACAGGAGGTGACCACCAAGGCCGCAATTTTTTTCTGAGAAACCCTGCCCGAACTTTGTTAGGATATGGAATGAGAAGCTGCAGTTAAAAAGGAGGACGAGGAGAGAGGTTGTATATAAAAGCTCCTCCAATAAAACGGAGGACAAAAGCAGGAGCCTCACTAAAAAACGTCAGTTGCAAGTAAAGGTTCCAATTTGCCTGATAAAATTGCCAGAAAAGGGTTTTTTTTGGGGGGTTTTCGAAGAGGGTGGTGATATGTAAGGGGAGTAAGAATGATCTGGGAAAATGATTGCTGTCATGTTAAACCAGTGATAACAGACAGGTGAAGTCTAATGCGGTGGGGAAAGAGCAGACTGAAGATCGATGCAAGATGAGAGTGTGAGTCCATGGATCAAAATGGGTGTGATCATGTATTTAAAACATGGAGGGGGTGGGCAGCAAGAAAAGGCCTCAACTGATGCACCGGGAATCACAGTGAGACCCCCCAGAGGAAAGGATGACCATTAAATTCGCTAAGTCAAAAGAAGTGGTTGGTGTGTAATGACGAAACAAGAAAGGCAGTATCAGGACAGATAATGCCCGAGAAGGGAGAGATATAAAGAACAGAGTGTATACCACCTATGCAAGTGAAATATGGGGCTGCTGTGTAATGCAGTGAAAGTCTCGAAAACAATAGCTGATGGTACGAATATCAGTGCATAGAAAAGGCAGGCATCTTTCATTTTAAAGGTCCCATCTGGAAAAGGATCTGAGGAATACAATAAATTATAGCCTGAGATGGGATAGATAATGGCAGAGTGTTAATTTGGTTACTGTTAGCAAACACAACAGGGAGAAGGAAAAAAACTGGAAGAGAACATCTGAAGCTCACCCTATTACCCTTGGAGGCGCGTATATTTCACTGTAAATAGGCCATGATTTGGCAACAGAAAGAGATACCTGAAATCCACACATAAGTGTACCTAGGACTATAGGCGGTTAGAAAAGTCCACATGCAGTGGCAGCGGACAACATTTCAAGCCAGCAAAGTAACGGTTGTGCTGTGAAGAAAGGAGTTGCAGCTGATTGAGAAGAGGGAAAGAGAAGGAACTAGGGGTGGATCGTGGTGTCCATTGATGGGTTTGGTCTCTGCATTTATTCAGAGATTGATGCATCAGTGTTTCGGAGTTCAGGAGAACATTGTATGGGAGGACAATATCGGAGATGGAAAGGAGGAGGAGTTGGAGTAAAGATCAGACTGTAATGGACCTGTACCAAGGGTGGGGGGGGAGGCCGAAAGGGTGGAGGGAACTGTGAGAAACGTGTGGGAGGGGACAGCACGAAGAGGAGAAAGAACTGGGAGGGTGGCAGAAGAGGAAGAAAACTTGGAGGGAAACGACGGAGGATGGCCACAGTTATGAGGAGGAGGATGAACCTCCACAACCTGTACAGAGGCAGTTTAAAAGGGGAGGAAGACACAGTACAGGAGGCCGGGAAGGTAAAAAACGTGGAGGTGGATGAAGGAAATGGGTTTTTAAAGGAGATTTTTTTGAGACTTCTGAAGAACTAGAAGGACGATGCGAGGAGAAGGTGTCGTAAAGGTCTTCTCGATTCTGGGTTTGTGAGGAGAAACACGAGAAGTGAGGACAGACTGAGGTGTTGAAGTTGGGACATTCTGAGTGCCTCCAGGACAGCAAAAGGATTAGATAAAGGAGTAACTTGGGAAGAGTGGGCATCCACAGAGGAGGCTGCAGAAGATTAGGACCCCAGAAGAAGTGGGGGAATGTTTTGAAAACACGTAGAATAAGGAAACCTGAGGGTAGTTCCCTTGGAGGCTCAGAGAGGAAGAAACTGCCATAGCATAAGAGAAACCTTCTGCCTCTTGAGGCAACGATTCCTGGGCTCATTTAAGTAGACCTGGCCAATGGTGAGAGTATAGGGTGAGCCTCATGACAATTAAGGCAAGAGGGAGGTCGACTGCAAGAAGTGTTAGAAATGGTCTTCGGCATCAGACTGGGTCATTCAGCAATAGATCTGCAATATTTTGTGGGTGGCCAAATCGCCAGCAATTTCTACACTGTTCGTGTTTTGTAGGGATCACTTCTGAACTTTGTAACTGATGTCTGCTAACATAAACAGAGGATGGGAGTTCACAGCTGTCAAAAGTTAAAGAGCCCACATACAAGGGTATAGTCTTCGCCACAGGCGGATGGGAAGAACATATGTTACCTTGAGAAATGGGAGTCTTGGAGTTCCAGCTATCGAGAATGTCATCGCCACATGTCTGGAAAATTCTGTTGGGACTTATGGTATGGGGGAGCATAACGTACCACTACAAGAATGAGGGAAATGATGTTTTTCGATGTGATAGGAAATAGTATCGATATGTGAAAGAAGGAGAGAAATCATGAGCTTTGGGTAGAATTCTGGTCAGTGATGATGCGCATACCACTCTTAAGAGCATGAAAGAAATATCTCTACTAATATGGCTGCAAGGAGCACTTTAGCCAATACTAAGTGTCAGAAAGATAGCCAGTAGAAGAAGTCCATTGTGTGATCTGAAAACTGAGTGTGGACGAGGAAATGATGATGTGTCGGTCTTTTCAAGGAAAATGGGAAGGGAAGGTAACAAAAATTTAACATCATCAGCGAGATTGTCGTTGGTGTTTAGAAGCGGGACCCAGCATTGGTCCGACGTGGGACGGGCTGGCAAATTTGAAAAAAATTTGCCGCACAGTAGAGGGAAGAGGCCGGAAGACATGTCAAATGAGAGCGAGAGGTCAGACAATTCGAAAGGAGTCAGTCGAAACTGGCATTGAAGCGGGTGATGAAAACAGCACCGCAAGAGGTACAGAGGGCTTAGGAGTGTCCAAAGAGTGGGCCAGAAGAAGACGAGGTTAAGTCAGGAATGGGGAGTGGTAACAATAAGGGGCCAGGGACATGGATGTGGAACTCCATGGTTAGGTTACTTCTTTCTTTTTGTTTTTAAGAAAAAAAAGGAAAGAAGAAAAGTAAAAATAAAAATTAAAAAAAAGAATATTAAAATAGAAGGGACCGGGGAGACCGGAGGGATAGTTCCTAGGGAGGAATGAAAAGGGCCAGAAATCTCCTCCACGCCAATAAGAGGACCTAGAACTGCAAGTAGCACAGGAACCGTGCCATACCCCTACCCTTTCATGCAGTAAACCAGCAATTTGGATAGCAACTCACATCTGACCGAGCTACTCGGTATACAAATGAGAGGGCAGCTGGATATCCACCACAAAGCATAACCTCCTTCGCCCCTACCACCCCTGGAATCTGAAAGGTGGCTTCCAGAGATATACCTGCGCCCGTAAAGGACACCCAAAGCCACCCTCCGGGATGCAGGAGAAGGATTAGGACATCCCATGTGATCCAGATTCCATGGCCAAACTACGCCACCGCAAGAGGCCTAATGGAATGGGAATGGACCCCGGGTACCATTTCCCCACCTAGGAACCAGCGCGCTGAGGGAAGGAAAATTCTCAGAGGCCAAAAAGAGGATTGGTAAAAGGGTGGGGTGGGGAGGATGGAGGAGGAAAGGAAAAAAAATAAAAAGGAGAGGATGGGAGAGGATTTGGATGGGGAGGGGGGGATTAGTTGGGGTTAAATTAGGTTTGGTCTGAGGAAGGAGACCAACAGGTCTAATTCCTCAGACCAAGAGCCTCTTCCCCACGACAAGGAGCCCCCCTTGAAGAGGTCCAGCTTTCAGTCGACCAAATTCACAGCTATGACGTTAGAATTCCTTTCATTCTATTGATTGAGTACAAGAAACTGCCCATTTACCTATTTCAACTACTCAATAAAGTGATCAGAAAATACTAATTTTTCAAATCTCACAGAAAATTCAAGAAAAACCATTTTCAAAATAGGTCCAGAATAAATAATGAAAGACATTCCTGACACTAAAATAACATTTTCTCTGTTCATTCGTCACCTCTCCAGGAACTTTGAATATGCTTGCTTTTCATTTCAAATTTTTATTCACACACAAAAAAGATTTGCTCTAATTCATACAACTGTATAATTATAATAATTGTACTATTGAAACTACTGTACAACTTAAACTACAATAAATTTCTTAAGTATTAAGTAGTCTGTAAGCCATTAAATTAAGTCTGCCCATAATGCCTAGGCATGATAGTGGCTCTCTTTGTACTGCAACACATTACTGTAATTACAGTGAAACCTCAAATATCAAATGTATCGCTTATCAAAAACTTCGAAAATTGACTGCTTTTCGAACCAATTTTGACCCTAATATTGAACTCATCCCTATTTTTGAACTGCCGGGTACCGGACCTGTCCGCCAGCCCACTCTGTCCACGTCCCCATGCAGCGCCATGAAACAGTCTGGTTTTTGTTGATGCATGAGTGAACACTAACCTGCACTCTCATTCAAACATTTTATGATTAATTCATTGCTTGTGGGACCGTGAAATAAGCTACCATGGGCCCAAAGAAACTTGCTAGTGGTACCCCATGGTAAAGAAAGTGAGAAACACCATAGATGTGAAAAAGGAAATAATGGAGAAGCATTAGAGTGGTGTGAAACTTGTTGTGCTTGCTAAGATGTATGGGAAAAACAAATCGACCATCGTTTCTATCCTGGCAAAGAAAGAACAAATCAAGGAAGCTGATGTTGCAAAATGTGTTAACATGCTAACCAAAAAAAGACCACAGACAATCGATCAGGTTGAGAAGTTGTTGCTGGTGTGGATCAAGGATAAAGAAATGGCAGGTGATAGTGTTTCAGAGACGATTATTTGTGAAAAGGCAAGGAAATTGCATGCCGATTTGAAAATTAAGGAGATTTCGCCAAGTGGAATGATGTCCAAATGTTTGTGGAGAAGTACCACCCTGAGGAAGCTGAAACAAGACATCTTTGCAACAAGTTCAGTGACAGAACCATGTCCCATTTTAGGGAAATCTTAAAGACGTTCCAGAAACAGAGGACTGAAGACAGTTATTTTGTGAGACAGGGGTCCAGTGACTCTCAAGCTGGTCCTAGTGGCATTAAAAGACAGAGAAGGGAAGTAACCCCAGAAATGGCTTTGATACCTAAAGTCCTTATGGAGGGGGATTCCCCTTCCAAACACTAACCCCAACTCCCTCTCCTCCTCCTTGGCTTCCAGATGCCATCACCAATCTTCAATAAAGGCAAGTAAAAATGTTATTTTACACGTTTATTTTAATTTCTTAATACATACATAATTGTACACTATATTTGTTGTGTGTATATAAAACTATAATTAATCTCTATAAAATGCATTTTTTTTTTGTAAACATTTTTGGGTTTCTGGAATGGATTAATTGTATTTCCATTAATTCTTATGGAAAATATTGCTTCGCTTTTCAAACTTTTCGAATTTTGAACTAGCTTCTGGAACGGATTAAGTTCAAAATTTGAGGTTCCACTGTACATAATCTCAATGTATTAAGTTGCAAAGAAATAAAATTGACTATTGACTAATATCAACCCATTCATGACCTCATATTAAACCAGCCAGTTGCAAGCGTATTGGACGCACAACATGATTTGTTTACTCTTGAAGATTGGGAAAAATTGCACATTTCCACTACTTTGAATTTAAAAAAAAATTCCAAGCAACTTTTAGTCTGCAAATGATTGACAATCATCCTCCATCTCAATCTCTCAAACCCGAGTGAAATGAAATTTAGCTTACAGAAACCTCTAATTCTACAAAATATTTTCCATTGTATCAAATGAGGCCAAGAAACTGAGACTATAAATATAAAATCCATATGAACAGTGGACCCTCAAACAAGAGTGGCATCGACTAATGCCAAAATTGACCAACGGCGCTCTTTGGCATCAAAAAATTGACTCTACCAATGCCGAAAAACTTGTTTAACGTCTTTCGTCCTGGATGTGTCCATGTGGCCAGAGCGCGACCTGAGCGGGCCCAGCCACTCCAAGACTCCATGCACCGCAAGTGTTTACAAGTCATTTCAGTCAATCCCACATGTACCTGTAATATATTTTATATTCTTCCAGTGTTTTTAGAGCTTGTAACTGCTAAATAAGCCACCATGGGCCCCAAGAAAGCTTCTAGTGCCAAGCCTGTGGTAAAAAGGGTGAGAATTACAATGGAAATGAAAAAAGAGATCATTGAAAAATATGAAAGTGGAGTGTGCATGTCTGAGTTGGAAAGGCTATGAAACAAACCCCATTCAACCATCACTACTACCATGGCTAACAGAAACACAATCAAAGAAGCTGTTGTTGTGAAAGGTGCAAGTATGTTTTCAAAACAGAGGTTGCAAATAATTGAAGAGGTGGAGAGACTGTTGTTGGTGTGGATAAATAAAAAACAATTATCAGGAGATAGTGTTTCTCAGTCAATAATATGTGAAAAGGCAAGGCAGTTGCATGATGATTTCATTAAGAAAATGCCTCCAAATAGTGATGATACTGGTGAATTTAAGGCCAGCAAAGGCTGGTTTGAGAGATTTAACCCTTTGAGGGTTTTCGTCGTACTAGTACGTCTTACGCGTAGGGGTTTTTGACGTACTAGTACGCATAAATTCTAGCGGCCTCAAATCTCGCGTGAAAAGGCTGGTAGGCCTAGGTGTGAGGGAATGGGTCTGCATGCTCAGTGTGCGCGGTAGAAAAAAAATCTGGGACCCAGTGGTGCATTGTGGGAATGCCCTCTTAGTAAACAATGTCCACCATGCCTCGCGGTAAGAAGCTCCTCACTCCTCGGCGAATTGGGACACTTTTGTTCCCCAGTGACAGTTCTAATAGTGATGGAAGTGCCAGTGAAGATGAGTTTCGTGGTTTTAGTGAGGTTTTGACCGAAACTAATGACCATAATATCGGTAATAGTGAAGAAAAACCCAGACGACCCTCAGCCTCCACCTCTGGTGCTGGGCCCTCGTGTTCACGTTCATTGTTCCAGAACCCAAGAGGAAACTTCTTTTTTCCCCAAACCCCAAAGACTCAAAAGAGACCCGGGGGGATGATAGTGATAGTGAATATAACAACCAACCCTCTTAAAACCCTATTCCAGTATTTGTTAGGGGAAGTCCCAATTTTCCCCATAAAAGGGGTCAAGTTAAACGACGAATATGCGCTCTGGAAGGGGTGCCAAAATGTTTTTTCCAAGGGGAAGGAGTGTTCCCCGGAGTACATCCCGTGCTGAACAACGGAACAACAGTGAAAATGACAAGAACGGGTTGAAATTTTGGGATGGAAAATGTGCGTGTGGGGGTTGTGCCGGGGTGAGGCACCAGCATTTGGGCCATGCTGCCCCCACCTCCACCCGGGGGCCCCCCTGCCTCACTGATCAAGAAAAAGGCCACCACCCCCCACTCCCCCACCAAAACCACCTCCACAACCACAACCTCCACAACCACCCCTCCACAACCACAACCACCTGTCATTGTCCATACCCACCAGCAACCGCCCCGGGGTTTGGCCCGGGAAGCTGTCAATTTTTTTTCCAAAACCCCCCACCATTTTTGAGGTAGCCAAAGGGGAAATAGGCCACCTTGGGGCACTTTGGGAACAATGCCACTAAACGGAATTTTCGAGTTATTTTTTAAAACGAACCACTAAATAAAAAGTATTGCCCCTTGGAAAGCAACACATACTACAGAAACACCTGGCAAACACAATATTTCAAAAAAAAATCACGTCTAAAACCAAGGGAAAGGGGGCAACTGTGGCTGGGGAAGTATCTTTTCTTTCCCAAAAATTTAATCTTAGGGCCCACATGTGTATAAGCACAAAGGAAACCCATCCTGGTCAACAGCCCCCCTGTTGCAACACCGGTTTTCAGTTATAAATGCCAGTGAATCGATTTGTGCTAATGTTACTATGCTTCCCTTCTCAGAAAAAACCAGGCCTGAACGAACTGACAGGTTATATAAGATTAGGAATTTTTTTTGTGTATCTGAAACAAAAATTTTTCCAGTATCATTTTTTTTCCCTTCAGGAAGCTTGTAATTGACAGTTTTTGTTTTGTAAAAAGGAAGACTCTTTTTCAAGCAGAAAAAAACCAAAGCAAGGGGAAACGTTTTTTGGTATAAATTTGTTTTTTGCTTTGTGATTTTTTACAGGGGTCTGGAATTGGATTTTTATTGTTACACGGGTTTTTATACTTTGCAAAATCCCCCAGGAAGTTTTTGGGGGCACTCGGGTAAAGGGGTTTTCAAAACAATGTTTAAAAAAAACCATACCTTGGAAAAGGGGAAATATATTATATACAGATAACTGGTACACAACCCCTCACTCAGTTTTTTTTGCGAGGAACATACAGATTTTGTGGCAAAATGTTGCAAATCGAAAAAAATATCCCCGGGTTTTGACCTGGCACTCGAAAAGGGGTGGGGTTTCAGGGTTTGCTGCCAATGACATCATGGCTTTTCGGTGGCTAAAAAACGGATTCAAAACTGTTGTCATAAATTAAACCCTAATGAAATGGCAGAAAAGGTGGCAGGCAGAAATAAGAGAAAAATAAACCCCTTCTAAAACCTGCAGCTGTGTTTTGATTAAAACCTTTAAACATGGTTCCAGGGGACAAATGGGACATCAGTTTGGGGTTTGCTGATTGGGACCAAAAGGTTTTAAAAGTGGTACACAAACTGTTTTTTTCCACCCTTCGGAAACATTTCCATCCCCAAGGGTTTTATAATAGGGTATAAGATGACACCAAAACAAACCACAGTAGGCGAATTCTTTTTGCCCTTTTCTTCAGACAAATATATTCAAGTACCAAGGAAATGCACCGGAAAATTGACCGCCCCCCAAAATTTTATAAACAACCCCTGCTCGTTTTGAAGAAAGGGGTGATCCTTCCGGGTTAAAACTGCCTGCTACTGCTTTAAAAAAAAGGGCTCAAAAGGGGAAGGTGTTATTCGTTCAAAATACAAAAAAAGGGCCCACAAAACAATGCAAAACCACTCTTTTTTATGTGTGGGGAGTCCCAAAACTCCAATTGCATGACCCCAATTTTTCAAAAATTTCCCCACAGGCTGCAGAACTTCTAAAACTTTTCCCCTGTGCCTGTAAAATGTGTATATAAAATATAGAAAAATAGTAATAAACAACATTTCATATTTTTTTGTTTTTTTAAAAAATTTTCCCTTAAAAACAAAAAAATTGACAACAGTGTTTTCGCCCTTAATTGTGTAGTATTGAAAAAGAAAAACTTTTCAAAAAACGGGTCATGTTTTGGGCCCCAAAGGCCAAAAAAATTTTCTCAAAAAAAAAAAATTTTAAAAAAAAATTAAAAATAGTACATAAAAAAGTAAAAGAAAAAAAAACCGGGTGACGGCAGTCGGGATGTTACAAAATGTTGTTTCAATTTTTTTTCAAATTTTTTCAAACCTCCATATCTCGGGGAAGTATTGACGTTAAAATTTTTTTTTTTTAGCCTATAAATTTTTGAAAAAAAAATCCCATTTTTTCTAGAAAAAAAAAATTTTTTTTTTTTTTTTTAAATTTTTGGGGCCCACCCGAGAACATTTCGGGGAGGGCCTGTTTTGACCCTCAAAGGGGTTTAAAAATCATAGTGGTAAAAAATAGTGGAAAAGGCAGGGGAAGGGGGGCCATTCACACAAAAAAACGGGTGAAAAAAATGTTTTCAGGGCCCCTTTAAAAATTTAAAATTTAGACAGAAAACTTAAAAAACCCGAACAAGTGGTTTTTAAATTTTGATGAAAAAAGGGCCCGTTTTGGAAGGGAAAAACCAAACGGACCTAAAATTACTCAGGAGAAAAAGGGCCCCCCCAGGGCAGAACCTATGAAAGACAGGGTCACACTTATGTTCACAGTAATGCTATGGGGATTACAAAGTGAAAAACCCTTTCTCATGATCCTCGACACTCCCAGAGTGTTTAAGAAAAAAATATCGTCAAGGGTAATTTTGGGGTTTTGATGTAAAATTTAAACAGTAAGGCTGAGTCACTAAGGAAAATTTTCCCCGGAAGGGGGATGGTGTTTTGACCCCACAGTGAAAAAATTTCCCTCCTGGGAAAAAAAAACTGTCACTTAAGTGGGCCCCCTGATTTAAAGGAAAAAGAATCCTCCTGCTCATACCTCACGATTTGCCAAAAACAAATTGCGCGGGGGTTTAAACTTTAGAAAAAATTAAAAATTTTTTCCCCCCTAATACAACTTTCTCCCTTTCCCCCCAGGACCACAGGTCAAATTTTAAACCTTTTAAAAAAATCTACAAAAAAAGGATGTTTCCAAAAGGGGCTTCTGAAGTGACGTCAGACACTCAATTTACCCCCAAGAGAGTTTTGTAAGACAACTTCAATAAACCTCAGTTTTAAAAAACCTTAAAAGGGGGAAAATTGGGGGGGAGGACCCTTCAGGGCTTTGAACTCTGCTTGGGGAAAACTGGGCCACAATGTGTACAAAGAGGGAAATTTTGAAGGGTTTGTGGCAAACCCTCAAGAGCCTATGTAGTTGTGGAATAAATTTGGTCACGGGGGAAAGTCCATGGGTTGGAGGATTGTGACAAGTATGTGGAAAAGAGTTATTTGCAGAAACGAATGAACTAAACCTTGCAGAGCGGGCAAGGCTTGAGGCGAAAAACAGCAACAGTACCCCTCAGCAATGTGCTTCAGAGCAGGAGGAGAGAGTGGGAAAGTTCCTTCGTCAAGGATTAAGGAAATGTGTACAATGTTTCAAAGGTTTGGCAAGCATTTATGGACGAATTTTTTCCTATTCACATGTTTGCAACCGTATTGGCAACATGTACATTGACACTCTTGAGTCCCATTTTGGGGAAATCCTAGGGCATGGAGAAACAAGAGCTTTTGGGACAGTTTTTGTCCAACTGGGATCCAGTGATTCTCAAGCTGGTCTTAGTGGCATTAAAAAACCAAGAAGGAAGGAGGTAACCCAGCAAAGGATTTGGTTACATGAAGTCTTTAGGGAAAGGGGATTTCCTTCCAAAAAATAGAATCTCCTGCTGCTGGAACATTTTCATCATCTCAAAAAAGGAAATTTGCATTTAATTATTGTTTAGTTTGCTGTCCCATTCATTTTCTGCAAAGGGAATGTATCAGAGGACCTCAAGTTTTGGCAGCCTCGACTTTCGTGAAATTCGCCCTTTGGAGAGTTTTTTTGGAAAAATTTTGGCCCTCGAGTTTTCATGAAAAAACTCGTTGTTTCGGTGCCTCCGGACATAAGAAAGGAAGGGAAACCTGCAAAGGCCTACTGACCCATGCAGGAGCAGGTCATTCCCTCCCCCGGATTGGACCAATGATCACATGGTTTATCCCAATGACCCACCCAGTTGTATCCCCACTCAAGGATGGAGCACTGTACCAAAACCAGCAGCACAAGTTGTCAGGTCCAAAACTCACACCCACCAAAACCCAATCATTATTTATCTAACTATTTTAAAACTACACAAGTTTTAGCCTCAATAACTGTACTCGGAGTTTGTTCCACTCTCCACAACTCTATTCCCAAACCCGGGTACTTTCTACATCCTTCCTGAATTGGGAATTTTTCCAACTGAAAACCATTGCTGCGGGTCCTGTCTTGGCTGGAAATTTTCAGCACACTATTTCATCCCCTTTATTTATTTTGTTTTCCATTTTACACCTCGATCATATCCCCCCTAATTCTAGCCTTTAGGAGAAGAGAGGGCCCAGATTCAGGGCTTTTCGTCTTTAATAGGGTTAGGATTTCTGATAAATATCATTTTCATCCCACGTTTCCTAGAATTAAAATCTGTAATTCGGTGAAAACTGACCAGCATGTTAAATGGCCTAAACCAAATGATTACAGAGTTGAAGACAACCTGGGACTTCTATTATTTATACTTCTAGAATGAAGGCCAAGAATTCTGTTAGCTTTATTTGCCAAACACTATGCCTGTTGTCTTGGTTTTAGGTACCCCAACCAGATCCAAAATCCTTTTTGCCAATCAGTAGTATTAAGATCTAAAATTATTTAGTTTAATGTGGCATGGTTATTTAAAACTGCCCAACTTTAGAACTTTGCATTTGTCAAACAGTTGACCTCGGTTAACAATATTTTTCATCCAGAAAGTATGTTCAGGTGGAAGTACTGACCGAATTTGTTCCATAAGGAATATTGTGAAGTAGAAAAAGTCCTTTTCAGACCCAACATACACGTACAAAACAACTTGCATAAATACATTTACATAATTTGGTAACATTGGGAGGTGATGTTAAGCAGGGGTTCCACTGTATTAAATGATTCCCACCTCTCGACCACTGCATCAGTCTATCAAATAACCTGGAGTGCCTTAATGTTTCATTAGAAGGGAATTGGACGGCCTATTTTGGTTTTTTCGTTAGCAAATTTGCTTTATGTCGCTATTTATTCCCCTCTATGTTGTTATGTAAATTGTGAAAAACCCAACAGGCCCAACACTGACCCCTGAGGAACACCGCTTTGGACATTTCCCCATTCTGATTTCTCCCCACTTATGCAAACTCTCTGACTGTCTATTTGGGTCAGCTATGCCTCTACCCAGGAAAAAATTTCCCCTTTCTCTATTCCCGTGTCCCTAAGTTCCTCAATGCTCTGGTGTGGAAAACTCTACGAAAGCCTTACTGAAGTCCATATACAAATATTATATTCATTGCCATGATTACTCCTCAAACACCTTAGTGAAAGAAGTTAGTAAATTGTAAGAAAGGAAGCCCTTTGTAAAACAGGTTGAGAATCATTAATCAATTTTTCTGTGCCTGTCAAGATGGCTACGAATTGCTTCGGTAATTATGATTTTTCCATAAATTTTCCCACTATGGAGGTAAGGCTATTGGTCTATGTTCAAACCCAAGGACCGTAACCATGCCATGTAAATGGTTTTTACATTAAACCATTTAATTATCAGGCAATAGCAGTTGTGTGAATGTTAAAAGATTAGCCAAAGGTATGCTAAGTTCCTCTTTACTTTCCTTTAGCACCCTTGCAAAACGGGTTCATCAGGACCTGGGGATTTGTTACATTTTAGTTCTCTATTTGTCTGGGGACCTGTCACAGTTACCGCAAATAGTACTTAGTTTATTATCATCTTTTTCTACGTAATCTTTTAAATTCAGGAATTTCGCTAGTATTTTTCCTGGGTGAAAACTGAGAGGAAATAGGTACAGGGTCCCTCGCTTTCGTAGTTCCAGCAATCGTAAATTCCCCAATCTTGGGGTAATTTTGTATAAACATGATCGCTTTTATAAGTTGATAGCAAGTCGTAATTTTCCCTGGACACGTATAATGGTGTGAGCAGTGGCGGCACCCAGTTGGCATGTTTCCAGGGAGCGAAGATTCCCTCACGTCCCTCCAGAAAATTTTTCAAAATATTCCATTTATTTTAGTGCTTGCAAGACTAAATAACTCCACCGGGTCCAAAGAAAGCCCCTAGTGCCAACTGTGGTAAAGAAGGTGTTGTGGTCTCCCAAAACTAGCGGTTAATGGTTAACCTGCCGGGCCCGGCAGTACAATGGTATGTATCAACCCAATGTGGGGACTGCTGAGCCGGCCTTAGAGCATTATGTACCTGAGCACCTCATGGTATGCATCTAAGCAGTAGGACCTGAAACCTAATGGTACACCATTCTGGCTTTAGAAGCAGTGTGTACTGACACCTCACGGTAGCAGCTAAGCAGTATGTACCTGAACCCTCAGGTACACGTAAGCATTAGTACCTGAACACCTAATGGTACACATCTAAGCAGTAGGTACCTGAACATTAATGGTAACATCTTCTGGCAGTAGAGAGTTTTACTGGTTCTACTGAATTTAGAAAGAAGCGCTCACCGCAGCTCACTGAGTCTGTTGCTCAGTTATTTGAGGCTCATTCAGGAAGCTTGCAACATAGTGTGTGCTGCATTGGCCCAAACTTGCGGTGTGTCAAACTGGTCTTGAAGGCGTTAGATACTATCACCAGACAATCTTACGGGTGTACTTTATGGCCTTAGAGAGTATTTACAGGACTACCGGTGATGTTGCGACTCGGCCACCTGGTCCATTGGGGGCCCTGGAGTCATTGGGATGCTGTTTAGGGTATTACATGAGAAAAAGGTTGGAGTGTTACACTAAACTGGCAAGGACCGTAGTGTGACACTTAGGGAAGTATGATGGAGTGGAACACTGAGATATGCTACAGGACCGTAGTGGAACACTGAGAAGAAAAGGGTGTCGTGTGACACTGAAGATGGTCAGGTTGTAGTGACATTGAATAGTGTCTTGACTGGCCTCGACATAGACGCTATGGGTAGTGTGACGCAGAGGCAAGGGTCGTAATTCTTCCCGGACATGTACCAATGGTGTGAGCAGTGGCGGCAGCCAGTCTGGCATTGTTTACCAGGGAGCGAAGATTCCCTCACGTGCTCCAGCGAAATATTTCATAATATTCCATTTATTTTAGTGCTTGCAAGCACTAAAATAGCTACCACGGCTCCAAAGAAAGCTCCTAGTGCCAAGCCTGTGGTAAAGAAGGTGTTGTGGCCCCATACCAAACTAGCGGTTAAATGGTTAACCTGCCGGCCGGCAGTACCATTGGGTATGTCATCAAACCCAATGTGGGGACTGCTGAGCCGGCCTTAGAAGCATTATGTACCTGAGCACCTCATGGTATGCATCTAAGCAGTGGGTTTACCTGAAACCTAATGGTACACATCTACTGGCTTAGAAGCAGTATGTACCTGAACCCCTCACGGTATGCAGCTAAGCAGTATGTACTGAACCCTCACGGTGCGCTAAAGCTTAAAGTACCTGAACACTAATGGTACACATTTAAGCAGAGGTACCTGAACACCTAATGGTACACATCTTCTGGCAGTAGAGAGTATTCTACTGGCTTCTACTGAATTTAGAAGAAGCGCTCACTGCAGCTCACTGAGTCTGTTGGCCTCAGTTATTTGACGGCTGCATTCAGTGAGCTTGCAACATAGTGTGTGCTGCATTGGACCACCTTGCGGTGTGTCAACTGGTCTTGAAGGTGGTAGAGTACTCACCAGACCATCTTACGGTGTACTTCTACCGGCCTTAGAGAGTATTTACAGGACTACCGGTGATGTCTGCAGACTCGCCGCCTACGCTGGTCAACTGTGGGCCGGAGTCGTCGGATGCTGTTTAGTGGGACATTACATGAAGAAAAGGTTGGAGTGTTACACTAAACTGGGCTAGGACTGTAGTGTGACACTTAGGGAAGTATGATGGAGTGGAACACTGAGATATGCTACAGGACCGTAGTGGAACACTGAGAAGAAAAGGGTGTCGTGTGACACTGAAGATGGTCAGGTTGTAGTGTACATTGAATAGTGTCATGTGACTGGCCTCGACATAGACGCTATGCGGGTAGTGTGACGCAGAGACAAGGGTGTCAAGTGTGACAAGGTTGCGAAAGTGTGTGTATTACACGGGAAAAAAAGAAAAGGTGTCAAGTGACACGGTGGAGAAAAGAGCATCACAACTGGATAAGTTTTGTGAGAAACGCAGTTGATTGTAATTTATTATTTTAAATGTTACTTAATATATTATTTTAGCATAGATATATATATATAGTGACACATTTGTGTCAAGAGAGTTGTACCCTGTGTAGGGTTACGAATTATTATTTATTATTTTAGTAAAATGCTAATTATAATTTATTATTGTAACCTGTATATATTATCAGATGTTTATTAGTTCAAATACCTCTAGACCAAAGATAGTTGATTTTCATATTATATTAAAGATTAATTGATTTTAATGTGTGTATTTATGTATCCCGAACTCTTTATTACAAAATGAGTAAACCTACCATCTTAAAAATAACTTTTTTTGTAATAGAAGGTGAGAAATACGATTGAATTTAAGAAAATTATCACTGAACAATATGAAAGCAGTACAAGTGTGGCCGAACTGGCCAGGATGTATAAGAAACCCTACACAACCTTATGTTCCATAGTGGCCAAGAAAAAGGAAATCAAGGATGCTGTTGTTGCAAAGGGGGTAACTATGCTGACAAAAATGAGATCACCAATACTCGAAGAGGTTGAGAAGTTATTATCGGTGCTGATAAATGAGAAACAATTAGCAGGAGATACTCTTATGACTTCGATTATTTGTGAAAAGGCTAGGCAGTTGCATGACGATTTGGTAAAGAAAATGCCTGCAAATAGTGATGTGAGTGAATTAAAGGCCAGCAAAGCCTGGTTTGAGAGATTTAAGAACCATACTGGCATACACAGTGTGGTAAGGCATGGTGAGGCTGTCAGTTCGGACCACTAGGCAGTTGAAAAATATGTGCATGAATTCCAGGAGTACATAGAGGCTGAAGGACAGAAACCTGAACAAGTGTTCAATTGTGACAAAACAGGCCTCTTTTGGAAGAAAATGCCAAAGAGGACTTTCATTACACAAGAGGAAAAGGCAATGCCAGGACACAAGCCTATGAAAGACAGGCTAATGCTAATGTTCTGCGCTAATGCTAGTGGGGATTTCAAAGTGAAGCCATTGCTAGTGTACCATTCTGAAAATCCCAGAGTGTTCAGGAAAAAAAAATGGTATGAAGAGTAAATTGTGTGTGTTTTGGAAATCTAATAGTAAGCATGGGTCACGAGGGAAATTTTCGTCGAGTGGTTCAATGAAGTGTTTGGCCCTAGTGTGAAGGAGTATCTCTGGTAAAGAAACTGGATCTCAAGTGCCTGCTAATAATGGACAATGCACCTGCTCATCCTCCAAACTTGGATGACCTAATTTTTGAGGAGTTTGGGTTCATCACAGTAAAGTTCTTGCCCCTGAATACCACTCCTCTCCTCCAGCCCATGGACCAGCACGTCATTGCAAACTTTAAAAGCTCTACACAAAAGCAATGTTTCACAGGTGCTTGATTGTGACCACAGACACTCCCTTGACCCTAAGGAAATTTTGGAGAGAACACTTCAGCATCCTCCATTGCATAACCCTTATAGGTATGGCTTGGGAGGGAGTGACTACCAGGACTTTGAACCCTGCTTGGAGAAAATTGTGGCCAGATTGTGTCAACAAGAGGGATTTTGAAGGGTTTGGGACTGACCCTGATGAGCCTATGTCTGTTGTAAAATCAATTGTGGCACTGGGGAGTTCCATGGGGTTGGAGGTGAGTTTGGAGGATGCTGAGATGCTGCAAGAGCTTCAGCAGGAAGAGCAACACATCGCAGCTCAGAATCTTGCTGCAGAGGAGGAGGAAGAGAGATGGAAGAAGGTGCCTTCTTCAGAAATTAAAAAGATTTTTACTATGTGGGGTAAGATTTTTTAAACCTTTTTTTGGGGAACTCCCTAACAAGGTTGTTGCAAGCCTATTGGCAACGGACTTGACAAAGTCTTGGGCCCTTTTAGGGAGGTTAAAGAGGGGCCAGAAACGAGCTCTCTCCACAGTTTTTTTGTGAGACAGGGCTCCCTTGACTCTCGGGGGTGGTCCCAAGGGGGGGGTTCCCCTTCCAAACTATAAAACAATCCCCTCTCTTTCTCTCCAGTCTCCCCTACCTAAAAAGATCTTCAAAAAAGTAAGTGTTATTCTGTTACGGTCTCCATTTATCTAAGGTGGTTTTCCCGGGGCATAAGAAAAAAGGAAGACAAGAACCCCGAAAAAGAATTGGTCCTGAGTGGTGCGGAGGGTTCCCCTTCCCCTTTTAAAAAATCCCCTCTCCTCTTCCTCCGTCTCCCATCCCCAAAGAAGAAACTTCAATAAAGGTAAGTGTTATGTGTTAATGTTTTATTTATCATTTCCATTGTATTGTTTATGTACTTGATGTATATTTTAAGTAAAAATTTTTTTTTTTTTAAACTTCTGGGTTCAGGAACGGAAATTGATTTACATTATTCTTATGGGGAAAATTTTTGTAAATCAAAAAATTGTTTATTGTAAAAACCGGAACATAAAATTTTGGGGGAAAAGGGGGCCCACTGAAGAATTTCCACATACCTTATATTGTTGTGAAAAGGTTCTCTTTCAATTTTCCCCAATCTTACTTTGCCTGGGAAAAACTTTTTTTTTTTAATCCCTTGCACCCCTTTAGTTTTAATTGTTTTTGTTTTCTTATTCCTTTTTCTTTTCTTCTTTAATTAAATACTGATTTTTAAAATGCTCTCCCCCCTTTTTAAACGGCCTATTTTTAAAACCCTTTTTACCAATTTTTTTTTCTATTTTTTTCCTTTGGGGTCTTTTGTTAGAAATTTCCTTTTGGGAAAAAATTGTTGGGCAGCTGTATTTAAAAATGTCATTTCCTAAAACCTTGAATGTTAGGGAATCCCAAATTTGAGCAGTTTTTTTCGCCCATAAGTGGCCCCAAAAAAAAAAATCTGGGACCAGAAGATTTATTGCATTTCGGGTTATTCCATGAAATTGAAAAAAGTTTTGTACATTTCCCGGGCACATTAAAAAAACCCAAGATTATTAATTTTGTGAATCTTTGTTTGGCAAACCAAGTCAAGCAGATTTTTTCCTTTTTATTGGGTTTGTCACAAAACTGTTTTAAAAACCAACCTGAACTGTATCAAAACACTGACTTTAAGACCTGCTTTGTTTCCATTTTGTTTTAAAAGTAAAATTTCCATTTCACAAAATTTTCATATTAGATGCCTTCGAATTTTTCATCCCATAACAAATTACTGTCCCCTTTAAGGGTTTTTGGGGGGGGGGGATAAATCACCCTTAATTTTTCACAATCCGAGAAAAAATAACCAAAAGTTTCCCCGTGTTTGGTTTTAATCTTGTAAGTCTAAGACAAACAATTTTTAAATTTTTTTGAATAATAAAAAACCCCCTTTGTTGGGTACATTGGAAAATATTTTTTTAACCCCGTTTTCTTCAGGCTTTTTTTTTCGGTTAAGGCTTGTTATACCATAAAATTATTATTTTCACTTGAAGTAATTTTTGCCATCTAATCTTATTTCTTAGATCCATAATTTTTGTTAAACCAAAAAAAGGGGGAAAATTCCTTTAAAACCGCAAATAAAAAGCCTTTTGATGGAGAAAATAACTATCTTTCCCTAAAAATGATATCTGTAAGAAATTACCATTCAAAAAAATTTGGTCGAAACTCGTGGAATATGCTCCCGCGAAGTTTAAGGTCTCGGCAGACATATGCGTATCGCGCTTTCGCCGACTTTGAGCCCAATTTTCAGCCAATTCCATTGCTCCCAGTTGACCAAACTCATAGCTATTTTCTTTAGAACTCTCTTCCATTTTAATCTATCAGCAGAGTACAAGAAACCTCCCATTTACTAATTTGGACTACCCAATATGGGGTCAGAAATTTGGCATTTGGCCAATTTCACGCAAAATAAAAAAGATGCCAATTTTACAAAATAGTGTCCAAATAAACGAAGGGTAGACATACGTGGCACTAAAATAACATACTACTGTTCATTTAGTCCACAACTCAGCCCCTCTTATATTATTATTGCTTTCTATTTGATTTTTTTATTCATACAAAAATTACAAAATTTACTGTCTATGCAGAACGACTGCATTATTGTAAAAATGGTATAATACCATATCAGTGCACTAGTGAAAGAATATTATACTCCCCAGTTGACGATTATTGGACTGTGGTGTGATTTATCATGTACACTCTTGAACATGGTAAAAATCGAACCATTCCGGCTACATGAGCTCCATTTCAAGGTCGGTTTTCATCGAAAAGTAATGCAAATCAACTCAATTTCAGTAATATGTTTTCCATTTTAATCACCTAAGACCATGAAAACCGAATACAACGATAAATTACAATACGAAAATACACCTCAAAGTCCGGGGGGCGTTTTATTCCAAAAAAACGATCAGAGTTTTTTTTTCTCATACGCCAATGTGTGCTGCAGATTTTTTTATGTGGTTGCACTCTGACCAGACAGACCCATCTCTCACATGTGGGCTACCACTTTTCTCCTACTTGATTTGAAGCCGCTAGAATTATTGAGTATATATACGTCAGTAACATTTGCTTCGTAAGCCGTATTTATAACGTCGAAAACAGTCAAAGGGTTAAACAAGATGGGTCCTACACAATGAAAGCAAGGAAATGAGTGAGCTACTCAATCCCAATAGAAATCAGTTTTTTAGCAAGCCCTAACCAGAACTGAGAGTCGAAGATCAAGATGAATTTTTTTAGAGAGCCACAAAATTTATTAACACAACCTATCCGATGTATCCTGACGGCCAAATGAATTCGAACAGGCGATAAAGTACATGCCCATGCACTCTGGCCCCAGGGCCAGACTCATGGAACTCTGTGTTCATCAAGAACTGCAAGAAGCCCTCTATCACGAGACCTTATCCATCCTATAGAAGCGGAGCATGGACACGGGGTCGTCCCACAGTTACTAAAAACAACAGACATAGCACACACTCCACAAGGGGGGCATTGTAAAGTTCAACAGCAAAGAACTACAGACCAATAGCACTAACAACCCATATCATAAAAATCTTTGAAAGGGTCCCTAAAAGCAAAGATCAACCATGCATCTAGAACCCATCAGATTACACCAACCCAGGGCAACATGGGTTTATACAGTCGCTCCTGTCTGTCTCAACTATGGACCACTACGACAAGGTCCCCTAAATGCACTAGAAGACAAAAAGAATGCAGATGTAAATATATACAGACTTTGCAAAAGCCTTCGACAAGTGTGACCATGGCGTAATAGCGCACAAAATGCGTGCTAAAGGAATAACAGGAAAAGTCGGTCGATGGATCTATAATTTCCTCACTAACAGAACACAGAGAGTAGTCGTCAACAGAGTAAAGTCCGAGGCAGCTACGGTGAAAAGCTCTGTTCCACAAGGCACAGTACTCGCTCCCATCTTGTTCCTCATCCTTATATCCGACATAGACAAGGATGTCAGCCACAGCACCGTGTCTTCCTTTGCAGATGACACCCGAATCTGCATGACAGTGTCTTCCATTGCAGACACTGAAAAGCTCCGGGCAGACATCAACCAAATCTTTCAGTGGCTGCAAAAAAAAATATGAAGTTAAACGATGAGAAATTTAAATTTACTCAGATATGGTAAACATGGGGAAATTAAATCTTCATCAGAGTACAAAAAATTCTGGCCAAAAAATAGAGCGAAAACCAACGTAAAAAGACGGGGAGGATCATGTCGGAGGATCCCCCTTTCAAGGACCAAAACTTTGTATCAATGCACTGCAAGAAAAATGACGGAGGGAAATAGAACCTTAAAATGGGGGCCCAAGCCATGATGACACTTTTCAGGTCACTTGTTCTATCTAGGCGGGAAAATTGCTGCAACTAACAACCTTTCAAGGCAGGTAAAATTTGCCGCCCTAAAAAAATGTACAGAGAACTTTCACGGCGCACAAAACGGAGATAAAAAACACCTAAATTTATTGGGGGGCCCTTGGGGTTCCCTAACCTGTATTCCCTGGAAGGGGCAGGGGGGGAGAGAAATTTTATATACACCGGGAAAACCAGAGGGAAGTCCGAATTGCACACAAAAATACTCTTACGAAAGAAAAAAGACTTGGAGACGATGCACCATCCCCAAATGAAAAGCAGGGGTGTCACAGACGTTAAAGCCCATAAAATAAGTGTCGGGGCCCAGACTTTTAACTCCTCCCAGACAAAAAGGGGGGATTACCAACGACCCCTGCAGTTTCAACTGGCACTGGACAAGCCCCTAAAGTCAGTTCCGGATCAGCCGGGCTGTGGTCGTATTTTTGGTTTGCGTGCAGCCGCAGCAAAGCCTGGTTGATCGGGCTCGATCCACCCGGAGGCCTGTTCTCAGACCCGGGCCCCCGGGGGGGTTGACCCCCCCGGAACTCTCTCCCGGTAAACTCCGGTACGTTTCTTTGTTTGTTTATCAAAAAAGATTTGCCCTTTCTAGCAACTTTATTTTTAATTTGTCTTTAAACATATCCCTGAGGTATCCCCGGGAATAACGCTATTTTAACCCCAAAAGCGCAGCCGATTGTTTCCCACAAAAAACCCATACCTCTATAATTTCAGTTTAAATTCCAGACAAGTCATCAAATTTCCCCCTCAAAATTTAAAATTTGGGTAAGCAAAACCACTCCATCCCAGAGAGATGAACCCCATCCCTTGCCATACATACACGTTGCCAAATGAAAAGCCCAGTTATCAATGAAGGGATTTGCAAGTTCCTTGCAGTATCTGCTACCAGCAATTTATACCAATTGCCCAGACATCCATTCATTCCCCAACTCCCTTTCTAGGCAAGATGCTACATAAAGACTTGAGATCCCTCCCTTTTTTTTTGACCTAACTAATTCTATGGTTGACCTGTACTTATCCAGCAACTCCACTCTCCTGCCCTTCCCAATGTCATTACCACCCAGCACTAAGACAGATAATGGGCTTGTCCCATTACCTGCCATAATATTATCCAACCTGCTGACTATGTCGCCAACACCAGCTCAGGAAGACCACTCACACTCTGTCTGACCTTTCTGTCTCTGCTACAAAATTCACGTCCCATATACTTACACTAAGAATCACCACAGTGGACCCCGGTTCGCGATGCTATCGGTATTCCCGAAAATCCGAACCGATGCATTATATAGCAGAAAATTTGCCTCGCTTCCCGATACAAAAAACCCCGTATGTCCGATGTGGTTCGTACGAGACGTGTCCATGTGTGGCCTAACTGCCCGTGTGTCCAGTGGTTTTACAAGCCAGCCAGTGTGTGCGCATCTAAGGATACATTCATACATTCCATATTATGCCATATTGATCACTGTTTTTGGTGCCTGGGGGGGGGGGGGGGGCATATGAAGTCACCATGGGCCCCAAGAAAGCTCCCATTGCCAACCCTTCCGAGACAAAGGGTGCCTAATGACTGTGAAAATGGAATAAAGAATAATTGCAAAGAACCGAAAGTGGAGTGCGTGTGGTCCGGAGCTGGGTCTGGTTGTATAGTAAACCCAATCCAACCTCTCTCTAAGTGGAGCAAGAAATGGCAATCAAGGAAGCTGTTCTTGCAAAAGGTGCAACTGTGATTACGAAACAGTGACCACAAGCGTTAGAAAATGTTGAGAGACGATATTGGTGTGGATAAATGAAAACAGATAAGCAGGAGTAGCATCTCTCAAGCAAATCATTTGATGAAAAGGCTAGGCAGTTGCATGACGATTGGTAAAAAATTGCACCTGCAACTAGTGGTGATGTGAGTGAATTTAAGCCAGCAAAGGTTGGTTGAAAGATTTTAAGATTGTAAAGTGGTATACCATAGTGTATTAGGCATGGTGAGTCTGCCAGTTATGTTGTGTACAGAAGTCAGTGACTCTTACCTGGTCCTAGTGCATTAAAAAAGAAGGGAGTAACGCCGGAAAAAGGACTTGCTACCTCAATCCTAATGGAGGGGGATTCCCCCTTCTAAATGCTAAAAACCATCCACACTCTCCCCTCCTCCCATCCCATCACAATCATCACCAGATCTTCATTAAAGGTAAGTGTTCAATTATTCTTTTTCGTTATTTATTGTTATTGTTGTTGTTGTTATTGTAATTACGATTCTATTGCATTAAACTTAATATTTCATGTGGTAAAAGTTTTGTGTGTTCAGACTTTTGGGGTGTCTTGCACGGATTAATTTGATTTCTATTTTTTTCTTATGGGGAAAATTGATTCGCTTTCCGATATTTTTTGGTTACGATGAGCTCTCAGGAATGATTAGTATCCGCGAACCGGGGTCCACTGTACTATTAAAATATTCTTACTTGATTAGCAGGGGAAATCAGTGGGTACCTTCAACCTCACTAACCACTAAAGTACACTTCGTCTTGAAGAACAGAGAATCGGTTTCCTACCCTTCACATCTTCTCTATTAACTCTCTCTCATCTTCCTTCTTCCTAACTGTAAACACTTGCCAATTAAAGCTGCTGCCACTCTCACTGCTGGGCCCAAGTCCTACCTTACCACTAAATCCTTCTCCAACACTCGCTCCAAAACTCATCTATCAAAGCTTCAGCTTCCCTATTTTTCCTCCTAAGAATAGAATCTCCTTTTTCAACACAAAACATGGGATTCTAAAGCCTACAACAAGCCATGGTTGGTAACAGCCCACCTAACTCCCAAATAAGCTAAGCGTATGACCGCATTTGACCACTGACCTCAGCGTCACACAGTTGCAACACAAAGCCGCACCCATGCCATTCACGCTCAGTGGCCCATTGTTTACCAACACGTGACCATCAACCCCACGGGTTTCATACATAATAACCATGTTGTTTTTGTGTTACAACTGCTAAATACATAACCAATGGCCAAGGAAAGCAAGGCAGACCTTTGGTAAAGAAAGTGAAACATGATCGAAATTCAAGAAAGGAAATCATTGAAAAATATGAGAGTTGAAGCATGTCCAACAGAGCTTGCCAGATGTATGGCAAGCCCAATTCAACCATCACTTCAATCATGGTGAATGGAAAGGAAATAAATGTGCTGTTGTTGCAAAAGGGGTGGATATGCCTGACAAAAAGGAGATCACAAATCCACGAAGAAGTGGAGAGGTTATTGTTGGTGTGATTACCCGAAAGTGGACTGAAGTGCAAACATTTATTGATGAACTTCACACTTCATCATTCACCAATAACAAAGCTGTTTGCAGGCCATATTGGCAACATGTACAATGACAGTTTGTGGTCCCACTTCAGGGAAATCTTAAGAAACACCAAAAAACAGACATCTCCTGGACAATGATATTTTGTGAGACGGGTCCAGTGACTCTCAAGTTGTTCCCAGTGGTCTTTAAAACAAATAAGGGAAGTAACCCCAGATATGGACTTCGTACCTGAAGTCCTAATGGAAGGTGATTCTCCTTCCAAAAAATAGTGTACACCTTCCTCCTACCTCTCCTCCCATCTCCATCCAAGCAGAAGTCCTTCAGTAAAGGTAAAGTGTTAATGTTTATTATTTTTTTTTAACTGCATGTACTTAATTTCTGATTGTTTTCATTATGTACATCTTTATTTAATTTGAAAAAAATAAACATTTTATTTTAAACATTTTGGGTGTCTAGAAACAGATTAAGTTATTTCCATAATTTCTTAATGGGGAAAAATGGTTTCTTCTAGTTTCGTGATTTTCGACTTTCGGCAGGCTCTCCCCCTGGAACTGATTAATCACGAAACTCGGGGGTCCACTGTATTCATGTAAAAAAAAATTATTTTGTTTAATACTTTTGGTTCTGGAATGGATTAATTCTATTTTCCATTATTTCTTATGGGGAAAATTAATTTTGACTACACTAATTTGACTAAAGGCTAGCTTCTCTGAGTGGATTAAAGCCATTGGTCGAGTTTCCACTGTACACACCAAGTCGCTGTTTTTACACCAAAAACATGGTTAGCTGTTTATTCTTCATTATGCATTATGTGATGTAGGATTTTTTTTTTACTGTACACAGAAACGCCAATCTTCATATAAAGGATACCACCTTCTTCAGCAAGATTGATAGCCACTAGAATTTTGGTATACTATTATGGGACCAATACTAGTATATAACCAGGAAACTCAAAGGCCTGTTATCACTGGGAGTAAAGGGAGCAAATAAAACACAGCAGGAAAAACTTTGACTTATATCATCCTTCACCAGTATAAACAGAATCTATGTACAGCTATATGCACTATGACATCAATAGGTATTAGTGCATGCCACAGTAAATCAAGCAGAATTGATGCCACTAGAGAACATACACCATGCTTCAACCAGCTCTCGAATGGAAATGACAAGGTGAAAATGCAAGTGGTAGCCACGTCAACCTTCACAATTGCCAGACCCACCTTCTCATTGGCTGAACTAGATGCGGTCCTGATGACAGGGCCGCCCATCATCTGACCCTTAGTATCTGGTTTGCTGGTTGTGGGAGGTAGCCTTTTAATGAGGGTGTGTACAACATGGCGCCGAATGAAGGTTAACTGTACTCCTTTGCAATCCCACATCTGCTTCAAAGGCATAATATTATTAGATGGACCCCTAAAAAAAGGGCTAAAAGAAAATGTCCCCAAAGTTAATGTAATAAGATCATTTAAAAAAAATCATGCAGAAATCTAAAAACAACAAACTCATATTCTAGAAAGCTTATTGAAACTGGATTTTTTTTTATTTTCCTGAAATTAGGTACAAAATGAAGAATATAACACTGTTTATAAAATGTAGTGTTGATGTGACTATTAGAAAAAATTTTACATGACAGAATGAACGAACACTCACTGAGAGTGCAACATAAAATGGAGGACAAACATAAAACGGGGGGGTGTATAGTGCTAACTGTGGCAGCAGAGGTAAAACAAGGTCTTGTTTTTTCTATTTTTTTTCCCTTTTCACCTGAGGTTCCTAACAACCTTGTGATGGCCAAGTAAAGACCCACATAACACTGACATGTGGAGACCACAATGATATAAATCAACTGCAGAAATCACGCCAAAAAATACACAATATTATCAACCCAAGAAGACTCCAATTACCACACCATCTTACCCCACTTGCCAAGCGAAGTGAACTCCACAACATCTTTTCCATTACCCATCACCTACAGTTCATCTGAAACCACTGCAATGAACCAGGGTTTAGGGCAACAAAGAAAGATCCAGTAACCAACCAAAGACCCCAATACCACAGGTGAGAAAAGCATTACTAACAAGTACAACGTCTCTCCCAACAGCTTCAGCCAGAAGATGCAACACTCCACCACAACACTCCCAAAACGCACTCATCAGCAACAATCACAAAATGCTGCACCACAAACATCCAAGATAATTCGCAAAATAAATTTTACAAACTAGATTTTTTCTGAGTATAATGATATAGATTTATATTGAATCTTACAACTAAACTTATGACTAAACTCTGTGATTAATCTAAACTGTAAAAATTTGAAAGAAATAAGGATTTATTTTACAGAATAGATAATCAGTATACACTAAGCATCTAACAGTACCTTAATTATTTTAAAACAAGTGGAGTTTAATGAACTACAGTTAATATTTACAGCTAAAATAAAGGACTAATGAATATAATAATAAAAAAATGTATTACAAAAGCAAAATCAGTAGCACATGAGGTAGTCAATACACCTGGAGTATTTTAATGGTAAAATACTGAACTTATTACATAGTTAGCACCTGAGAAAAGCAATTTGATTATTTTAACAATTGTGAATTAATGAACTAAGGCAGTTTATATAAAGCTAAAATAAAGAGATAATAATAAAGGGACTAAATAATGTAATCCTAGCAAATGTCTGACAGGTGGTTGAAGGCATCATCTGCTGTTTCGTACCTAGCAAATGTCTTACAGGTTGTGAAGGCATCATCTGCTGTGTTCGTACCTAGCAAATGGACATGATAGTCACTATGATAAAAGTATTGATTTGGAGTAAGTTCTGATTGTAATAAATGTATGAAGAGGGTAAGGGTACCTAGGGATTGGCAGAGAGCATGCATAGTTTCCCTTTGTATAAAGGGCAAAGGATAAAAGAGAGTGCAAAAATTATAGGGGGAATAAGTCTGTTTGAGTATACCTGGCAAAGTGTAATGGAAAGTTATTATTTGAAAGAAATTAAGAGTAAGAAACGGAGAATAGGAATAGCAGATGAACAAGGAGGCTTTAGAAAGGTAGGGGGTGTGTGGACCTGGTGGGTTTACCGTGAAACATATAAGTGAACATAATTTAGATAAGGCTAAAGAGGTCTTTGTGGCATATATGGATATGGAAAAAAGGCATATGACAGGGTGGATAGGGGGCAATGTGGCAGATGTTCAGGTGAATGGGTGTAGGAGGTAGGTTACGAAAGCAAGTGAAGAGTTTTGTACGAAGGATAGTGAGGCTCAAGTTAAAGTATGTTAGAAAGAGGGAAATTATTTCCCAGTAAAAGTAGGCCTTAGACAAGGATGTGTGATGTCCACCGTGGTTGTTTTAATATATTTATAGATGGGGTTGTAAGAGAAGTAAATGCGGGAGTCTTGCAAGAGGCGTGGAGTTAAAAGATAAAGAATCACACATAAGTGGGAGTTGTCACAGTTGCCTCTTTGCTGATGACACTGTGCTCTTGGGAGATTCAGAAGAGAAGTTGCAGAGATTGGTGGAATGAATTGGAAGGGTGTGCAAAAGAAGGAAAATTGAAAGTGAAATTACAGGAAAGAGTAAGGTATGAGGAGAACAAAAAGATTAGTGATGAAAGCTTGGCTATCAGATGGAGGGAGAGAGTATGGAGGAGGTGAAATGTATTCAGATATTTGGAGTGGACGAGTCAGCAGATTGGGTCCAAAGATAGGTGAATCATAGAATTGATGAGGGGAAAATGGGTGAGGGTGCATCTTAGGAAGTCTGTGGAGACAAAGAACTTTTGTCCTTGGAGCAAAGAAGGTAATGTATGAGGGTAAGTTTACCAACGGTCCTTATATGGGTGTGAAGCATGGGTGAGAATGTTGCAGGCAGCGAGGAGAAGGCTGGAGCCATGGAGATGTCATGTCTGAGAGTCAATGTTGGTTGAATATACTGCAGAGAATTCCGTAGTTTGGAAGTTAGGAGGAGTGCGGATTACCAAAACTTTGTCCAGAGGGCTGAGGAAGTTTTGCTGAGGTGGTTTTCAGACATGTGAAGAATGGAGGGGCCCCGAAAAAAAAACGGGGAATTAAAAACTTCAAAGAGTGTATCAGTCTGTAAGTGAAGGGAAGGCGGGGTAGGGTCGGCGTAGGAAAGGTTTGGAGGGAGGGTAAAGGAGCTTTGTTGTGCGAGGGGCTTGGACTTCAAGCAGGCATGCGTGAGCATGTTGATACGAGTGAATGGAGACAATTGGTCATGTTAATACCTTGACGAGCTGTTTGGAGTTGTGAGCAAAGTAACATTTAATGAGGGTTTCAGGGAAACCGGCAGGCTGGAACTTGAGTCCTGGAGATGGGAAGTACAGTGCCTCACTCTGAAGGGAGGGATGTAATGTTGCAGTTTAAAAAAAACTGTAGTGTAAGCACTCCTTTTGGCAAGACAGTGATGGAGTGAATGATATGAAAAGTTTTTCCTTTTTCGGGCCATCCCTCTTGTTGGGAATCGGCCAGTGTGATAATAAAAAAAAAAAATAAGTTGAGCAACTAATTGCACTATAAAGAGTAGAGAAATATGAGGTAGTTGGTACTATGCTAGCAAAAGAGAGTTTTGGGACTCACACAATAATGTAATAGATAAAAAAAAAAAAAAAAAAAAAAGAAATATACACTAATTGTAACACACAATATAAAAAGGGACTAAAAAAGTTAGTGTAAACAGAATTAAATAGACAGGTACAACATGATTAAACATTAATTTTGGAGTAGATTTGATTTGTCAACACAAATTATGACAATTAATAGTCAATTAAAAAGTAAAGTATTTGAGGTAGCTGGTATTAGCCAGCAAAGAAAAAAAATAATAATGCACAATGATGTAATAGTAATGTACACTATAGTACCACATTATTTTTTGTGTTTAACACTTATCTAATTTGTTTACAGAAATGTCAGCTTTCTAAGGAAGGTATGAGGAAATCATGTTTCATTTGAGATGGTGTACGGTGTCCTGTGAGTTTTTCTAACTAGTATTTTCCCATCTCGAGTGAAACACTGATGTATTTTGTTTTCCTGTTTAAGTTTTCTCAACCTGAACAGAGGTTTTGACGTTTTCTCATTAGACACTCATTGATGAACACTCCATTTTTCATTGTAACTGCTGATTTAATTAAGTCCTTTCTTTTATCATATGAATGAAGTCTGACCATAATACTGTGTTTACTACCTTGTTTTCCTAGCAAACGTGTTTCTTTGATTTCATTGTTTTGCATGATAACTTTTACGTAGTCCTGCATTATCCTGATAGCAGTTTCTTTGCACTGTTCTTGGGTTATGTCACTAGGAATGTGTGGACTGTTTATTATAACTGCATCAGACAACTTATCTTGTTCGGTTTTGTCGTCTTGGAAATCAAGGTATTCATTCAGTTGAGTGTGCATGTTCTGATTCCAGTCCTTGATTGCTTCTTCAACCTTCATATTTATTGTTGTTATTTGCTCAGTGTGACTGGCTATAGCTGTTTTCAGAGTATTTTCTGTGTCAACACTTCCCGATGTAATCTTCTCTTCAAGGTTTTGGATCTTGTTCTCAAGGTTTGGTTATCTTGGATTCTCGTCGCACAAGTGTTGCTTTAATATCTTTGATTTCACTTTCTAGAGTGATGATGTAATCTCTGATATTGTCAGGAATAATCATACCTGAGTTATCATGGGTGAATCCTTAGAAGGGAGTGGAGTTGGAGGGGGAGTCAGCCATGTTTGTTGTGGTTGTTCCCTGTGTTGTAGTGGTGAGGGAGGTTGATGATACACTGGCGTCCTGCTGGGTAGACAAGTTGAGTTCTAGGGTCCTTGGTGTTATTCTTTTCTTACTGATGTTGTTTCTTCTGCGATATCCTCTCATAGTATCACTAAAGTAGATACTGTGTAGCAATGGCGGAGAAGGCTTGATTTCCCTGAGCTTGGGTTAAGCGATCGTCTGGCAGTGGAGGCAGTGTTTGGGTTAACAGGGCTGTCTTCCTTAGATCTTCTATTTTGTCAAGATTTGGGGTACATTCCTAGTATTCTTGGGTCATTTTGTGGTCTACATGGGTTCATGTAGTTGTACCTTCAATTAGGCCATCACAAGCTTTGATGAGCGATGGTTTCTTGAAGAATAAGAGCTGCTAGGATGCCGCTGCTTCTATTATTATTATTATTATTATTATTATTATTATTATTATTATTATAGAAGAAACAGCACTAAGAACAGCAAGGCAGCACCTAGAAATTGACTATTCCATAAGAAGACCCAGCAGGACGCCG
>NC_069475.1:22001484-22018828 GCF_026875155.1 Cherax quadricarinatus | reverse complement strand
CCGGGTGCCTAGCCTGTTCACGCCTTGTAGGTCTGCCGCCGAGTGAAGGACGGGACAGGGGGATCACTGCCCATGTGTATCCCCATGACGTCACACAAAGCCAGGCCTACGAGGGATCTCGTGTCTAAAGCACAGGGATGATACTAATATGCTATGCTATATAATACTGGGAATACAGGGATCAGCAACTATGCTGACATCTAGGCTGGAATATTGCTGCACTCTAACAGCACCTTTCAAGGCAGGTGAAATTGCCGACCTAGAAAATGTACAGAGAACTTTCACGGCGCGCATAACGGAGATAAAACACCTCAATTACTGGGAGCGCTTGAGGTTTCTAAACCTGTATTCCCTGGAACGCAGGAGGGAGAGATACATGATTATATACACCTGGAAAATCCTAGAGGGACTAGTACCGAACTTGCACATGAAAATCACTCACTATGAAAGCAAAAGACTTGGCAGACGATGCACCATCCCCCCAATGAAAAGCAGGGGGTGTCACTAGCACGTTAAGAGACCATACAATAAGTGTCAGGGGCCCGAGACTGTTCAACTGCCTCCCAGCACACATAAGGGGGGATTACCAACAGACCCCTGGCAGTCTTCAAGCTGGCACTGGACAAGCACCTAAAGTCAGTTCCTGATCAGCCGGGCTGTGGCTCGTATGTTGGTTTGCGTGCAGCCAGCAGCAACAGCCTGGTTGATCAGGCGCTGATCCACCAGGAGGCCTGGTCACAGACCGGGCCGCGGGGGCGTTGTCCCCCGAAACTCTCTCCAGGTAAACTCCAGGTAAACACACAATTTACTCTTCATAACATTGTTTTTCCTGAACACTCTGGGATTTTCAGAATGGCACACTAGCAATGGCTTCACTTTGAAATCCCCACTAGCATTAGTGCAGAACATTAGCATCAGCCTGTCTTTCATAGGCTTGTGTCTTGGCATTGCTTTTTCCTCTTGTGTAATGAAGGTCCTCTTTGGCATTTTCTTCCAAAAGAGGCCTGTTTTGTCACAACTGAACACTTGTTCAAGTTTCAGTCCTTCAGCCTCTATGTACTCCTGGAATTCATGCACATATTTTTCAGCCGCCTAGTGGTTCGAACTGGCAGCCTCACCATGCCTTACCACACTGTGTATGCCAGTACGGTTCTTAAATCTCTCAAACCAGCCTTTGCTGGCCTTAAATTCACTCACATCACTATTTGCAGGCATTTTCTTTACCAAATCGTCATGCAACTGCCTAGCCTTTTCACAAATAATCGAAGTCATAAGAGTATCTCCTGCTAATTGTTTCTCATTTATCAACACCAATAATAACTTCTCAACCTCTTCGAGTATTGGTGATCTCATTTTTGTCAGCATAGTTACCCCCTTTGCAACAACAGCATCCTTGATTTCCTTTTTCTTGGCCACTATGGAATATAAGGTGGTGTAGGGTTTATTATACATCCTGGCCAGTTTGGCCACACTTGTACCACTTTCATATTGGTCAGTGATAGTTTTCTTAAATTCAATAGTATTTCTCACCTTTTTTTCCACAGGCTTGGCACTAGGAGCTTTCTTTGGAGCGGTGGTAGCTTATTTAGTACTTGCAAGCACTAAAATAAATGGAATATTACAAAATATTTTGCTGGAGCATGTGAGGGAACCTTCGCTCCATGGTAAACAATGCCAGACTGGCTGCTGCCACGGCTCACGCCATGGGTACGCGCCTGGGAAGAATTACGGCTCGCTAGTCAACTTATGAAAAGCGAGCCCATGTTTATACGAAAATAACCCTATGATTGGCGAAATTTACGATTGCCGGGAACTACGAAAAGCGAGGGACCACTGTACCTATTTCCTCTCAGTTTTCACCCAGGAAAATACTAGCGATATTCCTGAAATAATAGATTACGTAGGACAGGATGATAATAAACTATGTGCGATTGCGGTAACTAGTGACATGGTCCTCAGACAAATAGAGAGACTAAAATGTAAAAAATCCCCAGGTCCTGATGAACTGTTTGCAAGGGTGCTAAAGGAATGTAAAGAGGAACTTAGCATACCTTGGCTAATCTTTTTAACATATCACTACAAACTGGCATAGTGCCTGATAAGTGGAAAATGGCAAATGTAATACCTATTTACAGGGCAGGTGACAGGTCCTTGGCTTCGAACTATAGACCAATAAGCCTTACCTCCATAGTGGGAAAATTTACCGAAGCAATTCATAGCCATCTTGACAGGCACGGATTGATTAATGATTCTCAACACGGTTTTACAAAGGGGCATTCCTGTCTTACGAATTTACTAACTTCTTTCACTAATGTGTTTGGGGAGGTAGATCATGGCAGTGAATATGATATTGTGTATATGGACTTCAGTAAGGCTTTCGATAGAGTTCCACACCAGAGCAAATTGAGGAAACTTAGGGCACACGGAATAGGGGGAGAAATTTTTTCCTGGGTCGAGGCATGCTGACAAATAGACACAGAGAGTTTGCGTAAATTGGGAGAAATCAGAAGGGGGGGAACGTCACAAGCGGTGTTCCTCAGGGGCAGTGTTGGACCCGTTGTTGTTCACAATTTACATAAACAACATAGATGAGGGAATAAATAGCGACATAAGCAAATTTGCTGATGACACCAAATAGGCCGTCCAATTCATTCTAATGAAAAACATTAGAGTGCTCCAGGATGAGTTGAATAGACTGATGCAATGGTTGGAGAAGTTGGCAGATGCAGTTTAAATTGACAAATACAAAGTTCTAAATGTTGGACAGTTAAATAACCATGCAACATGTAAACTAAATAATGTAGATCTTAATACACCGATTGCAAAAAGGATTTAGGAGTTCTGGTTAGCAGTAACCTAAAACCAAGACAACAGTGCATTAGTGTTCACAATAAAGCTTAACAGAATTCTTGGCTTCATATCTAGAAGTATAAAATGGATAAAGTCCCTCAGGTTGTTCTCAACTCTATATATCCTTGGTTAGGCCTCATTTAGACTTTTGCAGCTCAGTTCTGGTCCCCCGTATTACAGAATGGTTTATAAATGCTCTGGAAAACGTACAAAGGAGGATGACAAAGTGATCCCATGATCAAAAATTTCTTCCCTATGAGGATAGACTGAGGCCCTGAATCTGCACTCTCTCGAAAGGCGTAGAATTAGGGGGGATAGATCGAGGTGTATAAATGGAAAACAGGAAAAAATAAAGGGGATGTAAATAGTGTGCTGAAAATTTCCAGCCAAGACAGGACCTGCAGCAATGGTTTAAATTTTGGGAAAAAATCAGATTCAGGAAGGATGTAGTAAAGTACTGGTTTGGAAATTTAGATTTTGTGGATGAGTGGAACAAACTCCCGAGTACAGTTATTGAAGCTAAAACGTTGTGTAGTTTTTAAAAATAGGTTAGATAAATACATGAGTGGTGTGAGTTGAACCTGACTAGCTTGTGCTGCTGGGTCTGGTACAGTGCTCCATCTTGAGTGGGATGACCAACTGGGTGGGGGCATTTGGGATAATCCGGTGAAGAGTCATTGGTCTAATCCGGGGGGGAGGGAATGGACCTGCTCTGCATGGGGCAGTAGGCCTGTTGCAGTGTTTCCTTCTTTTTTATGTTCTTATGTTCCGGACGGTCGCCGAAACAGAGTTTTTCATGAAACTCGAGGCCAAATTTTTCCAAAAAACTCGCTAAAGGTCGAATTTCACGAAAGTCGAGGCTGCCGAAACTCGAGGGTCCTCTGTATACATTTTTCCCCATGCAGAAATGAATGGTACATGCAAACTAAACAATAATTAAATGCCACTTAAACCCTTTTTTGTTGAGATGTTGATGAATGATGTTCCAGCAGCGGGGAGATTTTATTGTTTGGAAGGGGAATCTCCTCCATAAAGACTTCAGGTACCCACATCCTTTGCGGGGTTACCTCCCTTCTTGGTTTTTTAAAGCACTAGGACCAGCTTGAGAATCACTGGACCCCTGTTGGACAAAATAAAATGTCCAGAGAGCTCTGTTTCTCACATGCCCTTAGGATTTCCCTAAAATGGGACTCAAGAGTTCCATTGTACATGTTGCCAATACGTTTTGCAACAGCTGTGACAGGATAAAATTCGTCCATAAATGCTTGCACCTTTGTAACATTGTACACATTTCCTTAATCCTTGACGAAGGCAACTTCCTCCATCTCTCTTCCTCCTGCTCTGAAGCACATTGCTGAGCTGTGATCTGTTGCTGTTGTGCCTCAAGCTCTTGCAGCTCTGCAATGGTTAGTTCATCATCGTTCTGCACTAACTCTTCCACATCCTTGTCACAATTCTCCAACCCCATGGACTTCCCCAATGACACAATTGATTCCACAACTAGCATAGGCTCTTGAGGTTAGCCACAAACCCTTCAAAATCCCTCTCTTGGTACACATTGTGGCCACATGTTTTCTACAAGCAGAGTTCAAAGTCCTGCAAGTCACTCCCTACCAATCCTTACCTGTAAGGTTTATGCAACTGAAAATATGAAGTTGTCTTACCAAAACCTCTTTTGAAACACTCCTTTTGTGTAGAGTTTCTTAAAGTTTGAAATGACCTGCTGGTCCATGGCTGGAGGAAAAGATTTGTAATTAGGAGGCAAAAATTTAACTTTTCTGAAGCTAAACTCCCGCGCAATTTGTTCTTGCAAATCGTGAGGATGAGCAGGAGGATTCATTGTCCATTATCAGGAGGCACTTGAGTGACAGTTTCTTTTCCAGGAGGTAATTTTTCACTGTAGGGTCAAACACACCATAAAACCAGTCCAGGAAAATTTCCTTAGTGACTCATGCCTTACTGTTTGATCTCTACATCACACACAAATTACCCTTGACGATATTATTTTCTTGAACACTCTGGGAGTGTCAGAGTGATACATGAGCAAAGGTTTCACTTTGTAATCACCACTAGCATTACTGTGTAACATAAGTGTGAGCCTGTCTTTCATCATAGCTTCTGTCCTGGGAGTGCTTTTTCACATCCTGAGTAATGTAGGTCTGTTTGGCATTTTCTTCCAAAATGGCCTGTTATCATCACAATTGAACACTTGTTCAGGTTTTAAGTTTTCAGTCTCAATGTACTTCTTAGAGTCCTGCACATATTTTTCAGCCGCTTTTTTGTGTGAACTGGCAGCCTCACCATGCCTTATCACACTGTGTTTACCACTATGATTCTTAAATCTCTCAAACCAGCCTTTGCTGCCTTAAATTCATCAGTATCATCACTATTTGGAGGCATTTTCTTAATGAAATCATCATGCAACTGCCTTGCCTTTTCACATATTATTGACTGAGAAAACACTATCTCCCGATAATTGTTTTTTGTTTATCCACACCAACAACAGTCTCTCCACCTCTTCAATTATTTGCAATCTCTGTTTTGAAAACATACTTGCACCTTTCACAACAACAGCTTCTTTGATTGTGTTTCTGTTCGCCATGGTAGTAGTGATGGTTAAATGGGGTTTGTTACATAGCCTTTCCAACTCAGACATGTACACTCCACTTTCATATTTTTCAATATCTCTTTTTTCATTTCCATTGTAATTCTCACCCTTTTTTAAACCACAGGTTTGGCACTAAGAAGCTTTTTTGGGGGCCCATGGTGGCTTATTTAGCAGTTACAAGCTCTAAAAACACTGGAAGAAATATAAAATATTAAACCGGGTACATGTGGGATTGACTGAAATACTTGTAACACTTGCGGTACATGGAGTCTTGGAGTGGCGGGGCCCGCTCAGGTTGCGCTCTGCCACATGGACACGTCCGGGGACGAAAGCTGTTAAACAAGTTTTTTGGCATTGGTAGAGTCAATTTTTTGATGCCAAAGAGCGCCGTGGTCAATTTTGGCATTAGTCGATGCCAACTGTTGTTTGAGGGTCCACTTTTTCCATATGGATTTTATATTTATAGTCTCATTTTCTTGCCTCATTTGATACAAGGAAAATATTTTGTAGAATTAGAGGTTTCTGAAGCTAAATTTCATTTCACTTGGGTTTGGGGAGATTGAGATGGAGGATGATTGTCAATCATTTGCAGACTAAAAAATAGCTTGGAATTAAGTTCAAAGTAGTGGAAATGTCCAATTTTTCCCAATCTTCAAAAGTAAACAAATCATGTGCGTCCAATACCCCTTGCAACTGGCTGGTTTAATATGAGGTCATGAATGTTTGATATTTAGTCAATAGTCAATTTTATTTCTTTGCAACTGAATACATTGAGATTATATACAGTGGAACCACAAATTTTGAACTTAATCCATTCCAGAAGCTAGTTCAAAATTCGAAAAGTTTGAAAAGCGAAGCAATTTTTTTCCTTAAAAAATAATGGAAATAAAAAATTTAATCCATTCCAAAAACCCCAAAAAAATATTTTATAGAGATTAATTATATTTCACATACACACAACAAATATAGTGAAACAATATGTATGTATTAAAAAATTAAAATAAACATGCAAATAACATTTTTACTTGCCTTTATTGAAGATTAGTGACGGCATCGGGAAGACGGGAGGAGAGGAGGGAGTTGGGGTTAGTGTTTGGGAAAGGGGGAATCCCCCTCCACAAGGACTTTAGGTATCAAAGCCATTTCTGGGGTTACTTCCCTTCTCTTCTTTAATGCCACTAGACCAGCTTGGAGAGTCACTGGACCCCTGTCTCACAAATTAACTGTCTTCAGTCCTCTGTTTCTGGCACGTCTTTAAGATTTCCCTAAAATGGGACCCGGTTTCTGTCACTGAACTTGTTGCAAAGATGTCTTGTTTCAGCTTCCTCAGGGGGGTACTTCTCTACAAACTTTTGGGACATCATTCCACTTGGTGCAAATCTCCTTAATCTTTAATCGGCATGCAACTTCCTTGCCTTTTCACAAATAATCGTCTTTTGAAACATTATCACCTGCCATTTCTTTATCCTTGATCCACACCAGCAACAACTTCTCAACCTGATCGATTGTCTGGGGTCTTTTTTGGTTAGCAAGTTAACACCTTTTGCAACATCAGCTTCCTTGATTTGCTCTTTCTTTCCCGGGATAGAAACGATGGTTGATTTTTTTTTTCCCATACATCCTAGCGAGCACAAAAAGTTTCAAACCACTCTAATGCTTCTCTATTATTTCCTTTTCACATCTATGTGTTTCTCACTTTCTTTCCCATGGGGTACCACTAGCAAGTTTCTTTGGGCCCAGGGTAGCTTATTTCACGGTCCCACAAGCAATGAATTAAAATCGTAAAATGTTTGAATGAGAGTGCGGTTAGTGTTCATTTTCATGTCATCAACAAAACCAACGGTTCATGGCGCCTGCATGGGGACATGGATAAAGGTGGGGTGGGGGACAGGCCAGTACCCGGCAGCTCGAAAATAGGGACAAGTTCAATATTAGGGTCAAAATTGGTTCGAAAAGCAGTCAATTTTCGAATTTTTTTGATGAGCGATACATTGATATTTGAGGTTTCCCTGTAATTACAGTAAGGGTGTTGCAGAACAAAGAGAGCACTATCATGCCTTAGGCATTAGGGGCAACTTAATTTAATGGCTTACAGACTACTAATACTTAAAAAAATTTATTGTAGTTTAAGTTGTACAATAGTTTCATAGTACAATTATTATAATTATACAGTTGTATGAATTAGAGCAAATCTTTTTTGTGTGTGAATAAAAATTTGAAATGAAAAGCAAGCATATTCCCAAAAAAGTTCCTGGAGAGGTGGAACGAATGAACAGAGAAAATGTTATTTTAGTGTCAGGAATGTCTTTCATTATTTATTCTGGGCCCTATTTTGAAAAAGGTTTTTTTGAATTTTGTGTGAAATTTTGAAAAATTAGTATTTTCTGATCACTTTTTTGAGTAGTTGAAATAGGTAAATGGGCAGTTTCTTTTACTCAATCAATAGAATGAAAGGAATTCTAACCATAGCTATGAATTTGGTCGACTGGAAAGCTGGACCTCTTCAAGGGGGCTCCTTGGGTTGTGGTGAAGAGGCTCTTGGCCTGAGGAATCAGACCTGTCGGCTCCTTTCTCAGACCGAACCTAATTTACCCCCCAAACCCCCCCTCCCTAAACCCTCCTCCCCATCCTCCCCTTTTTCCTTTCCTCCTCCCCTCCCCACCCCTCCTTTGTCCTTCCTCTTTTTGGCCTTTGGGATTTCTCCCACAGGCACGCTAGTTTTCCCAGGTAGGGGAAAGGATACCGGGTCCATCCCATTCCATTGAGGTTCATGGCGGTGGCGTAGTTTTTCCGGGAATCTGGATCGCCTGGGGATGTCCCAAAACCCCTATGGTACCCCGGAGTAGCTTTGGGTGTCTTTCGGGCGACGGGTGTAAACTCTGGAAGCCACCTTTTGGGTTCCAGGGGTGGGGGACAAAGGAGGTATGCTTTGTGGCGGATATCCGCCGCCCCTCTCTTTTGTCCACCGAGGTAGCTCGGCAGATGTTGTGCTATCCTGGATTGCTGGTTTACTGGCATGAAAGATAGGGTATGGCAAAGGGTTCCATGCTGCACTGCGCTACTAGCAGTGCTGAGTCCTCTTGGGTGCGGAGGGGGGATTTCCGGCCCTTTCATTCCTCCTGGGTACTATTCCTCCCGCTCCCCCCTTTTTTTATTCTTTTTTTAATTTTTATTTTCTTTTTCTTTTTTCTTTTTTTTCTTAAAAACAAAAAGCAAAGGAGTAACCTAACCATGGAGAACCCAATCCATGAACCCACTACCCCCAAGCCCCTTCTTGATATCGCACCCCATTCTGACCCTGCCTTGTTTTTAGACCACTCTTTGGACACTCCTGATGCCCCTGTACCTCTTGCTGGTGCTTTTTCCTCACCTGCTTCAGGTACCAGGGCTTCAACTGATTCCTTCGATTTGTCTGGCCTCCACTATCCTTTGACTATGCTTCCGGCCTCTCCCTCTATGGTGCAGCAATTTTCGAATCGCCAGCCTGTTTCACACCAGACCAACTCTGGTCCTACTCCTAAATGCCAATGTCAATCTCCTGATGATGCTCCTTCGTTTACCTTCCCATTCTACTTGGAAAAGACTGACACATCATGCACTCCCTCTCCACGCTCAGTTTCGGACCACACAATGGACTAAATTCTTTACTTTAAGACCGACTTCTTCTTCTGCCTATCTTTCTGACCATAGTATTGGCAGAGCACTCCTGCATCATGTTGGTTGAGATATTTCATGCTCTAAAGAGCAATACGCGCATCGTCACTGTCCAGAATGCTACCCAAGCTGATGATCTTTCTCTCCTTTCGAATATCGATACTACTCCTATCACTATTGAAAAACATCTTTCTCTCAATTCTTGTAGTAGTACTGTTTATTCTGCCCCATACCATAGTCCAACAGAATTTCCAGTCATGTGGCAATGACATTCTTGAACAGCTGGAACTCCAGGATCTCCCAATCCTCAAAGTAGACACTTATGTCCTTCCTGCCCGTGGGCTGAGACGTTACCCTTGCAATGTGGCTCGTTTAACTTTTGACAGCTGAGAACTCCCATCCTCTGTATATGTCGCGGGACATCGCTTACAAGTTCGAAAGGTGATACCTACACCGCAACAGTGTAGAAATTGCTGGCGTTTTGGTCACCCAGCAAAATATTGCAGATCTATAGCTGAATGCCCAGTCTGTGGAGCCGACGACCATTCTAATACATCTTGCAGTCAACCTCCATTTTGCCTTAATTGTAATGAAGCTCACCCTTCGTACTCCCACCGTTGCCAGGTCTACTTAAATGAACGTGAAATCCATTGCCTCAAAGAGGCAGAAGGTCTCCCTTATGTTATGGCAGTTACTCATCTCTGCCTCCAAGGGAGACTACCCCGTGTTTCTTATTCTTGTGTTTCAAAACATCCCCTCACTTCTGGGGTCCCATCTTCTGCAGCCTCCTCTGTTGTTACCCCTCCCATAGCCACTCCGGCATCTAATCCTTTTGCTGTCCTTGGCTCTGACATCCCGACTACAACTCAGTCTGTTCTCACATCTTCGCGTCCTTCCTCACAAGCCCCAGTGTCGACAAGACCTCGTACAACACCTTATACCAATCGCCCCTCTACTTCTCAGAAGTCAAAAAAATCCATATTGCTCAAATCTTCTTTGCCCCTTCCTTGCCTTCTTCCACCTCCACACTTTACCTTTCCAGTCTCTGTGCCTAGTTCTTCCCCTCTCTCTGGCTCTATTACAAGTGTGGAGATTCACCCTCCTCCTCGTACTATGCCTTCCACCCCCGTCCCCTCCCAAGTTTCTCCCTCCTCTGCCACCTCCCAGGTTTCAGCCTCTTCTGTCCCCCCCCCACACTCATCTCCAGTCCCTTACACTCTTTTGTCCCCCTGTACTTTGGTACAGTCCATTACTCTCCCAGTCTTTACTCACCCTCCCCCTTCTACCTCCAATATGGTCTCCCATACATCTTTGAATTCAGAAACACTTGAAGCCATTTCAGAATATATTGCAGAGACTAAACCTTCAATGGACACTGATTCACTTCCTGTTCCTTTTCTTCCCTCTCCTCCATCTTCACAACCCCATTCTTCGCAACGCTCCATTCCTTCGCTGCTTGAACGTTTTCCAATGCCACCACACATTGACTTTTCTAACCCCTCTAGTCTGTAGGTGCCTTTCCCTACAGATTCCTGGTATTTTCTTCATTGCCAATCATGGCCTATTTACAGTGGAATATCCACGGCCACAGGGGTAATCGGGGTGAGCTTCAGATGTTGCTTTCCGGGTTCTCCCCTGTTGGTGCTTGCTTACAAGAACCAAAATTACACTCAGCTATTTTCCAACCTTTCTCAGGCTATAATTTATTGTATGCTTCGGATCCTTTCTCAGATGGGACCTTTAATGAAAGCGCCCTTCTTCTATGCAATGATTTTCCGTACTGTCAACTATTTGTCCATACCTTGCTGCATTACACTGCAGCCCATATCCACTTGAATAAGTGGTTTACAATATGTTCTTTATATCTCTCTCCTTCTCGAGCATTTTCTATCCCAGGCTTTGCCTTTCTTGTTTCATCCTTACCACCACCACTTCTACTACTTGGTGATTTTAATGCCTCCATTTCCTCTGGGGGGGTCTCATTGTGACTCATGTGGCATCCAGTTGGAGGCTTTTCTCGCCTCTCACCCCCTCCATGTTTTAAATGTGGGTACTCCCACCCATTTTGATCCTCGTACTCATACTCTCTCTTGCATCGATCTATCAGTCTGCTCTTCCTCCACTGCACTAGACTTCACCTGGTCTGTTCTACCGGACTTACATGACAGCGATCATTTTCCAATCATTCTTACTTCTCCTTCATATTCACCACCTTTCCGTAGCACTCGCTGGCAATTTGATCCGGCAAATTGGGACCTTTACTCGCAACTCACTGCTTTTAGTGAGGTTCCTTCTTCATCTTCCATTGATGAGCTCCTAAACCTCTTCTCGACGTCAGTTTATACCGCAGCTTCTCATTCTATACCCCAAACCTCAGGCAAGCATTCTCAGAAGTGTGTGCCTTGGTGGTCTCCTGCCTGTGCTCGTGCAGTACATTTGAAATGCGCTGCATGGGGCAGGTACCAATACAGAAGAACCAGTGAGAGACTTCTTAATTTTAAGCAGAAGCGTGCGATCGCTTGCCGTGTCATGTGTGCGATGCTAAATGCACTTGCTGGTGAGACTATGTTTCCACCATCACCTATGCTTCCTCTATGAGTGCAGTCTGTAAAAAAGTGAGGAAATTGAGTGGTAAATACTCTCCTGACCCGGCTCCTGTTCTGCGGGTTGCCGGTATTGATGTAGCAGACCCTCTTGACGTTGCCATTGAAATTGGCACTCATCAGGTCTGTATTTCCCTGGGGCTCCATCTATGCCCCTCGTTTCTTTCCTCAAAGTCAGCCAGAGAGTTAGTACCCTTGGACTTTTCTTCTCTCAGAGAAGAACAGTATAATGTGCCTTTTACACTTCAGGAACTGGAGGCAACACTCTCAGCTTGCCGATCATCAGCAGCTGGACCTCACAACATTCATATTCGTATGTTACAACATTTACATCAGTCAGACCTTGTAGTCCTCTTACTCCTCTTCAATCTTATTTGGGCACAAGGAGTTCTTCCCCAGCTGTGGAAATCTGCCATTGTTCTCCCTTTCCGCAAGCCGGGTACTACAGGACATGATGCCTCCCACTATCGTCCCATCGCTCTTACTAGTGCAGTTTGCAAAGTGATGGAACGTCTGGTAAATCGCCGTTAAATGTGGTATTTAGAGACACACAACAGTCTCTCCGCTAGTCAATATGGCTTTCGTAAGGGTCGTTCTACCATAGACCCCTTACTATGCTTGGATACATATGTTCCTAATGCCTTTGCAAATAATCACTCAGTTATTGCCATATTTTTTGACCTTGAGAAGGCATATGACACAACTTGGAGGTATAATATTTTGCCCCAAGCCCACTCCTTAGGCCTCCAAGGCAGTCTACCATCCTTCCTTAAGAACTTTCTAACTGACAGACACTTCTGTGTTCGAGTCAATAATGTGCTTTACCAGGACTTCATCCAAGCTGAAGGTGTCCCTCAGGGATGTGTTCTAAGCACAACACGTTTTCTCCTTGCTATAAATGATTTGGCCTCTGTTCTTCCACCCAATATTTGGTCATCACTCTATGTTGATGACTTTGCTATTGCTTGTGCAGGTGCTGACTGTCATCTCATTGCAGTTTCTCTATAGCATGCAGTCGACCAAGTTTCCAATTGGGCCAGTACCAAAACTCACCAAATTACTTTCACTAGATGCTCTGTCATCTCCGATCATCCTTTGTATCTCTATGGCTCTCGTATCTCCAAACATGATAGTCAGGTTTCTAGGCCTTCTCTTTGACTGTAGGTTATCCTGGAAACCTCACATTACCTCTCTGAAGGCAACTTGTCACAGCCGGCTAAACCTTCTTAAAACCCTTGCTCATCTTTCCTGGTGAGCTGATCGTCGAACTCTGCTTCGCCTATATTCAGCTCTCGATAAACAAAACTCAATTATGGTGACCACATTTATTCAGCGGCCTCTCCTGCTACTCTCTCTAGCCTTAACCCCATCCATCACCAAGGATTACGTTTATGCCTTGGTGCTTTTCGCCCTTCCCCTGTTGAGAGCCTCTATGCAGAAGCGAATGTTCCATCCTTGTCTGATCGCCGTGATGCCCATAGCCTTCTCTACTATGTACGCTCTCACGATCTCCACAATCTTTCCATTTATAGAATGGCCACCGATATTAGTAGACATTCTTTATTTGTTCGCCGCCCCTGTTTGCTCCATCCCTTTTCTCTTCGCCTACATTCGCTCTTGTCTTCCCTTCAGTTACCACCATTATATGTTCATGTAGCATCTCACTTTTCCCTACCCCCCTGGGAAGTTCCAGCTGTTCGGGTCTGTTCTTTCTCACTCCCTTGCTCGAAAGCCCAACTGCCTATGGTGGCTTCCCGCTCTCTTTTTCTTGATCACTTCCACTCTCATTCTCATGCCATCGCTGTGTACACAGATGGCTCTAAGTCTTCAGATGGTGTCGGATTCACAGCAATGTTTCCGGACAGCGTCGTGCGAGGGCATTTACTATCTTCGGCTAGCATTTTTACTGCTGAATTGTATGCCATTCTTGCAGCACTTATTCGTATCACATCTATGCCTGTGTCATCATTTGTGGTAGTCTCAGACTCCCTTAGTGCTCTACAGGCTATAAGAAAATTTGATACATCTAACCCCCTAGTTCTCCGTATCCAACTTTGGCTACGCTGTATCTCTACCAAGCATAAAGACATTGTTTTTTGTTGGGTCCCTGGTCATGTTGATATACAGGGCAATGAACAGGCAGACACTGCTGCACGGTCAGCAGTACATGACCTACCAATTTCCTATAGAGGTGTTCCATTTCTGGACTATTTTGCTGCAATAGCTACCCACATTCACACCCGTTGGCAATAACGTTTGTCAACTCTGCTCGGTAACAAACTTCATTCTGTTTAACCGAGCATAGGTTGTGATGAATGGTTTGAAAAAAAAAAACGACAAGTTGAAGATTGAGACACTTATGCAACATATGGGAATCTTTATTCCATTATCTTTATTCCATATGTTGCACGAGCATATGAGCATATGTTACTGGCCGTCTTCTTGTCATCAGTGCCGAGGTTCGGAGACCACTCTCTCCCGCCTTCGCATTGACCACACTTGTCTTACTCATGGGTATCTCATGGAGAGGCATCCTGTTCCTCTCTGTGAGCAGTGTCAAGTTCCAGTATCGATTAGCCACATTCTGTTAGACTGCCCTTTCTATCAACGAGCATGCAGAATTTACCTCCAACGTCGTCTTCGTTCTACTACTCACTCTTTACCTTCCATTCTTGCTGATGGACCCTCTTTTAATCCTGACTCTCTCATTGACTATACAGGGCTATACAGCCCTGCGGCACTGTATAGCCCTTGTGGCTTAGCACTTCTTTTTGATTACAATAATAATAAGTAATGAGTAGTTGAAATAGGTAAATGGGCAGTTTCTTGTACTCAATCAATAGAATGAAAGGAATTCTAATGTCATGGCTATGAATTTAGTCGACTGGAAAGCTGGACCTCTTCAAGGGGGGCTCCTTGTCGTGGTGAAGAGGCTCTTGGTCTGAGGAATTAGACCTGTTGGTCTCCTTCCTCAGACTGAACCTAATTACCCAACAATCCCCCCTTCCCTATCCCATCCTCCCAATCCTCCCCTTTTTCCTTTCCTCCTCCTCCTCCCCACCCCTCCCTTTTACCCATCCTCTTTTTGGCCTCTGGGATTTTTCCCACAGGCGCACTGGTTCCTAGGTGGGGGAAAGGGTACCGGGGTCCATCCTATTCCATTGAGGCTCTTGGCGGTGGTGTAGTTTGCCATGGAATCTGGATCGCCTGGGGATGTCCTAATCCCTCTCCGGCATCCGGGAGGGTGGCTTTGGGTGTCTTTCGGGCGACAGGTATATCTCTGGAAGCCACCTTTCAGATTCCAGGGGTGGTAGGCCAAAGGAGGTATGCTTTGTGGCAGATACTCGGCTGCACTCTCTTTTGTCCACCAAGGTAGCTCGGCTGATGTGAGGTTGCAATTCCAGATTGCTAGTTTACTGGCATGAAGGGTAAGGTGTGGCACGGGTTCCATGCTGCATCTGTGCTACTTGCGATGCTGAGGTCCTCTTGGGTGTGGAAGGAGATTTCTGGCCCTTTCATTCCTCCTAGGAACTATCCCTCCCCGGTCCCACGTTTTTTATTCTTTTTTTATTTTTATTTTCTTTTCTTCTTTCTTTGTTTTCTTAATAACAAAAAGAAAGAAGTAACCTAACCATGGAGTCCCACATCCATGACCCCGCTACCCCTGGGCCCCTTATTGTTACCGCACCCCATTCTGACCTCGCCTCATCTTCTGGCCTCTCTTTGGACACTTCTAAGGCCAGTGTACCTCTTGCTTGTGCTGTTTCGTCACTCGCTTCAGGTGCCGGGGTTTTGACTGACTCCTTCGATTTGTCTGACCTCCGCTCTCCTTTGACTATGCTTCCGGCCTCTCCCTCTACTGTGCGGCATTTTCGAATCGCCAGCCCATCCCACATCTGACCAATGCTGATCCCGCTTCTAAACGCCAACGACAATCTCCTGATGATGTTACTTTGTTACCTTCCCATTCTCCTCGGAAAAGACCGACGACCGACACGTCATGCACTCCATCTCCACACTCAGTTTCGGACCACACAATGGACTAAATTCTTTACTTTAAGACCGACTTCTTCTACTGTCTATCTTTCCGACCATAGTACAGTGGACCCTCGACCAATGATGGCATCGATAAATGATAAATTCGACTTGCGATATATTTTAAAGCAAAAATTTTGCCTCAACTAGCACTAAAAAACCCGACCAATGCTATTCGTTCCATTCGAGACACATCCACTTTGGCCTGAGCGCACCTCACTTGTCCCATGGGTGCCAGTGTTTACAAGCCAGCCAGCCACCACTGTCGCTTCCAAACATACAATTGGAACATTTCATATTATCACAGCCTTTGTAGTGATTGCACCTGCAAAATAAGTCACCATGGGCCCCAAGAAAGCTTCTAGTGCCAACCCTACAGCAAAAAGGGTGAGAATTACTATGGAGATGAAGAAAGAGATCATTGCTAAGTATGAAAGTGGAGTGCGTTTCTCCGATCTGGTCAGGATGTATAGTAAACCCCAATCAACCATCACTACTATTGTGGGCAAGAAAACGGCAATCAAGGAAGCTGTTCTTGCCAAAGGTGCAACTATGTTTTCGAAACTGAGATCACAACTGATAGAAGATGTTGAGAGACTCTTATTGGTGTGGATAAACGAAAAACAGATAGCAGGAGATAGCATCTCTCAAGCGATCATATGTGAAAAGGCAAGGAAGTTGCATGACGATTTAATTAAAAAAATGCCAGCAACTAGTGGTGATGTGAGTGAATTTAAGGCCAGCAAAGGTTGGTTTGAGAGATTTAAGAAGCATAGCGGCATTCATAGTGTGATAAGGCATGGTGAGGCTGCCAGTTCGGACCACAAAGTGGCTGAAAAATATGTGCAAGAATTCAAGGAGTACATAGACAGTGAAGGACTGAAACCTGAACAAATGTTTAATTGTGACGAAACAGGCCTGTTTTGGAAGAAAATGCCAAGTAGGACATACATTACTCAGGAGGAAAAGGCACTCCCAGGACATAAGCTTATGAAAGACAGGCTTACTCTGTTAATGTGTGCCAATGCTAGTGGTGATTGCAAAGTGAAGCCTTTATTGGTGCATCACTCTGAAACTCCCAGAGTGTTCAGGAAAAACAATGTCCTCAAGGCTAATTTGTGTGTGCTGTGGAGGGCAAACAGTAAGGCATGGGTCACTAGGGACTTTTTCTATGACTGGTTACACCATGCATTTGCCCCCAATGTGAAAAATTACCTAATTGAAAAGAAATTAGACCTTAAGTGCCTCCTGGCATTAGACAATGCTTCTGGTCATCCTTCAGACTTGGCAGAGCGACTTTCTAGGGACATGAGCTTCATTAAGGTGAAGTTTTTGCCTCCTAATACCACTCCTCTCCTGCAGCCCATGGACCAGCAGGTCATTTCCAACTTCAAGAAACTGTACACAAAAGCTATGTTTGAAAGGTGCTTTGTAGTGACCTCAGAAACTCAACTGACTCTAAGAGAAGTTTTGGAAAGATCACTTACCATCCTCAATTGTGTAAACATTATAGGTAAGACTTGGAGGAATTGACTAGAGGACCTTGAACTCTGCTGAAAAAACTGTGGCCAGAAGTGTTGACAAAGATTTTGAA
>NC_069475.1:21955204-22000984 GCF_026875155.1 Cherax quadricarinatus | reverse complement strand
CTTTCGCTTTTTGATCGTAAACTTCTTTCCCTCGTCCGCCCCTGACCATTTTTCCCTTTCTTGACCTGAGGACCAAAAAAAGGGGACACAAAAACTTTTGTTCTCCTGGGTCAATCCCCGAATTTCCAAATTCGCCAACCTAAATTTCTTCCTTAAGCTGTTGGTAAAGTTGTTTCGATGGGGGGCATTTGCTTAAATTTCTAAGAGCGCGAAAAAGGGTCTTCACGACCAATACACGTCAACACGCGCAAATGCCAACTCAATCGAGCTAAGCGCAGACCCCGCACGGCCCAAAGCATGCGAACACTGCCCCAATAGCGATGCAAGAAACCACCCATTTACCATTTTAAATTCCAGTACAGTGGTCAGAATTTACCAATTTTCCCAATTTCACACAAATTTCAAAGTCCCAAATTTTCCGAATGGGTCCAGAACAAACAAGAAATACATTCCGGGCACTAAAATGACTTTTTCCTCTGTTCATTAGTCATGCTCGGGGCCCCCTCTACATTCTTTTGTTTTCCCCCACTTTGAATTTTTATTCTCACAAAAAGTAGAAATTTACTGTTATGCAACTACTGCATTAGTGAAAAAAAGGGATAAATAAATTTTGGTGATTTGCAAAAGACTTTAGACTCACAGTTACGTGTATTGGAAGCTTGGATGATTTTTTATTTTTGAATTTTTGGTAAAAATCGCCCTTTTCTGCTACTTAGATCTAAATTTAAAGGTACTTTTCTTTGAAAAAACCAGTCAAAAAAAACTCAATTTCTTGATATGCCTTCCATTCTATAAATGAAACCAAGAAAACTAGAATACAAAATAAATACCATACGAAAATACAGTGCAAAGTTGCTGTTTTTTTTCCAAAAAAAACTGTCAAAGTTTTTTCCCTTTTAGGGCACTGTGTCTGCAGGTTTTTTTATACTAGCAACTGCCCACATAGAACCCATTCTTTCTAGGGGAGGCCACCATTTTCCTCCCCTCTAATTTGGGGAGCTGAATTTAGGCTACTAGTACGTCAAAAACCCGGGGTCGTACCTACTATAGGGCTGAAACCCCCTAAAAGGGGTTAATACATGCGAGGGTCCACGTAAAATTATATAATATATAAATATATATATATAAATTATATATAAAAATTTATAATTATATTAAATAAATTATATATTATAATGTCATGCCGAATAGGCGCATTGCAATTTTGGGCTTAAATAGCATTGCCCTTTTGCCATAAGGACAAGTGAAAATTTGTGTATGCAAAATTACCCAAAATCTTTCTGAACCTAACAAAAAAAATTATTTACCGTGTTTTTTAGTATTAAAACCCTTTGAGGTTTTTTGGTCGTACTATTACTCTTACACGTAGGGGTTTTTGACGTACTATACGCATAAATTCTAGGGGCCCAAATCTAGGGGAAAAGCGGTAGGCCTTCATATGAAAGAAGGGGTCATGGGGCAGTGGCCAGTCTAAAAAAAATCCTGCAGCACACAGTGCATAATGAAAAAAAACTTTGACCTTTTTTTTGGGAATAAACAGCGACTTTGCAGTTATTTTCTTTGGGATTTTATTTTTTGTTTTCTATTTTTTCCCTTGTTCATTTTATAAATTTAGACATATTACAAAAATTTGAATGATTTTGACGGGTTTTAAAAAATGAAAGGTGCCTGAAATTGAGCTAAAAAGTAGCAGAAATGTTTGTTTTTTACCAAACTTCAAAAGTAAACAAATCGTCCCCAAGCGTGCAATACACTCAACTGGTGATCTAATATTCTTTCACAATGCCCCAAATAATATTTAAAACCATTTTTTAAACACTAATGCAGTAGTCTGTATAACAGTAAATCTATATTTTTGGAGAAAAAAAATTTAAAGTGGGAAAACAAAAGAATATAAGAGGGGCCCTTTAGACTGACTAATGACTAGAGGGAAAAGTCATTTTAGGCCAGGAAGTCTTTTTTGTTTTTTCTGGACCCTATTTTGGAAAATTGGCATCTTTTTAAATTTGGTTGAAATGCAAAAATTTCTAAAATTCTGACCACTGTACTGGATAGTTGAATTTTAAAATGGGGGGTTTTCTTGCACCCATTTATAGAAAAAAAAAGTTCTAGCGAAAATTCAGTTTTTGTCGACTAGTAAAGTGAAATTGGCCGAAAATGGGGCTCAAAGTGGGGAAAAACGCCTCTAAACATCACCCCAACCGCAAAAATTTGCGAGAGCATAATTCCGTAATTTCAAACAAAATTTTAAAATTTGGTGCTTTAATCGGGAAAAGATTTTCTATCTTTTCAAAGAGAAAATAAAAATTTTTTTTTTAAAATTTTGGCCCCCCCTGAGAACGATTTTGGGGAGGGCCTGTCACCCCAAAAGGGGTTAAATTCCTGAAACAAATTAAAAATTATTTATTGGGTTAGGGAAAATAAATTTTTCTTTTTATAATAAGGTTTGGGAATTTTTTCTAAGATTCTTTTGCTGCAAAAAAAAAAATTTTTTCATTTAACAATAAGCAAAAATATTCTTTAAACGTATAAGAGAAAAATTTTTGAAAGGACTTAATTTTAAATGATTCTTGCTAATTTACCAGTTTTACCTTTCACACGACATATATTTTTTTTTTTTTTTTTTTTATCAAAGGCCGATTTTCCCACCAAGGGAAGGGTGGGGCCCCAAAAAGAAAAACTATCACCGTCCCCTTTTACCCCCTTCCTGTCTTGCCAGAAGGGTCTTTTTTCACTACATTTTTTTAAAATGCAACTTAACACCCCCCTCCTTCAAGGCAGGCACGACTTCCCATCTCCAGGACTCAAGTCCGCCTGCCGGGTTTCCCTGAACCCCCTTTATAAATGTTACTTTGCTCACACTCCAACAGCACCAAGTATTAAAAAAAAATTTGTCTCCATTCACTCCTTCAAAAACCCCTCAAAGCATGCCCGCTGGGAAGTCCAAGCCCCCCGCCCACAAAAAAAAACCTCCTTTTTACCCCCCCCCCTCCAACCTTTTCTAGGCCGACCCCTACCCCGCCTTCTTCCCCTACAGACGATACCCACCCCGAAGTCATTCTGTTTCGCCAATTTTTCCCCAAAAATGTCTGAACCACCTCAACAACCCTTCCCCACCCTCTGGACAACAGTTTTGGGGAATCCCGCACCTCCTCCTAACTTCCAAACTACGAATTCTCGCATTATATTCACACCACACATTGCCCTCAGACATGACATCTCCACTGCCTCCAGCCTTCTCCTCGCTGCAACATTCATCACCCACGCTTCACACCCATATAAAGCGTTGGTAAAACTATACTCTCATACATCCCCTCTTGCCTCCAAGGACAAAGTCTTTGTCTCCACAGACTCCTAAGTGCACCACTCACTCTTTTTCCCTCATCAATTCTATGATTCACCTCATCTTCCATAGACCCATCCGCTGACACGTCCACTCCCAAATATCTGAATACGTTCACCTCCTCCATACTCTCTCCCTCCAATCTGATATTCAATCTTTCATCACCTAATCTTTTTGTATCCTCATAACCTACTCTTTCCTGTATTCACCTTTAATTTTCTTCTTTTGCACACTCTACCAAATTCATCCACCAATCTCTGCAACTTCTCCTTCAGAATCTCCCAAGAGCACAGTGTCATCAGCAAAGAGCAGCTGTGACAACTCCCCACTTTGTGTGTGATTCTTTATCTTTTAACTCCACACGCCTCTTGCCAAGACCCTCGCATTTACTTCCTCTTACAACCCCATCTATAAATATATTAAACAACCACGGTGACATCACACATCCTTGTCTAAGGCCTACTTTTACTGGAAAAATTTCCCTCTTTCCTACATACTCTAACTTGAGCCTCACTACCTACGTAAAAACTCTTCACTCTTTCAGTAACCTAACCTCCTACACCATACACTTGCAACATCTGCCACATTGCCCCCCTATCCACCATGTCATACGCCTTTTTCCAAATCCATAAATGCCACAAAGACCTCTTTAGCCTTATCTAAATACTGTTCACTTATATGTTTCACTGTAAACACTGTCCCACACACCCCTACCTTTCCTAAAGCCTCCTTGTTCATCTGCTATCCTATTCTCCGTCTTACTCTTAATTCTTTCAATTATAACTCTACCATACACTTTACCAGGTATACTCAACAGACTTATCCCCCTATAATTTTTTGCACTCTCTTTTTATCCCCTTTCCTTTAACAAAGGAACATAAGCCCCTCTGCCAATCCCTAGGTACCTTACCCTCTTCCACACATTTATTAAATAAATTTCACCCACCACTCCAAAATTATATCCCCACCCCCTTTAACATTTCTATCTTTAACCCAGCAATCCCGGCTGCCTTACCCCCTTTCTTTTACCTACTAGCCTCACGAAAAATTCCCCACACTCACAACTGGGTCTTCCTCCACTCCTACAAGATTTTATTCCTCCTTGCCCTATACAAAGAAATCACAGCTTCCCCCATCTTCATCAACATTTAACAATTCCTCAAAATATTCCCTCCACTTCCCAATACCTCTAACTCTCCATTTAATAACTCTCCTCTCCTATTTTTAAAATGACAAATCCATTTGTTCTCTAGGCTTTCTTAACTTGTTAATCTCACTTCCAAAACTTTTTTTTTATTTTCAACAAAATTTGTTGATAACATCTCACCCACTCTCTCATTTGCTCTCTTTTTAAAATTGCTTCACCACTCTCTTAACCTCTCTCTTTTTCTCCATATACTCTTCCCTCCTTGCATCACTTCACTTTGAAAAAAAATTTCTCAAAAGCTAACTTTTTTCTCCCTTTACCTTTTTACATCATCTTCCCCCAATCCGCTCCTCTTCCCTCCTGCCCCATTTTCCTGTAACCAAAAACTTCTGCGAACACCTAACACACATTTTTAAACCTACCCATCCCCTTCGCCCCCCCATTGCCTAGCTCTATTAGCCCATCATCCTCCAAAGTTTTTTTATAATCTTCCCCAACTCCCTCCTCTTTTAGTTTATAAACCTTCACCTCTCTTTTTCCCTGATGCTTCTTTTCTCCTTTTCCCATCCCCTTTTTTACTCTTATGTAGCTAAAACAGAAAGTGATCTATATATCTGTGGCCCCTCATTAACATGTACATCCGAAGTCTACTCAACGTCTTTATCTACCAATACATAATCCAACAAACTACGCATTTCGCCCTACATCATATCTTGTATACTTTTTTTATCCTCTTTTTTAAAATATGTATTACCCAAACTAAACCCCTTTCATACAAAGTTCAATCGAAGGTCCCCTTATCATTTTCCCCGGCACCCCAAAATTACCTACTACTAAACCCTCTCTAAAAATTCTCCTACTTTTTCATTTAGGTCCCCTACCACAATACCTCTCACTTGGGTTCAAAAGGGTCCTATAAAATTCACTTAACATCCCCAAAAATCCTCTCTCTCTCCCTTCATTCCCCTCTTTTCCAGGGGCAAAACACGCTTATTAACCCATTTTCCCCATCCAACCTTTACTTAATCCACATAATTTTTGAATTTACACTTCATATTCTTTTTCCCTTCCAAACTGATCATTTAAACCCTTACTGCCCCCTTCCTTTGCTCAACTCTCTCAATACTCCAGATTTAATCCCATTTATTCCCCCCACGAAACTCCCTACCCCTTCACTTTGTTTCGCTTAGGGCCAGGGCATCCAACTTTTTTTTCATTCATAACATCACAACACTGTTTCTTTCATCCGACTACATCCATGCAATTTAAGCATCCCCGTTTTTTTAAAGTTTTTCTTCCTTTTTAGTAAATGTCTACAGAGAAGGGGTTACTACCCATTGCCCCGGGATTTTTTGTCGCCTCATACGACACGCTGGCTTACGGAGAAAGATTCTTTTTCCACTTCCCCATGGACAAAGAGAAGAAATAAAGAAGAACAAGAGCTATTTAGTAAAAAGAAAAAACCCTAGATATATGTATATATATATCCATGTGCGTGTCTGTGAAGTTGACCAAAACAGTGTAAGAAGGAAGTATCAAGATATCCTGTTATCTAGCTGTTTAGGAGACAAGAAAAAGAAACCAGCAATCCTACCAACATGCAAAACCAGTTACAGGTTTTTGTTTTCACAGTCATCTGGGCAGGACGTAGTTACTTCCCTGGGTGGTTGCTGTCTACCACCTACTCCCAAACGCCATAATTAGAAATGCTAATAATAATAATAATAATCACAGAGTCTTAATTAAATGTTGTATAAAACTTTAATATACCCATTTTCATTAATCCATCCATAATATTTTTTTCAAATTATATAATAAACACGATACAAACATAAAAAGATGATAAAAACAACCCGACAATGGAATAAATAAACATAAATATGAGATGTAGTAGTCCAGATAACTTTACAAGTGATGCCAAGGAAAAACAATTTTCTCTAACTAACATAAGAGAAAATGTGTTACTGGACTGGGGGTAACTGTTAGAAATTATTCCTTTGCGTATTATGTAAGTAATTTTATTCATGAATACACAAATCAGTTACATAGATTATCATACATAACAACATAGGTTGTAGAGAAACTAGGAAAAACCCAAAAAATCCGGAAATGACTTATTTCCATTGCCTTCACCAGAGCATCATTTCTTCTCAAATGATGTTACAGATAATGAGTGTTCTTCTTGTATTTATTCTAAACTACGCGTATCAGTGTAGAGACAACCTGTACACAAGTAACTTGTACACCAACCAGAGCGCTACACTTCGCTTACAAAACTTATACCTTCCGCCTGGTTTCTTTACATAACTCCTGCTCTGGAGCCTGTACTCTCTCAGGCACTCATTGTTTCTCTCTCTCATTTATTCTTTTTTAACTCGAGGTTTACATACTTCCGACCCTACATTAAACTACAAATATTTAAAGGTAAGTAATGATGAACTGTATATACATTTTTATCGCTCGATGGATGCTTAAATCTCATAGAAAATAGTGTGGGTGGGTTGGCCTAGTATGGTATCCGCTGACTAACCAGGACATACAACACTTGATTTTTTTACAATATAATACTCACTCATCTCACCCTATATTTTAAGGTAAGTAATGAGTGAACTGTATATACATTATATCGCTCTGGGATGCTTAAATATCGTAAATTGGAATGTGGGGGTGGTGGAGTGGTATGTAGCCGCTGACTACCACATAATACCAACACTTATACAGAGTGGTGTTAATGTGCAGTTTAAAACAGTAGTGTAAAGCACCCTTCTGGCAAGACAGTGATGGAGTGAATGATGGTGAAAGTTTTTCTTTTTCGGGCCACCCTGCCTTGGTGGGAATCGGCCGGTGTGATAATAAAAAAAATAAATAAAAAATACAACTTGTCCTCACCCTAGATTAAGACAATAAATATTTTAAGGTAGTAATGAGTGCACTATGGTGTATTGTACTTCTTATTGTTTTTTGATGCCTGGTTCTATTGCTAACATTAAAATGTTAGTGTAAATTGTATATCTAGTTTTGTGTATGCATTTTAAGTGAAAAAAATGTTGATGTCGCACTTTACGGCGGTTTTCCGCTTTAGCGCCGGTACCTGGAAAACCTAACCTGCCTTATAAGTTGGTTGTCCTCCTGTTATGCCCATGCTGTCTATGAGGCACTAAAATGCCGGGGCAATGGGCCTAGTAACCGCCTTCTCCGTATACAATTACTAAAAAAGAGAAGGAAGAAAAAACTTTATAAAACTGGGATCTTAAATGTCGTGGATGTAGTGCTGATGACAAGAAACAGATATTTGCTGATGTTATGAATGAAAAGAAGTTGGATGTCCTGGCTCAAGCTAAACAAAGCTGCATGGGGTAGGAGAGTTTCCAGTGGGGGGAAATAAATGGGATTAAATCTGAAGTATCTGAGAGAGTTAGAGCAAAGTAAGGGTAGCAGTAATGTTTTAAATGATCATTTTGGAAGGAGAAAAGAAATATGAATGTGTAAATTCTAGAATTATTGATTAAGTAAAGGTTGGATGAAAGAAGTGGGGTCATAATAAGCGTGTATGCACTGAGAAGATAGTAATGGCAGAAGAGAGAGAGAGAGATTTTGGGAGATGTTAAGTGAATGAGTAGGAGCCTTTGAACCAAGTGAGAGATAGTTAGTTGTGGTGGGGGACCTGAATGCTAAAAAGTAGGGAGAAACTTTTAGAGAGGTTGGTAGGTAATTTTGGGGTACCCGGTGTAAATGATAATGGGATCCCTTTGATTGAACTTTGGTATAGAAAGGGTTTAGTTATAGTAATACATATTTTAAGAAAAAGAGATAAATGAGTAACACGATATTATGTAAGGGCGAAAAATGACAGTAGTTGGTTGGATTATGTTTTGTAGATAAAAGACGGTTGAGTAAGACTTCAGATTACATGTTTATAGAGTGGCACAGATATATCAGATCACTTTCTAGTTGTAGCACACTGAGAGTAAAAGGTAGAATGGATACCAGAGAATAGAATCATCATGGAAGAGAGAGGTGAAGGTTTATAGAACTAAAAAAGGAGACAATTAGGTTAGAGGTATATAAACACTAATGGAGGATAGATGGGCTACTGAGAGCATGAGGCATGGTTCGAAGAGGTAAGGGGTAGGTTTAAAAATGTATGTTAGAGTGTTCAGCAGAAGTTTGTGGTTACAGATAAGTGGGTGCATGAAAATAGGAGCGATTTGTAATGATGATGTAAAGAGAGTAGTAAGGGAGAAAAAGTTAGCATATGAGAAGTTTTTTACAAAGTAGAAGTTATGCAAGGAGGGAAGAATATATGGGAGAAAAAGAGAGAGGTTATAAGAGAGTGTGAAGCAATTAAAAAAGAGAGTTCAAATAGAGATTGGGTGATATTGTTTATCAAACAAATTTTGTTGAAAATAAGAATAATTTTTGAGTGGTGATATTAACAATTAAGAAAAGCCTAAGAACAAATGGATTTGTCAGTTAAAAATAGGAGAGGATAGGTTATTATATGGAAAAAAAAAGAGTTAGAGTTATTGGGAAGATGAGGAATATTTTGAGAATGTTAAATGTTATGAAGATAGGGAACCTGTGGATTTCGTGTAATAGGGCAATGGAGGAATGAAACATCTTGTAGAGTGAGGAAGAGCCTTGTGAGTAAGGGTGGAAGTTCGTGATTCCCAGTAGGTAAAATGAAAGGGTTAAGGCAGCCGGGATTGATGGGATATAAGATAGAAATGTTAAAATCAGGTGGGGATATAGTTTTTTGGAGTGTTATTTGCAATATTTAATAAATGTATGGAAGAGGGTAAGGAACCAATGGATTGGACAGAGAGCCCATGGCATATTCCGTTTGTATAAAAGGCAAAGGGGGAAAAAAGAGAGTGGGCAAAAATTATAGGGGGATAAGTCAGTTGAGTGTACCTGGTAAAGTGTATGGTAGAGGTTATAATTGAAAAAATTTAAAGAGTAAGACGGAGAATAGGATAGCAGATGAACAAGGAGGCTTTAGGAAAGGTAGGGGGTGTGTGGACCAGGTGTTTACAGTGAAACATATAAGTGAAACAGTATTTAGATAAGGCTAAAGAGGTCTTTGTGCATTTATGGATTTGGAAAAGGCATATGACAGGGTGGATAGGGGGGCAATGTGGCAGATGTTGCAAGTGTATGGTGTAGGAGGTAGGTTACTGAAAGCAGTGAAGAGTTTTTACGAGGTAGTGAGGCTCAAGTTAGTGTATGTAGGAAAGAGGAAATTTTTTCCCAGTAAAAGTAGGCCTGACAGGATGTGTGATGGTCACCGTGGTTGTTTAATATATTTATAGATGGGGTTGTAAGAGAAGTAAAGCGAGGGTCTTGCAAGAGGGCGTGGAGTTAAAAGATAAAGAATCACACACAAAGTGAGGGAGTTGTCACAGCTGTCTTTGCTGATGACACTGTGCTCTTGGGAGATTCTGAAGAGAAGCGCAGAGATTGGTGGATGAATTTGGTAGGGTGTGCAAAAGAAGAAATTAAAGGTGAATACAGGAAAGAGTAAGGTTATGAGGTTAACAAAAAGATTATTTTTTTTTTTTTTTTGGTGATGAAAGATTGAATATCAGGATTGGAGGGAGAGAGTATGGAGGAGGTGATGAACGTATTCAGATATATGGGAGTGGAGCGTCTTGTCAGCAGTGGGTCTTGAAAGATGAGGTGAATCATAGAATTGATGAGGGGAAAAAGAGTGAGTGGTGCACTTAGGAGGTCTGTGGAGGACAAAGAACTTTTGTCCTTGGAGGCAATGAGGGGATTTATGGAGAGTATAGTTTTACCAACGCTCTTATTATGGGTGTGATGCGTGGGTGATGAATGTTGCAGCGAAGGAGAATGCTGGAGGCAGTGGAGATCGGAGATGTCATGTCTAGAGGGCAATGTGTGGTTGTGAATATATTGCAGAGAATTCGTAGTTTGTAAGTTAGGAGGAGGTGCCGGGATTACCAAAACTGTTGTCAGGAGGGCTGAGGAAGGGGTTATTGAGGTGGTTCGGACATGTAGAGAGAATGCGGGAGCGAAACAGAATGACTTCAAGAGTGTATCAGTACTCTGGTAGTGGAAGGAAGGACGGGGTTTGGGTAGGGTAGTTCGGCCTAGGAAGGGTTGGTGGGAGGGGGTAAGGAGGTTTGTGTGCGAGGGCTTGATTCCAAGCGGCATGCGGTGAGCGTGTTTGATAGGACGTGAATGGAGACAATGGTTTTTAATACTTGACGTGCTGTTGGAGGTGTGAGCAAAGTAACATTTATGAAGGATCATAGGGAAACAGGGCAGGCGGACCTTGAGTCCTGGAGATGGGAAGTACAGTGCCTGCACTCTGAAGGAGGGGTGCATGTTGCAGTTTAAAAACTGTAGTGTAAAGCACCCTTTGGCAAGACAGTGATGGAGTGAATGATGGTGAAAGTTTTTCTTTTTCGGGCCCCACCCTGCCTTGGTGGGAATCGGCCAGTGTGTGATAATAAAAATAAAAATATATATATGTATTTATAATAATTATATATTATATATATATATATTTATATATATATATATATATATATTTATATTTATATAAATTATATTTACTATATAGATACATAACAGTGGTCCCTCGTTTTTCGTAAATTAATCGCTTCTGGAGGAGCTACTATAAACGAAATTATGATTTGCGAAATCAATTTTCCCCATAAGAAAATAATGTAATACAATTAATCCATTCTGAACCCAGAAGTATTAAAAACAGAATTTTTTTTATATGAAATATACATGTAGTACATAAGCAATACAATGGGAATGATGAATGAAACTAAACAGCATAACACATACCTTTATTGGAGGATTCTTCTTAGTGTATGGAAGACTGGAGGAGAGAGAGATGGATTGTTTACAGTTTGGAAGGGGAATCCCCTTCCAGCTACACCTAGGTACCAATTGCTTCTCTGGGGTTTGCTTCTCTTCTCTGTTCTTATGACCATAGGACACCTAGAGAGTCACTCTAGTCCTGTCTCACAAAGTAACGTGGAGAGAACCTCTGTTTCTGGAGTCTCTTAACACTTCCTAAATGGCAAGACTTTGTCACTGTACTTATATCTCACCTTCTTTACAACAGACTTGGCACTAGGAGCTTTCTTTGGAGCCATGGTAGATATTTAGTACTTGGCAAGCACTAAAATATGAGTGGAATATTATGAAACTATTGTAGGAGCACTTGAGGGTGGGGACCTTCAATCACTGGTAAACAATGCAGACTGGCTGTGTAAGGAGGCGCCCCGGCATCACACCGTGCGTACGCGTCCCAGATGAACTACTATTAGCTAGTCAACCTATGAAAGCGAGTCCATGTTTATATGAAAATTCCCCTATGATTGGCGAAATTTACGGATTGCCGAGAACTACCGGAAAAAGCGAATGGTTCACTATATATATATTTATATATATACTTTATATAATATATATGTATATTATATATATATATTATATATAACCATACATACATACATTCATACATTTACATCTAGGTTTTTCTCTTTTTCTAAATAGCATCTTGTTCTACTTTGTCTTTCGTTTGTCCATGGGAAGTGGAAAGGAATCTTTTCCTCCATAAGCCATGCGTGTCATATGAGGGGCGACTTAAAATGCCAGGAAGCAATGGTAGTAACCTCTTCTCTGGTAAACATTTTACTAAAAAAGAGAGAAAAAATTTATAAAACTGGGATGCTTGAATGTGTGCGGATGTACTGCAGATGACAAGAAACAAGATGATTGCTGATGTTATGTATGAAAAGAAGTTGGATGTCCTGGCCCTAAGCGAAACCAAAGCTTGAAGGGGGTAGGAGAAGTTTCAGTGGGAGAGAGACGGAGAAATAAATGGGATTAAATTGGAGCATCTGAAGAGTTATAGCTAAGGAAGGGGGTATCAATAAGTTGAAGATCAGTTATGGAAGAGCAAAAGAGAATGTGAATTTGTAAATTCAGGATTTATGCGGATTAAAGTAAAGGTTGGATGCAAAAAGTGGGTCATAATAAGCGTGTATGCACCTGGAGAAGAGAGGAAGTGAGGAGAAGGAGAGAGAGATTTTGGCAGTTGTTAGTGATTGTTATAGGAACCTTTGAACAAGTGAGAGAGTTATAGTGGTAGGGGATGTATGCTAAAGTATGATAAACTTTTAGAGAGGGTGTGTAGGTAAGTTTGGGGGTGCAGGTGTTAAATGATAATGAGGAGCCCTTGATTGAAACTTTGTATAGAAAGGAGGTTTAGTTATAGGTAATACATTTTTTATGGAAAAGAGGTAATAAGTATACAAAGATATGATTGTAGGGCAAATGCAGTAAGTTTGTTAAGATAAGATAAGATCAGATTTCGTTTGGATTTTAACCCGGAGGGTTAGCCACCCAGGATAAAACCCAAGAAAGTCAGTGCAGTCAATCGAGGACTGTCTGAAACTTATTTCCATTGGGGTCCTTAATCTTTTCCCCAGGATGCGGACCCAACACCAGTCGAACTAACACCAGGTACCTATTTGCTGCTAGGTAACAGGACTACGGTGTAAGGAACGTGTCGAAATGTTTCCACCCAGCCGGGAATCGAAACCGGGCCCTCCAGTGTGTGAAGCGGGAGCTTTAGCCACCAGGATGTTGACTAGACTTCAGGATGTACATATTTATTGAGGGGCACACCAGATATATCAGATCACTATTTTTAGTTGTAGCTACATTGAGAGTAAAAGTAGATGGGATACAAGGTGAGCATAGATGCATTCAGGGTGGAAGAGATAGGGAAGGTTTATAAACTAAAAGAGGAGGCAGTTATAGTTAGGGTAAGATATAAAACACTATTGAGAGGATAGATGGGCTAATGAGAGCATAGAGCAATGGGGTCGAAAAGGTGTATGGGTAGTTTAAATATGTAGCGTTAGAGTGTTCAGCAGAAGTTTGTGTTACAGGAAAGTGGGTGCAGTAGGAGAAGAGGAGGAATTGGTTGGAATTATGTTGTAAAGAGAGTAGGTATAAGGGAGAAAAAGTTAGATCTGAGAAGGTGATGCAAGGAGGAAAGGTGTATGGAGAAAAATAGAGAGGTTAAGTGAGTAGTGAAGCAATGTAAAAAGAGAGCAAATGGAGAGAGTGGGTTGAGATGTTATCACAAATTTTGTTGAAAATAAGAAAAAGTTTTGAGTTCTGAGATTACAAGTTAGGAAGCCTAGAGAACAAATGGATTTGTCAGTTAAAAATAGGGAAAGGGAGAGTTATTAATTAGGAGAGTTAGAGGTTTTGGGAAGATGGAGGGAATTATTTTGAGGAATTGATGAATGTTGATGAAGATAAGGAGCTGTGATTTTTGTGGTTTTAATAGGGCAAGGAGGAATAACATCTGTAGGAGTGAGGAGAGCCAGTTGTGAGTGTGGGGGAAGTTCATGAGGCAGTATGTTAAAATGAAAGGGGGTACGGCAGCTGGGATTGATGGGATAAAGGGTAGAGAAATGTTTGAAAGCAGGTGGGGATGTAGTTTTGGAGTGTTGGTGCTATTATTAATAAATGACAGAAGAGGGTAAGGTACTAGGATTGGCGAAGAGGGCCATTGCATTGTTCCTTTGTTTAAAGGCATAGGGGACCAAAAGAGAGTGCAAAAATTATAAGGGGATAAGTCTAGTTTGTGTTTATACCTGGTAAAGTGTTTGGTAGGAGTTATTATTGAAAGAATTAAGAGTAAGTCGGAGAATAGAATAGCAGATGAACAAGGAGGCTTTAGGAAAGGTAGGAGGGTTATGGACAGGTGTTTCAGTCCTGGAGATGGGAAGTACAGTGCCTGCATCTGAAGGAGGGGTGTTGTTAATGTTTGCAGTTAAAAACTGTAGTGCTAAAGCACCCTTCTGGGCAAGCAGTGAGGAGTGAATGATTGCGAAAGCTTTTTCTTTTCGGGCCACCCTGCCTTGGTGGGAATCGGCCAGTGTGTTAATAAATTAAATATAAATAAAAAATATACTGTTATGATGTTGTTTGACTATTGTGATCCGTCTCCTATCTCACTACTATGATCGTGTCTCCTCGTGTCATATCCTGTTCTACCAATGATGCTTTCTTAACACGAGGATGCAGAGATACGATGCACTGTGTAATGCGTTCGAGTATTGAGGAGCATAGTTTATAGTGAAATAGACACTGTAAATGTAAGAATTGCATGCAAAAGAGTTTGATTTGGTGATAATGAATTTTTTGTATTAAAGTGACATGAGTTATCACAGAAGTAATCATGTGAAGACACTATATGCAACTCTTAGTGCGACTGTTTGTCTTGTTGGGAGGCATATTGTGACCCATCTCCTGTCTATCACTCTATTATGATCGAGCAATTATTGTGTGTTGTGTAGTTGTCTGCATGGCAATAACTACCTTAATACCGCCTCGCTTGGTTCTTCTGCTGGTTTTTTCTGTAGTTGCTGGGAAACAGCAGTCCACGAGAGTCACGTGACCATGGTGGGGTGATCACACTTCACTGGGTGAGGAGGATGCCTTTGCTGGCTAGCGCTCTTCTTTGGTTGGCGCTGGTTCAAACAACTCCCTCTTCAGCTCTTCCCTTGCCTGGCCTTGTTGGGAACTTCATCTCTATCACTCTCTTGTTGTTAGTTCTGTTTAACTCTATTCACAGAGATAAGAAAAAACATACCCCGAGCCGGATTGAACCCTCAGTCAGAGAAGTATCCAAAACTCCCAGGGGCCCGTCGGCGGACTCTCTGACTGCGGGTTCAACTCCCGGCTGGGGTTATGGTTTGTTTGCAATCGTTTGTCATTATGATTTCGTGGCTCCACAGAGCATAGCCTAGATTAGTGATTTTTCGACTTTTTACTGAGGTTGGGTGTCACACTTACACTCTGAGAAAACTGAGGTCCTGAGCTGTAAACTTCTGACATAATTTGTTACTTGGTATCTGTGCACTGTCACAGTCGGGGATTTTCTTATGCTGAACTTAGAATTCAGTAGTATGGGAGTTTTGTGACTTTTTGTGGAGGATCTGCAGATGGTCCCCACTTAGGGTCATTATGTTATCTCCTTGTCGGATTCTGCGTTGCCTGCTGCGTGTTATATTGTCTTGTTCGGCGAATTGATCCTCTTACTGTTCAGTCAAAGCTGTTCTGATTTGCCAGGTTGGTCTAGAAGTTAGTTTTATGTGAGGACTTTTAGTCAGTCAGTGGTTAGGTCGAGTCGAGTCCTTGAGACATAAGTGAACTACTTAGAGCACTTACACTTACTCATATAATATGGGTTTGAGTAGCTGTGTTGCATTTGGTAGATCACTTGATGTAGATGAGAAAGAGGATTGGTCCAAGGACCACTTCCTTGTGGGACTCCTACTGTGATTGATTGGGTGGAGAGTTTGGACCATTTGCATGCTCATGTAGAGTTCAGTTACTAAGGAATGTATTAGGTAGTTGAGGGAGTGGCCTCGATATCATAGTGCATTGGTTTGGAGTAACAGCAGGTTCATGGTCTGCTGATCGATTGCTTTACGTAAATCAATGAAAAAAATGCCAGCGGCGGTTTCTTTCTTTTCGAGTGCGGGTAATATATTAGTTCTAATGCATGTGTAATGATAGGCATCATTTGTGCTTTTATTATTCCTGATCAAAACTGACAAGGGTTTTAATAAGTTGTGTGAGACAAGGTAGGAATTGATCTTCTATGAATTAATTTTTCAAAGAATTTAGTGAGCAGTGGTAAGTTAGATATTGGTCTATTATGTATTCAAGTCAGCTTGGTACCTCCTTTGTGGATTGGAGTGACCCTCTCTATTTTGAGGATTGTTGGGAAGTGTAGATGATTCAATTGATTGTTAAAAAGTTTTGCAATAATTGGTGACTATAACTGAGAAGCTTTTTGACATAAAGCAGGCCAAGTTGTTTATGTCTCCTGCTTGTTTTTAAGGGTTGTTTTATGTGGCATAACTTCTATTGGATTGGTTGAGCTTAGGAAATAGCATATTTGGGTAGGTGTACCTATCAGGTAGTCTGATGGATGGGTGTTTCCATTTGGTATTTTGTTCGCTAGATTTTTTCCTGTGGTAGAGAAGAAAACGTTGAGTCTGTTTGCTGTTTCAATTGGTGTGAGTTGGGGTTCATCTGATTTTGTTAGTTTGATTGTTTTGTTTTTCAATAACTGGCAGAGAAGGTGATCCCTAAGTCTACTCCTGCACAACTCTCCAACTCCAAGCACCCCTTCTCTCAAGCTACCAAGCTTACTTAACTGAAAATGTGCCGAAGAACTTTCTATCATCGCTAGGGAAAAACCTTGAAAACTGCAAGGGGAATATGAGGGCCAATCTTCAGATTGACCAACACACTGCTGAGCATATTCTCAGCACAGTCACCACAGCTAACCTCCAACAGAAGATCAAACTCAATCGCAAACTTCAGTACCTCTGCTCTAACAGTCGATGGAAGGAAATGGGACGTGAATCCCTGATAAACAACTTATCGTCACGCACCTTAACCGACTACGAAAAAACAAGCACTGAGTCTGGGACTCAAATTTACCACAAACTACGCAACTTAACTATCAACTTAATTAGTTCCAGGAACATGACACAGTGACAGCCCAACTTCCAGAAGGGTTATATACAGGGCCCTTCTCACTGCAGCCTTTATGTTTGAACACCTTCTACTTCTAATCTTCTAGACGATACTCACTGCCTTAAGAAACCACGCCAACGACCCCAAACCATTATCGGTCCACACCGCCGACAAAGGAGAGGGTTGGAGTCGTCATCCTCAACACCAGTTTGACTACAACACTATAAAATGATGGGACCTTTTGAATGATCAATATACATAACGAACCCATCAGCACTCTAACAGTGGGGAGACGCTCACAAAGATTTTCTATACAAAACCAGACAATACTCAAACGCACTAGAGAAGGGAAAGGAAACTTCTGTACTTGTTACAAGCAACCCTAAACCCAGCACACATGTATGGTTTACCCAAGACCATAAAACAATAATTCCTCTCAGACCAATCACGTCAGGAATAGGCAGTGACTCCACACAAATTAGCCGGAGTCTTGCCAAACATCTTTCTGCCTTCTGGGGACATCAGCCCCGTCATCTTAAAACACTCAGGTGACCTCTCAACCGCATCTTAACCTCTCCATCCGTAACAAGAAATTAAGCAGTTGGGATGTGATTCCCTCTTCACAAAGTACCTACCCCCCCAAAAGCCCCACCCCCCCGAGTTCTGCGACGTAAAGTCTATCAGGACCTTAACTTCCTCTACCTCCCGGGAGATTTTGTTGACTAATTGAACTCTGTGTTAATTTCACTGTTTTTTCTTTCAATAACATAAAAGCTTACAAACAAACCTTCGCATGGGAGAATGGGGTCCCCCATCAGTGCCGTCCTAGCCAACTTATACATGGAACCCTAGAGTCGAAACACTTCGCCAAATACATCCCTTCAAGCGTCACTTGGTTACGTTACGTGGACGATTGTCCCGTAATAACCCAAAACGTTTTGATGTACGGGATCTTCAGGCAAGGGTAACGCAGTTTGAACGGCGATCCAGTTTACACTAGAAGAAGAGTCCATTGACAAAGCTACCTTTCCTCGGACGTCCTCATTCACAAAGTAGACAAACAACCTAAGATTTCGAGTTATCTCGGATAACCCACCAATAAAAATGATCTCACACACTTCTTATTCCAGTCAAGATACCAAGACCAAAAGTGGCATCATCATCGGGTTTTTCCTAAGCATAACCGCATTTGTAGTCCTGAGTTTCTTGACGAGGAGTGTACATACATTCACAAACATTCACAGAGTTACATTTCCTCCTTTTTTTTCATTCCAAAGACTGCAAGAAAAGAGCTCTTCAGAATATAAAATTCTCACGCATCAACACCACTCCAGCATAAGTTTATAATTCTTCCCAACAGTCAGGTTGACACTGAAGTATCAAAGACCCCTTTCACAAGCTAACACCATGAGTCGCCATCGCTTCTAGCACTTCAATAAAGGATATAAACCAGGTCAAATCCAAAGACCACGAACCAGTCCACTGCGGAGTTTACACTATAACCTGTGGAGCTTTGTGACAAGATTTACGTCAGGTGAAAAACAGCCAGAAACCTCGACACCCGCCTCAATGAACACATTTAGCATGTAGAACGATACCTGGAACAACGCCTGTGTACAAACCACCGAAATTTCCACCAATCATCTCATGAAATTCAGAGACGCCCAATTTAGTGATCAAAGAAACTTAATTTCCGCAGGACGCAAGTGACTCGAATCCAACACTGATCGCTGTTTCGAATACAATTAAAACAATAACAACGGCAGCTTCACCATCTCCGAAGTCTTAGCCAAGAATCACTCCTGAAAACACTAAATCGCTGCCATCACTCATTGTCTCTCCTGTTATATACTCAAAGCACAGAGAGGTGAACATGAAAAAGCTGACTCATTCCAGTTTATATTTTGTCCAACCTATTTTTATGTTAACCAAGTAATAGCTTTTATATCCTTTTACTCATGTACGAATTAATTGCTTACCATTATTGTATTACTTTTGTCACTACCACTACTACTTACTACTACTATATACTATACTATACTACTACCTACTACTACCACGAGTGAACATCGAAAGGGTACCTCCTAGTATTCACCTCACTCTGAGGCCTTTATATTACCCTTCTGTGTCCATGTATTGTTTGTAATGGCTGATAAAGCTCCTGGAGAGCGAAACGTGCCACAATAAATGTCATATTAGTTGCACTTGTGTCCTTTTACTATACTCTTCAGGTCACTTGTTCTTCTAGGCTAGGAATATTGCTGCACACTAACAGCACCTTTCAAGGCAGTGTGAAATTGCCGACCTAGAAAATGTACAGAGAACTTTCACGGCGCGACATAACGGAGATAAAACACCTCAATTATTGGGAGGCTGAGGTTCCTAAACCTGTATTCTGGAACGCAGGAGGGAGAGATACATGATTATATACACCTGGAAAATCCTAGAGGGATAGTACCGAACTTTTCACACGAAAATCACTCACTACAAAGCAAAAGGACTTGGCTGGACAGACGATGCAACCATCCCCCCAATGAAAAGCAGGGTGTCACTAGCACGTTAAGAGACCATACAATAAGTGTCAGGGGCCAAGATGTTCAACTGCCTTCCCAGCACACATAAGGGGGATACCAACAGGGACCCCTGGCAGCAGTCTTCAATGCTGGCACTGGACTAGCACCTATAAGTCATTTCCGGATCAGCCGGGCTGTGGCTCGTACGTTGGTTTGCGTGCAGCCAGCAGCAACAGCCTGGTTGATCAGGCTCTGATCCACCAGGAGGCCTGGTCTTGGGACCGGGCGCTTCGGGGGGCGTTGACCCCCGGAACTCTCTCCAGGTAAACTCCAGGTAATAGCCAGGAATGGTATAGACATCTGTAATTTCAGGCTTAAGCCAGGTTTCTGTGAGTGTGGTGATATGAATATCTTGGAATGAATTGGAATTGAGTAATGCTGTGAGGTCGTCATAATGTTTGCTCAATGATCTGACATTGTAGTTAAAGACAGTTATATGGTGTGCTGTATAGTAATTACAGTTGCTGGTTGTTTCATGTAATTCATTATAGTAGAAGTTTCATCAGGGATCTTTGCCTTATAGTCCTTAAGATGAGAGTGATTTACAAAACTAGATTTTCGTTGTAAAATATAATATGATTTATATTGAATCTACAACTCGAACTTAAGAATAGGGACTTTGTAATTATTCTAGAACTTGAAAAAAATTTTAAAAGAAAAAGGGATTATTACAGAATAGAAAATTCAGTTTTACACTTAAGCATCTAATAGCACCTTAATTATTTTAACAAATGTGAGTTTATGAACTATCGTAGATATTTTACAGTGTAAAGTAAAGGAGCTAGTTGAAATATAATAATAAAAGAATGTATTAAAAACAAATCAGTAGCACCTGAGGTAATCCATGCACTGGGTATTTTAAATAAATGTGGACTATATGTGACAAGAGTGAAAAAATATTATATCATCTGAAGGTAGCCCTTTAATTGTTATTAAAACTAGGGGTATAGCAATTACTGAATAAAGGACAGTACAATGTATTTGTATGTAGAGAATTATTTCAGGAGAAATGTAAAAGGGACTAAACTTTAAAGTCGTGATAAAACAATCTTTAATAGATAGTCATTTGATATAAAATTATTCTGGAGAGTGGATTGCCTTATAGCATAAAGTTTGAGCAATTAATATCACAAAAAGAAATATTATTTGAGATAGTTGATACTAGCTAGTGAAGGATGGTACAAGGAATTGCACAGTAGTGAAGTAGGAACATTCACTAGTTTGTTATTTGTAGTTTGGGAGCAAAGGGAAAATTTAGGGTAAATTTTAGAGAATTATAACAGTGCTTAATTAGGAATAAATGGTAATACTGATATTATTAAAAAGTAAGTATCTTTTTAACAAATAATAAATTGTGAGTTGGAAATTGGGAAGATAACACAATTGGGTCACACAAGGAACTGTATAGGACACTTGGGATAATGAGGTAGTATACTTCTAGGAGGTGATAGTTCAAACATTAGTTCAATAATGGCATAATAACATACAATAACATAGAACAAGGATTTGGACACTAATATCAGTCAGACTCTGCACTGTTTGCATCATGAAGGAAGTTTGCTAGTTCATTTTCATTTGTAATATAGTACACACAGCCTACATTTGTTTTTCTTACTAGAATTTGTCCATCAAGTACAAAGCACTGGTGAATTTTATCATTATTCTCATGTTTCAGTTTTCTCACTCTGTACAGGAGGTTCTGTTGTTTTCTTGTGAGACAATCATTTATGTATATATCTTTTTTTGCTTTTATAGATAAGCTTATTAAATCTTTTTTTCTGTCTTGTGTGTGAAATCTAAGCATAACACTTTTTCTCCCTTGGTTCCCTAGTAACCATGATTCTTTTATTTCCCACACTGGCACACTAACATGTAGGTGGTCGTGCATGATCTGGAGAGTTGTAGCTTTGCAGTTGGTATGGTTTAATTCACTAGAAAAGAGAGGAATGTTTATCACTACTGCATCGGCTAGCTTATCTTGCTCTGCCTTATCATCTTGGTTAGCAAAATAATTGTTCAATTGGGTATTCATGTTTATTTTCCAGTCCTTGATGTCATCATCAATCTTCATGTTTAGGGATGTTATTTGGTCTGTGTGACTGGCTATGACTGATTGGAGGGTCTTGCCAAAATTAGTCATGCCAGATGATGTTAGCTGTTGTTCAAGGCTGTTGATCTTATTCTCAAGGTGAAGTAACTTAGATTCATGGTTTGTTATTTTTGCACGAAGAGACATATTTTCAGTACAAAGATTCAAGTTATCCGCCGTTAGGGTGGTGATGTAATTCTTTAAAGTGTCAGGATCATTAGTCATACCTAGGAGCATATCAAATGGGTTAAATCCTATGAAGGTAGTAGAGGTAGGTTGGTGTTGTTGTCGAGTCACCTTGGTTGGTGGGTGAGGGGGAGTCGGCCATGTTTGTTGTTGGTGATGCGTCGCTCTGGGTGGTGAGGGGGGTGGATGGGGCGCCGGCGTCCTGCTGGGTCTTCTTATGGAATAGTCGATTTCTAGGTGCTGCCTTGCTGTTCTTAGTGCTGTTTCTTCTATAATAATAATAATAATAATAATAATAATAATAATAATAATAATAATAATAATAACAGAAGCAGCGGCATCCTAGCAGCTCTTATTCTTCAAGAAACCATCGCTCATCAAAGCTTGTGATGGCCTAATTGAAGGTACAACTACATGAACCCATGTAGACCACAAAATGACCCAAGAATACTAGGAATGTACCCCAAATCTTGACAAAATAGAAGATCTAAGGAAGACAGCCCTGTTAACCCAAACACTGCCTCCACTGCCAGACGATCGCTTAACCCAAGCTCAGGGAAATCAAGCCTTCTCCGCCATTGCTACACAGTATCTACTTTAGTGATACTATGAGAGGATATCGCAGAAGAAACAACATCAGTAAGAAAAGAATAACACCAAGGACCCTAGAACTCAACTTGTCTACCCAGTGTATCATCAACCTCCCTCACCACTACAACACAGGGAACAACCACAACAAACATGGCTGACTCCCCCTCCAACTCCACTCCCTTCTAAGGATTCACCCATGATAACTCAGGTATGATTATTCCTGACAATATCAGAGATTACATCATCACTCTAGAAAGTGAAATCAAAGATATTAAAGCAACACTTGTGCGACGAGAATCCAAGATAACCAAACCTTGAGAACAAGATCCAAAACCTTGAAGAGAAGATTACATCGGGAAGTGTTGACACAGAAAATACTCTGAAAACAGCTATAGCCAGTCACACTGAGCAAATAACAACAATAAATATGAAGGTTGAAGAAGCAATCAAGGACTGGAATCAGAACATGCACACTCAACTGAATGAATACCTTGATTTCCAAGACGACAAAACCGAACAAGATAAGTTGTCTGATGCAGTTATAATAAACAGTCCACACATTCCTAGTGACATAACCCAAGAACAGTGCAAAGAAACTGCTATCAGGATAATGCAGGACTACGTAAAAGTTATCATGCAAAACAATGAAATCAAAGAAACACGTTTGCTAGGAAAACAAGGTAGTAAACACAGTATTATGGTCAGACTTCATTCATATGATAAAAGAAAGGACTTAATTAAATCAGCAGTTACAATGAAAAATGGAGTGTTCATCAATGAGTGTCTAATGAGAAAACGTCAAAACCTTCTGTTCAGGTTGAGAAAACTTAAACAGGAAAACAAAATACATCAGTGTTTCACTCGAGATGGGAAAATACTAGTTAGAAAAACTTCAACAGGACACCAGTACACCATCTCAAATGAACATGATTTCTCTACCTTCCTTAGAAAAGCTGACATTTCTGTAACAAATTAGATAAGTGTTAAACACAAAAAATACATGTGGTACATATAGTGTACATTACTATTACATCATTGTGCATTATTTTTTTTTCTTTTACTGGCTAATACCAGCTACCTCAAATACTTTTACTTTTTAATTGCTATTAATTGCTCATAATTTTGTGTTGCAAATCAAATCCTACTCCAAATTAATGTTAATCATGGTTGCTACCTGTCTATTTAATTCTGTTTACCACTACTTTTTTAGTCCCTTTTATATTGTGTGTACAATTAGTGTATATTCCTATTACATTATTGTGTGAGTCCCAAAACTCTCTTTTGCTAGCTAGTACCAACTACCTCATATTTCTCTACTCTTTATAGTGCAATTAGTTGCTCAACTTATTATACATTACAAATCAGATCTTACTCCCAAATCAATATTTTATCATAGTGACTATCTGTCCATTGAACTTTGTTTACCATTACATAATTTAGTCCCTTATATATATTTTCTCCTTTACTTTAGCTTTATATAACTGCCTTAGTTCATATATTCACAATTGTTAAAATAATCAAGGTGTTATTCTCAGGTGCTAACATGTAATAAGTTCAGTATTTTACCATTAAAATACTCCAGGTGCTATTGACTACCTCAGGTGCTACTGATTTTGCTTTTAATACATTTTTTTATTATTATATTCATTAGCTCCTTTATTTTAGCTGTAAATATCTACTGTAGTTCATAAACTCACTTGTTAAAATAATTAAGGTGCTGTTAGATGCTTAAGTGTATAACTGAATTATCTATTCTGTAATAATCCCTTTTTCTTTCAAATTTTTACAAGTTTTAGATTAATCACAGAATCTTAGTCATAAGTCTAGTTGTAGATTCAATATAAATCTTATATCATTTTACTCAGAAAATCTAGTTTGTAAAATTACTCTCATCCTATGATTACAAGCATAGATCCTGATGTAAACTTTTTACAAAATGAATTACACGAATCAACCTGTGGAAAATTGCATTTATCTGGATATAACATAAGGTACATACCAGTAAATGGTAACAAAGATAATTATTATTTATCAAAGTTACATAGACAAGCAGGAATTTGGGACACATAAGTCACAAAAAATGTCCCCCTTTGATACCTACAACTGTCATATCCACAAGTTGCTCTAGACCTATTAATTACAAATGAAATATGCATCACCAGGAATTCTGGTAAATATAGTAGGTTGGTAGACAGCAACCACCCAGGGAAGTACTACCGTCCTGCCAGATGACTGTGAAACAGAAACCTGTAACTGTTTTGCATGATGGTAGGATTGCTGGTTTCTTTTTCTGTCTCATAAACACGCTAAGATAACAGGGATATCTTGCTACTCCTACTTACACTTTGGTCACACTTCACAGACACGCACATGCATATATATATATACATACATCTGGGTTTTTTCCCTCCTTTTTCTAAATAGCTCTTGTTCTTTTTTATTTCTTCTATTGTCCATGGGGAAGTGGAAAAGAATCTTTCCTCCGTAAGCCATGCGTGTCGTATGAGGCGACTAAAATGCCGGGAGCAATGGGCTAGTAACCCCTTCTCCTGTATACAATTACTAAAAAGAGAAGAAGAAAAACTTTATAAAAACTGGGTTGCTTAAATGTGCGTGGATGTAGTGCGGATGACAAGAAACAGATGATTGCTGATGTTATGAATGAAAAGAAGTTGGATGTCCTGGCCCTAAGCGAAACAAAGCTGAAGGGGGTAGGAGAGTTTCAGTGGGGGGAAATAAATGGGATTAAATCTGGAGTATCTGAGAGAGTTAGAGCAAAGGAAGGGTAGCAGTAATGTTAAATGATCAGTTATGGAAGGAGAAAAGAGAATATGAATGTGTAAATTCAAGAATTATGTGATTAAAGTAAAGGTTGGATGCGAGAAGTGGGTCATAATAAGCGTGTATGCACCTGGAGAAGAGAGGAATGCAGAGGAGAGAGAGAGATTTTGGGAGATGTTAAGTGAATGTATAGGAGCCTTTGAACCAAGTGAGAGAGTAGTTGTGGTGGGGGACTTGAATGCTAAAGTAGGAGAAACTTTTAGAGAGGGTGTGGTAGGTAAGTTTGGGGTGCCAGGTGTAAATGATAATGGGAGCCCTTTGATTGAACTTTGTATAGAAAGGGGTTTAGTTATAGGTAATACATATTTTAAGAAAAAGAGGATAAATAAGTATACACGTATATGATGTAGGGCGAAATGAACAGTAGTTTGTTGGATTATGTATTGGTAGATAAAAGACTGTTGAGTAGACTTCAGGATGTACATGTTTATAGAGGGGCCACAGATATATCAGATCACTTTCTAGTTGTAGCTACACTGAGAGTAAAAGGTAGATGGGATACAAGAGAGAATAGAAGCATCAGGGAAGAGAGAGGTGAAGGTTTATAAACTAAAAGAGGAGGCAGTTAGGGTAAGATATAAACAGCTATTGGAGGATAGATGGGCTAATGAGAGCATAGGCAATGGGGTCGAAGAGGTATGGGGTAGGTTTAAAAATGTAGTGTTAGAGTGTTCAGCAGAAGTTTGTGGTTACAGGAAAGTGGTGCAGGAGGGAAGAGGAGCGATTGGTGGAATGATGATGTAAAGAGAGTAGTAAGGGAGAAAAAGTTAGCATATGAGAAGTTTTTACAAAGTAGAAGTGATGCAAGGAGGGAAGAGTATATGGAGAAAAAGAGAGAAGTTAAGAGAGTGGTGAAGCAATGTAAAAAGAGAGCAAATGAGAGAGTGGGTGAGATGTTATCAACAAATTTTGTTGAAAATAGAGAAAAAGTTTTGGAGTGAGTATTAACAAGTTAAGAAAGCCTAGAGAACAAATGGATTTGTCAGTTAAAAATAGGAGAGGAGAGTTATTAAATGGAGAGTTAGAGGTATTGGGAAGATGGAGGGAATATTTTGAGGAATTGTTAAATGTTGATGAAGATAGGGAAGCTGTGATTTCGTGTATAGGGCAAGGAGGAATAACATCTTGTAGGAGTGAGGAAGAGCCAGTTGTGAGTGTGGGGAAGTTCGTGAGGCAGTAGTAAAATGAAAGGGGGTAAGGCAGCCGGGATTGATGGGATAAAGATAGAAATGTTAAAAGCAGGTGGGGATATAGTTTTGGAGTGGTTGGTGCAATTATTTAATAAATGTATGGAAGAGGGTAAGGTACCTAGGGATTGGCAGAGAGCATGCATAGTTCCTTTGTATAAAGGCAAAGGGGATAAAAGAGAGTGCAAAAATTATAGGGGGATAAGTCTGTTGAGTGTACCTGGTAAAGTGTTGGTAGAGTTATAATTGAAAGAATTAAGAGTAAGACGGAGAATAGGATAGCAGATGAACAAGGAGGCTTTAGGAAAGGTAGGGGGTGTGTGGACCAGGTGTTTACAGTGAAACATATAAGTGAACAGTATTTAGATAAGGCTAAAGAGGTCTTTGTGGCATTTATGGATTTGGAAAAGGCGTATGATAGGGTGGATAGGGGGGCAATGTGGCAGATGTTTGCAAGTGTATGGTGTAGGAGGTAGGTTACTGAAAGCAGTGAAGAGTTTTTACGAGGATAGTGAGGCTCAAGTTAGAGTATGTAGGAAAGAGGGAAATTTTTTCCCAGTAAAAGTAGGCCTTAGACAAGGATGTGTGATGTCACCGTGGTTGTTTTAATATATTTATAGATGGGTTGTAAGAGAAGTAAATGCGAGGGTCTTGCAAGAGGCGTGGAGTTAAAAGATAAAGAATCACACACAAAGTGGGAGTTGTCACAGCTGCTCTTTGCTGATGACACTGTGCTCTTTGGAGATTCTCAAGAGAAGCTGCAGAGATTGGTGGATGAATTTGGTAGGGTGTGCAAAAGAAGAAAATTAAAGGTGAATACAGGAAAGAGTAAGGTTATGAGGATAACAAAAAGATTAGGTGATGAAGATTGAATATCAGAATGGAGGGAGAGAGTATGGAGAGGTGAACGATATTCAGATATTTGGAGTGGACGTCTGTCAGCGGATGGGTCTATGAAAGATAGGTGAATCATAGAATTGATGAGGGAAAAGATATGTGAGTGGTGCAACTTAGAGTCTGTGGAGACAAAGAACTTTGTTACTTGGATGGCAAAGAGGGGATGTATGAGAGTATAGTTTTATTTTTCTACCACGCTTTATTATGGAGTGGCGTGTGAGCGTGGGTGAATGAATGTTTGCAGCGAGGAGAAGGTGGAGGCAGTGGAGATGTCCATGTCTGAGGGAATGTGTGGTGTGAAGAATATAAATGCAGAGAATTCGTAGTTTGGAAGTTAGGAGGTGGTGCGGGATTACCAAAACTGTTGTCCAGAGGGCTGAGGAAGGTTGTTGAGGTGGTTCGGACATGTAGAGAGAGAATGGAGCGAAACAGAATAGATTCAAGAGTGTATCAGTTCTGTAGTGGAAGGAAGGCGGGGGTAGGATCGGCTAGGCAAGGGTTGTGGGAGGGGAGGTAAAGGAGGTTTTGTTGGCGAGGGGCTTGGACTTCCAGCAGGCATGCGTGAGGCGTGTTTGATAGGAGTGAATGGAGACAAATGGTTTTTTTTAAATACTTGACGTTGCTGTTGGAGTGTGAGCAAGTAGTAACATTTATGAAGGGAATTCAGGGGAAACCGGCAGGCCGGACTTGAGTCCTGGAGTGGGAATACAGTGCCTGCACTCTGAAGGAGGGGTGTATGTTTGCAGTTTAAAAATGTATATACCCTGCAAATCGAGCAAGACAGTGATGGACGTGAATGAGCGTGAAAGTTTTTTCTTTTTCGGGCCACCCTGCCTTGGTCTGGGAATCGGCCGGTGTGATATAAAAAAAAAAATATAAACTTTGTGGACTGTATATTAAATTAATAGTGGATTATATATATACACATTTATTAGCCAGAAGGAGAATATGTCTTAATATCACTCACCAATTTGACTGGAGATCAAGGTGTATCATACTCAGAAAACCTCACTGTCTATACATGAAAATAACAATGGGCAGAGTTACAACATAAACAGACTTATCTGAGGTTCCTGGAGCTGTCTTGTCCACTCCCTTGATATCTCAAGTTATGCAAGAATGCACATCCAACATTTTTGGCTCCTATTGAGAAAGTGTCAGCCAATTAACCTCAAGAGCATGAAAATTCTTCTGATTATTCACTAACGTTTGTGTTGACTAATTCAAACATGGTGAATCTCTTCTGCGCAGGCGCAGCGCTTCCCATTTTTTATAACATAATTTTTATTAACTACAATATTTCATTAATTTACATACAAATACACTATTTTTGGAAAATATATAGTATTTTCCACACATCCAGTAACTGTAATTACTACACAGCAGACCAAGCAAAGACATTACTCAGTGCAAACAATAACATAACCATCTTTAACTACAATGTCAGATCCTTGAGTAAACATTATGTGACCTCACAGAATACTCAATTCCCTTCATTTCAATATACAATCTCATCACACTCACAAGAAACCTGGCTTAAGCCTGAGTTACAGATTTTATACCAATCCTGCCTATATGGCCATACATCGTAAACAGACCACCGAGGGGGAGGAAACAGCTATTTACTACTGAAATCAACTCGAATGTATCAATAAATCTTCGCACAAGGGACGAACACGGAGATATATCCTAGCCAAATTTAAATCAAAGGGACCTGCAAAAAACCCTCACAGTATAAACATCTTACAGAGTACCGCAGTCAAACATTTATCACCTTTTAGTGAATTTACTAGGAAACATATTACTGATGCACAACATGAATAAAGACCACTTTCCTACTAACAGGAGATTTCAAACATCAAACATTACTACACGACCAAGACCCACAGATAACCGAATTCACAAACACAATGAGTAAAATGCCTGTTGCTTCCTGCAATATCTAACCTACAAGACTCTCCAAGACAAGCATTCTTCCTTAATAGACACATCTGGACAAGGCACCATATCCCTTAAAATCTGGCATAATCACAGACAAACTTACATGACCACATACAACCTTTCTCGTAACTAATCTTGGCAAACTGCCACAAGACATTAATTAATTAACCTTCAGGACTACATACGAGAAAGTAGTTACAACTTTATAGCAGCTATGATAAACATCGATTGGCAAAATGAGCTCAAAAACATATACAGATATGAATGAAATGTATACAAAATAATTTTCTAAAAGCCCAATGCCTCTATAAAACAGACATTGCCCAGATAAAAACTATCAGATCAAAGCAAAGAGACTGAATAATCCCTGCTAACACCAAGCAATCCTCAATCCATTAACACAAAGCAAAATTATGAAAAACAATGAATAGGTAAATAACTAGAGACAGTCAATCCATTACTCATCAGCACTTACCAGCCTGATTAGAGGGCAAAAAATATTGTTATTATGAAAATAGATTACATACTGGGAAAAACTCTATCTGAAATTTCTTGGAAACTAAAAAGGTTATCAAAAGCAACCCACATCAAACTGACAAAATCAGATGAACCCCTTACTCACTCCAATGGAAACAGCAAACAGTACTTAATGTTTTCTTCTTCACATAGGGAAAAATCTAATCAAACAAAATACAAAAGCACCAAACACTGTTCCATCAGACTACCTCATAGGTTACCTACCCAAATACGTTATTCCTGCTCCAAACCAACCACATTGAAGTTACGCTCATCATAAAACACCCTTAAAAACAAGGCAGTCAGACATAAACAACTTGTCGGCTTTTATGTACAAAAAAGCTTCTCAAGTATTGTCACCAATTATTGCAACGCTCTTTACAAATCCATTGAATCATCTTTCTACCCTCCAATAATCCCAAAATAGTGAGGGTCACTCCAATCCATAAGGATGAAAGTTTATACACTTGTGCAACATCTGGTTATCTTTATTGTAGGACGCACCATTTCGCCATCAGTGGCTTTATCAATACTAAATTCTTGGAACATAATAAGAAAAACGTTTTTCTTATTATGTCCAAGAATTATGGTATTGATAAAGCCACTGGAGGCGAAACGTCTACAATAAAGATAACCAGATGTTGACACAAGTGTCGTAACTTTCATCTTTGTCGGTATTGTATACCAGGTCTTTGCACAATCCATAAAGGAGGTGCACCAATCTGACTTGATAAACTATAGACCAATATCTAACTTACCACTGCTCTCTAAAAAATCTTTGAAAAATTAAATCATAGACGGTCTATTCCTACCTCATTTCACCACAACATATTACCCCCTTGTTAGTTTGGAAATACCAGGAATTAACAATAAAGCAAAAATGATGCTATCATACACATTCTAGATCTAATATATACCAACACTTGAAAAGAAAGAAAGTTCCCGCTGCGGCATTTTCATTGATTTATGTAAAGTTTTCGATACAGTCAGCCATGAACTGCTGTCTCAAAATTAATGCACTATGGTATCAGAGGACCACTCCCCTCAACTACCTAAAGTCATACCTTAGTAACAGAACTCAATATGTATATGCAAATGATACAAACTCTTCCACTCACGCCCACCCCGTAGGAGTCCCACATGGAAGCGCCTTGGACCATCCTCTTTCTCATCTACAATCAATGATCTACCTGAATGTATCACAGCTACTCAACCCTTATTATTGCAGATGACACTAATATGTCTTTTCCCACCCAAACTCAGTCACTACTAGCAAACACAGTCAATGCTGAATTACAAGAAAATATCTACCTGGATGCATTACTAAACAAACATACCCTGAAACACTGATAATAACCTATTCAGTCAGTTTGGAAACAAAGTGCAAATGATCAATTAACATAAATGCTAAATGGATCATGTCACAGATTTCAGCGTGGAAATTCCTAGGTATCCACCTTGACAGTAGCATTAAGTTCTGGCAAAATTACAACTAATCACCAAGAAAAAATCTCCAAGACTTGTAGGCATACTATCAAAGATAAGGTTTCATTCCAGAATCAGCTCTCCTGGCAATGTTCCATTCACTCATATACCCTTATCGTAATATGGAATTTTGTGCATGGGATCAACAAATCCACTCACCTTAAACCCATAATAAACCAGCAAAAGTAAGAATGATAACAAATCCCACTCCCGCCAGGCATACTCCACCAATTTTCAGAAGTCTGAATGTGCTCACCTTTAACCCTTTCAGGGTCCGTCCCGTAGATCTACGGCTTTATGTTCAGGGTCCAACCGTAGATATACGACATGTGCTCAGCTCACTCTGAAAACTGTGAGTGGTACATTTGGCCAGATATGAGGAGAATACATCTATGAGGTTATGTGTGCACCACATAAAAACGATCCTGCAGCAAACTGTGTATAATGAGAGAAAAAAAATGGAAACTCTTGATTTTTCGATTAAAAACAGCAACTTTGCAGTGGTTTTTTCGTTATGTTTTTTATAGTTGTATTGCGATTTTTTGGTCTCATTTGATAGAATGAAGACATATTACAGAAAAGAGAGATGATTTGATTGGTTTTAGCATTGTGAAATGGCTTGTAAATGAGGCTCAAAGTAGTGGATAATGTTAAATTTTTGCCGATATTCAAGGGGAGTTAGTTAAAAAAAATAAAACAAACGACCTCACACTACTAATACACGTCAGCTGGATGGGTCTAATATACATTTTCACAAATATGGTGATGACTATTTATACAATTATTACAGTATTGCGATAACAGTAAATCTTCTATTTTTTGGTGTGAATAAAAATTCATTATGTGAATAAAAAATAAAAATGGAATTTATTGTAAGCCTTGCTAAACATAAACTAATGAACAGGAGGAAATGTTAGTTTAGTGCAGGAATGCTACATTGTTCATCTGGACACTATATTGAAAATTGAATATTTTGACTTTGTGTTTAAATTGGCAAATTAAACAATTCGTCACTTTATTTTGTAGTGAACAGTTGGACTTGGCAATTTCTTGTGCTCAATTCGATTAGAATAGAAGTAATATAAGTGAAATAGCTAAACATTTTGGTTGATTGGAATAATGTTAATTGGCCTAAAATGGGGATTCAAAGTCGGCAAAATCGCGATTCGCTAAATATCGCTGGCTGACAACATCAAAATTCGACGAGATGCTAATTTCGTCAATTTTCACCAAAATTTCGTACTTTTGTTTTTTTACCTTCACAAAAAGATTCTCTACGATTACATAAGAAAAATTAACAAATTTCTTTTTTTTTAAATTTCTTGGACACTGGTTGCGTGACTCCAGATTTGAAGGCCTTGACCCTGGAAAGGGTTAACCCTTTTGGGGTCGCAGGTCCTCTCCGAGACTTGTTCTTAAGGGGTCGTCCAAAATTTCAAAAAAAAAATTATTTTTTCTTATGAAAGGATAGAGAATCTTTTCCCGATCATAAAATGACACAAAGTATGAAATTTGATGGGAAAACTTAGGGAAAATAACTTTTGCGAAGTTTGCGGTGTTCGACGATGTTTCGCTATTGGCATTTTGCCCATTTGAGCCCTATTTTCGGCAATTCCAGTGTTATTAGTCTACAAAAATCATAAAACTATTTTGTTTGCCTAGAACTCCATTTTTTCTATCGATGAAGTGCAAGAAAAACCATTTACGATTTTTAACTATCTTCCAAATACAGTTGTCAGAAATTTAGCAATTTTGCCAATTTCACACAAATTTCAAAAAGATGCCAATTTCCGAGTAGAGTCCAAGAATAAACAAGAAAGACATCTCCTGGCACTAAAATAACATTTCCTATGTTCATTAGTCATGTTCATGCCCCCGCTTACATTCTTTTCGCTTTCCACTTTGAATTTTTATTCTCACAAAAAATAAAAGATTATGTTATGGCAGACTACTGCATTTAGTGTAGCAATGGTTTAAAATATACCAGCACACTTGTGAAAGAATATTAGACCACCAGTTGACATGTGTTGGACCGCTTGGCATGATTTGTTTACTTTTGATCTTTGGTAAAAATCGACTATTATGTTCCTTTGAGCTCAGTTTCAGGTTCTTTTCATTGCCCCAAATCAGTCAAAATATTCTCAATTTCTGTAATATGTCTTTCATTCTTAAATGAGACCAGAAAAAACTAGAATACAACAAATAAAACCATAGGAAAATACAGTGGCAAAATCTCACTGTTTTATCCAAAAACACCTGTCAAAGTTTTTCTCATTATGACTGTGTGCGTTGCGGATTTTTTTTATACTGCACACACTGGACCACATAAACCCATTTTTTCATATGTAGCCTACACAGCTTTCTCGCACTAGATTTGATGGCGCTGAATTTAGCACTACTACTACATCAAAGCCCTGGTGTAAGCTTATAGTACGGCCAAACCCCAAAAAGGGTTAAGAACATCCAACTAATTCATGTGCCTATTACATACACAGAACAATACACGCAAATATAAAACCCTCCACTCAGAACTTCTCCTCACCAACCTTAAACAGGACACATGTCGACAACACAAATCCACAGATCTCTTTTGATATGCCTTGTGTCCATTTCACACTGTGTTAAAAACTCTGCTGAACATAAAGGGCCCCCAAAATATGGAATTCATTACCAGAAGATATTAAAGTAAACCCAGTCTGTAAATCAATTTAAGACTCCTCTGTAAGGCCACTTAACCACCCTGGCTAAACGCTAAATACTCAGTACACATTTATTCACCTATGTACTCCACCACCCACCCCCAATGAAACCATTCACATTTGAACCTTTATCCCATTGTTGACAGGGAATATAACTTGAATCATTGTTTCACACAAAAATGCATTTTAGAATATAAATATGACTTTGTTTTATACAATTTTGATTCATTATAATTAATATTCTACTGTTACAACTATGAAATAATTTTACTAATCATATTGTACAACTATATTATATCCTTTGTGCTTATGTAGACTGTAAGCCAATAATGTTAAGTTGGCCCAAATGCCTAGGCATAATAGAGGTCTCTTTGTACTGCAACCCACTATTGTAAATACAAAATTCTCAATGTACTGGTTTGCAAAGACATATAAAATAATTAATAAAAAAAATAAATAGAGTGTCACTCATCTTATCTTATAATTCTCCACTAATGACAGTGGTGCATCTGATGAGGGTCACTGTCTTCCCTTCTTTTGTTTTCCCTTTACACATAAACATGTCTCTCGTCTGTTTCTCTCTTTTTCTGTAATCTGTCTGCCTTGGGCACTTTTTCTGTCTGTCTATCTGTCTGCTTGGCTCTTTTTCTGTCTTCGATCCTGTCTGCTTGCTCTTTTGCTGATCTGTCTATTCTGTCTGCTTGGCTTTTTTTCTGTCTATCTGTCTGCTTGGCTCTTTTTCTGTCTATCTGTCTGCTGGCTCTTTTTCTGCTATCTGTCTGCTTGGCTCTTTTCTGTCTGTCTGTCTGCTTGGCTCTTTATCTGTCTGTCTATCTGTCTGCTTGGCTTCTTTTTCTGTGTGTCTATCTGTTTGCTTGGCTCTTTTTCTGTCTGTCTGTTGCCTCTTTTCTGTCTCCTTGCCTCTCGTCTCTCTGTCTAGAGAGAGCCACTAGTGAACCAATATGTATACACACGAGGCAGTAAGTCACTGCCATCAACATCTGAGTCCTGATACTTTATTATTTGCCAAGTCAGGATTTTTTGGTTTCCCAGGTTAATTTCACTGTGTATAATTGTATATATATGTAACTGTGGGGAGAGAGAGAGAGAGAGAGAGAGAGAGAGAGAGACCGGAAGAGAGAGGAGAGAGAGTCAGACCAGAGACAGACAGACAGAGAGACAGACAGACAAAGAGATTGGAAACAGACAGACCGAAAACAGACAGTCAGCCTTGTTGTTTACACAAACACACCTTCCTTCCCTACCAACCCCAACTGCCTTTCTCCCCATTTACTGCCTTTCCCCACACCCACACTGCGGACGTTTGAAGTATTCATTACATTTGGCTTGGTGACAAGGCGCTTGAAAAAAAATTTTTACACCCTCCACAATGCAATGCAGAGTTACCTGGGAGTTTACAAGGAGAGTTTGTCGGGGGGTCAACACCCCTGCAGCCCCGACTGCGCAATCCCTCATGGTAGCATCAGGGTCTGGTCAACCAGGCTGTTACTGCTGGCTGCTCACAAGCTGGCACTACAAGCACAACCCAGATGGTCAGGTACTGACTTAGGTACCTGACCAGTGCCTTATTTTGAAGACAGCACGGGAATCTATGGGTAATCTCCTTTGTATGCTGGGAGGCAATTGAACAGTCTTGTGTCGGACACTTTTTATGTTGTCTCTCAGTGTACTCGTGGTGATCCTGCTTTTATCAGGGGAATGTTGCATCACCTGCCGAGTTTTTTGCTTTCATATGGTAGTGATTTTCGTGTGCAAGTTTGGTCACAAACCTTCAGGACCTTCAAGTGTATATTATCATGTACCTCTCACTGTGTTTTAGGGAATTCAGGTCAAGGACGTTCAGCCTTCAGTAATTTAGGTGCCTTGTCGTACTTATGTGTGCATATGTTCTTCTGTACACTATCAGTCTGCAGTGTCACCAGCCTTGAAGGGGACGTTGGTGTACAGCAGTATTCCAGCCTAGAGAGCATAAGCAATTGAGGAGAATCATGCACTTAGCATCCCTAGTTTTGAAGGTTCTCATTATCACCTATCATTTTCCTTAGGAACGAGGTAGGCGTGATACATTGTTGTGTATTTGAGGTGAGATCCTCTGACATTATCACTCCCAGGGTCTTCACATTACTTTTTCATTTTTGTATGGTTTTGAATTCGTGGTATACCCTGACACATTTTAATTTCCTCAAGTTTTTCCTTATCTGAGTTAGTTGAAAATTTTCCTCGTGAACTTCATATTGTTTGAGTGGCCCATTCGAAGATTTGGTTGATGTCAGCTTGGAGGTCTCGCAGTGTCTTCGATGGCGGTCACTGCCAGGGTGATCTGGGTGTCATCCACAAAGGAAGTCATGGAGCTATGGGTATATCTCTGTCTATGTCAGAAATGAAGATGTGGAATAGAATGGAAGTGAATACTGTGCCTTGTGGACACAGAGCTTTTTTACCCATGGTGCCTGGGACTTTAATTCTGTTTAATATTGCTCTTTGTGTTATATTTTGTAGGAAGTTGTAGATCACTCTTCCAACTTTTCCCATTATTCATTTATCCTACCATTTTGTGTGCTATTACCTATGGGGTCACACTTGTTGAAAGCTTTTGCAAAGTTGGTATAATACTTGTATATTTATCCTCTACAGCATCAAGGACCTTGTCATAGTGGTCCAGTAGCTGGGGACAGGCAGCAGTGACCTGCTCAAAAGCTGTGTTAGCCCTGGGTTGTATAATTGTTGGGTATCTAGGTGGTTGGCTACATTGCTCTATAGAACCCTCTCAAGATTTTTATGATATGGGATCGTAGTGATATTGGTCTGTAGTTCTTTCGCAATTGCTTTACTGCCACTTTTGTGGAGTGGGGCTAAGTCTGTTTTTTTTAGTGTGTGTGGGACTAACCGTGTCATGCTCCCTCTCCACAAAATGCTGAGGCACGCGATAGCGGGCTTTTGCTCAATTCTTGTGAACACAGGAGTTCCACGAGTCTGGGCCTGGGGCAGAGTGCATGGGCATGTCATTAAATTGCTCTTCAAAGTCTGTAGAGTTAGAATAATTATTCTTCTGTGATTCTTGTCTCCTATAAGAATCATTCAACTTAAGTTCAATATTTGTAATTTTCATGACTAGTGCCTCCCTTTTATATTTTGGATATATGACCAACTCAGCAGCTCTGTGACTCTTCACCTTCGTCTATATAGGGAACATCTCTCTCTTTTCTAGTTTACATCTTAATGGAATGTGTCTTGAGCAGAACTCAGAACCACAGAATTCATTTTGTGAAGTAAAGTCAGATCGTGTTGTTAGGATATATCCCAGCTTGTTTCATTTTAGGACATGGGTGCATAGGATTTTTTTTGTACTGCGCACACTTACCTTATATTGCGCTTGATTTGAGATGCTAGTATTGATGCATACTAGTCTATCAATACCTGGCGTTGTAAGATGTACAAAGTACATCAGAAACCCTGAAGGGGTTTAAATTGTTCAACGCGTAGATGTATGTGCCACAGAATGCGTGCCAGCGCTCTAAATCATATATCGACATTTTAATTTTCATTCCTTCAAATTTGGTCTACACATGAAATTCAAATTCAGACTCAAAGTTTATTCTCTATACAGGATTACAATGCTGGAGTTTTACAGAATTTGGTTATTGTGTGGTTTACATGTTAGTTAATTAATGTGATTACAGAGTGTTACTAGAAACACCTAGCATGGCTAGGTATTTTGGGCAGACTTTAGATTTTAATTCTTAAATTTTTTAACATATTACAAATTATGAGGTAAGTTGGTATTATGGATAAGTGATAAATACTAGTCTGTGAGTTTAGCAATTTGAATGCTTTCTAGTTTTGGCACAATACATAGTTTCAGTATTGGAGTATAACAGGCCAACTTATGACTAGTTAGGATCTTATTTTGAGATTGAGATTGAGATTTCTGTTTATGGTCAAATGGGTGAGTGTAGTGAAGTGTGAACATCAGGTGGTATTCGTGTTGTAGTTAGTTGACAGGGTGTATCAGGAGATAAGATGTTTTCTAATGCGTAGTTTTGAGGTAATGAATGTGTCGGCAGTTCTAGAGTTTTCATGTAGGGGTGTTACAGATTTGTCGCGCCTTGACATACATTGAATTGAAAGAAATGGGTCTCTGCATCAGCGTGCACACTATGAAAAAATTGGGGACCATTAGTATTTGTGGTAGCACCAGTTCAACTTAGCACCAAGCTAGAAGCAAATAGTGTGGCAAACACCAGAGATTCACTGAATGTCATGCCATATAACACATTTTAAGAGGACAAGCAAAAATAGGTTAGATAAATTCAGGAGTGGGTGTGGGTGGGTGTGAGTTGAACCTGACTAGATGTGCTATAGGTCAAATTGCTGTTCTCATTCTATCTGTCTATATCTCTCTCTATATCTCTGTCTATAACTTCTGTTTATCTGTCTATATCTCTGCTATTATATCTTTCATATAGCTCTGGTCTATATATCCATCTTACAAAAAAAAAAATAAAACCCTCTTTCTTAATATTTCTATCTATATCTCTGTCTATATATCTGTCTATCTTATCTCTGTCTATATCTCTGTCTATCACATGTATCATAAATACAGTTATTTACTTAATGTAAATTATCATGGATAACCCAAAAACTCCAGGCCAGTGTTATAACAGTGTTCTGTAAGATATAAGACATAAATAAAATGACACAAATAATAGCAGTGTCACTCTTGTCAGCCAATCAGGGGAGCAGCACATTAACAAAACCTCAAAAGGTTTACTAGCCGCTCCTGAGACAGACAAGCAAATGGAAGACACACACACACAGGCAGATAGAAAAGACAGACAAGCAGAACTAGACAGACAGATAAGCAATCTCCCTCTTTCTCCATGCCCTCCGCATCTGTGTTCCTCAGTTCCTTCCAGCAGAAATTTCCACTCTCTCATAATTCGTTTTTCCCGTCTTGGCTACCCTTCCCTTTTCATAGACTTTTCCCTCTCATGTGCTAAAATGTAATTTTCTTATCTCCTAAACTCTCTAACTAATGGGAAAACTCTTTTGTCCTCCCCCTCCTTCCCTAATTTCATCTTTCTAATCTCAACAATTCTCTCTCGTCTCTTAGGACATTCACAAGCTTACTTTCCGAAAGACTACCACTCTTCGCACTAATATCGTTCATACCTCTCCTCTCTATACGATGTTCCTGATGTTCTACTCTATTCTTGCTCCTCCTGTCCTCTCAATACTTTGGAGAAAAACTGCGCCAATTCCTTTCTTACAGGCTTAGGAGCACCAAAAATAGTGTTAGGCTTGCCGGGACATAACAATGCCTCTATTCTGTCATGTTCAGAGATCACAGCTATCCTATAGACTGGTCTTCTGCTAAAAATGTCTTCCCTGACTTCCAACTTCAACAGTCGTCATCTTGTTGAATCTCCCTAATACAAAACTTTCTAGTGTGACTCTTAGTCATGGCTTCGTCTATGTAGATGCTTATCCTCTCCCACTTACATGGTAAAATGCTCCTAACTTCAGAACACTCGTGACTTAGCCTGATTTCTCCATTAATTCTTCTTCTCCCTCTTCCTCTTTCCTCTTTCGTTTTCTCTTCTGGATTGTCTTTCTTCTGTTTGTGTTTTCTGTTCCTTCTTAATTATTTCACGATTTTCCCTCCCCCCCTCCTCTGTGGACTTGATTTCCTTATGTGGGCACCTAGCTCCCTTGCAGTGACTCCCCTTTCTTTGTATTTTGACTGGCTATTCCTCCTTACTTCCCCATTACTTATTACTTCCATTCTTGCCACTACTTACTACTACTACTCACTTCTACTACTACTACTGATACTACTACTAAAATATTCTATACTACTACTGCCCACACCACTAGCTCTTCCTGCCTATATATATCCGTCCTTGCTATCTTCTCGTTAGTGTGACTTTGTAAATGGTCCATTGTCGGACCGAAAACATATCATAAGCTCCTCTTTCTATGTGGGGTTATTTGTCGTATCGTTCCAGTCACGGTTATTGTTTTATGACTTTTTGTTTTGTTATTATGACCCCACAGCTAAGCATCCATATTTTTTCCATTTTTAATGTTCTTCCTCTTTTAAACCTCTCTTTCGGTCTTATGCGGCTGCTCTTATTGCTACCGGCATTGGAAGAATCAGCTTCGCTTGCTACGTGACTCTGCTGAACAAGTTCTGCCTCCCTTCCTTCTCCCATTTCCTGAGCACCCAACCCATGGTCACTCCCTTCTCCTGATCATGCCTGTCTTACTTCCCAACAACTATTCTTTTTGCTAAGTCTTCAGGTTGATGATGGCCTTCTTTACTTTCCATCTGCATCAATGATGCTCTCTTTGCAGCTCTACCAAAGATCTCTGTAACCTTCTCTCTACCCGAGGCATTGACACTGCTCACCTTGAACACACAATTCATTCGTCTAAAACTACAGAACAAACTTAAACATCTCATCTCAGCTAGCCCTTGGGTCATAAAATTCTCCTCCACTGACTGTGTTACTAAACCTGTATTTCTGTCTCACTCTCTCAATATGAGCTTGAACTTCTTCCTGGTTTTGGCCTTTCCTTTGCCACTTCACATGCCCCTCATGCTGGTATTGACTGATTAACCCTTTTGATTCCTTTCATCTATCTTGGCTTTCCCCCCCACGAGTCTTCCTTCTTGTCCACTTTTCATGGCGCTCTCCTTACTGCTCTTGTTAGTCTGTTTTCTAGAAACCACCGCTTCTGCGCAATTACCAACATGCCCTTTTCTTCCTCTTAAATCTAACACTAACTTGTATACTATCTTCTGACAACAGGTAATTCGGTAGTTACCTTGGTGCTGGGATAACTCCATAAAAGTGATGTCTTGCTATCTTGAATTCAAGTACTCCACTCCTCTCATTACCAACTTCTTGATCACATCAAGAGAACTTTCAACAAGAATCTAAAAGACTCTCTAAAACCTCTGTCCTCCTGCACTTTGACCTTGTTGAAGGTTTTGTGTCATTTGTCCCTCTCTTCCCTATTTCTATGGCCTTCACAAAATCATAAACCTGATATTCCGCTATGTCTCTCTTATTTTTCTCTTGCTTCTTGAATGGCCAAAACCCTCACTCCCTGGTTACTTTTTCTCCTGCCCACTCCGGTCACTCTCAAGATTCATTGAATGAGTTTGCTTCCCGACTTGTTAGATGCTTAGTCTTGATGTTGAGTCCCTCTTCACCAATTGTCCCTATTAATGAGGTCTTTGATTTTCTTAGAAGGCCCATGATGGGTTTCTTCATCTCCTGATACCTATTGATGTCTTTCTTGATCTATCCATCTCTGTGTGGACTCTAATTCCTTTTCATTCCATGGAAATATTATTACTCTCAAACCTTCGGTGTCACTATGGGCTCTCTCTCTCTCTTGTCCTTGCTAATCTTTACATGGAATACTTCGAGACTGTTCTTCCTACCATCGATATGTCCTCTTCACTCTGGCTTCGCTACGTGGATGACATCTTTGCTCTGTGGCCTCATGACTCCAAGTCTCTTCCAACCTTTTCTTGAAGCTCTTAATAATCTTGCCCTTCCATTAGGTTTAAAGCTGAATGGGAATCTAATTCCTTGCTTCCTTTCCTTGATGTCCATGTCCACCGCTCAGATAGGGTAGTTGATGAGTGGAACAGTCTACCTAGTTGAGTTATTGAGGCTAGGACTTTTGGTAGTTTCAAATTTAGGTTGGATAATTACATGAGTGGGAAGGGTTGGATTTGAGTGGGACTTTCACATCAGAGCTTATTTCTTGGGTAGCATTGAAAATTGGGATGAGCAAATGTTTTGTTAGTGGGATGAATTGTAAAGGACCTGCCTAGTATGGGCCAACAGGCCTCCTGCAGTGTTCCTCCTTTCTTATGTTCTTATGTTCTTATGTTTACCGCAGACCTATGCACAGTGGCATGTACATTCACTACTTTTCCTATCATGCTTCCCCTGTCAAGAAAAGTGTTCTAATCTCCCTCTTTCTCCATGCCCTCTGCATCTGTGATCTTAAGTTCCTTCCAGCAGAAATTTCCACTCTTCATAATTTGTTTTCGTGTCTTGGTTACCCTTCCCATTTCATAGACTCTGCCCTCTCACATGCTAAACATAATTTCTTCTCTCCCAAACTCTCTACTCCTGTGAACTCTTCTGTCCTTTGCCTTCCCTACATTTCCAGTCTTTCTAATCTCAACAATTCTCTCCATCCCTTAGACATCAAGCTTACTTTCCGTCAGACTAACACTCTTCGCACTAATCTCATTCATGCCTCTCCTCCCTCTACAGATGTTCCTGGTGTCTACTCTGTTTCTTACTCCTCCTGTTTTCTTCTATACTTTAAAAAATCCCCTTTTTTTTTAAAAAATTTGGGAAAAAAAAAAAATTTTAGGCTTCCGCCTAAAGTTTTTTTTCGGGCCGGACCCCCCCTTAAACTATCTTTGAAAACTGCCCCTTTTCCAACTTAACGGGCCCAAAATTTGAAACCTCCCAAACAAAACCCCTTTTGATTTTTCCCTGTTCACTCGTAAGCCTCCCCCAAACGGGAAAATGCCCAAAATTTCTCCTATAAATTAACTGCCTCTTTTTTCTCCTTTTTTTTCCCTTCCCCCTTTTTTTTTCGGGGGTTGTTTTTTTCTTTTGTTTCCTTTCCCATTTTTTTTTCCCACCCCTTCCCCCCCCTTTACTTGTTCCCTTTCCCTCTCCCATTCTCCCCTTTTTTTTTTGGGGCTTCCTTTTCCCTTTATTTTCTTCCTCTCTCCCCATCCCTACTCCCTTTACTACTCCCTATTCACTACTACTTACTCTTTCTTTTTACTCTTCCTCTACCCCTTTACTCTACTCCCACTACTACTTACTACTCCCATTTACTACTACTATACTACTACACTACTACAAACTACACTACTACTACTACATACAACTACAACTACAAAACCACCACCACCACCACCACCACACACTACTCTACTACCTACCCTCCCCCTCTCCTGCCTATTACAGTGGTCTCCCATTTTTCGTAGTTAATCCATTTCTGGAGTTGCTACTTTTATCGAAATCTACGATTTTCGAATCAATTTTCCCCATAAGAAATAATGTAAATACAATTAATCTGTTCCTGACACCCAGAAGTATTAAAACAAAAACAATTTTTTTCATGAAATATAGATGTAGTACATAAACAATACAATGGGAAATGATGAATGAAATATTAACAGCGTAACACTTACCTTTATTGGAGATTCTTCTTAGTGTATGGAAGACTGGAGGAGGAAAGAGATTGGATTGTTTACAGTTTGGAAGGGGAATCCCCTTCCAGCAACACCTCAGGTACCAATTGCTTTTCTCGTGTTGCTTCTCTTCTCTGTTTCTTAATGTCACTAGAACCACCTTGAGAGTCACTGGAGTCCTGTCTCGCAAAGTGACTGTGGAGAGAGCTCTGTTTTTCCTGAACACTCTGGGATTTTCTAAATGGTACACTAGTAATGGCTTCACTTTGAAATCCCCACTAGCATTAGCACAGAACATTAGCGTCAGCCTGTCTTTCATAGGCTTGTGTCTTGGCATTGCCTTTTCCTACTGTGTAATGAAGGTCCTCTTTGGCACTTTCTTCCAAAAGAGGCCTGTTTCATCACAATTGAACACTTGTTCAGGTTTCAGTCCTTCAGCCTTGAATTCATGCACATATTTTTCAGCCGCCTTGTGGTCCGAACTGGCAGCCTCACCATGCCTTACCACACTGTGTATGCCAGTATGGCTCTTAAATCTCTCAAACCAACCTTTACTGGCCTTAAATTCACTCACATCACTATTTGCAGGCAATTTCTTTACCAGATCGTTGTGCAACTGCCTAGCCTTTTCACAAATAACCGAAGTCATAAGAGTATCTCTTGCTAATTGTTTCTCTTTTATCCACACCAGTAATAACTTCTCAACATCTTCGAGTTCTGGTGATCTCATTTTTGTCAGCATAGTTACCCTCTTTGCAACAACAGTGTCCTTGATTTCCTTTTCCTTGGCCACTATTGAACATATGGTTGTGTAGGGTTTCTTATACATCCTGGACAGTTCGGCCGCACTTGTACCACTTTCATATTGTTCAATGATGTTTTTCTTAAATTCAGTTGTATTTCTCACCTTTACCACAGGCTTGGCACTAGGAGCTTTCTTTGGAGCCATGGTGGCTTATTTAGTACTTGCAAGCACTAAAATGAGTTGAATATTATGAAATATTTTGCTGGAGCACGTGAAGGGACCTTCGCTCACTGGTAAACAATGCCAGACTGGCTGGGTAGGGAGGCCGCCCTGGCTCACACCATGTGTACGCGTCCCGGACAAACTACTATTCGCTAATCAACCTATGGTTAGCGAGCCCATGTTTATATGTAAATATCCCTATGATTTCTGAAATCTATGATTCCCGAGAACTACGAAAAATGAGGGACCACTGTATACCCATCCTGCTCTACTTCTCGTTAGTGTGACTTTGTATATGGTCCAAGTTGGGCCGAAACGTCGCCGTAAGCTCCTCTCTTCTTCGTGCGGGTTATTTGTGTATCATTCCAGTCATGGTATTGTGCCTTTTTCTGTTATTTAAATATATACATGTTATGGCTTAATAATATGTATGTTATTAAATACCATTGCCTCCACCACTGCGAGTCCCTACTACCCTCCCTCCGACCCCCACAACTGGCAGCCAGCCCTCCCACCACTGTGTGGTGAGTGTTTTGTTTGTTCATTATTTGCTATTAAACTACAGTATAAATAATGTAAACCCATTCATGACTGCATATTGGAATGGCTATTTGGATAGGTATTGGAAGGTGACATCATGTGTTTACTCTTGAACACAGCAAAGAATCAAACATTTCTGCTACTGCTAATAATAACAATAGTAATAATAACAATAGTAATAATAATAAAATAATAATAATAATAATAATAATAATAATAATAAATACGATAGAATTGAAGAAGGAATTTGTACAAAAATACAAGGGTTAAAGCAATAGTGGAGGGAGTGGTTGACACATAGTCAGTGTGGCTTTCTTTATGCTAGAGTGAGCATCAGTCTCTGTGCTCTTCCAAACATTTCACAATAATTTATTGTGTTTGGTGCTTGTAGATTGAGTGCAACTGGAGTGGTTGAGGCAGTGATAGAGGCAGTGGGTGAGGCAGTGGGTGAGGCAGCAGTTGAGGCAGTAGGTGAGGCAGTGGGTGAGGCAGTAGGTGAGACAGTGGGTGAGGCAGTTGTTGAGGCAGCAGTTGAGGCAGCAGTTGAGGCAGTGGGTGAGGCAGTGTGTGAGGCAGTGGGTGAGGCAGCAGTTGAGGCAGCAGGTGAGGCAGCAGTTGAGGCAGCAGGTGAGGCAGCAGTTGAGGCAGCAGTTGAAGAAGCAGTTGAGGCAGCAGTTGAGGCAGCAGTTGAAGCAGCAGTTGAGGCAGCAGTTGAGGCAGCAGTTGAGGCAGCAGTTGAGGCAGCAGTTGAGGCAGCAGTTGAGGCAGTGGTTGAGGCAGCAGTTGAGGCAGCAGTTGAGACAGCAGTTGAGACAGCAGTTGAGACAGCAGTTGAGAGCTGAGGGAGGGAGTTGAGGCAGCAGTTGAGACAGCAGTTGAGACAGCAGTTGAGGACACAGTTTGAGCAACGGTTGAGACAGTGGTATTTACTGACATATATGTTATAAGTAAT
>NC_069475.1:21919381-21954704 GCF_026875155.1 Cherax quadricarinatus | reverse complement strand
GTTTTTTCCAAAATTTTGGGGCAAGTTTTGGGTTTACTTTCTTTTATTCTTGGGTTGTTGTGGTCTAGGGGGGTTATGAGTGATCTTTCCTTAGGCCATCACAAGTTTTGATGAGCGATGTTTTTTTTTTTGAGAAAGAAGAGCTGGTAGGATACCTTTTGCTGCCGTTGCAACCGTTTACCACAGACTTGGCACTAGGACTTTCTTTGGAGCCATGGTAGCTTATTAGTACTTGCAAGCACTAAATGAGTGGAATATTATGAACTATTTCGTAGGAGCACTTGGGGGGACCTTCACTCACTGGTAAACAATGCCAGACTGGCTGTGTAAGGGGCCGCCCCGGCTCAAAACCGTGGTGTACGCGTCCCGGACGAACTTCTATTCGCTAGTCAACCTATGAAAAGCGAGTCCATGTTCATACGAAAATACCCCTATGATTGGCGAAATTTACGATTGCCGAGAACTACGAAAAGCGAGGGATCACTATATGTATATATATATATATATATATATATATATATATATATATATATATATATATATATATATATATATAAAAAATATATATACATACATACATACATCTAGGTTTTTTTCTCCTTTTTCTAAATAGCCCCTTGTTCTCTTTGTCTCTTCTATTGTCCAATGGGGAAGTGGAAAGGAATCTTTCCTCCATAAGCCATGCGTGTCATATGAGCCGACTAAAATGCCGGGAGCAATGGGCTAGTAACCTCTTCTCCTGTAAACATTTACTAAAAAAGAGTAGAAAAACTTTATAAAACTGGGATGCTTGAATGGGCGGATGTAGTGCGGATGACAAGAAAAAATTTGATTGCTATGTTATGTATGAAAAGAAGTTGGATGTCCTGGCCCTAAGCAAAACAAAGCTGAAGGGGGTAGGAGAGTTTCAGTGGGGAGAAATAAATGGGATTAAATCTGGATCATCTGAGAGAGTTATAGCTAAGGAAGGGGTAGCAATAATGTTGAAGGATCAGTTATGGAAGAGCAAAAGAGAATGTGAATGTGTAAATTCAAGGATTATGCGGATTAAAGTAAAGGTTGGATGCAAAAAGTGGGTCATAATAAGTGTGTATGCACCTGGAGAAGAGAGGAATGTAGAGGAGAGAGAGCAATTGTGGTAGGGGACCTGAATGCTAAAGTAGGAGAAACTTTTAGAGAGGGTGTGGTAGGTAAGTTTGGGGTGCCAGGTGTAAATGATAATGGGAGCCACTTGATTGAACTTTGTATAGAAAGAGGTTTAGTTATAGGTAATACATATTTTAAGAAAAAGAGGATAAATAAGTATACAAGATATGATGTAGGGCAAAATGACAGTAGTTTGTTGGATTATGTGTTGGTAGATAAAAGACTGTTGAGTAGACTTCAGGATGTACATATTTATAGAGGGGCCACAGATATATCAGATCACTTTTTAGTTGTAGCTACATTGAGAGTAAAAGGTAGATGGGATACAAGGAGAATAGAAGCATCAGGGAAGAGATAGGTGAAGGTTTATAAACTAAAAGAGGAGGCAGTTAGGGTAACATATAAACACTATTGGAGGATAGATTTGGGCCCAATGAGAGCATAGGCAATGGGGTTTGAAGAGGTATGGGGTAGGGGTTAAAAAATGTAGCGTTAGAGTGTTCAGCAGAAGTTTGTGGTTACAGGAAAGTGGGTGCAGTAGGGAAGAGGAGCAATTGGTGGAATTATGATGTAAAGAGAGTAGTAAGGGAGAAAAAGTTAGCATATGAGAAGTGATGCAAGGAGGGAAGAGTGTATGGAGAAAAATAGAGAGGTTAAGAGAGTGGTGAAGCAATGTAAAAAGAGAGCAAATGAGAGAGTGGGTGAGATGTTATCAACAAATTTTGTCGAAAATAAGAAAAAGTTTTCTGCAAGAAAGGTATAAAATACCGACAATATGAAAGTTAAGACACATGTGCAACATCTAGATATCTTTATTGTAGACGTTTCGCCATCCAGTGGAGAATCTCCAGATTCTCCTCCACCACGATGCTGTGAACACTAACTCCAAGGCCGAGGGACTGATTACCTCATCTTTTGTATATAGTTCTACTGTCTTCCTATTATGTCCTAGAATCTGTATTGATAAAGCCACTGGATGGCGAAACGTCTACAATAAAGATATCCAGATGTTGCACATGTGTTTTAACTTTCAAGAAAAAGTTTTGGAGTGAGATTAACAAGTTAAGGAAGCCTAGAGAACAAATGGATTTGTCAGTTAAAAATAGGAAAGGAGAGTTATTAATTGGAGAGTTAGAGGTATTGGGAAGATGGAGGGAATATTTTGAGGAATTGTTGAATGTTGATGAAGATAGGGAAGCTGTGATTTTGTGTATAGGGCAAGGAGGAATAACATCTTGTAGGAGTGAGGAAGAGCCAGTTGTGAGTGTGGGGGAAGTTCATGAGGCAGTATGTAAAATGAAAGGGGGTAAGGCAGCTGGGAATGATGGGATAAAGATGGAAATGTTGAAAGCAGGTGGGGATGTAGTTTTGGAGTGGTGGTGCTATTATTTAATAAATTACAGAAGAAGGGTAAAGGTACCAAGGATTGGCAGAGAGCATGCCATAGTTCCTTTGTATAAGGCAAATGGGGACAAAAGAGAGTGCAAAAAATTATAAGGGATAAGTCTGTTGAGTATATCTGGTAAAGTGTATGGTAGAGTTATTATTGAAAGAATTAAGAGTAAGAGCGGGAATAAATAGCAGATGAACAAGGAGGCCCCCCCCCCCCCACCCCCCCCCCCCACCCCTTTAGGAATAGTGTAGGGGTGTGACCAGGTGTTTACAGTGAAAATATAAGTGACCAGTATTAGATAGGCCTTAAAAGGTTATTTGTGGCATTTATGGATTTGGAAAAGAGCGTATGGACAGGGTTGATAAGGGGCAATGGTGGCAGATGTTGCAGATGTAAATGGTATAGGAGGTAGGTTCTGAAAGCAGTGAAAGTATATACAAGGAAGTGAGCTCAATTAGCGGTATGGTAGGAAAGAGGGAGATTATTCCTCAGTAAAGTAGGCCTTAGACAAGATGGTTGATGTCCTCCGTGGTTGTTAATATATTTATAGATGGGGTTTGTAAGAGAATAAGTGCGAGGGTCTTGGCAAGAGGTGTGGATTATAAAGATAAAAAATCACACATAAAGGGGAGTTTGTTCACAATTGCTCTTGCTGATGACACTGTGCTCTTGGGTGATTTTGAAGATGAAGTTGCAGAGGTTGGTGGATGAATTTTGTAGGGTATGTGAAAGAAGAAAATGAAAGTGAATACAGGAAAGAGTAAGGTTATGAGGATAAAAGATTAGGTGATGGGAAGATTGGATATCAGATTGGAGGAGAGAGCATAGAGGATGTGAAATGTATCAGATATTTGGGGGTGGACCGTGTACAGCGATGGGTCTTTTGAAAGATGAGGTGAACATAGAATTTAATGCGGGGAAAAGGGTGAGCGGTGCACTTAGGAGTTCGGTAGAGACACAAAGAACTTATCCTTGGAAGTAAAGAGGGAATATATGAGAGTATAGTTTTTACCAATGCTCCTGTATGGGTGTGAAGCATGGTGATGAATGTTGCAGTGAGGAGAAGGCTGAGGCAGTGGAGATGTCATGTCTGAGGGCAATGTGTGGTGTGAATATATTGCAGAGAATTCGGAGTTGGGAAGTTAGAGGAGGATGCGAGATTGGCCAAAACTGTTGTCCAGAGGGCAGAGAAGGGTTGTTGAGGTGTTCGGACATGCAGAGAGAATGGAGCACAACAGAATGACTTCAAGAGTGTATCAGTCCTGTATGGAAGGAAGGCGGGGTAGGGTATGGCCTAGGAAGTTGGAGGACGGGGTAAAGGAGGTTTTGTGTGCAAGGGCTTGGACTTTCCAGTGGGCATGCGTGGCATGTTAATACTTTTTAACTGCTGTAGGAGTGTGAGCAAAGTAAACATTTTTTGAAAGGGATTCTGGAAACTGTCCAGGCTGGACTTTAGTCCTGGAGATGGGAAGTACAGTGCCTGCACTCCTGGAAGGAGGGTGTTAATGTTGCAGTTAAAACTGTAGTGTTAAGCACCCTTCTGGCAAGACAGTGAGAGTGAATGATTGTGAAAGTTTTTTCTTTTTCGGCCACCCTGCCTTGGTGGGAATCGGCCATGTGTAAATAAATAAATAAAAATAAAAAAATAATGCTGTTATGAATGTTTGTTTGCACTATTGTGAGTCCGTCTCCTATCACACTACTTATGAGCGAGCCTCCTCGTGTCATATCCTGTCTCTACAAATGATGTTCTTAATCACGAGTATGCAGAGATACGATGCACTGTGTAATGCCTCGAGTATGAGAGCATAGTTCATAGTGAAATAAGACACTGTAAAATGGTAAGAATTGCATGGACAAAAGAGTTTGATTGGGTGATACAGAATTGTTTTGTATTAAAAGTGACAGAGTTATCACAGAAGTAATCATGATGAAAAGACACCAATGCAACTCTTAGTGCGACGTTTGTCATAGTAGGGAGCATATTGTGACCCGTCTCCTGCTATCACCTATTTATGATCGAGCATTTTTGTGTGTTGAGTAGCTGTCTGCATGGCAAACTACCTAACTACCGCCTCGCTTGATTCTCTGCTGTTTTTTCTGTAGTTGCTGGGAAACATGCAGTCCACAGAGAGTCACGAGACCATGTTGGGGTGATCACACTTCACCTTGGGTGAGGAGACTGCCTTGCCTCTCTCTGGCTAGCTCTCTCTCTTTGGTTGGCGCTGTTCAAACAACTCCCTCTTCAGCTCTCCCTTGCTGCCCTTGTTGGAACTTCATCTCTATCACGTCTCTTGTTGTTAGTTCTGTTTAACTCTATTCACAGAGCATAAATAAGCCATACCCCTCCGGGATGAACCCGTGGTCAGAGAGTCTCAAAACTCCCAGCCCGTCGCGGACTCTCTGACTGAGGTTCAATCCTGGCTGGGGTATGGTTTGTTTGCAATCGTGTCATTACATTCGTGGCTCACAAAAGCATACTTAGATTTAGTGATTTTTTTCGAACTTTTTTTACTGAGGTTGTGTGTCACACTTACACCTGAAAACTCAGGTCCTTAGCTGTAACTCTTGACCTAATTTGTACTGTTATCTGTGCACTGTCACAGTCGGGGATTTTCTTATGCTGAACTTAGATTCAGTAGTATGGGAGTTTTGTGACTTTTGTGGAGGAATCTGCAGATGGTCCCCACTTAGGGTCCTTATGTTATCTCCTGTTCCTGATCTTGCGTTCTGCTGCTTGTTATATTGTTGTTCGTACGAATCGGATCCTCTTCTGTTCAATCAAGCTTGTTCTGATTGCCAGGTTGGTCAAGAATTAGTTGGATGTGAGGGTACTTTTTAGGGGTCATCAGTGGTTAGGTCGAGTCGAGTCTTGAGACATAGTGGAACTACTTAGATGAGCAACTTACACACTTTACTCAAATAATATGGGTTTGCGTAGCTGTGTTTTGCATTTTGGTAGATCATTGATGTAGATGAGAAAGAGAATGGCACAGAGGACCCTTCCTTGTGGGACTTCCCTACTGTGATGGGTGGAAGAGTTTGGACACCATTGCATGCACCATGTAGAGTTCTGTTACTAAGGTATGATGTTTAGTATTGAGGGAGTGGCCTCTGATATCATAGTGCATTGGTTTGGAGTACAGCAGTTCAATGGTCAGCTTGCATCGAATCTTCAAACGTAAATCAATGAAAATGCCCAGCGGGTTTCTTTTCTTTTCGAGTGCGTATTATTAGTTCTAGCATGTGTATGATAGCATCATTTGTGGCTTTTATTAATCCTGATCAAAACATGACCAAGGGGTTAATATGTTGTGTTGAGACAAGCTAGGAATTGATCTGCTATGACTTAAATTTTTCCAAAGATTTAGAGAGCAGTGGTAAGTTAGATATTGGTCTATAATTATTCAAGTTCAGCTTGGTCACCTCCTTTGTGAATTGGAGTGACCCTCTCCTATTTTGAGGATTGTTGGGAAGGGTAGATGAATAATTGATTTTGTAAAAAGTTTTTGCAATCATTGGGTGACAATACTTTGAGAAGCTTTCTGTACATAAAAGCAGGCAAGTTGTTTATGTCTCCTGCTTGTTTTTAAGAGGTTGTTTATGATGAGCAAAAACTTCTATGGCTGGTTTGGAGCTAGAGGAATAGCATATTTGGGTAGGTGTACCTATCAGTATCTTGATGGACGGTGTTTTTCCGTTTGGTATTTTGTTCGCTAGATTTTTTCCTGTGAGAGAAGAAAACATTGGATCGTTTGCTTGTTTTCAGTGGTGTGAGTTGGGGTTCTTGCTGATTTTGTTAGTTTGGATTGTTTTGTTTTTCAATAACTTTTTAGTTCCAAGAATTTCAGAAAGAGTTATCCAGTTTTTTTTTATATCACCTTTGATGATATGGTAATCTGTTTTCAATAATACAATTTTTTAGATCTTCTTTATCAGCTGGTAAGAGCCTGACAAGTAACAGTTAGACTGTTTCTCTAGTTATTTGACCCTCATTATTACTGTTTTTTCATGTTGTGCTTTGTTAATGATTTGAAGATGCTGGGTTATGCCAGGGATTATTCAGTATCTTTGCTGTGATCTGTTTAGTTTTTTGGGGCAAATTTTGTCATAGAGCCTTTGGTTTTTATTCAGAAAAATTATTTATACATTCATTCATATACATATGTGTCAAGCTCATTCATCCAATCGATGTTATTCATTACTGCTGTAAAGTTTTTTAACTGCTGTCTCGTTATGTAGGCTGAAGGTTACTTTCAGTAATGCTTGTGGCAGTTTGCCCAGATTAGTTATAAAAGGTGGTGGTGGTCTGTAGGGTGTTGTATGTGATTTTGCCTGATTATAAAGGGGAATGGTGTTTGTCCAATGTTGGTCTAATTAAGGAGATACTTGTCTTGGTGATTTCTGTAGTTTAGATATTGCCTGTAGCAACAGGCATTTCTCATTGTGTTTGGTGAATTCAGTTACTTGTGGGTCTGGTCGTGTAGTATGTTTATGTTTGAAATCTCCGTTAGTAGTAGATGGTCTTTATTCATGTGTGCATCATAATCATATTTCCTAATTTCCAACTAAAGTGGAAAGTTTTACTGTGGTACTTTGTAATGTTTTTATAACTGTGAGGGGTTTTTGCAGTTCTTTTGATTTGAATTTGCTAATGAATAATTCTCCCTGTTTTCAGACCCTTGTTGCAAGGATTTATTGATCCATTTGAGTTGTATTTGAGTAGTAAATAGCTGTTCCACTCCCCCTCGGTGGTCTGTTCTACTACAGTGTATGGCCATATTAGAGCCAGGAATGGTATAGACACTGTAATTTCCAGGCTTAACCAGGTTTCTGTGAGTGGATGATTGAAATATCTTGGAATGAAGGGAATTGGAGAATGCTGTGAGGTCGTTCATAATAGTTTTGCTCAATGATCTGACATTGTATTAAAGACAGTTATATGGTGTGCTAGTATACAATTACAGTGCTGTTTGATTTATGTAATTCATTTAGAGTAGAAAGTTTACATCAAGGATCTTGCCTATTAGTCATAAGATGAAGTGGACTTTACAAACTAATTTTCTTTGTAAAATAATTATGTGATTTTATATTGAATCTACCACTAGACTTATGAATAGGACTCTGTAATTATCTAGAACTTGAAAAAATTTTTAAAAGAAAAAGGATTATTACAGAATAGATAATCTGTTTTATTTTTACACTTAAGCATCTAATAGCACCTTTCTGGTCTCAAACGTCAATTTTAACAAATGTGAGTTTAATTGAAACATTCGAAGATATTACAGTTAAAGTATAGGAGCTGAGTGGAATATAAAATAAAAGAATTTAATAAAAACAAATCAGTAGCACCTAGGTAATCAATAGCACCTGGAGTATTTTAATTCATGTGACTAGATGGACAGAGGAAAAAATATTATATTCATCTGTAGTAGCCCTTAATTGTTAATAAAACTAGAGGTTAAGCAAATTACTGAATAAAGGACAGTACAATGTATTTGAAGTAGAGAATAATTTCAGGAGAAATGTAAAAGGGAATAAATTAGTAGTGATATAACAATCTTTAATAGATAGTCACTATGATATAAATTTAATCTGAGAGTAGGGATTTGCCTTATAGCATAAAGTTTTGAGCCAATAAATATCACAAAAGAAATATTTATTTGAGATATTATACTACTAGGAAGGATGGTACAAAGGAATGCACAGTAGTGAAATAGGGAACATACACTAGTTTGTTATTTGTAGTTGTGGGAGCAAAGGGAAAATTAAGTAAATTTCTAAGAGAATTATAACAGTGCTTAATTAGGAATAAATGGTAATACTGATATTAATTAAAAAGTAAGTATCTTTTTAACAAATAATAAATTGTGAATTGGAAATTGAAAGATAAAACAAATTGGGGTCACCAAGAATCTGTAAGTGACACTTGGGACAATTGAGGTAGTAAATACTAAGTCACTAGGAGGTGATAGTTTCAAACATAGTTCAATAATGGGCTTAATAACATACAAAAACATAGAACAAGGATTTGGGACCTAATATCAGTCAGACTCTGCACTGTTTGCATCATGAAGGAAAGTTTGCTAGTTTCATTTATCATTTGTAATATTAGTACACACAGCCTACATTTGTTTTTCTTTACTAGAATTTGTCCATCAAGTACAAAAGCACTTGGTGAATGTTATCATTATTCCATGTTTCAGTTTTCTCACTCTGTACAGGGGTTCAGTTGTTTTTCTTGTGAACAATCATTATGTATATATCTTTTTTTGCCTTTTTATAGATAAGCTTATAAAATCTTTTTTTTTTCTGTCTTGTGTGTGAAATCTAAGGCAATAACACTTTTTTCCTTTTCTCGGACCTTGGTTCCCCTAGTAACCATGATTCTTTTTTTCCCACACTGGCACACTAACAGATGTGGTCGTGCATGAATCTGGAGAGTTGTAGCTTTTGCAGTTGGTATGGTTTAATTCACTAGTAAAAGAAGGAATGTTTATCACGTACTGCATTCGGCTAGCTTAACTTGGCTCTGGCCTTATCATCTTGGTTAGCAAAATAATGTTCCAATTTGGTATTCATGTTTATTTTTCCAGTCCCTGGATGTCATCATCATCTTCATGTTTAGGGGATTTATTTGGTCGTGTGACTGGCTATGACTGATTGGAGGGTCTTGCCAAAATTAGTCAAGCCAGATGATGTTAGCTGTTGTTCCAGCTGTTGATCTTATTCTCAAGGTAAGTAACTTAGGATTCATGGTTTGTTTATTTTTGCACCGAAGAGACATATTTTCAGTACAAAGATTCAAGTATCCCGCCGTTAGGGTGGTGATGTAATCTTAAAGTGTCAGATCATTAGTCAAACCTAGGAGCATATCCAAATGTTAAATCCTATGAAGGATAGAGGTAGGGTTGGTGTTTTGTCGAGTCACCCCTTGGTTGGTGGGTGTCGGGGAGTCCGGCCATGTTTGTTAGTTGGTGATGCGTTCGCTCTGGGTGGTGAGGGGGGTGGATGGGGTGCAGGTGTCCTGCTGGGGCTTTCTATGGAATATTCAATTTCTAGTGCTGCCTTGCTTTCTTAGTGCTGTATTTCTTCTATAATATAAAATAATAATAATAATAATAATAAATAATAATAATAGAAGCAGAACGCATCCTAGCAGCTCTTACCTTCAAGAACCATCGCTCATCAAAGCTTTGTGATGGCCTAATTGAAGGTACAGCTACATGAACCCCATGTAGACCACAAAATGACCCAAGAATACTAAGGAATGTCCCCCAAATCTTGCAAAATAGAAGATCTAAGGAGACAAAGCCCTGTTAAACCCAAACACATGTCCTCCACTGCCAGACAAATACATCGCTTAAACCCAATCTCAGGGAAATCAAGCCTTTCTCTTCTCCGCCATTGCTATCACAGTATCTACTTTAGTGTACTATGAGAGGATATCACAGAAGAAACAACATCTTAAGAAAAGAATAACACCAAGGACCCTAGAACTCAACTTTGTCTACCTCAGCCAGGACGCCAGAGTATCATCAACCTCCCCCACAGCACTACAACACTGGGAACAACCACAACAAACAGGGCTGACTCCCCCTCCAACTCCACTCTCCCTTTCTAAGGATTCACTCATGATAACTCAGGTATATTAATTCCCGACAATATCAGAGATTACATCATCACTCTAAGAAAGTGAAATCAAAGATATACAGCAACACTTGTGCGACGAGATCCAAGATATACCAAACCTTGATGAAACAAGATCCAAAACCTTGAAGAGAAGATTACATCGGGAACAAGTGTTTTAACAACAGAAATACTCTGAAACAAGCTATACCAGTCTCACTGAGCAAATAACAACAATAATATGAAGGTTGAAGAAGCAACAAGGACTGGAAATCATAACCAGCACACTCAACTGAATGAATACCTTGATTCCAAGACGAACAAAACCTGAACAAGATAATTGTCTGATCAGTTATAATAAACAGTCCACACATTCCTAGTTGGACATAACCCAAGAACAGTGCAAAGAAACTGCTATCAGGATAAAGCAGGACTATGTAAAAGTTATCATGAACATGCAAAACAAATGAAATCAAAGAAACAGTTTCTAGAAAACAAGGTATAAACCACAGTATTATGTCAGACTTTCATTCATATATAAAAGAAAGGACTTATTAAATCAGCAGTTACGATGAAAAATGGAGTGTTCATCAATGAGTGTCTAATGAGAAAACGTCAAAACCTTCTGTTCAGGTTGAAAAAACTAAACAAGGAAAACAAAATACATCATGTTTCAAACTCGAGATGGGAAAATACTAGTTAGAAAACTTCAACAGGACACCAGTACTCCAACTCAAAATGAACATGATATCTCTAACCTCCTTAGAAAAGCTGAACATTTCTGTAACAAATTAGATAAAGTGTTAAACACAAAAATACATGTGGTTACATATAGTGTACATTACTATTACATCATTGTGCATTATTTTTTTTTTCTTTTACTGGCTAATACCAGCTACCTCAAATACTTTTACTTTTTAATTGCTATTAATTGCTCATAATGTTGTGTTGCAATTCAAATCCTACTCCAAATTAATGTTAATCATGGTTGCTACCTGTCTATTTAATTCTGTTTACCACTACTTTTTTAGTCCCTTTATTATTGGGTGTACAATTAGTGTATATTTCCTATTACAAATTATTGTGTTGATTCCGCAACCAAAACTCTCCGTCCTTTGCCAGCTAGTACCCCAACTACCAACTACCCTCATATTTCTCTACTCTTTATAGTGCAATTAGTTGCTCAACTTATTTTTTTTTTATTATCACACTGGCCGATTCCCACCAAGGCAGGGTGGCCCGAAAAAGAAAAACTTTCACTATCATTCACTCCATCACTGTCTTGCCAAAAGGGTGCTTTACACTACAGTTTTTAAAACAGCAACATTAACATCCCTCCTTCAGAGTGCAGGACGTCCTTTCCCATCCCCAGGACTCAAGTCCCAGCTGCCGGTTTCCCTGAACCCCTTCAATAAAATGTTAGCTTTGCTCACTACTCCAACAGCACGTCATATTAAAAACCAATTGTCTCCATTCACTCGTACAAACATGCTCACGCATGCCTCTGGAAGTCCAAGCCCCTTCGCACAAAACAAAACCTCTTTACCCCCTCCCATCCAACCTTTCCTTAGACCCCGACCCCTACCCCGCCTTCCTCTTCCACTACAGACTGATACACTCTTGAAGTTATTTCTGTTTCTCGCTCCATTCACTCCACATGTCTGAACCACCTCAACAAACCCTTCCTCAGCCCTCTGGACAACAGTTTGGTAATCCCTCCGCACCCTCCCCTAACTCCAAACTACTAAACGAATTCTCTGCATTATATTCCACCACACACTGCCCTCAGACATGACATCTCCACTGGCCTCCAGCCTTCCCTTCCTCCTCGCTGCAAGATCATCATCACCCATGCTCACACCCAATAAAGCGTTGGTACAACTATACCCTCATATCATTCCCCTCTTTTTTGCCTCCAAGGACAAAGTTCTTTGTCTCCACAGAACCCTAAGTGCACCATCTCACCCTTTTCCCCCTCATCAATTCTATGATCACCTCATCTTTTTTTTTTTTTTTCATAGACCCATCCGCTGACACGTCCACTGTCCCAAATATCCTGAAATACATTCACCTCCTCCATACTCTTTTTCCTCAATCTGATTATCCAATTCCCCCCCTTTCATCACACTAATCTTATTGTTTATCCTCATAACTTTACTCTTTCCTGATTCACTTTCAATTTTCCTTCTTTTGCACACCCTACCAAATTCCAATCCACCAAATCTCTGCAACTTCTCTCAGAATCTTCTCCCAAGTGCACAGTGTCATCAGCAAAGAGCAACCTGTGACAACTCCCACTTTTAATTGTGATTTCTTTATCGTTTAACTCACGCCTCTTGCCAAGACCCTCGCATTTACTTCTCTTAACAACCCCATCTATAAATATATTAAACAACCACGGTGACAATCACACGAACCTTGTCTAAGGCCTACTTTTTACTGGGATAATAATTCCCTCTTTCCTACATTACTACTAACTTTGAGCCCTCACTATCCTCCGTAAAAACTCTCACTCACTGCTTTCAGTAACCTACCTCCTACAACACAACATTCACCTGCAACTCTGCCACATTGCCCCCCCCTATCCACCCGTTCCATAGCCTTTTCCATATCCATAAATGCAACAAAGACCTCTTTAGCCATTATCTAAATACTGTTCACTTATATGTTCACTGCTAAACAACCTGGTCCACACACCCCCTACCTTCCCTAAAGCCTCCTTGTTCATCCTGCTATCATCCTATTCCTCCGTCTTTACACTTAATTCTTTCAATAATGACAAACTCACTATACATTTGCCAGGTATACTCAACAGTCTTATCCCCCTATAATTTCTGCACTCCTGTTTTATCCCCTTTGGCCTTTATACAAAGGAACTATGCATGCTCTCTGCCAATCCCTCGGTACCTTACCCTCCTTCCATACATTTTATTACAAATTCAAATTTACTCCCAAATCAATATTTTATCATAGTGACTATCTGTCCATTTTGCTAAGGTACTAAACAGCAGATGATCCTTCCCACACCTGTAAGACAATTTGCTAGGATTACAATAATTAGTCCTTATAAATTTTTTTTTCTTTTCTCCTTTATTTTACTTTATATAACTGCCCTTAGTTCAATATTCCCACAATTGTTAAAATAATCCAAAGTGCTATTCTCAGGTGCTAACATGTAATAAGTTCAGTATTTAACCATTAAAATACTCCCTCTAGGTGCTATTGACCTACCTCATGTGAACTGATTTTTCTTTTAATACATTTTTTTATTATTATATTTTCATTATCTCTTTATTTTAGCTGTAAATATCTACTGTAGTTCATAAGCTCACCTTGTTTTAAAATAATTAAGGTACTGTTAGATGCTTAAGTGTATAACTGAATTACCTAATCTGTAATAATCCCTTTTTCTTCTTTTCAATTTTTTTACAAGTTTTCGTTAATCCAGAGTCATAGGGTCATATTCTAGTGTAAGATCAATATAAATCTTATATCATTTACGTCAGTAGAATCTAGTAAACTATATGCATAATGACGAATGGGGTGGTGGGGGGAAGTATCTGGATGAAGTATGGGGGTCGCTGGGTCCAGGACCATTTTTGTTGTTGCCTGGTGAGTGTGGTGGGAGTGTGTGGTGAGGGTTGCGTCCTTCTGGCTGGCAGTGGGAGACGTTTTACTTGTAGTAATGCTTTTCTCACCTGTGGTATTAGGGGTCTTTGGTTGGTTACTGGATCTTTCTTTGTTGCCCTAACCCCTGGTCATTGACAGTGGTTTCAGATGAACTGTAGGTGATGGGTAATGGAAAGATGTTGTGGAGTTTCACTTCGCTTGGCAGTGGGGTAGATGGTTGTGGTAACTTGAGTCTTCTTGGTTGATAATATTGTGTATTTTTGGGTGATTTCTGCAGTTGATTTATATCATTGTGGGTCTCCACATGTCAGTGTTATGTGGGTCTTTACTTGGCCATCACAATGTTGTTAGGAACCTCAGGTGAAAGAAAAATAGAAAAACAAGGACCTTGTTTCTACCTCTGCTGCCACAGTTAGCACTATACACCCCCGTTTTATGTTTGTCCTCCATTTTATGTTGCACTCTCAGTGAGTGTTCGTTCTTCTGTCATGTAAAATTTTTCTAATAGTCACATCAACACTACATTTTATAAACAGTTTTATATTCTTCAATTTTTGTACACTAATTTCAGGAAAATAAAAAAAATCCCAGTTTCAATAAGCCTTCTAGCATAAGAGGGTTGTTTAGATTTCCTGCATGATTTTTTTTAAATGATCTTATTACATTAACTTTGGGGACATTTTCTTTTAGCCTTTTAGGGGTCCATCTCATAATATTATGCCTTTGAAGCCAGTTGTGGGATGCAAAGAGTACGTAACCTTCATTCGGCGCATGTACACACCCTCATTAAAAGGCTACCTCCCCAACCAGCAAACCAGATACTAAGGGTCAGATGATGGGGCCCTGTCATCAGATCAGCATCTAGGTTCAGCCAATGAGAAGGTGGATCTGGCAATTGTGAAGGTGACGTGGCTACCACTTGCATTTTCACCCTTGTCATTTCCATTCGAGAGCTGGTTGAAGCATGGTCTGTTCTCTAGTGGCATCAATTCTGCCTTGATTACTGTGGCATGCACTAATACCTATTGATGTACATAGTGCATATAGTGTACATAGTTCTGTTTATACTTGGTGAAGGATGATATAAGTCAAAGTTTTTCTGCTGTGTTTATTTTGCTCCCTTTACTCCCAGGATAACAGGCCTTTGAGTTCCTGGGTTATAATACTAGTATTGGTCCCATAATAGTATACCAAAATTCTAGTGGCTTCCAATCTTGCTGAAGAAAGGTGGTAATCCTATATATGAAAGATTGGGTCTGTGTACAGTAAAAAAAAAAATCCTACAGCACATAATGCATAATGAAGAATAAACAGAACCATGGTTTTTGCTGTTGTTTTTTAAAAGACTTGGTAGTTGCTACAGTGGAACTCTGCGACCCAATGGCCTTTAATCCACGCAGAGAGCTAGCCTTTAGTTCAATATTAGCTGTTAGTCGAAATAATTTTCCCCATAAGAAGAAATAATGGAAATAGAATTATCCATTTCAGACACCCAAAAGTATTAAAACAAAATAATTTTTTTTTTAATGAAAATACGTGGACCCCGAGTTTCGTGATTAATCCGTTCAGAGGAGCCTTGCGAAAGTCGAAAATTGCACGAAACTAGAAAACCATTTTCCCATAAAGAAAATTATGGAAATAAACTTTATTCTGTTTTTCCGACACCCAAAAAATGTTTTTTTTTTATAATAAAATAAATTATTTTTTCAAATTAAATAAGATTTTCATAATAAAATAATCAGAAATTAAGTACTGCAGATAAAAAAAAATATTAAATTACACTTACCTCTTTACTGAAAGACTTCTGCATGGATGGATGATGGGAGGAGAGGATAGGAGGAAGGTTGTACACTATTTTTTTTGGAACGGAGAAATCTCCTTCCGTTTTATGACTTCAGTACGAAGGTCCATACTGGGGTTACTCCCTTATTCGTTTTTTAAGGCGCACTGGGAACTTACTTGAGAGTCACTGGACCCGTCTCACAAAATATCTGTCCAGAGAGGTCTGCTTTTGGTGTTTCTTTATGATTTCCCTGAAGTGGGGACACAACACTGTCATTGTACTTGTTGCAATATGGCCGGAAACAAGCTTTTGTTATGGTGAGTTCCATCAAGATAATGTTTGCATTCAGTCCATTTCGGTAATCCACACCAACAATAACCTCTCCACTTCTTCGAGGATTTGTGATCTCCTTTTTGTCAGATTATCCACCCCTCTTTTGCAACAACAGCACACTTTTTTCCTTTCAAGTCTCCTTATGATTGAAGTGATGGTTGAATTGGGCTTGCCTTACATCCTGGCAAGCTCTGCTAAAATTTGCTCTCAGTCTCTCATATTTTTCAATGATTTCCTTTTGAATTCGAACCATGTTCCTCAATTTCTTTCCCAAAGGTCTTGCACTAGTTTCCTTGGGCCCATTGGGTGATGTATATTTGCAGTTGTAATCACAAACAATCTTCTGTTGGATTATATGTATGAACCCGTGGGGTGGCGTGATGGGTCACGTGTTGGGTTAAACAATGGCACACGGAGCGTGTATGGCATGGGTTTTGACAGTTTTTGACTGGCTTTGTGTGCACTGCTTGTGACGCTGAGGTCAGTGGTCTCGTTCGGTCATACCGACTAAGGCTTTTGGGAGTTAGCGTGTGGGCTGTTACCCATACCCATGGCTTGGTTGTAGTCTTTAGTATCCCATGTTCATTGTGTTTGAAAAAGGTGATATCTACTTCTTCAGGAGGTTAAAAATAGGCAGCTGAAGCTTTGCATAGATGAGTTTTGGTGCGTAGCGCGAGTTATGTGAGAGAGGTCGTTGAGTATGGTTTAGCTGTTTTAAGGTAGAAATGGTCACAGCAGTGAAGAGTGGCAGAGCTTTAAGTGGCATAGTGGTTCACCCAGTTCAGGAAGAAGGAAATGAGGAGAGTTAATAGAGACGCTGTGAAGGGTAGGATAAACGCCCTGATTCTCTGTTCTTCAAGTCGACGTGTACTTCAGTGGTTTGTGTGGTTGAAGTGGTACCACTGATTCCATGCTAATCAACGGGTGTAAGAAAAGAGAATATTTTAATAGTACAGTGGACCCCCGGTTCACGTTTACTAATCCATTCATGAGAGCTCATTGTGTAAACCAAAAAATATGGAAAAGCGAATCTATTTTCCCATAAGAAAAATATAGAAATCAAATTAATCCGTTAGTTGCATGACACCCAAAGTTTATCGAAAAAAAAAAAAAAAACCTTTTTTACCACATGCAATATTAAGTTTAATAATGCAATAGAAATAGTTATTACAGATAACAATAAATAACGAAAGAATAATTGACACTTACCTTTAACCCTTTGTGGGTCGACATGCCCTCTCCGAAACTCGTTCTCAGGGTGGCCAAATTTAAAAAAAAAAAAAATTATTTTCTCTTATGAAAAGATAGAGAATCTTTTCCCGATCATAAAGACACCAAAAGTTTGAAATTTGATAGAAAACTTACGGAATTATGCTCTCGCAAAGTTAGCGGTCTCGGCGATGTTTACGCATCGGCGATTTTGCCCACTTTGAGCCCCATTTTCGGCCAATTTCACTGTACTAGTCGACAAAAAACATGAATATTTCGCTAGAACTCCATTTTTTCTATCGAATGGGTGCAAGAAACCACTCATTTATGAAATTCAACTATCCAGTACAGTGGTCAGAATTTAGCAATTTTGCCAATTTCACACTAATTTCAAAAGATGCCAATTTCCGAATAGGGTCCAGAATAAACAAGAAAGACATTCCTAGCACTAAAATGACATCTCCTCTAGTCATTAGTAACGTCTCAAGGCCCCTCTTATATTCTTTTGCTTTCCACTTTGAATTTTTATTTTCACAAAAAATATAAGATTTACTGTTATGCAGACTACTGCATTAGTGCAAAAAATGGTATAAATATTATTGGTGCACTTGTGAAAGAATATTAGACTCACCAGTTGACGTGTATTGCACGCTTGGCACGATTTGTGTACTTTTGAAGTTTGGTAAAAATCGAACATTTCTGCTACTTTGAGCTCAATTTCAAGGCACTTTTCTTTGTAAAACCAGTCAAAATCATCTCAATTTCTGTAATATGTCCTCCATTCTATAAAATGAGACCAAGAAAACTAGAATACAACAATAAATACCATACAAAAATACACTGCAAAGTCGCTGATTTATTCAAAAATATGGTCAAAGTTTTTTTTTTCTCATTATGCACTGTGTGCTGCAGGATTTTTTTTAGACTGTGCACACTGACCACATAGACCCATTCTTTCATATGAAGGCCTACCAGCTTTCTCCCACTAGATTTGAGGCCGCTAGAATTTATGAGTACTAGTACGTCAAAAAACCCTACGCGTAAGACGTACTAGTACGACGAAAACCCTCAAAGGGTTAATGAAGATCTGGTGATGATTGATGGGATGGGAGGAGGGGAGAGTGTGGATGGTGTTAGCATTTAGAAGGGGAATCCCCCTCCATTAGGACTTGAGGTAGCAAGTCCTTTTCCTGGGTTACTTCCCTTCTTCTTTTAATGCCACTAGGACCAGGTTAAGAGTCACTGGACTTCTGTAGCACAACATAACTGGCAGCCTCACCATGCCTAATCACACTATGTATACCACTACAATTCTTAAATCTTTCAAACCAACCTTTGCTGGCCTTAAATTCACTCACATCACCACTAGTTGCAGGCAATTTTTTTACCAAATCGTCATGCAACTGCCTAGCCTTTTCACAAATGATTGCTTGAGAGATGCTATCTCCTGCTATCTGTTTTTCATTTATTCACACCAATAACAGTCTCTCAACATTTTCTAACGCTTGCGGTCACTGTTTCGTAATCACAGTTGCACCTTTTGCAAGAACAGCTTCCTTGATTGCCATTTTCTTGCTCACTATAGTAGAAGATGGTTGTTGGGTTTACTATAACACCCTGACCAGCTCCGACACACGCACTCCACTTTTCGTTCTTTGCAATATCTCTTTCGCTTCATTTCAACACCAGTCGTTAGCACCCTTTGTCTCGAAGGTTTGGGCAATGGGAGCTTTCTTGGGCCCATGTGACTTATTTTGCAAAAACATGCACAAACAGTGAATAATATGGATAATATTGAATGTACAGAATAGTATCCTAGATGCCAACTCCACTCACACTGGCTGGCTTGTAACCTGCACAACACTGGCAGTATCAAGCCACACATGGGACACGTCTCGTACGAACCACTAGACATCGCATACCGGTATTTTTTTTGTATCGGGAAGCGAGGTCAAATTAATCTGCTATATAATGCATCGGTTTACCGGATATTTTACGGATTACCGAAGTCATCGCGAACCAGGGTCCAACTGTAGGTGATTCTTAGTAAGATATATGGACCGTGCATTTTGTAGCAGAGAGACAGAAAGGTCAACAGAGAGTGCTCTTCCTGGACAGGTGATGGGCGGACATAGTCAGCAGGATGGATAATATAATGGCAGGTAATGGACAAGCCCATTATCTGTCTTAGTTGGCTGGGGTAATATGAAATTGGGAAGGGCAGGAGAGAGGAGTTGTTATAAGTAGAGGTCAACCATAGAATAGTTAGGTCTAAGGGAGGGATCTCAAGTCATATGTAGCCATCTATGCCTAAAAGGGAGTGGCAATTAATGGATGTCTAGGCAATTGGTATAAATTGTGGCTAGACAAGATACTGCCAGGAACTTGCAATCCCATTCATTGATAAAGCTGGGACCTTTTCTTTTGGCAAACATTATATGTAAGCAATGGATGGGTTTCACTCTCAGGGATGTGAGTGGTATGCATTAGCCAATTCAATTGAAGGGTAAATTATGACTTGTCTAGAATTTTAAACGTAGCTTGATAGAGTATGGTGATTTGTGAAACATTCAGGCTGCGCGATCAATAGGTTAAAAATATGCTGTTATTACCGGGATACCCTCAGGATATGTTTTAAAGAACAATATTCAAAATAAAAGTGCTAGTAAATGGCAAATCATTTGATCAACAAACAAAGAGCAGACAGTAGAGGTCAAAACGAGTGACTAGCTCCCTTATGGTTTTCATAACAAATAGTATGAGACTAAGAAATAAGATAGAAGAGTCTAAAATTACTTCAAGAGTATGTAAAATATAGATATTATTGGTATATACAGAGACCTGGTTCAACCAGAAAGATAGAGAAATGCCTTCTGAATGCAACATACAGGGTTATAAACTATCCACACAGATAGGGACAACAGGAAGGGTGGTGTGTGGCGATGTATGTCAGAAGAAAAATTTAAATTGTTGTCTTAGACATGATACAAGTTAGAAAAATCGAACACAGAATCGGTTTGGCTTCAGTTTCTCGAGAGTCATTGACATATTAATTTTTGGGTGTGATTTATAGCCCCCAAACCTTGATAGGAGTGCAGTAAAGCTGTTATGGGAACGAAATTCGTAACGCATCTAGATATGAAAATGTTGTGATAATGGGTAGATATTAACTTTAGACAATTTACTTTGAACAAAATGACAGAAATACTTGAGTCAAGTGACTTTCTTGGATACGGTTCAGGATTGATTTTAGAACAGGTTGTGACCAGAACCACTAGAGGAAACACTAGTCTGCTTGAACTTGGTTCTTGCCAACAAAGATTCACTAATTAATAATCTTTGAGGTTAATGAAGAGAGCTCGGGGAAAGTGATCCCAAATCACTTTGTTTCAATATATCATGGAATAACCCGAGATAACTGCAATCAAATCTCTGTCCCAGAATATTCGCTTTGCCAGACTACATGGGACCTAGAAAAATTACTTGCGTGAGGGCTAAATTTGGATGTCCTAACTATGGGTCAGGTAGGTGATCATAGATGCCAATATGACATTTTTCAGACATAGGTCCTAGCTGCCCAGACAACTGTTGTTCCAAGTAGTGAAATTAGATCTAACAAAAAGATCCCAATGGATTAACAATAGATAAAAACTTGTCAAAAGAGAGGCATATATAGGCGTATCAAAAGAGGGGATGAGCAGTTAAGAAATAGTATATTCATTTAAAGAGAGAAATGAAGAAAGGAATAAGAAAAGCAAAAACAGATTATGAGGCTAAGGTCGTCAAGGGATTCAAAGACAAACCCAAAAGAGTTCTTTCATATACATAAGTAAGATTATGGCAAGATTTCGCCCACTATAAAGAGTAACTCTGGTCACATCACTGACAGTGATAAGGATATGTGTGAAATTCTAAATACAGTGGAGTCGTTACTATAAACGAAATTTACGATTTACAAATCAATTTTCCCCATAAGAAATAATGGAAAATACAATTAATCCGTTCCTGACACCCAGAAGTATACAACAAAAAAAATTTACTTGAAAAATAGCAATCATACAAAATCAATACAATGGAAATGATAAATGAAACATTACCAGCATAACACATACCTTTATTGAAGATTCTTCTTAAGGTGTAAGGGAGACTGGAAGGCAGAGGAGAGAGGGATAGTTTATAGTTTGGAAGGGAATTCCCCATTCCAGCAACATCTCAGTACCAATTGCTTTTTCTGGGTTTCTGTCTTCACTGATTCTTAATGCCCCTAGGACCCACCTTGAGAGTCAATGGAGTCCTGATAAACAGCAAAACACTACCTTTATTGAAGGAATACATCTTAGTGTATGGAGACTGGAGGAAGAAAGAGAGGGATTAGTTTATAGTTTTGAAGGGGAATCCCCTTCCAGCAACAACCATAGGTACCCATTGCTTTTCTGGGTATCTTGTCTTCTCTGTTTCCATTAGTGCCACTAGGGAACCACCTTGAGAGTCAATGATCCTGTCTCAACAAAATCACTGTGGAGGAAGAGCTCTGTTTCTTACTGGCATCTCTTTAACACTTTCCCTAAAATGGCCCAAGACTTTGTCAATTTACATGTGCCAATATGGCTTGCAACAACCTTGTTAGGGTGATGTGTCTCCATAAAGCTTTCCATCTTACCCATCACAAGTAAAAATCTTTTTAATTTCTGAAGAAGGCACCTTCTTCCATCTCTCTTCTCCCTCCTCTGCAGCAAGTTCTGAGCTGCGATGGTTTCTCTTCCTGCCCTAAGCTCTTGCAGCATCTGCATCTCAGCATCCTCCAAACACACCTCCCAACCCCATGGAACTCCCCAGTGAGACAATTGATCTTACAACAGACAAAGGCTCATCAGGTCAGTCCAAACCCTCAAAATCCCCTCTTGTTGACACAAATATGGCCACAATTTTTCTCCAACAGGGTTCAAAGTCCTGTAGTCACTACCCTCCCAAGCCATGACCCTATAAGGGTATATGCAATGGAGGATGCCTGAAGGTGTTCTCCTCCAAAATTTCCTTAGGGTCAAGGGAGTGTCCGTTGTGTCACAAACAGCACCTGTGAAACATTGCTTTTGTGTAGAGCTTTTAAAAGTTAGCAATGACGTGCTGTCCCATGGGCTGATGAGAGGAGTTGGTATCAGTCAGGGGCAAGAACTTTACTGTGATGAAACCCAAACACCTCAAAAATAAGGTCATCCAAGTTTGAGCGGATATCAGGTGCATTGTCCCATTATTGCAGGCACTTGAGATCCAGTTTCTTACCAGAGATACGCCTTACCCTAGGCCAAACACTTCATCATTGAACCACTCGAACGCAATTTCCCTCGTGACCCATTGCATACTAATAGATTTCCAAAACACACACATTTTACTCTTCATAACATTTTTATCCTGAACACTCTGGGATTTTCAGAATGGTACACAGCAAATGGCATCACTTTGAAATCCCCACTAGCATTAGCGGCAGAACATTACATTAGCCCTGTCTTTCATAGGCTTGTGTCCTGGCATTTGCCTTTTTCCTCTTGTGTAATGAAAGTCCCTCATGGCATTTTCTTCCAAAAGAGGCCTGTTTTGTCCACAATTGAACACTTTTCAGGTTTCTGGTCCTCTGCCTCTATGTACTCCTGGAATTCTGCACAAATATTTTCAACTCCTATTGGTCCGAAACTGACATCCTCCCCATGCTTACCACACTGGTATGCCAGTATGTTTCTTAAATCTCTCAAACCAGGCTTTGCTGGCCTTTAATTCAACTCACATCACATTTGCAGGCATTTTCTTTACCAAATCGTCATGCAACTGCCCTAGCCTTTTCACAAATAATCGAAGTCATAAGAGTAATCGTCCTGCTAATTGTTTCTCATTTATCAGCACCGATAATAACTTCTCAACCTCTTCGAGTATTGGTGATCTCATTTTTGTCAGCATAGTTACCCCCTTTGCAACAACAGCGTCCTGATTTCCTTTTTCTTGGCCACATGGAATCATAAGGTTGTGTAAGGGTTTCTTATACATCCTGGCCATGTTTCGGCCACACTTGTAACCTGCTTTCATATTGATACAGTGTAATTTCTAAATTACAATCGTATTCCTCACTTCTAAATATTCAGTGAAAAAAGTTATTTATAAGATTGTAGGTTTACTCATTTTGTAATAAAAAGTTCGGGATACATAAATACACACATTAAAATCAATTAATCTTTAATATAATATGAAAATCAACTAATCTTGGTCTAGAGGTATTGACCTAATAAACACTGAAATATATAATACAGTTACAATAATAAATTATAATTAGCATTTTACTAAAATAATAAAATAATAATTCGTAACCCTACACAGGAACAACTCTTACATCTAAAGTGACAATCAATATATATATTATCTATTGCTAAAATAATATATTAAGTAACATTTAAAATAATAAAATTATACAAACAACCTGCTTTCTCACAACACATATCCGAGTTTGATGCTCTTTTCTCCACCGTGTACACTTGACACCCTTTTCCCTCCGTGTTAATACACACACTTTCACAACCTTGTCACACTAGAACACCCTTTGTCTCGCGTCACACTACCCGCAAGCGTCTATGTCGAGGCCAGTCACATGACACTATTCAATGTACACTACAACCTGACCATCATCAGTGACCACACATACACCCGTTTCATCTCAGAGTTCCACTACGGTCCATTAGCATATCCAGTGTTCCACGTCCATCCTACATCCTAAGTGGCACACTACAGTCCAAGCCCAGTTTAGTGTAACACTCCAACCTTTTCTTCATGTAATGTCCCACTAAACAGCATCCAACGACTCCGGCCCACAGTTGACCAACGTAGGCGGCGAGTCTGCAGACATCACCGGTAGTCCTGTAAATACTCTCTAAGGCCGGTAGAAGTACACCATAAGATGGTCTGGTGAGTACTATCTACCACCTTCAAGACCAGTTGACACACCGCAAGGTGGTCTGATGCAGCACACACTATGTTGCAAGCTCACTGAATTATTATTTATTTTTTATTATCACACCGGCCGATTCCCACCTAGGCAGGGTGGCCCGAAAAAGAAAAACTTTCACCATCATTCACTCCATCACTGTCTTGCCAGAAGGGTGCTTTACACTACAGTTTTTAAACTGCAACATTAACACCCCTCCTTCAGAGTGCAGGCACTGTACTTCCCATCTCCAGGACTCAAGTCCGGCCTGCCGGTTTCCCTGAATCCCTTCCTAAATGTTACTTTGCTCACACTCCAACAGCACGTCAAGTATTAAAAACCATTTGTCTCCATTCACTCCTATCAAACACGCTCACGCATGCCTGCTGGAAGTCCAAGCCCTCGCACACAAAACCTCCTTTACCCCCTCCCTCCAACCCTTCCTAGGCCGACCCCTACCCCGCCTTCCTTCCACTACAGACTGATACACTCTTGAAGTCATTCTGTTTCGCTCCATTCTCTCTACATGTCCGAACCACCTCAACAACCCTTCCTCAGCCCTCTGGACAACAGTTTTGGTAATCCCGCACCTCCTCCTAACTTCCAAACTACGAATTCTCTGCATTATATTCACACCACACATTGCCCTCAGACATGACATCTCCACTGCCTCCAGCCTTCTCCTCGCTGCAAACATTCATCACCCACGCTTCACACCCATATAAGAGCGTTGGTAAAAACTATACTCTCATACATTCCCCTCTTTGCCTCCAAGGACAAAGTTCTTTGTCTCCACAGACTCCTAAGTGCACCACTCACTCTTTTTCCCTCATCAATTCTATGATTCACCTCATCTTTCATAGACCCATCCGCTGACACGTCCACTCCCAAATATCTGAATACGTTCACCTCCTCCATACTCTCTCCCTCCAATCTGATATTCAATCTTTCATCACCTAATCTTTTTGTTATCCTCATAACCTTACTCTTTCCTGTATTCACCTTTAATTTTCTTCTTTTGCACACCCTACCAAATTCATCCACCAATCTCTGCAACTTCTCTTCAGAATCTCCCAAGAGCACAGTGTCATCAGCAAAGAGCAGCTGTGACAACTCCCACTTTGTGTGTGATTCTTTATCTTTTAACTCCACGCCTCTTGCCAAGACCCTCGCATTTACTTCTCTTACAACCCCATCTATAAATATATTAAACAACCACGGTGACATCACACATCCTTGTCTAAGGCCTACTTTTACTGGGAAAAAATTTCCCTCTTTCCTACATACCTAACTTGAGCTCACTATCCTCGTAAAAACTCTTCACTGCTTTCAGTAACCTACCTCCTACACCATACACTTGCAACATCTCCCACATTGCCCCCCTATCCACCCTGTCTTTACGCCTTTTCCAAATCCATAAATGCCACAAAGACCTCTTTAGCCTTATCTAAATACTGTTCACTTATATGTTTCACTGTAAAACCTGGTCCACACCCCCCCTACCTTTCCTAAAGCCTCCTTGTTCATCTGCTATCCTATTCTCCGTCTTACTCTTAATTTTTTCAATTATAACTCTACCATACACTTTACCAGGTACACTCAACAGACTTATCCCCTAAAATTTTGCACTCTTTTTACCCCCTTTTGCCTTTATAAAAAGGAACATGCATGCTCTCTGCAAATCCCTAGGTCCTTTACCCTCTTCCATACATTTATTAAATAATTGCACCAACCACTCAAAACTATATCCCCACCTGCTTTTAACATTTCTATCTTTATCCCATCAATCCCGGCTGCCTTACCCCCTTTCATTTTACCTACTGCCTCACGAACTTCCCCCACACTCACAACTGGCTCTTCCTCACTCCTACAAGATGTTATTCCTCCTTGCCCTATACAGGGAAATCACAGCTTCCCTATTCTTCATCAACATTTAACAATCCCTAAAAATATTCCTTCCATCTTCCCAATACCTCTAACCCCTCCATTTAATAACTCTCCTCTTCCTATTTTTAATGACAAATCCATTTGTTCTCTAGGCTTTCTTAATTGTAATCTCACTCCAAAACTTTTTCTTATTTTCAACAAAATTTGTTGATAACATCTCACCCACTCTCTCTTTCCCTCTCTTTTTACATTGCTTCACCACTCTCTTAACTTCTCTCTTTTTCTCCTATACTCTTCCCTCCTTGCATCACTTCTACTTTTGTAAAAACTTCTCATATGCTAACTTTTTCTCCCTTACTACTCTCTTTACATCATCATTCCACCAATCGCTCCTCTTCCCTCCTGCACCCACTTTCCTGTAACCACAAACTTCTGCTGAACACTCTAACACTACATTTTTAAACCTACCCCATACCTCTTCGACCCCATTGCCTATGCTCTCATTAGCCCATCTATCCTCCAATAGCTGTTTTTATCTCACTGAATGCAGCCGTCAAATAACTGAGGCCAACAGACTCAGTGAGCTGCAGTGAGCGCTTCTTCTAAATTCAGTAGAAGCCAGTAGAATACTCTCTACTGCCAGAAGATGTGTACCATTAGGTGTTCAGGTACCTACTGCTTAGATGTGTACCATTAGGTGTTCAGGTACTTAATGCTTAGCTGCGTACCGTGAGGTGTTCAGGTACATACTGCTTAGCTGCGTACCGTGAGGTGTTCAGGTACATACTGCTTCTATAGCCAGTAGATGTGTACCATTAGGTGTTCAGGTACCTACTGCTTAGATGCATACCATGAGGTGCTCAGGTACATAATGCTTCTAAGGCCGGCTCAGCAGTCCCCACATTGGGTTTGATGACATACCCAGTGGTACTGCCGGCTGGCAGGTTAACCATTTAACCGCTAGTTTGGTATGGGGCCGCAACACCTTCTTTACCACAGGCTTGGCACTAGGAGCTTTCTTTGGAGCCGTGGTAGCTTATTTAGTGCTTGCAAGCACTAAAATAAATGGAATACAGTGGACCCCCGCATAGTGGACGCCTTGCATAGCGGACGCTTTGTTCGCTAAAATTTTGCCCCGCATAGTGGACAAAAACCCGCTCAGCGGCCTTCGTCCGAGACGCGTCCAATGTGCGCCCTCAGCCAGCCTCACATGTGCCGCCCGTGCCATTGTTTACCAGCCAGCCTCCGCGGTAACATTCAAGCATACACTCGGAATATTTCATATTATTACAGTGTTTTCGGTGCTGTTTCTGGAAAATAAGTGACCATGGGCCCCAAGAAAGCTTCTAGTTCCAACCCTACAGCAATAAGGGTTAGGATTCCTATTGAAATGAAGAAAGAGATCATTGATAAGTATGAAAGTGGATTACGTATCACCAAACCTGGTCAGGTTGAAACAAGAAACCGAAATCAACCATCTCTTCTATTGTGGGAAAGAAAAACGGCAACCCAAAGGAAGCTATTGTTGCCAAAGGTTTAACGTGTTTTCGAAACAAAGATCGCAAGTGAGGGAAAGATGTTGAGAGACTCTTATTGGTGTGGATAAATGAAAACAGCTAGCAGAAGATGCGTCTCTCAAGCGATCATATGTGAAAAGGCTAGGAAGTTGCATGACGATTTAATTAAAAAATTGCCTGCAACTAGTGATGATGTGAGTGAATTTAAGGCCAGCAAAGGTTGGTTTGAGAGATTTAAGAAGCGTAGTGGCACCATAGTGTGATACGGCATGGTGAGGCTGCCAGTTCGGACCACAAAGCGGCTGAAAAATATGTGCATGAATTCAAGGAGTACATAGAAACTGAAGGACTGAACCTGAACAAGTGTTTAATTGTGATGAAACGGCCTGTTCTGGAAGAAAATGCCAAGCAGGACCTCCCATTACTCAGGGGGAAAAAGGGCACCCCCAGGACATAAGCCTATGAAAGACAGGCTTACTTTGTTGATGTGTGCAATGCTAGGGGTGATTGCAAAGTTAAGCCTTTATTAGTGTATCACTCTAAAACCCTCCCAGAGCATTCAGGCAAAAGAATGTCCTCAAGGTAATTTGTGTGTGCTGTGGAGGGCAAACAGTAAGGCATGGGTCACTAGGGAATTTTTCTATAATGGTTACACCATGCATTTGCCCCAATGTGAAAGATTACCTACTGAAAAGAAATTAGACCTTAAGTGCCTCCTGGTGTTAGACAATGCCCCTGGTCATCCTACAGACGTGGCAGAGCGACTTTATGGGGACATGAGCTTCATTAAGGTGAAGTTTTTCCCTCCTAATACCACTCCTCTCCTGCAGCCCATGGAACAGCAGGTCATTTCCAACTTCAAGAAACTGTACAAAAAAAGCTCTGTTTCAAAAGTGCTTTGAAGTGACCACAGACACTCGATTGACTCTAAAAGATTTTTGGGAAGGATCACTTTAATATCCTCAATTGTGTAAACCTTATAGGTAAGGCTTGGGAGGGAGTGACTAGAGAACCTTGAACTCTGCTTGGAAAAAAACTGTGGCCAGAATGTGTAGACAAAAGGGGATTTTGAAGGTTTGAGGTTTAACCCTGAGAGGAGTATACCAGTTGAGGAATCAATTGTGGCATTGGGGAAGTCCTTGGGGTTGGAGGTTAGTGGGGATGATGTGGAAGAGTTGGTTGGAGGAGGACAATGAAGAACAAAACCACTGATGAGCTGATAGATCAACTTCAAGAGACAAGAGGCCAGACCGGGGAAACTGGTTCAAAGGAGGGGAGAGAGAAATTGAAGGAATTGCCTACTTCAAAGTTTAAAGGAAATGTGTGCAAAATGGCTTGAAGTGCAAACCTTTTTGATGAAAATCACCCCCCACACAGCTAAATTTCAAGCCGTGCTGGTGGGCTGTTACAAAGACAAATGTTGTGAACCACTTTAAAACAAATCATAAAGGAACGAGAGGGTTTCAGGCCACTATGGACGATATGTTTTGCGAAAGAAGTCCAGTGACTCTGAAACTGGTCCTAGTGGCATTAAAGAAGAAGGGAAGTAACCCCAGAAAAGGACTTGCCTCCTCAAGTCTTAATGGAAGGGGATTCCCCTTCTAAACACTAACACTCTCTCTCCCCTCCTCCCATCCCATCAATCATCACCAGATCTTCAATAAAAGTAAGTGTCATGTAATTGTGCATGCCTTTTTCAGTTTGTGTGTACTAAAATTAATATTTTTTTGTGGTAAAAAAATTTTTTTTTCATACTTTTGGGTGTCTTGCAAGGATTAATTTTATTTCCATTATTTCTTATGGGGAAAATTCATTCGCATAGCGAACATTTCGCATAACAGCCAGCCCTCTTGCACGGATTAAGGTCGCTATGCGGGGGTCCACTGTATTATGAAATATTTCGCTGGAGCACGTGAGGGAATCTTCGCTCCCTGGTAAACAATGCCAGACTGGCTGCCGCCACTGCTCACACCATTGGTACGTGTCCGAGAAGAATTACGACCCTTGCCTCTGCGTCACACTACCCGCATAGCGTCTATGTCGAGGCCAGTCACATGACACTATTCAATGTTCACTACAACCTGACCATCTTCAGTGTCACACGACACCCTTTTCTTCTCAGTGTTCCACTACGGTCCTGTAGCATATCTCAGTGTTCCACTCCATCATACTTCCCTAAGTGTCACACTACGGTCCTTGCCCAGTTTAGTGTAACACTCCAACCTTTTCTTCATGTAATGTCCCACTAAACAGCAACCAATGACTCCCGGGCCCCCAGTTGACCAGCGTTAGGCGGCGAGTCTGCAGACATCACCGGTAGTCCTGTAAATACTCTCTAAGGCCAGTAGAAGTACACTGTAAGATTGTCTGGTGAGTAGTATCTACCGCCTTCAAGACCAGTTGACACACCGCAAGGTGGTCCGATGCAGCACACGCTATGTTGCAAGCTCACTGAATGCAGCCGTCAAATAACTGAGGCCAACAGACTCGTGAGCTGCGGTGAGCGCTTCTTCTAAATTCAGTAGAAGCCAGTAGAATACTCTCTACTGCCAGAAGATGTGTACCATTAAGTGTTCAGGTACCTACTGCTTAGATGTGTACCATTAGGTGTTCAGGTACTTAATGCTTAGCTGTGTACTGTGAGGTGTTCAGGTACATACTGCTTAGCTGCGTACCGTGAGGTGTTCAGGTACATACTGCTTCTAAAGCCAGTAGATGTGTACCATTAGGTGTTCAGGTACCTACTGCTTAGATGCATACCATGAGGTGCTCAGGTACATAATGCTTCTAAGGCCGGCTCAGCAGTCCCCACATTGGGTTTGATGACATACCCAGTGGTACTGCCGGCCGGCAGGTTAACCATTTAACCGCTAGTTTGGTAGGGGACCACAACACCTTCTTTACCACAGGCTTGGCACTAGGAGCTTTCTTTGGAGCCGTGGTAGCTTATTTAGTGCTTGCAAGCACTAAAATAAATGGAATATTATGAAATATTTCGCTGGAGCACGTGAGGGAATCTTCGCTCCCTGGTAAACAATGCCAGACTGGCTGCCGCCACTGCTCACACCATTAGTACGTGTCCGGGAAGAATTACGACTCGCTAGTCAACTTATGAAAAGCGAGTCTATGTTTATACGAAAATACCGCTATGATTGGCGAAATTTACGATTGCTGGGAACTACGAAAAGCGAGGGACCACTGTACCTATTTCCTCTCAGTTTTCACCCAGGAAAATACTAGCGATATTCCTGAAATAATAGATTACGTAGAACAGGATGATAATAAACTAAGTACTATTGCGGTAACTAGTGACATGGTCCTCAGACAAATAGAGAGACTAAAATGTAACAAATCCCCAGGTCCTGATGAACTGTTTGCAAGGGTGCTAAAGGAATGTAAAGAGGAACTTAGCATACCTTTGGCTAATCTTTTTAACATATCACTACAAACTGGCCCTATGCCTGATAAGTGGAAAATGGTGAATGTAATACCTATTTACATGGCAGGTTACAGGTCCTTGGCTTTGAACTATAGACCAATAAGCCTTACCTCCATAGTGGGAAAATTATGAATCAATAATTACCGAAGCAATTCGTAGCCATCTTTTGACAGGCACAGATTGATTAAGATTCTCAAAACTGTTTTACAAAGGGGCGTTTTCCCTTTTTTACTAATTTACTAACTTTTTTCACTAAGGTGTTTGAGGAGGTAGATCATGGCAATGAATATAATATTGTGTATATGGACTTCAGTAAGGCTTTCGATAGAGTTCCACACCAGAGGCAATTGAGGAAACTTAGGGCACACGGAATAGGAGGAGAAATTTTTTCCTGGGTAGAGGCATAGCTGACAAATAGACAGCAGAGAGTTTGCATAAATGGGGAGAAATCAGAATGGGGAAATGTCACAAGCGGTGTTCCTCAGGGGGTCAGTGTTGGGCCTGTGGTTGTTCACAATTTACATAAACAACATAGATGAGGGAATAAATAGCGACATAAGCAAATTTGCTGACGACACCAAAATAGGCCGTCCAATTCATTCTAATGAGAACATTAGAGCACTCCAGGATGATTTGAATAGACTGATGCAGTGGTCGGAGAGGTGGCAGATGCAGTTTAATACAGTGGACCCCTGCTTAACGATCACCTCCCAATGTTACCAATTATGTAAGTGTATTTATGCAAGTGTGTTTGTACGTGTATGTTTGGGGGTCTGAAATGGACTAATCTACTTCACAATATTCCTTATGGGAACAAATTTGGTCAGTACTTGCACCTGAACATACTTCTGGAATGAAAAAATATTGTTAACCGGAGGTCAACTGTATTGACAAATGCAAAGTTCTAAATGTTGGACAGTTAAATAACCATGCCACATGTAAACTAAATAATGTAGATCTTAATACTACTGATTGCAAAAAGGATTTAGGAGTTCTGGTTAGCAGTAACCTAAAACCAAGACAACAGTGCATTAGTGTTTGCAATAAAGCTAACAGAATTCTTGGCTTCATATCTAGAAGTATAAATAATAGAAGTCCTCAGGTTGTTCTTCAACTCTGTATATCATTGGTTAGGCCTCATTTAGACTATGCTGCTCAGTTCTGGTCACCGTATTACAGAATGGATATACAGTGGACCCCCGGTTAACGATTTTAATCCGTGCAAGAGGGGTAATTGTTATGCGAAATAATCGTTATGTGAATGAATTTTCCCCATAAGAAATAATGGAAATAAAATTAATCCGTGCAAGACACCCAAAAGTATGAAAAAAAATTTTTTTTTACCACATGAAATATTAATTTTAATACACACAAACTGAAAAAGGCATGCACACTTACATGACACTTACTTTTATTGAAGATCTGGTGATGATTGATGGGATGGGAGGAGGGGAGGAGCATTATCTTCTTACTGTTTAGAAGGGGAATCCCCTTCCATTAGGACTTGAGGTAGTAAGTCCTTTTCTGGGGTTACTTCCCTTCTTTTTTTAATGCCACTAGGGCCAGCTTCAGAGTCACTGGACTTCTTTCGCACAAGATATCTGTCCATAGTGGCCTGTACCTCTCGTTCCTTTATCACTTCCCTAAAGTGTTTCACAACATTGTCAGTGTACAGGTTGCCAACACGGCTTGCATAGCTGTGTGAGGGTTGATTTTCATCCATGAAGGTTTGCACTTCAAGCCACTTTGCACAGATTTCCTTAATCTTTGTAGTAGGCAACTTCTTCAATTTCTCTCTCCCTCCTCTGAACCAGTTTCCCCAGGTCTGGCCTCTGCTCTTGAAGTTGATCTATCAAGCTCTCAGTGAGTTAGGTGTTAGTTCTTCATTGTCCTCCTCCACCAACTCTTCCACCAACCTCCCACTAAAAACCTCCAACCCAAGGACTTTCCAATGCCCACAATGGATTCCTCAACTGACACAGGATTTCTCCGGGTTAGCCCTCAAAACCCTTCAATCCCTTTTGTCTCACATTCTGGCCCCAGTTTCTTCCAAGCAGAGTTTCAAGGTCCTCTAGGTCACTTCCATCCAAGCCTTACTATAAGTTATACACAATTGGAGGATATTAAAGTGATCTTCCAAAACTCTCTTAGAGGTCAGTTGAGTTTCTGAGGTCATTACAAGAACCCTTTCAACAGAGCTTTTGTCTACAGTTTCTTGAAAGTTGGAAATAACCTGCTGGGATCCATGGGCTGCAGGGAGGCGTGTTATTAGGAGGCAAAAATCTGCACCTTAATGAAGCTCCCATGTCCCATAAAGTCGACTCTGCCACGTCTGTAGGATGACCAGGTGCATTGTCTAACACCAGGAGGCACTTAGTTCTTAATTTCTTTTTCAGTCTAGGTAATCTTTTCACATTGGGGGCTAAATGCATGGTATAAACCAGTTATAGAAAGTCCCTCGTGACCCATGCCTTACTGTTTTGCCTCCACAGCACACACAAATTATCCTTGAAGGACATTCTTTTGCCTGAAACGCTCTGGAGTTTCAGAAGAGTGATACACTAATAAAGGCTTCACTTTGCAATCACCACGTAGCAATTGGCACACATGAGAAGAGTAGTAAGCCTGTCTTTTCATAGGGCTTATGTCCTGGGAGTGCCTTTTTCCTCCTGAGTAATGTAGGTCCTGGTAGGCAATTTTCTTCCAGACAGGCCTGTTTCATCACAATTAAACACTTGTTCAGGTTTCAGTACTTCAGTTTCTATATACTCTTGAATTCCTGCACATATTTTTCAGCTGACTTTGTGGTCCGCGAACTGGCAGCCTCACAATGCCTTATCCACACTTATGGATGCCACTACGCTCTTAAATCTCTCAAACCACCTTTGATGGCCTTAAAATTCATCACATCATCACTAGTTGCAGGCATTTTTTTAATTCTAAAATCGTTCAGGCAACTTCCTAGCCTTTTCACATATGACGCTTGACGAGTAAGCTATCTCCTGCTAGCTGTTTTTCATTATCCCACACCAATAAGAGGTCTTTCAACATACTTCCATCACTTGCGATCTTTGTTTTGAAAACACAGTTAAACTTTTGGCCAAGAACAGTTCCTTGATTGTCTTTTTGGTGCCACAAATAGTAGCGATGGTGATTGGGGTTCCTTGTACACTTGACTAGGGACGCAATACGCACTCCACTTTCATACTTATCAATGATCTCTTTCTTCATTTCAAAGGGTATCCTTACCCTTTGGTGTACGGTGGCACTAGAAGCTTTTCTTGGGCCCATGGTCCACTTATTTTCAGAAACACCACCGAAAACACTGTAAAATACGAAATATTCCGAGGTGTATGCTTGGATGTTAGCGCGGAGGCTGGCTGGTAAACAATGGCACGGGCGGCACAGTGGCTGGGGTGAGGGCGGCACATTGGACGCATCTCGGACGAAATCGGTGTGAGCGGGTTTTTAATCAGTATGCGCGGCAAAATTTTTTCGATTTAAAGTAAGCGGTATGCGAATTAAAAAAAAAAAAACAAAAAAAAAAAAATTCGCATGTGATGCCATCGTTATGCGCATGGGTCCACTGTAAATGCTCTGAAAACGTACAAAGGGAGGATGACAAGATGATCCATATATCAGAAATCTTCCCTATGAGGATAGACTGAAGGCCCTGAATCTGCACTATTCGAAAAGGCGTAGAATTAGGGGGGGGGATATGATCGAGGTGATAAATGGAAAACAGAAATAATTAAAGGGGCTTTGTAAATAGTGTGCTGAAAATTTCCAGCCAAGAAACAGACCCGCAGCAATGGTTTCAGTTGGAAAATTCAGATTCAGGAAGGATGTAGGAAAGTACTGGATTGGTAATAGAGTTGTGGATGGGGAACCAATCTCCCGAGTACAGTTATGGGCTAAAACGTGTGTAGTTTTAAAAATTGGTTGATAATTACATGATTGGGTGTGGCGTGGGTGTGAGTTGGACCTGACTAGCTTGTGGCTGCTGGGTTGGTACGTGCTCCATCCTTGGGAGTGGGGATGACCAGACTGGGTGGGTCATTGGGATTAATCGGTGGTGAGTCATTGGTCTAATCCGGGGGGAGGGAATGGACCTGCTCCACATGGGTCAGTAGGCTGTTGCAGTGTGCCTTCTTTTCCTTATGTTCTTATGTTCCGGCGGTACCGAAAACACGAGTTTTCATGAAACTCGAGGCCAAATTTTCCAAAAAAACTCTCCAAGGTCGAATTTTCACGAAAGTCCCGAGGCTGCAAAACTTGAGGGTCCTCTGTATTACTTTCTCCCTTTGCAGAAATGAATGTAATGCAACCTAAAAATAATTAAATGCCAATTACCTTTATTATTGAGATGATGAATGATGTTCCAGCAGCAGGG
>NC_069475.1:21871228-21918881 GCF_026875155.1 Cherax quadricarinatus | reverse complement strand
ACATTTAGGAAAACTGGCAATTTTAAAACCGAAAAAAACCACCAACATTTCAACCTAGGCTATCAGCTTTCGCGCAGATTGAGGCGCTAGAATTTACTAACATGTAGTCAAAAACCCTACGCATATAGACGTACTAGTACGACGAAAACCCTCAAAGGGTTAATAGACCACATCTGGACAAGCACCATATCCCCTTTAAAATCAGGCATAATCACAGACAACACTACAGACCACTACCCAACCTTTCTCATAACTAATCTTGGCAAACTGCCACAAGACATTAATAATTAACCTTCAGACTACATAACGAGACAGTAGTTAACAACTTTATAGCAGCTATGAATAACATCGATTGGCAAAATGAGCTCAAAACATATACAGATATGAATGAATGTATAAATAATTTTCTAAAAAGCCCAATGCCTCTATAACAGACATTGCCCCAGAAAAACTAAACAAATCACAGCAAAGAGACTGAATAATCCCTGGCTAACACCAAGCATCCTCAAATCCATTAACACAAAGCAAAAATATGAAAAACAATAGAATAGGTAAAATAACTAGAGAACAGTCAAAACATTACTCGTCAGCACTTACCAGCCTGATAAGAAGGTCAAAAAAAATTGTATTATGAAAATAGATTACATACTGGAAAACTCTATCTGAAATTCTTGGAACTAAAAAGTTATCCAAAAGCAAAACAATCAAACTGACAAAATCAGATGAACCCCTACTCACTCCAATGGAAACAGCAAACAGACTTAATGTTTTCTTCTTCACCATAGGAAAAAATCTATCAAACAAAATACAAAGCACAAACACCTGTCCATCAGACTACCTCATAGGTACCTACCCAAATACGTTATTCCTAGCTCCAGCCAACCACATTGAAGTTACGCTCATCATAAACACCCTTAAAAACAAGGCAGGAGACATAAACAACTTGTCTGCTTTTATGTACAAAAAAGCTTCTCAAGTATTGTCACCAATTATTGCAACGCTCTTTAACAAATCCATTGAATCATCTACCCTCCCAATAATCCTCAAAATAGTGAGGGTCACTCCAATCCATAAAGGATGAAAGTTAAGACACTTGTGCAACATCTGGTTATCTTTATTGTAGACGTTTCGCCATCCAGTGGCTTTATCAATACAAATTCTTGGACATAATAAGAAAAACGTTTTTCTTATTATGTCCAAGAATTTGTATTGATAAAGCCACTGGATGGCGAAACGTCTACAATAAAGATAACCAGATGTTGCACAAGTGTCTTAACTTTCATCTTGTCGGTATTGTATACCAGTCTTGCACAATCCATAAAGGAGGTGACCAATCTGACTTGAATAACTATAGACCAATATCTAACTTACCACTGCTCTCTAAAATCTTTGAAAAATTAATTCATAGACGGATCTATTCCTACCTCATATCACACAACATATTAAACCCTTGTCAGTTTGGATCCAGGAATAATAAAAGCACAAATGATGCTATCATACACATTCTAGATCTAATATATACCACACTTGAAAAGAAAGAAGTCCCGCTGGGCATTTTCATTGATTTATGTAAAGTTTTTGATACAGTCAACCATGAACTGCTGTACTCCAAATTAATGCACTATGGTATCAGAGGCCACTCCCTCAACTACCTAAAGTCATACCTTAGTAACAGAACTCAATATGTATATGCAAATGATACAAACTCTTCCACTCAAGAAATCACAGCGCCCTTGGACCACTCCTCTTTCTCATCTACATCAATGATCTACCGAATGTATCACAGCTACTCAAACCCATATTATTTGCAGATGACACTACATATGTCTTTTCCCACCCAAACACAGTCATACTAGCAAACACAGTCAATGCTGAATTACAGAAAATATCTACCTGGATGATTACTAACAAACTTACCCTGAACACTGATAAAACCTATTTCATTCAGTTTGGAAACAAAGCTGCAAATGATCCAATTAACATAATGCTAAATGGATCATGGTCACAAGATTTACAGAGTGAAAATTCCTAGGTATCCACCTTGACAGTAGCCTTAAGTTCTGGACAAACATACAACAAATGAGGGGGCCACTGTTATTAAGTGGACCCCCGCATTTACCGGACGCATCGCCCATACCGTACAATCCGCATACCGGACGCTTTGATCGCGAAGACTTTTGCTCGCATACGCCCAAAAACCAGCTTCACCGCCTTCGTCCCGAGACGCGTCCACTGTGCGGCCTGAGCAAACGCTCACATGTTCGCCGGTGGCATTGGTTTTCCAGCCAGCCTCAGCGGTAACATCAAAGCATAAAATCGGAACTATTTCGTATTATTACAGTGTTTTTGGTGATTTTTTTTTCTGGAAAATAAGTGACCATGGGCCCACAGAAAGCTTCTGTAGTGCCAAACCCTACAGCAATAAGGGTCTGAGAATTACTATAGGAGATAGAAGAAAAGATCATTGATAAGTATGAAAGTGGAGTGCGTGTTCGAGCTGGCCAGGTTGTATTAATAAACCCCCATCAACCATCGCGACTATTGGTGGTACAGCTGCTGCTGCTGCTGTACCACCGTCAGCTGCTGCTGCACTGTCAGCTGCATGCTTGCACTGTCAGCTGCTGCTGCTGTACCACCGTTCAGCTGCTGCTGCTGCATGTAGCATCGTCTGCTTGCTTGCTTGTTAGCATTGTCTTCTGCTGCTGTTGTAGCATCGTCTGCTGCTGCTGTAGCATCGTCCCTGCTGCTCTGTGCATCATCTGCTGCTGCTTGTAGCATCGTCTGCTGCTGCTGTAGATCGTTGCTGCTGCGGTAGCATGTCTGCTGCTGTTGTAGCATCGTCTGCTGACGCTGTAGCAATCGTCTTGCCTGTGCTGTGTTGCATCGTCTGCTGCTGCTGTCAGCATCGTCTGCTGCTGCTGTTGCCATCGTCTGTTGCTGCTGTCTTAGCATCGTCTGTTGCTGCTGTACCACCGTCAGCTGCTGCTGCTGCTGTTGCATCGTTGGCTGCTGCTGCTGCTGTAGTCGTCTGCTGCTGCTGTAACATCGTGTTGCTGCTGTAGCTCGTCTTGCTGTGCTCTGTAGCATCGTCTGTTGATGCTGTAGCATCGTCTGTTGCTGTCTGTACCACCGTCAGTGCTGCTGCTGCTGTAGCATGTCTGATGCTGCTGCTGCTGTAGCTCGTCTGCTGTTGCTGTCAACATCGTTGTTGCTGCTTTGTAGCATCGTCTGTTGCTGCTGTCCCACCGTCAGCTGCCTGCTGTAGCATCGTCTGTTGCTGTGTACCACTCCGTCAGCTGCTGCTGCTGCTGCTGTACCACCGTTTGTTGGGTGTGGCTTATTGAGAGAATACCAGAAAACAATTAACCCAGAGGATTGCCACCCAGGATAAACCCAAAAAAGTTGTGCGTCATCGAAGACTGTCTACACTTATTTCATTGGGGCCTTAATCTTGTTCTCCCAGGATGCAACCCACACCAGGTGACTAACAACCCAGTGTGAACAGGGAAAAAACTGGCTGGAACTAGTGCTCATATTGGTGAATTTAAGCCAGCTAAGGTTTGGTTTGAGAGATTTAAGAATTACGTAGTGGTCTACACAGTGTGAATAGGGCCTGTTCTGGAGAGAAAATGCCAAACTGGGACCTACAGTACTTCAGGTGGCAAAAGGCAACTCCCACAGGTCACAGTGTCTCATCAGGTCATTGCTGCATCATCTCAATAAAAGGTAAAGTGTCATTTATTCTTCATTCGTAGAGTAGTACATGCACAATATATACTGTGCATGTACTTACTCTACTATTGTGCATGTATCCTTCTCTTTTGTGTGTGGGAAAATGTATATTCATGTATGGTAAATTTTTTTTTTTTCAGACTTTTGGGTGGTCTTGCACGGATTAATTTGTTTTCCATTAATTCTTATGGGGAAAATTCTTCGATACGAAATTTCGCATTAGCAGCCAGCCCTCTTGAACGGATTAAGGTCGCCATGCGGGGGGTCCACTGTATATATATATATATATATATATATTATTATATATTATATATATATATTATATATATATTATATATATATATATATCTATATTTATATATATGTGTGTGTCATGACGAATAGGCGAACATGCGTCTTGGCTTTAATAGCATCACTCCTCTTGCCATATAGGACATATGCGGGAAAATTTGTTGTATGCAATATTTATGCCAAATCATTATGAAAACTATCGAAAAAATATATTTCACGTGTTTTGATAGTATTAATTTACTATGGTTAACAAATTAAAATATATTTAGTTGGGTTAGCTAAAATAAATTGTTCTTGTTTAATAAGGTTAGGTAAGTTTTTAGATTCTTTTGCTGCAAAACTAAAAATTTTTAACATTTACAATAATGAAAAAAAGATAATCTTTAATCGTATATAAGAGAAAATTTTTAGATAGGACTTAATTTTTAATGATTCTTGCTAATTGACCAGGTTTTACATATTCAGCATGACATATATATATATATATATATATAAATATATATATATATATATATATATATATATATATATATTATTTATATATATATATTATGAAATGTTAAAAGAAGGTGGGGGATATAGTTTTGGAAAGTGGTTGGTGCAATTATTTAATAAATGTATGGAAGAGGGTAAGGTACCTAGGGATTGCTGAGAGCATGCATGTTCTTTGTTATAAAGGCAAGGGGATAAAGATGAGTGCAAAAATTATAGGGGGATAAGTCTTTTGAGTGTACCTGGTAAAGTGTATGAGCATTAGTGTTATAATTGAAAGAATTAAGAGTTAAGACGGAGATGGATAGCAGATGAACAAGGGATTTAGGAAAGGGTAGGGGGTGTGTGGACCAGTGTTTACAGTGAAAAATATAGTGAACAGTATTTAGTAAGCTAAAGAGGTCTTTGTGCATTTATGGATTTGGAAAAAAGGCGTTATGACAGGGTGGATAGGGGGGGGCAATGTGCAGATTTGACAAGTGTATGGTGTTAAGAGGTAGGTTACTGAAAGCAGTGAAGAGTTTTAGAGGATAGTTGAGGCTAAGTTAGAGTATGTAGGAAAGGGAGGGAAATTTTTTCCCAGTACAAAGTAGGCCTTAGATAAGGATGTGTGATCGTCACAGTGGTTTGTTTAAATATTTATAGATGGGGTTGGAAGAGAAGTAAATGCGACGGGTATTGGCATGAGGCGTGGAGTTTAAAAAAGATAAAGAATCACTCACCAATTAGTGGGAAGTTGTCACAGCTGCTCGTTGCTGATGACACTGTGCTCTTGGGAGTTCTGAGAGAAGTCGCTGAGATTGGTGGAGGAAGAATTTGGTTTTAGGGTGTGCAAAAGAAGAAATTAAAGGTGAATTACAGGAAAGAGTTAAGGTTATGAGGATAACAAAAAGATTAGGTGATGAAAAGATTGAATATCGATTGGAGGAGAGAGTATGGAGGAGGTGAACGTTATTCAGATATTTGAGGTTATGTGGACGTGTCAGAGGATGGGTCTTGAAAGATTGAAGGTTGAATCATAGAAATTGAATGAGGGAATAGAAAAAAAAAAGAAGTTGAGGAGTGGTGCGCTTAGGGTTCTGTTGGGAGACAAAGAACTTTGTCTTGGAGGCCAAAGACGGGGAATGTTTATGAGAGTATAGTTTTTACCCTAACGCTTTATATGGGTGTGAAGCGTTGGGTGATGAATGTATGCTGCGAGGAGAAGGTGGAGGCAGTGGAGATGTCATGTACTGAGGGCAATGTGTGGTGTGATATTAATGCAGAGAATTCGTAGTTTGGAAGTTAGAGGAGGTGAGGATTACCAAAAAATGTTGTTCAGAGGGCTGAGGGGAAGGGTTGTTGAGGTGGTTCGGACATGTAGGAGAATGGAGGGCGAAACAGGAATGACTTCAAGAGTGTATCTGTCCATGTAGTGGATGGAGGCGGGGTAGGGGTCGGCCCTAGGAAGGGTTGGAGGGAGGGGTTGTAAAAGGAGGTTTTGTAGTGCGAGGGGCCTTGGACTTCCAGCAGAGCCATGCGTGAGCGTGTTTTGATAGGGTATGGGAGGACAAATGGTTTTTTTTTTTAATACTTGACGTGCTGTTGGAGGTGTAGCAAAAGTAACATTTATGAAGGGATTCAGGGGAAACCCGGCAGGGCCGGCGGACTTGAGTTCTGGAGATGGGAAGTACGTGCCTGCACCTCTGAAGGAGGGGTGTTAATGTTGCAGTTTTAAAAAACTGTAGTTGTTAAAGCACCCTTCTGGCAAGACAGTGATGGCTTGGCTGTGAAATGATTGGTGAAAAGTTTTTCTTTTTTTTTTCGGGCCAACCCTGCCTTGGTTGGTAATCGGCGGTGTGATAATAAAAAAAAAAAAATATATTATTGAAAGGGGGGTGGTAAGGCCAGCGGGATTGAGGGGATAAAGATAGAAATGTTAAAAGCAGGGGTTGGGGATATAGTTTGGGGAGTGGTTGGTGCAATTATTTAATAAATGTATGGAGAGGGTAAGGTACCTAGGGATGCAGAGAGCATGCATAGCTCTTTGGTATTAAAGGCAAGGGGATAAAAGAGAGTGCAAAAATTATAGGGGGTTTAAGTCTGTTGAGTGTACTGGATTAGTAAGTGTATGGTTAGAGTTATAATTGAAAGAATTAAGAGTAAGACGGAGAAGAAAGGATAGCAGATGAAAAGGAAGGCTTTAGGAAGGTAGGGGTTGTGTGACCAGGCTGTTTTACAGTGAAACATATAACGTGAACAGTATTTAATAGGCTAAAGAGGTCTTTGTGGCATTTATGGATTTGGAAAATGCGTATGACAGGGTGGATAGGGGGGCAGTGGCAGATGTTGCAGGGTGTATGGTGTAGGAGGTTAGGTCTACTGAAAGCAGTGAAGAGTTTTTACGTGGATAGTGAGGCTCAAGTTAGAGTATGTAGGAACAGAGGGAATTTTTTTTCACAGTAAAAGTAGGCCGTAGACAAGGATTGTGTGATGTCACCGTGGTTGTTTAATAAATATTTATAGATGGGTTGTAAGAGAGTAATGCGAGGGTCTTGCAAGAGGCGTGGTGTTTAAAAGATAAAGAATCACACACAAAGTTGGGAAGCTTGTCACAGTGCTCTTTGCCTGATGCCACTGTGCTCTTGGGAGATTCTGAAGAGAACAGTTGCAGAGATTGGTGGTATGAATTTGGTAGGGTGTGCAAAAGAAGAAAATTAAAGGTGAATACAGAAGAGTAAGGGTTTGAGGATAAAAAAAGATTAGGTGATTGAAAGATTGAATATCCAGATTTGGGGGAGAGAGTATGGAGGAGGTTGAACGTATTCAGATATTTGGGAGTGGATGTGTCAGCGGATGGGTCTATGAAGATGAGGTGATCATAGAATTGATGATGGGAAAAGATGTGAGTGGTGCACTTAGGAGTCTGTGGGAGACAAAGAACTTTGTCCTTGGAGTGCAAAGAGGGGAATGGGAATGTATGAAGAAGTTTATAGTTTACCAACGCTCTTATATGGGTGTGCAGCGTGGGTGATGAATGTTGCAGCGAGTGAGTGGAGGCAGTGGAGATGGTCAGTCTGAGGGCATTGTGTGGTGTGAATATTATGCAGAGAATTTCGTAGTTTGGAAGTTCGGAGCGAGGAGAGTGAGGGATTACCAAAACTGTTGTCCAGAGGGTGAGGAAGGGTGTTTTGAGGTGGTTCGGACAGTGAGTGAATGGTAAGCGAAACAGAATGACTTCAAGAGTGTATCAGTCTGTAGTGGAGGAAGGCAGGGTAGGGTCGGCCTTGGAAGGGTTGGAGGGAGGAGTAAAGGAGGTCTTGTGTGCTTGGGCCTTGGGACTTCCAGCAGGCATGCTTGTGGGAGCGTGTTTGATAGGACGTGAATGGAGGGACAAATGGTTTTATAATAATTGAGTGCTGTTGGAAGTGTGAGCAAAGTAACATTTATGAAGGGATTCAGCGGGAAAACCAGGCAGGCCGGACTTGAGTCCTGGACCTGGTGATGGGAAGATACAGTTGCCCTGCCACTCTTGAAGGAGGGGGTCATGTTAATGTTGCCAGTTTAAAAACTGTAGTGTAAAGCCTTCTGGCAGGACAGTGATGGACACGTGAATGATGGTTGAAAGTTTTTCTTTTTCGGGCCACCCGGCACCTTGGAGGGCATCGGACGGTTGTGATAATTAAAAAAAAAAAAATAATATATTTACTATTCTATATATATATATACATACATTACAGTGGATCCCTCGTTTTCGTAAGTAATCTCGTTCCTGGAGGAGCTACTATAAAACGAAATTTATGATTTGCGAATCAATTTTCCCCATAAGATATAATGTAATACAATTAAACCGTTCCTGACCACCAGAAGTATTAAAACAAATTTTTTTTATATGAAATATAATGTAGTACTTAAGACAATACAATGGGAAATGATGAATGAAACATTAACAGCATAACAACTTACCTTTATTGGAGATTCTCTTAGTTTGGGGTATGGGAGACTGGAGGAAAGAGAGATTGGATTGTTTACAGTTGGAAGGGGAATCCCCATTCCAGCAACACCTCAGGTACCAATTGATTCTCCTGGGGTTTGTTGCTTCTCTTCTCTGTTTCTTAATGCCACTAGGACCACTTAGAGAGTCCTCAAGGTCTGTCCCAAGTAACTGTGGAGGAACTCTGTTTCTGGAGTTCTTTAACACTTCCCTTAAAAATGGCCCAAGACTTTTGTCACTGTACATAAATTCACCTTCTTTACCACAGACTTGGCCACTAGAGCTTTCTTTGGAGCCATGGTTAGCTTATTTAGTACTTGCAAGCACTTAAAAATGTGTGGAATATTATGAAATATTTTCATAGGAAGGAGCACTTGAGGGGGACTTCACTCCACTGGTAAACAATCCAGACTGGCTGTGTAAGGAGCGCACTGGTCACACCGTGGCGTACGCGTCCGGGACGAAAAAATAACTACTATTTCGCTTAGTCATCCTATGAAAAGCGAGAGTCCATGTTTATACGAAAATACCCCTATGATTGGCCGAAATTTACCGATTGCTAGAACTACGAAAAGAGAGGGATCACTATATATATATATTTTAATATATATATATATTATTATATATATATATATTTATATATTTATATATATATATATATATATACATACATCTAGGTTTTTTCTCCTTTTTCTAAATAGCTCTTGTTCTCTTTGTTCTCTTCTATTGTCCAGGGGATGTTGGAAAGGAATCTTTCCTTCCATAAGCCATGGTGGTCATATGAGGCAACTAAAATGGCCGGAGCATGGTAGTAACCTCTTCTCCTGTAAACATTTCCTAAAAAAGAGAAGAAAACTTTATAAAACTGGGTTGCTTGAAAGTTGTGCGGGTGACAAGATAAACAGATGATTGCTGATGTTATGAATGAAAAGAAGTTGGGATGTCCTGGCCCTAAGCGAAACAAGCTGAAGGGGGTAGGAGAGTTTTCTGTGGGGGAGAAATAAATGGGATTAAATCTGGAAGCTATCTGAGAGAGTTGTTATAGCTAAGGAAGGGGGGTAGCATAATGTGAAGGTATCAGTTAGGAAGAGCAAAGAGGGATGTGAATGTGTAATTCAAGGATTTTGTGGCGGATTAAAAGTAAAAGGTTGGATGCAAAAAGTGAAGTCTAATAGCGTGTATTGTATGCACCTGGAGAAGAGAGGATGTAGAGGAGGAAAAGAGAGATTTTGGGGAGATTGTTAAGTGAATGTATAGGAACCTTTGACCAAGTGAGAGGGTAAATGTGGTAAGGGGACTGAATGTAAAGTAGGAGAACTTTTAGAGGGGTGATGGTAGGGTAAGTTTGGCTGGTGGCCAGGTGTAAATGGATTATGGAGCCCCTTGATTTAAACTTTGTATTAGAAAGAGGTTTAGTTATAGGTAATACATATTTAGAAAAAGAGGATGAATAAGTATACAAGATATGATGTAAGGGCAAAATGACAGTAGTTTGTTGGATTATGTGTGTTGGTAGATAAAAGACTGTTGAGTAGGACTTCAGGATGTACATATTTATAGTGGGGCCACAGATATTTCAGATCACTTTTTATTGTAGCTACATTGAGAGTAAAAGGTAGATGGGGGGATACAGGAGAATAGAAGCATCAGGGAAGAGATAGGTGAAGGTTTATAAAATAAAGTGGAGGGCAGTTAGGGTAAGATAATAAACACTATTGGAGGATAGATGGGATAATGATAGAGCATAGGCAATAGGGGTAGAGAGGTATGGGGTTAGGTTTAAAAATGTAGCGTTATTTAGCCGTTAGAGTGTTCAGCAGAAGTTTGTGGTTACAGAAAGTTGGTAGTTTTGCATGTTTTTGCAGTTATTTTTGTGTGTGTGTGCATTTGCTGGTTGCTTTTTTGTTTCTTGTGTTGACATGTGTTTGTGTGCAGTTTGTTGCAAGTTTGTGCATTTTTGTTTTTTTTTATTGTCTTTTGCAGTTTTGTTTGTTTTTTTGCTTTTGTTTTTTGTTGATGCATGTTGTTATTTTTGTGTTTTGATGTGCTGAAGGATTGTCTGTGCTTTGTGCTGCAGTTTGGTTTTTGTTGCAGTTTGTTGCCTTTTTTTGTTTTTTTTTTGTGCAGTTTTTGTTTTTGGATTTTTTTTTCTTTTGTGCAGGTTTGTTATGTTTTTGTCGCAGTTTTTTGCTGCATTTTTTTTTTGTTTGCTTTTGTTTGCAGTGTTTTTGCTTTTTTGTTGTTGCATTTGCTTGTTTTTTCTTGCTATTCTTTGCTTTGCTTGTGCTTTTTGTTTGCAGTTGCTGCTATGTTGACTTGTTTTTGCATTTGCAGTTTTTTTTTATGTTGTTGCTTTGCAGTTTGCTCTTTTTTTTGCTTACTGTTGCTTTTGTGCATTTTTTTGCAGTAGGACCCCTCTTTGCAATTGGTGGAATTATGATGTAAGAGAGTGTATGGGAGAAAAAAGTTAGCATATGAGAAATGATGCAAGGAGGAAAGAGTGTATGAGAAAAATAGAGGAGGTTAAGAGAGTGGTGAAGCAATGTAAAAGAGAGCAAATGAGAGGAGTGGGTGAGATGTTTATCAACAATTTTGTTTGAAAATAAGAAAAGTTTTGGAGTGAGATTAACAAAGTTAAGGAGCCTAGAGAACAAATGATTTATTTGTCAGTTTAACAAATTAGGAAAGGAGGGAGTATTAACTTGGAGAGCTAGAGGTATTGGGGAGATGAAGGAATATTTTGAGGAATTGTTGAATGTTGATGAAGATAGGAAGCTGTGATTTTGTGTAATAGGGCCAAGGAGGAATAACATCTTGTAGGATGTGAGGAAGAGCCAGTTGTGATAGTGTGGGGGAAGTTCATGAGGCAGTTATGTAAAATGAAAGGGAGGTAAGGCACGCTGGGATTGATGGGATTATTAAAGATACAAAATGTTGAAAGCAGGTGGGGATGTAGTTTTGGACGTGGTTGGTGCTGTTATTTATAAATGGAAGAAGAGGGTAAGGTACCTAGGGTGGCAGGGCAAGCATAGTTCCTTGTATAAAGGCAAAGGGGACCAAAAGAGGTAGTGCAAAGATTATAAGGGGATTGTCTGTTGAGTATACCTGGTAAAGTGTAATGGTAGAGTTATTATTGAAAGCCTAATTTAAAGAGTAAGACGGAGAATAGTAATAGCAGATGAACAAGGTGGGCTTTAGGAAAGGTAGGGGGTGTGGACCAGGTGTTTACAGTGAAACTATAAGTGAACAGTTATTTAGATAAGGGCTTAAAAGGTTTTTGTGGCTTTATGGATTTGGAAAAGGCGTATGACAGGGTTTGATAAGGGGGCAATGTGGCAGATGTTGCAGATGTATGGTATAGGAGGTAGGTTACTGAAAAGAGTGAAGAGTTTATACAAGGATCTGAGGCTCAAGTTAGGGTATGTAGGGAAAGAGGGAGCTTATTTCCCAGTAAAAGTAGGCCTTAGACAAGGATGTTGTGATGTCTCCGTGGTTGGTTCAATATATTTATAGATGGGGTTGTAAGAGAAGTAAGTGCGAGGGTCTTGGCAGGAGTGTGGAGGCTTAAAAGATAAAAATCACACATTAAAGTGGGAGTTTGTCTCAAATTGCTCTTTGCTGATGGACACTGTTGCTCTTGGGGTGATTTTGAAGAGATGTTGCAAGAGTTTGGTTGGATGAATTTGGTAGGGTATGTGAAAGAAGAAAAATGAAAGTGATTAATACGGGAAAGTGTAGGTTATGAGGATAAGATAAAGATTTAGGTGATGAAATTGGATATCAGATTGGAGGGAGAGGTATGGAGGAGGTGAATGTATTCAGTTATTTGGGGGTGTGGAGTGTCAGGGATTGGTCTATATGAGTTGAGGTGAATCCCCACAGAATTAATGAGGGGGAAAGGGACGTGAGCGGTTGCACTTAGGAGTCTGCTGGAGGATGGACAAAGAACTTTACCCTTGGCAGTAAAGAGGGAATATAATGAGAGTATAGTTTTACAATGCTCCTGTATGGGTGTTTGAAGCATGGGTGATCGAATGTTGCAGTGAGGAGAAGGCCAGAGGCAGTGGTGATGTCATGTCTGAGGGCAATGTGTGGGTAGTGAATATAATGCAGAGAAATCGTAGTTTGGAAAGTTAGGAGGAGGTGCGGAGATGCCAAAAACTGTGTCCAGAGGGCTCTTGAGCGATAGGGTTGTTGAGGGTGGTTCGGACTTGCAGAGAGAATGGAGCAAAACGGAAATGACTTCAAGAGTGGTAATCAGTCTGTAGTGGAAGGAAGCGGCGGTAGGGGTGGTTGGACTAGAAAGGTTGAGGGAAGGGGGTAAAGGAGGTTTTGTGTTGCAAGGGGCTTGGACTTCCAGCGGATGCGTGTGCACTGTTTTGATAGGAATGAATGGGAGACAAATGGTTTTTAATACTTGACGTGCTGTTGGTGGTATAAGGTGTGAGCAAAGTAAACATATAATGTAGGGATTCAGGGGGAAACCGGGCAGGCCGGACTTGAGTCCTGGAGATGGGAAGTACAGTTGCTGCACTTGAGGGAAGGGTGTTAAGGTTTCAGTTAAAAACTGTAGTGTAAAGCACCCTTCTGGAAAGACAGTGATGGAGTGAATGATGGCGAAAGTTTTCTTTTTCGGGACCACCCTGCCTTGGTGGGAATCGGCCAGTGTGTTAATAAATATAAAAAATAAAAATAATATGTTATGATGTTGTTTGCACTATTGTGATCCACTCTTCACACTACTATGATCGAGCCTCCTTGTGTCATATCCTGGTCTCTACAAGTGTGATCTTAACCACGAGTATGCAGAGATACGATGCACTGTGTAATGCTCGAGTAGAGGAGCATAGATTATAGTGAAAAGACACTGTAAAATGTAATAATAGCATGGCAAGAGTTTGATTTGGTGTGATACTGAATTGTTGTCTTAAAGTGATATGAGTTATCACAGAAGTAATCATCGTGAAAGACACTAATGCAACTCTTATGCGACTTTTTGTCATGTTGGGAAGCAATATTGTGACCCATTCTCCTGTCTATCACACTATTATGATCGAGCATTTTTTTTGTTGTGTTGAGTAGCTGTCTGCATTGGCAAAACTACCTTATCTACCGCCTCGCTTGTTTCTGGTATTGGCTGGTTTCTTGTAGTTGGCTGGGAAAAAAACAGCAGTCCAACATAGAGTCACTGTGATCAGGGTGGGGTGATCCACCACTTCACCTGGGGGGAGGAGACTGCCTTGCTTTGGCTAGCTCTCTCTCTTTGGTTGGCAATGGTTCCAAACCAACTCCTCTGCTTCTCTCCCTTGCTGGCCCTTGTTGGAACTTAATTCTATCACTCTCTTGTTGTTTGTTCTGTTTAACTCTATTCACAGAGCATTTAAAAAAAAAACCATACCCCGGCCAGGATTGAACCGCGGTCAGAGAGTCTCAAAAACTCAGCCGTCGCTGGACTCTCTGACTGCCGGGTTCAATCCAGGTGAGGTATGGTTTGTTTGCTAATCGTGTCATACGTTTTCGGGCTCCAGGCATAGCCTAGACTTAGTGATTTTCGACTTTTTTCTGGAGGTGTGTGTCAAACTGACACTCTGAGAAAATAGGTCATGAGCTGTAACTTCTGACCTATTTTGTACTGTATCTGTGCACTGTCACAGTCGGGGATTTTCTTATGTGAATTAGATTCAGTCGTATGGGAGTTTTTGGTGACTTTGTGGAGGATCTTGAAGATGGTCCCCAACTTAGGGTCATTTTGTTATCTCCAGTGTTCCGATTCTGCGTTGCTGTGATTGTTATATTGTTGATTCGGGAATTCGATCTTCTTACTGTTCAGTTCAGCTGTTATGATTGCCAGGGTTGCGTCAAGTAGTTAGTTTATGTGAGGACTTCTTAGTCAGTCAATGGTTAGGTCGAGTCTGGAGTCTTGAACAATAGTGAAACTACTTAGAGCACTTACACACTTACTCAAATAATTATGGGTTTGTGTAGCTGTGTTTGCATTTGTAGATCATTGATGTATGATGAGAAAGAGGATTTGGCCCAAGGACATTCCTATTGTGGGGACTCCTACTGTGATGATTGGGTGGGAAGTGTTTTCGACCAAATTTGCATGCACATGTAGAGTTCTGTTACTAAGGTATGATTTTTAGGTAGTTTGAGGGAGTTGGGCACGCTGATACCATAGTGCTTTGGTTTGGAGTACAGCAGTTCATGCCAGCTGCCATCGAATTTTGGCCTTTACGTAAATCAATGAAATACCCAGCGGGGTTTTTTTCCTTTTTGAGGCGGTATATATTAGGTCTGCAGGTGTATATGATAGCAATCATTTGTGCTTTTATTTATTCTGTCAAAACGGCAAGGGTTTTTTTTAATATGTTGTGTGAGGACACAGGTCTCGGAATTGATCTGTCTATGAATTTAATTTTTCCCAAGAGTTTAGGAGATGAGCTGGTGGTTGTAAGCTTAGTTATTGTTCTATAATTATTCAAGTTTCAGCTTGGTCACCTCATTTGTGGATTGGAGTGACCTCTCTAGTTTTGAGGATTTTAGGAAGGTTAATGATTCAATTGGATTTGTTTAAAAAGTTGTGCATAATTGGTGACAATACTTGTGAAGCTTTTTGTAACATAAAAGAGACAGTTGTTTTATGTCTCCTGCCTTGTTTTTAAGGGTGTTATGATGAGCATAATCTCTATTCGGTTGGTTGGGCTAGGAAAATAGCATATTTGGGTAGGTATGTACCTATTCAGGTAGCTGATGAGGGTTGGTTTCCGTTTGGTAATTTTGTATTCGCTAGATTTTTTCTGTGGTAGAGAAAGAACAACATTAGTCTGTTTGCTGTTTCAATTGGTGTGTGAGTTGGGGTTCATCTGATTTTGTTAGTTTGATTGTTTTTGTTTTTCATAACTTTTTAGGCCAAGAATTTCAGAAAGAGTTATCAGTTTTTTTTATATCACCTTTGATGTTATGTAATTGTTTTAGAATTCCAATTTATTTAGATCTTCTTATCAGGATGGTAAGAGCTGACAAGTACATTTCAGGACTGTTCTCTAGTTATTTTGACCCTTATGTATGTTTTTTCATGTTTGTGCTTTGTTAATGGATGTTGAGATGCTTGGGGGATTAGGACAGGGATTATTCAGTATCTTTGCTGTGATCTGTTTAGTTTTTTTTGGGGCAATGTTTGTCATACGAAGACTTTGTTTTTTTTCTTTTTCAGAAAATTATTTATACATTCATTCATATATGCCTTGTGTTCATGCCTATTTTTCAATCGATGTTATTCATAGGCTTGCTGTAAAAGTTTTTAACTGCTGTTCGTTATGTAGTCCTGAGGTACTTCAGTAATGTATTGTGGAGTTTGCCAGATTAGTTTATGAGAAAGGTTGGGTAGTGGTCTGTAGTGTGTCTGTGATTATGCCTGATTTTTAAGAAGGGGATGATGGTGTTTGTCCAGATGTGGTCTATTAAGGAGATACTGTCATGGTGATTCTTGTAGGTTTAGATATTGCCTGTAGCAACAGGCAGTTGATCATTGTGTTTGTGAATTCGTTACTTGTGGGTCCTGGCCGTGTAGTATGTTTATGTTTGAAATCTCCTGTTTGTAGTAGGGGGTCTTTATTCATGTGTGCCATCAGTCATCATATTTCTAGTTTGTCACTAAAGTGGTAAATGTTTGACTGTGGTTACTTTGTAGATGTTTATAACTGTGAGGGGTTTTTACAGGTCTTTTGATTTAAATTTGGCTATGTCTATTCTCCCTGTTCATCCCTTGTGCAAGATTGATTGATACATTTGAGATTGATTTGCGTAGTAAATAGCTGTTTCCTCCCCCTTGTGGTCTGTTCTACGTGTTTGGCCATATAGCAAGGAATGGTGATAGGAATCTTAATTTCAGTTTAAGCCAAGTTTCTGTGAGTGTGTTGATTGATATCTTGGAATGAATGAATGGAATAGAGTAAATGGGCTGTGTGAGGTCATCATAAATTGTTTGCTCATTGATCTGACATTGTAGTTAAAGACGTTATATTATGTTTGAACTGAGTAATGTCTTTGCTTGGGTTCTGCTGTTAGAATTACAGTTGTGGTTGTTTCATGTAATTCATTTAGTTGAAAAGTTTACATCAGGATCTTTGCCTATAGTTTTCATAAGGTGAGAGTGACTTTACAAACTAGATTTTCTTTGTAAAAATATTATATGATTTTACATTGAATTACCAACTAGACTTATGAATAGGACTCTGTAATTATTCTAGAACTTGAAAAAAAATTTAAAAGAAAAGGTATTATTACAGAATCAGTTAATTCAGTTTTTACACTTAGCATTCTAATAGCACCTTAATTATTTTACAAATGTGGTTTATGAATATTTGTAGATATTTACAGTTAAAGTAAAGGAATGCTAGGGAATATAATAATAAAAGAATGTATTAAAAACGAAAATCAGTAGCACCTGAGGCTAATCAATAGCACCTGGAGTATTTTATAAATGTGACTATATGGACAAAGAGGAAAAATATATTATATCATCTGAAGGTTAGCCCTTTAATTGTTATTTAACTAGAGGTATATAGCAATTACTGAATAAAGGGACAGTACATTGTATTTTTATGTAGAGAAATTATTTCAGGAGAAAATGTAAAAGGGACTAAATAAGTAGTGTTATAAACAATCTTTAAATAGATAGTCACTATGATATTAAAATTTAATCTGAGAGTGATTTTGCCTACACTTATAGCATAAAGTTTGAGGCAATTAATATCACAAAAAGAAATATTATTTGAGATAGTTGATACTAGCTAGGCAGGATGGTACAGGAAAATGCACCACATTAGTGAAATAGGAACATACACTAGTTTGTTATTTTGTGTTTGGAGCCAAAGGGAAATTAGGTAAATTTCTTAAGAGAATATAACAGTGCTTAATTAGAATAAATGGTAATACTGATATTTATTAAAAAGTAAGTTTCTTTTTAACAATTAATAAATTGTGAATTGGAAATTGGAAAGTTTAACACAAATTTGGGTCACACAAGGAACTGTATAGGACACTGGGATATGAGGTAGTATTCTATCTAGGAGGTGATAGTTTCAACATAGTTCAATAATGTGGCATAATTAATACAATACATAGAACATGGATTTGGACACTAATATCAGTCAGACTCTGCAACTGTTTGCCATCATGAAGGAAGTTTGACTAGTCATTTTCATTTGGTAAATATAGTACACACAGCCTACATTTGTTTTTCATACTAGAATTGTCCATCAAGTACAAAGCACTGGTGAATTTTATCATTTATTCTCATTGTTTCAGTTTTCTATCCACTCTGTACAGGAGGTTCTGTTGTTTTCTTGTGAGACAATCATTTTTGTCTATATCTTCTTTTGCTTTTATAGATAAGCTTATTAAATCTTTTTCTGTCTTGTGTTTGTGATGAAATCTAAGCTTTAACACTTTTTCTCCCTTGGGTCCTAGTACCATGATTCTTTTATTTCCCACACTGCGCACACTAACATGTAGGTGGTCGCTGCATGATCTGGAGTGTTGTAGCTTTGCAGTTGGTATGGTTTAATTCCACTAGAAAAGAGAGGATGTTTATCACTACTGCATCGGCTAGCTTTCTGCTCTGCCTTATCATCTTGGTTAGCAAAAATAATTGTTCAATTGGGTATTCATGTTTCTTTTCCAGTCTTGATGTCATCATCAATCTTCATGTTTAGGGATGTTATTTGGTCTAGTGTGACTGGCTATGGGGGGGGGGGTACTGATTGGAGGGTCTTGCCAAAATTAGTATGCAGATGATGTTATAGCTCGTTGTTCAAGGCTGTTGAATCTTATTATCAAGGTGAAATAACTTAGATTCATGGGTAGGTTGTTATTTTTGCACGAAGAGACATATTTTCAGTACAAAGATTATCAAGTTTTATCCGCTGTTAGGGTGGTGATGTTAATTCTTTAAAGTGTCAGATCATTAGTCAGAGGGGGCCACTGTTATTAAGTGGACCCCCGCATTTACCGGACGCATCGCCCATACCGTACAATCCGCATACCGGACGCTTTGATCGCGAAGACTTTTGCTCGCATACGCCCAAAAACCAGCTTCACCGCCTTCGTCCCGAGACGCGTCCACTGTGCGGCCTGAGCAAACGCTCACATGTTCGCCGGTGGCATTGGTTTTCCAGCCAGCCTCAGCGGTAACATCAAAGCATAAAATCGGAACTATTTCGTATTATTACAGTGTTTTTGGTGATTTTTTTTTCTGGAAAATAAGTGACCATGGGCCCACAGAAAGCTTCTGTAGTGCCAAACCCTACAGCAATAAGGGTCTGAGAATTACTATAGGAGATAGAAGAAAAGATCATTGATAAGTATGAAAGTGGAGTGCGTGTTCGAGCTGGCCAGGTTGTATTAATAAACCCCCATCAACCATCGCGACTATTGGTGGTACAGCTGCTGCTGCTGCTGTACCACCGTCAGCTGCTGCTGCACTGTCAGCTGCATGCTTGCACTGTCAGCTGCTGCTGCTGTACCACCGTTCAGCTGCTGCTGCTGCATGTAGCATCGTCTGCTTGCTTGCTTGTTAGCATTGTCTTCTGCTGCTGTTGTAGCATCGTCTGCTGCTGCTGTAGCATCGTCCCTGCTGCTCTGTGCATCATCTGCTGCTGCTTGTAGCATCGTCTGCTGCTGCTGTAGATCGTTGCTGCTGCGGTAGCATGTCTGCTGCTGTTGTAGCATCGTCTGCTGACGCTGTAGCAATCGTCTTGCCTGTGCTGTGTTGCATCGTCTGCTGCTGCTGTCAGCATCGTCTGCTGCTGCTGTTGCCATCGTCTGTTGCTGCTGTCTTAGCATCGTCTGTTGCTGCTGTACCACCGTCAGCTGCTGCTGCTGCTGTTGCATCGTTGGCTGCTGCTGCTGCTGTAGTCGTCTGCTGCTGCTGTAACATCGTGTTGCTGCTGTAGCTCGTCTTGCTGTGCTCTGTAGCATCGTCTGTTGATGCTGTAGCATCGTCTGTTGCTGTCTGTACCACCGTCAGTGCTGCTGCTGCTGTAGCATGTCTGATGCTGCTGCTGCTGTAGCTCGTCTGCTGTTGCTGTCAACATCGTTGTTGCTGCTTTGTAGCATCGTCTGTTGCTGCTGTCCCACCGTCAGCTGCCTGCTGTAGCATCGTCTGTTGCTGTGTACCACTCCGTCAGCTGCTGCTGCTGCTGCTGTACCACCGTTTGTTGGGTGTGGCTTATTGAGAGAATACCAGAAAACAATTAACCCAGAGGATTGCCACCCAGGATAAACCCAAAAAAGTTGTGCGTCATCGAAGACTGTCTACACTTATTTCATTGGGGCCTTAATCTTGTTCTCCCAGGATGCAACCCACACCAGGTGACTAACAACCCAGTGTGAACAGGGAAAAAACTGGCTGGAACTAGTGCTCATATTGGTGAATTTAAGCCAGCTAAGGTTTGGTTTGAGAGATTTAAGAATTACGTAGTGGTCTACACAGTGTGAATAGGGCCTGTTCTGGAGAGAAAATGCCAAACTGGGACCTACAGTACTTCAGGTGGCAAAAGGCAACTCCCACAGGTCACAGTGTCTCATCAGGTCATTGCTGCATCATCTCAATAAAAGGTAAAGTGTCATTTATTCTTCATTCGTAGAGTAGTACATGCACAATATATACTGTGCATGTACTTACTCTACTATTGTGCATGTATCCTTCTCTTTTGTGTGTGGGAAAATGTATATTCATGTATGGTAAATTTTTTTTTTTTCAGACTTTTGGGTGGTCTTGCACGGATTAATTTGTTTTCCATTAATTCTTATGGGGAAAATTCTTCGATACGAAATTTCGCATTAGCAGCCAGCCCTCTTGAACGGATTAAGGTCGCCATGCGGGGGGTCCACTGTATATATATATATATATATATATATTATTATATATTATATATATATATTATATATATATTATATATATATATATATCTATATTTATATATATGTGTGTGTCATGACGAATAGGCGAACATGCGTCTTGGCTTTAATAGCATCACTCCTCTTGCCATATAGGACATATGCGGGAAAATTTGTTGTATGCAATATTTATGCCAAATCATTATGAAAACTATCGAAAAAATATATTTCACGTGTTTTGATAGTATTAATTTACTATGGTTAACAAATTAAAATATATTTAGTTGGGTTAGCTAAAATAAATTGTTCTTGTTTAATAAGGTTAGGTAAGTTTTTAGATTCTTTTGCTGCAAAACTAAAAATTTTTAACATTTACAATAATGAAAAAAAGATAATCTTTAATCGTATATAAGAGAAAATTTTTAGATAGGACTTAATTTTTAATGATTCTTGCTAATTGACCAGGTTTTACATATTCAGCATGACATATATATATATATATATATATAAATATATATATATATATATATATATATATATATATATATTATTTATATATATATATTATGAAATGTTAAAAGAAGGTGGGGGATATAGTTTTGGAAAGTGGTTGGTGCAATTATTTAATAAATGTATGGAAGAGGGTAAGGTACCTAGGGATTGCTGAGAGCATGCATGTTCTTTGTTATAAAGGCAAGGGGATAAAGATGAGTGCAAAAATTATAGGGGGATAAGTCTTTTGAGTGTACCTGGTAAAGTGTATGAGCATTAGTGTTATAATTGAAAGAATTAAGAGTTAAGACGGAGATGGATAGCAGATGAACAAGGGATTTAGGAAAGGGTAGGGGGTGTGTGGACCAGTGTTTACAGTGAAAAATATAGTGAACAGTATTTAGTAAGCTAAAGAGGTCTTTGTGCATTTATGGATTTGGAAAAAAGGCGTTATGACAGGGTGGATAGGGGGGGGCAATGTGCAGATTTGACAAGTGTATGGTGTTAAGAGGTAGGTTACTGAAAGCAGTGAAGAGTTTTAGAGGATAGTTGAGGCTAAGTTAGAGTATGTAGGAAAGGGAGGGAAATTTTTTCCCAGTACAAAGTAGGCCTTAGATAAGGATGTGTGATCGTCACAGTGGTTTGTTTAAATATTTATAGATGGGGTTGGAAGAGAAGTAAATGCGACGGGTATTGGCATGAGGCGTGGAGTTTAAAAAAGATAAAGAATCACTCACCAATTAGTGGGAAGTTGTCACAGCTGCTCGTTGCTGATGACACTGTGCTCTTGGGAGTTCTGAGAGAAGTCGCTGAGATTGGTGGAGGAAGAATTTGGTTTTAGGGTGTGCAAAAGAAGAAATTAAAGGTGAATTACAGGAAAGAGTTAAGGTTATGAGGATAACAAAAAGATTAGGTGATGAAAAGATTGAATATCGATTGGAGGAGAGAGTATGGAGGAGGTGAACGTTATTCAGATATTTGAGGTTATGTGGACGTGTCAGAGGATGGGTCTTGAAAGATTGAAGGTTGAATCATAGAAATTGAATGAGGGAATAGAAAAAAAAAAGAAGTTGAGGAGTGGTGCGCTTAGGGTTCTGTTGGGAGACAAAGAACTTTGTCTTGGAGGCCAAAGACGGGGAATGTTTATGAGAGTATAGTTTTTACCCTAACGCTTTATATGGGTGTGAAGCGTTGGGTGATGAATGTATGCTGCGAGGAGAAGGTGGAGGCAGTGGAGATGTCATGTACTGAGGGCAATGTGTGGTGTGATATTAATGCAGAGAATTCGTAGTTTGGAAGTTAGAGGAGGTGAGGATTACCAAAAAATGTTGTTCAGAGGGCTGAGGGGAAGGGTTGTTGAGGTGGTTCGGACATGTAGGAGAATGGAGGGCGAAACAGGAATGACTTCAAGAGTGTATCTGTCCATGTAGTGGATGGAGGCGGGGTAGGGGTCGGCCCTAGGAAGGGTTGGAGGGAGGGGTTGTAAAAGGAGGTTTTGTAGTGCGAGGGGCCTTGGACTTCCAGCAGAGCCATGCGTGAGCGTGTTTTGATAGGGTATGGGAGGACAAATGGTTTTTTTTTTTAATACTTGACGTGCTGTTGGAGGTGTAGCAAAAGTAACATTTATGAAGGGATTCAGGGGAAACCCGGCAGGGCCGGCGGACTTGAGTTCTGGAGATGGGAAGTACGTGCCTGCACCTCTGAAGGAGGGGTGTTAATGTTGCAGTTTTAAAAAACTGTAGTTGTTAAAGCACCCTTCTGGCAAGACAGTGATGGCTTGGCTGTGAAATGATTGGTGAAAAGTTTTTCTTTTTTTTTTCGGGCCAACCCTGCCTTGGTTGGTAATCGGCGGTGTGATAATAAAAAAAAAAAAATATATTATTGAAAGGGGGGTGGTAAGGCCAGCGGGATTGAGGGGATAAAGATAGAAATGTTAAAAGCAGGGGTTGGGGATATAGTTTGGGGAGTGGTTGGTGCAATTATTTAATAAATGTATGGAGAGGGTAAGGTACCTAGGGATGCAGAGAGCATGCATAGCTCTTTGGTATTAAAGGCAAGGGGATAAAAGAGAGTGCAAAAATTATAGGGGGTTTAAGTCTGTTGAGTGTACTGGATTAGTAAGTGTATGGTTAGAGTTATAATTGAAAGAATTAAGAGTAAGACGGAGAAGAAAGGATAGCAGATGAAAAGGAAGGCTTTAGGAAGGTAGGGGTTGTGTGACCAGGCTGTTTTACAGTGAAACATATAACGTGAACAGTATTTAATAGGCTAAAGAGGTCTTTGTGGCATTTATGGATTTGGAAAATGCGTATGACAGGGTGGATAGGGGGGCAGTGGCAGATGTTGCAGGGTGTATGGTGTAGGAGGTTAGGTCTACTGAAAGCAGTGAAGAGTTTTTACGTGGATAGTGAGGCTCAAGTTAGAGTATGTAGGAACAGAGGGAATTTTTTTTCACAGTAAAAGTAGGCCGTAGACAAGGATTGTGTGATGTCACCGTGGTTGTTTAATAAATATTTATAGATGGGTTGTAAGAGAGTAATGCGAGGGTCTTGCAAGAGGCGTGGTGTTTAAAAGATAAAGAATCACACACAAAGTTGGGAAGCTTGTCACAGTGCTCTTTGCCTGATGCCACTGTGCTCTTGGGAGATTCTGAAGAGAACAGTTGCAGAGATTGGTGGTATGAATTTGGTAGGGTGTGCAAAAGAAGAAAATTAAAGGTGAATACAGAAGAGTAAGGGTTTGAGGATAAAAAAAGATTAGGTGATTGAAAGATTGAATATCCAGATTTGGGGGAGAGAGTATGGAGGAGGTTGAACGTATTCAGATATTTGGGAGTGGATGTGTCAGCGGATGGGTCTATGAAGATGAGGTGATCATAGAATTGATGATGGGAAAAGATGTGAGTGGTGCACTTAGGAGTCTGTGGGAGACAAAGAACTTTGTCCTTGGAGTGCAAAGAGGGGAATGGGAATGTATGAAGAAGTTTATAGTTTACCAACGCTCTTATATGGGTGTGCAGCGTGGGTGATGAATGTTGCAGCGAGTGAGTGGAGGCAGTGGAGATGGTCAGTCTGAGGGCATTGTGTGGTGTGAATATTATGCAGAGAATTTCGTAGTTTGGAAGTTCGGAGCGAGGAGAGTGAGGGATTACCAAAACTGTTGTCCAGAGGGTGAGGAAGGGTGTTTTGAGGTGGTTCGGACAGTGAGTGAATGGTAAGCGAAACAGAATGACTTCAAGAGTGTATCAGTCTGTAGTGGAGGAAGGCAGGGTAGGGTCGGCCTTGGAAGGGTTGGAGGGAGGAGTAAAGGAGGTCTTGTGTGCTTGGGCCTTGGGACTTCCAGCAGGCATGCTTGTGGGAGCGTGTTTGATAGGACGTGAATGGAGGGACAAATGGTTTTATAATAATTGAGTGCTGTTGGAAGTGTGAGCAAAGTAACATTTATGAAGGGATTCAGCGGGAAAACCAGGCAGGCCGGACTTGAGTCCTGGACCTGGTGATGGGAAGATACAGTTGCCCTGCCACTCTTGAAGGAGGGGGTCATGTTAATGTTGCCAGTTTAAAAACTGTAGTGTAAAGCCTTCTGGCAGGACAGTGATGGACACGTGAATGATGGTTGAAAGTTTTTCTTTTTCGGGCCACCCGGCACCTTGGAGGGCATCGGACGGTTGTGATAATTAAAAAAAAAAAAATAATATATTTACTATTCTATATATATATATACATACATTACAGTGGATCCCTCGTTTTCGTAAGTAATCTCGTTCCTGGAGGAGCTACTATAAAACGAAATTTATGATTTGCGAATCAATTTTCCCCATAAGATATAATGTAATACAATTAAACCGTTCCTGACCACCAGAAGTATTAAAACAAATTTTTTTTATATGAAATATAATGTAGTACTTAAGACAATACAATGGGAAATGATGAATGAAACATTAACAGCATAACAACTTACCTTTATTGGAGATTCTCTTAGTTTGGGGTATGGGAGACTGGAGGAAAGAGAGATTGGATTGTTTACAGTTGGAAGGGGAATCCCCATTCCAGCAACACCTCAGGTACCAATTGATTCTCCTGGGGTTTGTTGCTTCTCTTCTCTGTTTCTTAATGCCACTAGGACCACTTAGAGAGTCCTCAAGGTCTGTCCCAAGTAACTGTGGAGGAACTCTGTTTCTGGAGTTCTTTAACACTTCCCTTAAAAATGGCCCAAGACTTTTGTCACTGTACATAAATTCACCTTCTTTACCACAGACTTGGCCACTAGAGCTTTCTTTGGAGCCATGGTTAGCTTATTTAGTACTTGCAAGCACTTAAAAATGTGTGGAATATTATGAAATATTTTCATAGGAAGGAGCACTTGAGGGGGACTTCACTCCACTGGTAAACAATCCAGACTGGCTGTGTAAGGAGCGCACTGGTCACACCGTGGCGTACGCGTCCGGGACGAAAAAATAACTACTATTTCGCTTAGTCATCCTATGAAAAGCGAGAGTCCATGTTTATACGAAAATACCCCTATGATTGGCCGAAATTTACCGATTGCTAGAACTACGAAAAGAGAGGGATCACTATATATATATATTTTAATATATATATATATTATTATATATATATATATTTATATATTTATATATATATATATATATATACATACATCTAGGTTTTTTCTCCTTTTTCTAAATAGCTCTTGTTCTCTTTGTTCTCTTCTATTGTCCAGGGGATGTTGGAAAGGAATCTTTCCTTCCATAAGCCATGGTGGTCATATGAGGCAACTAAAATGGCCGGAGCATGGTAGTAACCTCTTCTCCTGTAAACATTTCCTAAAAAAGAGAAGAAAACTTTATAAAACTGGGTTGCTTGAAAGTTGTGCGGGTGACAAGATAAACAGATGATTGCTGATGTTATGAATGAAAAGAAGTTGGGATGTCCTGGCCCTAAGCGAAACAAGCTGAAGGGGGTAGGAGAGTTTTCTGTGGGGGAGAAATAAATGGGATTAAATCTGGAAGCTATCTGAGAGAGTTGTTATAGCTAAGGAAGGGGGGTAGCATAATGTGAAGGTATCAGTTAGGAAGAGCAAAGAGGGATGTGAATGTGTAATTCAAGGATTTTGTGGCGGATTAAAAGTAAAAGGTTGGATGCAAAAAGTGAAGTCTAATAGCGTGTATTGTATGCACCTGGAGAAGAGAGGATGTAGAGGAGGAAAAGAGAGATTTTGGGGAGATTGTTAAGTGAATGTATAGGAACCTTTGACCAAGTGAGAGGGTAAATGTGGTAAGGGGACTGAATGTAAAGTAGGAGAACTTTTAGAGGGGTGATGGTAGGGTAAGTTTGGCTGGTGGCCAGGTGTAAATGGATTATGGAGCCCCTTGATTTAAACTTTGTATTAGAAAGAGGTTTAGTTATAGGTAATACATATTTAGAAAAAGAGGATGAATAAGTATACAAGATATGATGTAAGGGCAAAATGACAGTAGTTTGTTGGATTATGTGTGTTGGTAGATAAAAGACTGTTGAGTAGGACTTCAGGATGTACATATTTATAGTGGGGCCACAGATATTTCAGATCACTTTTTATTGTAGCTACATTGAGAGTAAAAGGTAGATGGGGGGATACAGGAGAATAGAAGCATCAGGGAAGAGATAGGTGAAGGTTTATAAAATAAAGTGGAGGGCAGTTAGGGTAAGATAATAAACACTATTGGAGGATAGATGGGATAATGATAGAGCATAGGCAATAGGGGTAGAGAGGTATGGGGTTAGGTTTAAAAATGTAGCGTTATTTAGCCGTTAGAGTGTTCAGCAGAAGTTTGTGGTTACAGAAAGTTGGTAGTTTTGCATGTTTTTGCAGTTATTTTTGTGTGTGTGTGCATTTGCTGGTTGCTTTTTTGTTTCTTGTGTTGACATGTGTTTGTGTGCAGTTTGTTGCAAGTTTGTGCATTTTTGTTTTTTTTTATTGTCTTTTGCAGTTTTGTTTGTTTTTTTGCTTTTGTTTTTTGTTGATGCATGTTGTTATTTTTGTGTTTTGATGTGCTGAAGGATTGTCTGTGCTTTGTGCTGCAGTTTGGTTTTTGTTGCAGTTTGTTGCCTTTTTTTGTTTTTTTTTTGTGCAGTTTTTGTTTTTGGATTTTTTTTTCTTTTGTGCAGGTTTGTTATGTTTTTGTCGCAGTTTTTTGCTGCATTTTTTTTTTGTTTGCTTTTGTTTGCAGTGTTTTTGCTTTTTTGTTGTTGCATTTGCTTGTTTTTTCTTGCTATTCTTTGCTTTGCTTGTGCTTTTTGTTTGCAGTTGCTGCTATGTTGACTTGTTTTTGCATTTGCAGTTTTTTTTTATGTTGTTGCTTTGCAGTTTGCTCTTTTTTTTGCTTACTGTTGCTTTTGTGCATTTTTTTGCAGTAGGACCCCTCTTTGCAATTGGTGGAATTATGATGTAAGAGAGTGTATGGGAGAAAAAAGTTAGCATATGAGAAATGATGCAAGGAGGAAAGAGTGTATGAGAAAAATAGAGGAGGTTAAGAGAGTGGTGAAGCAATGTAAAAGAGAGCAAATGAGAGGAGTGGGTGAGATGTTTATCAACAATTTTGTTTGAAAATAAGAAAAGTTTTGGAGTGAGATTAACAAAGTTAAGGAGCCTAGAGAACAAATGATTTATTTGTCAGTTTAACAAATTAGGAAAGGAGGGAGTATTAACTTGGAGAGCTAGAGGTATTGGGGAGATGAAGGAATATTTTGAGGAATTGTTGAATGTTGATGAAGATAGGAAGCTGTGATTTTGTGTAATAGGGCCAAGGAGGAATAACATCTTGTAGGATGTGAGGAAGAGCCAGTTGTGATAGTGTGGGGGAAGTTCATGAGGCAGTTATGTAAAATGAAAGGGAGGTAAGGCACGCTGGGATTGATGGGATTATTAAAGATACAAAATGTTGAAAGCAGGTGGGGATGTAGTTTTGGACGTGGTTGGTGCTGTTATTTATAAATGGAAGAAGAGGGTAAGGTACCTAGGGTGGCAGGGCAAGCATAGTTCCTTGTATAAAGGCAAAGGGGACCAAAAGAGGTAGTGCAAAGATTATAAGGGGATTGTCTGTTGAGTATACCTGGTAAAGTGTAATGGTAGAGTTATTATTGAAAGCCTAATTTAAAGAGTAAGACGGAGAATAGTAATAGCAGATGAACAAGGTGGGCTTTAGGAAAGGTAGGGGGTGTGGACCAGGTGTTTACAGTGAAACTATAAGTGAACAGTTATTTAGATAAGGGCTTAAAAGGTTTTTGTGGCTTTATGGATTTGGAAAAGGCGTATGACAGGGTTTGATAAGGGGGCAATGTGGCAGATGTTGCAGATGTATGGTATAGGAGGTAGGTTACTGAAAAGAGTGAAGAGTTTATACAAGGATCTGAGGCTCAAGTTAGGGTATGTAGGGAAAGAGGGAGCTTATTTCCCAGTAAAAGTAGGCCTTAGACAAGGATGTGTGATGTCTCCGTGGTTGTTCAATATATTTATAGATGGGGTTGTAAGAGAAGTAAGTGCGAGGGTCTTGGCAGGAGTGTGGAGGCTTAAAAGATAAAAATCACACATTAAAGTGGGAGTTTGTCTCAAATTGCTCTTTGCTGATGGACACTGTTGCTCTTGGGGTGATTTTGAAGAGATGTTGCAAGAGTTTGGTTGGATGAATTTGGTAGGGTATGTGAAAGAAGAAAAATGAAAGTGATTAATACGGGAAAGTGTAGGTTATGAGGATAAGATAAAGATTTAGGTGATGAAATTGGATATCAGATTGGAGGGAGAGGTATGGAGGAGGTGAATGTATTCAGTTATTTGGGGGTGTGGAGTGTCAGGGATTGGTCTATATGAGTTGAGGTGAATCCCCACAGAATTAATGAGGGGGAAAGGGACGTGAGCGGTTGCACTTAGGAGTCTGCTGGAGGATGGACAAAGAACTTTACCCTTGGCAGTAAAGAGGGAATATAATGAGAGTATAGTTTTACAATGCTCCTGTATGGGTGTTTGAAGCATGGGTGATCGAATGTTGCAGTGAGGAGAAGGCCAGAGGCAGTGGTGATGTCATGTCTGAGGGCAATGTGTGGGTAGTGAATATAATGCAGAGAAATCGTAGTTTGGAAAGTTAGGAGGAGGTGCGGAGATGCCAAAAACTGTGTCCAGAGGGCTCTTGAGCGATAGGGTTGTTGAGGGTGGTTCGGACTTGCAGAGAGAATGGAGCAAAACGGAAATGACTTCAAGAGTGGTAATCAGTCTGTAGTGGAAGGAAGCGGCGGTAGGGGTGGTTGGACTAGAAAGGTTGAGGGAAGGGGGTAAAGGAGGTTTTGTGTTGCAAGGGGCTTGGACTTCCAGCGGATGCGTGTGCACTGTTTTGATAGGAATGAATGGGAGACAAATGGTTTTTAATACTTGACGTGCTGTTGGTGGTATAAGGTGTGAGCAAAGTAAACATATAATGTAGGGATTCAGGGGGAAACCGGGCAGGCCGGACTTGAGTCCTGGAGATGGGAAGTACAGTTGCTGCACTTGAGGGAAGGGTGTTAAGGTTTCAGTTAAAAACTGTAGTGTAAAGCACCCTTCTGGAAAGACAGTGATGGAGTGAATGATGGCGAAAGTTTTCTTTTTCGGGACCACCCTGCCTTGGTGGGAATCGGCCAGTGTGTTAATAAATATAAAAAATAAAAATAATATGTTATGATGTTGTTTGCACTATTGTGATCCACTCTTCACACTACTATGATCGAGCCTCCTTGTGTCATATCCTGGTCTCTACAAGTGTGATCTTAACCACGAGTATGCAGAGATACGATGCACTGTGTAATGCTCGAGTAGAGGAGCATAGATTATAGTGAAAAGACACTGTAAAATGTAATAATAGCATGGCAAGAGTTTGATTTGGTGTGATACTGAATTGTTGTCTTAAAGTGATATGAGTTATCACAGAAGTAATCATCGTGAAAGACACTAATGCAACTCTTATGCGACTTTTTGTCATGTTGGGAAGCAATATTGTGACCCATTCTCCTGTCTATCACACTATTATGATCGAGCATTTTTTTTGTTGTGTTGAGTAGCTGTCTGCATTGGCAAAACTACCTTATCTACCGCCTCGCTTGTTTCTGGTATTGGCTGGTTTCTTGTAGTTGGCTGGGAAAAAAACAGCAGTCCAACATAGAGTCACTGTGATCAGGGTGGGGTGATCCACCACTTCACCTGGGGGGAGGAGACTGCCTTGCTTTGGCTAGCTCTCTCTCTTTGGTTGGCAATGGTTCCAAACCAACTCCTCTGCTTCTCTCCCTTGCTGGCCCTTGTTGGAACTTAATTCTATCACTCTCTTGTTGTTTGTTCTGTTTAACTCTATTCACAGAGCATTTAAAAAAAAAACCATACCCCGGCCAGGATTGAACCGCGGTCAGAGAGTCTCAAAAACTCAGCCGTCGCTGGACTCTCTGACTGCCGGGTTCAATCCAGGTGAGGTATGGTTTGTTTGCTAATCGTGTCATACGTTTTCGGGCTCCAGGCATAGCCTAGACTTAGTGATTTTCGACTTTTTTCTGGAGGTGTGTGTCAAACTGACACTCTGAGAAAATAGGTCATGAGCTGTAACTTCTGACCTATTTTGTACTGTATCTGTGCACTGTCACAGTCGGGGATTTTCTTATGTGAATTAGATTCAGTCGTATGGGAGTTTTTGGTGACTTTGTGGAGGATCTTGAAGATGGTCCCCAACTTAGGGTCATTTTGTTATCTCCAGTGTTCCGATTCTGCGTTGCTGTGATTGTTATATTGTTGATTCGGGAATTCGATCTTCTTACTGTTCAGTTCAGCTGTTATGATTGCCAGGGTTGCGTCAAGTAGTTAGTTTATGTGAGGACTTCTTAGTCAGTCAATGGTTAGGTCGAGTCTGGAGTCTTGAACAATAGTGAAACTACTTAGAGCACTTACACACTTACTCAAATAATTATGGGTTTGTGTAGCTGTGTTTGCATTTGTAGATCATTGATGTATGATGAGAAAGAGGATTTGGCCCAAGGACATTCCTATTGTGGGGACTCCTACTGTGATGATTGGGTGGGAAGTGTTTTCGACCAAATTTGCATGCACATGTAGAGTTCTGTTACTAAGGTATGATTTTTAGGTAGTTTGAGGGAGTTGGGCACGCTGATACCATAGTGCTTTGGTTTGGAGTACAGCAGTTCATGCCAGCTGCCATCGAATTTTGGCCTTTACGTAAATCAATGAAATACCCAGCGGGGTTTTTTTCCTTTTTGAGGCGGTATATATTAGGTCTGCAGGTGTATATGATAGCAATCATTTGTGCTTTTATTTATTCTGTCAAAACGGCAAGGGTTTTTTTTAATATGTTGTGTGAGGACACAGGTCTCGGAATTGATCTGTCTATGAATTTAATTTTTCCCAAGAGTTTAGGAGATGAGCTGGTGGTTGTAAGCTTAGTTATTGTTCTATAATTATTCAAGTTTCAGCTTGGTCACCTCATTTGTGGATTGGAGTGACCTCTCTAGTTTTGAGGATTTTAGGAAGGTTAATGATTCAATTGGATTTGTTTAAAAAGTTGTGCATAATTGGTGACAATACTTGTGAAGCTTTTTGTAACATAAAAGAGACAGTTGTTTTATGTCTCCTGCCTTGTTTTTAAGGGTGTTATGATGAGCATAATCTCTATTCGGTTGGTTGGGCTAGGAAAATAGCATATTTGGGTAGGTATGTACCTATTCAGGTAGCTGATGAGGGTTGGTTTCCGTTTGGTAATTTTGTATTCGCTAGATTTTTTCTGTGGTAGAGAAAGAACAACATTAGTCTGTTTGCTGTTTCAATTGGTGTGTGAGTTGGGGTTCATCTGATTTTGTTAGTTTGATTGTTTTTGTTTTTCATAACTTTTTAGGCCAAGAATTTCAGAAAGAGTTATCAGTTTTTTTTATATCACCTTTGATGTTATGTAATTGTTTTAGAATTCCAATTTATTTAGATCTTCTTATCAGGATGGTAAGAGCTGACAAGTACATTTCAGGACTGTTCTCTAGTTATTTTGACCCTTATGTATGTTTTTTCATGTTTGTGCTTTGTTAATGGATGTTGAGATGCTTGGGGGATTAGGACAGGGATTATTCAGTATCTTTGCTGTGATCTGTTTAGTTTTTTTTGGGGCAATGTTTGTCATACGAAGACTTTGTTTTTTTTCTTTTTCAGAAAATTATTTATACATTCATTCATATATGCCTTGTGTTCATGCCTATTTTTCAATCGATGTTATTCATAGGCTTGCTGTAAAAGTTTTTAACTGCTGTTCGTTATGTAGTCCTGAGGTACTTCAGTAATGTATTGTGGAGTTTGCCAGATTAGTTTATGAGAAAGGTTGGGTAGTGGTCTGTAGTGTGTCTGTGATTATGCCTGATTTTTAAGAAGGGGATGATGGTGTTTGTCCAGATGTGGTCTATTAAGGAGATACTGTCATGGTGATTCTTGTAGGTTTAGATATTGCCTGTAGCAACAGGCAGTTGATCATTGTGTTTGTGAATTCGTTACTTGTGGGTCCTGGCCGTGTAGTATGTTTATGTTTGAAATCTCCTGTTTGTAGTAGGGGGTCTTTATTCATGTGTGCCATCAGTCATCATATTTCTAGTTTGTCACTAAAGTGGTAAATGTTTGACTGTGGTTACTTTGTAGATGTTTATAACTGTGAGGGGTTTTTACAGGTCTTTTGATTTAAATTTGGCTATGTCTATTCTCCCTGTTCATCCCTTGTGCAAGATTGATTGATACATTTGAGATTGATTTGCGTAGTAAATAGCTGTTTCCTCCCCCTTGTGGTCTGTTCTACGTGTTTGGCCATATAGCAAGGAATGGTGATAGGAATCTTAATTTCAGTTTAAGCCAAGTTTCTGTGAGTGTGTTGATTGATATCTTGGAATGAATGAATGGAATAGAGTAAATGGGCTGTGTGAGGTCATCATAAATTGTTTGCTCATTGATCTGACATTGTAGTTAAAGACGTTATATTATGTTTGAACTGAGTAATGTCTTTGCTTGGGTTCTGCTGTTAGAATTACAGTTGTGGTTGTTTCATGTAATTCATTTAGTTGAAAAGTTTACATCAGGATCTTTGCCTATAGTTTTCATAAGGTGAGAGTGACTTTACAAACTAGATTTTCTTTGTAAAAATATTATATGATTTTACATTGAATTACCAACTAGACTTATGAATAGGACTCTGTAATTATTCTAGAACTTGAAAAAAAATTTAAAAGAAAAGGTATTATTACAGAATCAGTTAATTCAGTTTTTACACTTAGCATTCTAATAGCACCTTAATTATTTTACAAATGTGGTTTATGAATATTTGTAGATATTTACAGTTAAAGTAAAGGAATGCTAGGGAATATAATAATAAAAGAATGTATTAAAAACGAAAATCAGTAGCACCTGAGGCTAATCAATAGCACCTGGAGTATTTTATAAATGTGACTATATGGACAAAGAGGAAAAATATATTATATCATCTGAAGGTTAGCCCTTTAATTGTTATTTAACTAGAGGTATATAGCAATTACTGAATAAAGGGACAGTACATTGTATTTTTATGTAGAGAAATTATTTCAGGAGAAAATGTAAAAGGGACTAAATAAGTAGTGTTATAAACAATCTTTAAATAGATAGTCACTATGATATTAAAATTTAATCTGAGAGTGATTTTGCCTACACTTATAGCATAAAGTTTGAGGCAATTAATATCACAAAAAGAAATATTATTTGAGATAGTTGATACTAGCTAGGCAGGATGGTACAGGAAAATGCACCACATTAGTGAAATAGGAACATACACTAGTTTGTTATTTTGTGTTTGGAGCCAAAGGGAAATTAGGTAAATTTCTTAAGAGAATATAACAGTGCTTAATTAGAATAAATGGTAATACTGATATTTATTAAAAAGTAAGTTTCTTTTTAACAATTAATAAATTGTGAATTGGAAATTGGAAAGTTTAACACAAATTTGGGTCACACAAGGAACTGTATAGGACACTGGGATATGAGGTAGTATTCTATCTAGGAGGTGATAGTTTCAACATAGTTCAATAATGTGGCATAATTAATACAATACATAGAACATGGATTTGGACACTAATATCAGTCAGACTCTGCAACTGTTTGCCATCATGAAGGAAGTTTGACTAGTCATTTTCATTTGGTAAATATAGTACACACAGCCTACATTTGTTTTTCATACTAGAATTGTCCATCAAGTACAAAGCACTGGTGAATTTTATCATTTATTCTCATTGTTTCAGTTTTCTATCCACTCTGTACAGGAGGTTCTGTTGTTTTCTTGTGAGACAATCATTTTTGTCTATATCTTCTTTTGCTTTTATAGATAAGCTTATTAAATCTTTTTCTGTCTTGTGTTTGTGATGAAATCTAAGCTTTAACACTTTTTCTCCCTTGGGTCCTAGTACCATGATTCTTTTATTTCCCACACTGCGCACACTAACATGTAGGTGGTCGCTGCATGATCTGGAGTGTTGTAGCTTTGCAGTTGGTATGGTTTAATTCCACTAGAAAAGAGAGGATGTTTATCACTACTGCATCGGCTAGCTTTCTGCTCTGCCTTATCATCTTGGTTAGCAAAAATAATTGTTCAATTGGGTATTCATGTTTCTTTTCCAGTCTTGATGTCATCATCAATCTTCATGTTTAGGGATGTTATTTGGTCTAGTGTGACTGGCTATGGGGGGGGGGGTACTGATTGGAGGGTCTTGCCAAAATTAGTATGCAGATGATGTTATAGCTCGTTGTTCAAGGCTGTTGAATCTTATTATCAAGGTGAAATAACTTAGATTCATGGGTAGGTTGTTATTTTTGCACGAAGAGACATATTTTCAGTACAAAGATTATCAAGTTTTATCCGCTGTTAGGGTGGTGATGTTAATTCTTTAAAGTGCCGGCTCAGCAGTCCCCACATTGGGTTTGATGACATACCCAGTGGTACTGCCGGCCGGCAGGTTAACCATTTAACCGCTAGTTTGGTAGGGGACCACAACACCTTCTTTACCACAGGCTTGGCACTAGGAGCTTTCTTTGGAGCCGTGGTAGCTTATTTAGTGCTTGCAAGCACTAAAATAAATGGAATATTATGAAATATTTCGCTGGAGCACGTGAGGGAATCTTCGCTCCCTGGTAAACAACGCCAGACTGGCTGCCGCCACTGCTCACACCATTGGTACGTGTCCTGGAAGAATTACGACTCGCTAGTCAACTTATGAAAAGCGAGTCCATGTTTATACAAAAATACCGCTATGATTGGCGAAATTTACGATTGCTGGGAACTACGAAAAGCGAGGGACCACTGTACCTATTTCCTCTCAGTTTTCACCCAGGAAAATACTAGCGATATTCCTGAAATAATAGATTACGTAGAACAGGATGATAATAAACTAAGTACTATTGCGGTAACTAGTGACATGGTCCTCAGACAAATAGAGAGACTAAAATGTAACAAATCCCCAGGTCCTGATGAACTGTTTGCAAGGGTGCTAAACGAATGTAAAGAGGAACTTAGCATACCTTTGGCTAATCTTTTTAACATATCACTACAAACTGGCATAGTGCCTGATAAGTGGAAAATGGTGAATGTAATACCTATTTACATGGCAGGTTACAGGTCCTTGGCTTCGAACTATAGACCAATAAGCCTTACCTCCATAGTGGGAAAATTTATGGAATCAATAATTACTGAAGCAATTCGTAGCCATCTTGACAGGCACAGATTGATTAATGATTCTCAACACTGTTTTACAAAGGGGCGTTCCTTTCTTACGAATTTACTAACTTCTTTCACTAAGGTGTTTGAGGAGGTAGATCATGGCAATGAATATAATATTGTGTATATGGACTTCAGTAAGGCTTTCGATAGAGTTCCACACCAGAGGCTATTGAGGAAACTTAGGGCACACGGAATAGGAGGAGAAATTTTTTCCTGGGTAGAGGCATAGCTGACAAATAGACAGCAGAGAGTTTGCATAAATGGGGAGAAATCAGAATGGGGAAATGTCACAAGCGGTGTTCCTCAGGGGTCAGTGTTGGGCCTGTTGTTGTTCACAATTTACATAAACAACATAGATGAGGGAATAAATAGCGACATAAACAAATTTGCTGACGACACCAAAATAGGCCGTCCAATTCATTCTAATGAGAACATTAGAGCACTCCAGGATGATTTGAATAGACTGATGCAGTGGTCGGAGAGGTGGCAGATGCAGTTTAACCCTTTGAGGGTTGACAGGCCCTCTCCTAAACTCGTTCTCAGGGTCGGCCAAATTTCAAAAAAAAAAAAAATTTTTTTTTAGAAATATAGAGTTTTTTTTTTAAACATTATGGAAAAAAAAAAATTTCCATCAATACTAGAATGGAGACTGAGTTGCAGAAAATGAGCCGCGTATGGCAACAGCGCGACTGCGCTACCCGGTAAATTGATTTATGATTGAGGTTTGTTGTTTTTTTCACTATTTATTTTTTACATACTTATTGGCTATGAGACAAAGTAAGGTGAAGTACATATATAACCGTTCAATACAATAAGCACAAAACTAATATATTATTTTTACAAAACTTGTTTACAAAAAAATATTCAATTGTTTATTATTTGATTATATAATATTAACATAAGACATACTAAATTCCTATTAGATCTGACTTGTGGAAATCTGAAACATGTGTACATACACAATGGTGTTTTATCTTCTCCCAATTAAATTTTCAATCATCTTCATCTATAGTCTGTCTAATTCTGTCCAGGTAAACATAAATATAATACATAGTATAAATTACCAGGTTACCAAGAAATCCAGAAAAGTCTATACTAGTGAAATGATGAAAAAGTGAGAACAATTCTTGGTTCGACAGAGAGCTAGATGATAGACAGATTGAAAGGGACTTACAGCAGACGAAATAGACGACAGAAATGTTATGTACATACCTAGTTAGTTATTACCAACACACCTATCTCTTCCTTTTCCCATCTTCACCCACTTCCATAATCTCCTCTTCCCCTTCTCTTTCTCCGATCTTCTTTCCTCTCCTTTTACTCCTCCTCACTTTTCCTCTTCCCCCTTACTCTCCTCCATTCCTCTTTCCTGCATAGTTAAATTACAAGGAGTCGGAGGATAAAGTGACAATGGCATAATTTTCCCCCATCCGGCTGTCAAAACAATGGTTCGAATGCTCTTCCCCTCCTCATTATCAATTATCTTCTCCCTCATTCTACTGTTGTCTATTCTGTCTCACAGTACTCATAATACAATATCATAGTATAAAATTCTAGGATAACAATAGATCTTGAAGACAAAGTGCTAGCTTGTTAGATGTGAGTAAAAATAGCATCTAAATGACAATATACAGAAGTCTGAAGGTACAGGGACTGACAGCAGGCAAATAGAAAATGTTAGTATCAGAAAAACAAAGGAGGCGATGTTATTCATCGTTTGCAATTCATTACCCTATATAAACCTCATAAATGTACATTACCGATGTTATCTCCCCTTAATGTTATGCATGGGTGAAACATTTATTATTAAATATATTATTTACTATTATATAATTAGTATTATTTTATAATATTATTATTATTATGTTATTATTATTTATTTTATTATTAATATTATTTGTTTATTATTAAGATTATGTTATAAATTTTTCTCCTCTCCTCCTCCTCCTCCTCTTCCTCCTCCCCTCCTCGCCTCCCCCCTCTTGCTCCCCCTCCTTTGCCCCCCCTCCTCTGCCTCCCCTCCTCTGCCTCCTCCTCCTCCCCCCTCCCCCATTTTCGAACAATTTTTGAAGAGTTGTAGTTATAATCACATCTTTATCATCCCCAAGCCACATCTGAGTCGGGGGTTTTTGGAAAATGGGGATTTTCCCTTTGATTCGGTACAACAAACGACCCCCAGCCCCAAGGGGGAAAGGGGCTGTGGGTTGTTGGTTTTCCTCACTATACCCATATTATGGTCATTATTTTCGTAAAAAACCCTCACCGAACCTAAACCTCTTCCGTCACTTCCACTGTTTTAGAATTAGGGAAAAAAAGGTCCAATTTGCCGAGGTGAGGAACTCTTACCGCAGGGACGGTGGAATTGTGTCTTGATGGCATTCCCACAATGCACCACTGGGTCCCAGATTTTTTTCCTACGGCACCCCCCACCCAGACCCATTCTTCACATTAGGCTTATCAGCCTTTTTCCTGCGGATTTTTAGGCTGCAAAAATTTTTTTGCTCTAGACATCAAAAAAACCCCTACGCTTTAAAAATACTAGTAACCCCAAAACCCTCAAAGGGTAATACAGTGGACCCCCCCTTTTAACGTCACCTCCCAAAGTTTCCAATTATGTAAATGTATTTTTGCAAATGTGTTTGACGTGTATGTTTGGGGGGGCTGAAAAGGAAATCATTCACAATACATGATTCCGTAGGAACAAATTGGTCAGAAATTGCCCTGACATACCTGGAAGAAAAAATTGTTAAACCGGGGGGTCAAATGTATTGACAAATGCAAAATTTAAAAAATTTTACGAAAAAAAAACCATCCCAGTAAACAAAAAGTAGATCTTAAAACAGATTGCAAAAGGGTTTAGGAGTTCGGGTTTGCAGTAACCAAAAACAAAAACAAAGCATTATGTTTTTTAAAAACAACAAATTTTGGCTTCATAAAAAAAAGAAGTTAAAAAAAAAGAGTCCTCAGGTTTTTCTTAACTCTGTAAATTTTTTTGGTTAGGCCTCTTTAGAATGCGCTCATTCTGGTCACCGTATTACAGAAGGATAAAAATGCTCTGGAAAAAACGTACAAAGGGGGATGAAAAAATGATCCCATATATAAAAAAATTTTCCCATGGGGAAAAGACTAAAGGGCCCTGAATTGCACTCTCCAAAAGGGTGAATTAGGGGGATAGATCGGGTGTAAAAAAAAGGAAACAGAAAAAAAAAAGGGGGAGTAAATATTTTGGCGAAAATTTTTCCCAGCCAAGACAGGCCCCGGGCAGCAATGGTTTCAGTTGGAAAAATTCAATTCGGGGGAAATTTAGGAAAGTAGGGTTTGGTAAAAGAGTTGTGGATGAGGGGAAACAAACTCCCGAGTACAGTTATTAGGCTAAAACGTTGTGTTTTTAAAAATGGTTTAGATAAAACATGATTGGGTGTTGGGGGGTTGGGTTGGACCTGCTGCTTGTGCGCGGGTCTGGTACAGTGCCAACCCTTGAGTGGGGAGACCAGAGGGTGGGTCTTGGGATAACCCCGGGGGGAGTCAGGGTCAAACCCGGGGGGGGGAAGGGACCTGCCCCGCAGGGCATAGGCCTGTTGCAGTGTTCCTTTTTTTCTTATGTTCTTTTTCCGGATGGTCACCGAAACACGGGGTTTTTCATGAAACTCGGGGCCAAATTTTTTAAAAAAAAAAACCTCCAAAGGGTTGAATTTCACAAAAGTCGAGGCTCCCCAAAATTTGAGGGTCCTCTGATACATTTCCCTATGCAAAAATGAAGGGGTACAGAAAATAAACAAAAATTAAATCCCAATTCCTTTTATTTTGAATGATGATGATGTTCCCAGCGCAGGGAGATTCTATGTTTTGGAAGGAGAATCCCCTTCCATAAAGACTTCATGTACCAAATCCTTTGCTGGGGTTACCTCCCTTCTTGGTTTTTTAATGCCACTAGGACCAGCTTGAGAATCACTGGATTCCAGTTGGACAAAATATCTGTCCAGAGAGCTCTTGTTTCTCACATGCCCTTAGGATTTCCCTAAAATGGGACTCAAGAGTGTCATTGTACATGTTGCCAATACGGTTTGCAACAGCTGTGATAGGATAAAATTCGTCCATAAATGCTTGCACCTTTGTAAACATTGTACACATTTCCTTAATCCTTGACGAAGGCAACTTTCTCCATCTCTCTTCCTCCTGCTCTGAAGCACATTGCTGAGCTGTGATCTGTTGCTGTTGCGCCTCAAGCTCTTGCAGCTCTGCAATGGTTAGTTCATCGTCGTTCTGCACTAACTCTTCCACATACTTGTCACAATCCCCAACCCCATGGACTTCCCCATGACACAAATGATTCCACAACTAGCATAGGCTCTTGAGGGTTAGCCACAAACCCTTCAAAATCCCTCTCTTGTACACATTGTGGCCACAGTTTTCTCCAAGCAGAGTTCAAAGTCCTGCAAGTCACTCCCTCCCAATCCTTACCTGTAAGGTTTATGCAACTGAGGATATTGAAGTTGTCTTACCAAAACTCTCTTAGGGTCAATTGAGTGTCTGACGCACTTCAGAGCACTTTTGAAACACCCCTTTTTGTGTAGAGTTTTTTAAAGTTTGAAATGACCTGCTGGTCCATGGGCGGAGGAAAAGTTGTATTAGGAGGAAAAAATTTTAACCCTTTCTGAAGCTAAACTCCCGCGCAATTTGTTCTTGCAAATCGTGAGGATTAGCAGGAGGATTCATTGTCCATTATCAGGAGGCACTTGAGTGACATTTTCTTTCCAGGAGGTATTTTTCACTGTAGGGTCAAACACACCATAAAACCAGTCCAGGAAAATTTCCTTAGTGACTCATGCCTTACTGTTTGATCTCTACATCACACCACCAAATTACCCTTGATGATATTGTTTTTTCTTGAACACTCGGGAGTGTCGAGTGATACATGAGAAAAGGTTTCACTTTGTAATCACCACTAGCATTACTGTGTAACATAAGTGTGAGCCTGTCTTTCATAGGCTTCTGTCCTGGGAGTGCTTTTTCATCCTGAGTAATGTAGATCCTGTTTGGCATTTTCTTCCAAAACAGGCCTGTTTCATCACAATTAAACACTTGTTCAGGTTTTAAGTTTTCAGTCTCAATGTACTTCTTAGAGTCCTGCACATATTTTTCAGCCGCTTTTTTGTGTGAACTGGCAGCCTCACCATGCCTTATCACACTATGTTTACCACTATGATTCTTAACCCTTTGAGGGTCGACAGGCCCTCTCCGAAACTCGTTCTCAGGGTCGGCCAAATTTCAAAAAAAAAAAAAATTATTTTTTCTTATGAAAAAATAGAGTATTTTTTTCTAAACATTATAGGCTAAACAAAAAAATTTTAACGTCAATACTTACCGAGATATGGAGGTGTGAAATTTGCCAAAATTGAACAACATATGGTAACATCGCCGACTGCCGTCACCCGGTATTTTTCTATTTACTTTTTTATGTACTATTTTTAATTATTTTTCAATTTTTCTTTTTCTGAGTAACTTTAGGCCTCTGAGGTAAAACATAAACAGATTTTGTAAGTTATTTCTTTTCAAAAACTAAACAATAAGGGCGTAAACACTGTTGTCATTATTTTGTTTACAGAAATATTAACAAAAAAACAATATGAAATGTTGTTTATTACTATTTTTCTATATTTTATATAAAACTATACAGTCACAGACATGTTTCTAGAAAGTTCTGCAGCCTGGGGAAGTTTTTGAAACAGGGTGTCATGCACATGGAGTTTGCACTCCTCACACATAAAACGGTGTCTCTGCATTGTTGTGGGCGTTTTTTGTATGTGAACAGACTTTAAACCTCTTCTGAGCCTTTTCTTCAAAGCAGTAGCAGGCAGTTTTACCGGGAAAAGTGATCACCATGCTTCAGACGAGCAGGTAGTTGTGAAATTTTGGTGGGCGGTCAATTGCAGGTGCATTTTCCTTGGTACTTGAATACTATTTTCTGATGACAGACAAACAGAATTCGCCGTACTGGGGTTTGTTTCTGGTGCTCATCTTATACTATTATAAGCATTGAGCATGGAAATGTCCAGAAGAGGGAAAAAAACAGTTTGATGTACCACTTATAACTCTTACGAACACAATCAGCAAACCCAATCTGCATGTCACATTTGTCCATGACGCATGTTGAAGGTGTAATCAATCACAGCTGCAGGTTTTAGAATGGGTTCATTTCTCTCTCTATGCTCCCTGCCACTGTCTGCCATTTCATTAGGGTGAATTGATGAAAAACAGTGTGACATCTCGTTTGTCATGCCACCGAAAATGCCAGGGATGTCTTTGGCAGCAAACGCCTGCACCTCACCTCTGCGAGTGCCAGCGTCAAACCTGGGCATATGTTTTCGATTTGCACGCACTGTGCCACCACACATCTTTATGTTCACTCGCAAAAAATCACTGAGGGGGCTTGAGTACCAGTTATCTGTAATATAATATGCCCCTTACCAAGGTATGGTTCTATCATTTTTCGAACCACATCACCTGAGATCCCCAAATAACTTCCTGGTATTTTGCAATGTATAACTTCCAGTGTACACAATAATATCCAATACCAGAACCACTGTAACAATCACAAAGCACAAACAACTTATACCAAAGCGTTTCCTCTTGCTTGGTATGTACTGCTTGAAAGAGAGTCTTCCTTTGAACAGAATCAAAGACTCGTCAATTACAAAGCTTCTGAAGGGAATAAAAATGGTACTGAATTCTTTTTCAGATACACAAACACATTCCTAATCTTATATAACCTGTCAGTCTGTCAGGCCTGGTTTTATCTGAGAAGTGAAGCATAGTAACATTAGCACAAATCGATTCACTGGCTTATATCACTGAAACCGGGGTTTTTGCAATCAGGGGTCTTTTGGGACCAGTAGATTTCACTTTGTGCTTAAAACACATGTGGCATAAGCATTATTGGGGCAAAGAAAAGATACATCTCAGCCACAGTTGCCCTCCTTCCATTGGTGTAGACGTGATTTTGGTGAAAGTATTGTGTTTGCCATGGTGTACTCGTAGTATGTGTTGCTTTCCATGAAAATACTTTTCATCAGTGGTTCGTCAAAGAATAACTCGAAACATTCCAGTTCAGTGGCATTGTTCCCAAGTGCACAAGATGGCCGTATTCCACTTTGCTGCCATCAAACTGGTGGGGATTTGGAACAAAATTGACAGCTTCCTGCCAATCCCAGGTGCGGTCTGCTGGTGGGTACTGGACAATGGAAGGTGGTTGTGGTTGTGGAGGTTGTGTTTTTGGAGGTTGTGGTTGTGGAGGCTGGTGTGGTGGGGGAGTGGGGGGGTGTGGGCCCTTTTTTTCTAGATCAGCTGAGGCGCGGTGTGGGTGGCAGCGTGGGTGGCAGCATGGCCCCCTGCTGGAGCCTCACCGCCGCACCACTACCACCACGCACATTTTCCATCCCAATTGCAACAGTATCTTCGTCATTTTCACTGTCTGTTCCTGTTGTACAGCCACGGGATGTACTCCGAGATACACTCCTTCCCTTGGTATAAAATATGGCACACTTCCAGAGCGCATATATCGTCGTATATACTGACGCTTCCCCTGGGGAATATTGCACTTCACTATCACTACTGGAACTAGTTTGAAGAGCTTGTAGTTCATATTCACTATCACTATCATCACCTACGCTCTCATCTGATCTGGGATTTTTGGGAAAATAGAAGTTTTCCTCTTTGGGGTTTTGGAACAACTGAACATGAACACGAGGCCCAGCACCAGAGGTGGAAGGCTGAGGGTCGTCTGGGTTTCCTTTTACTATTTTCCGATATTTATGGGCATTAGTTTCGGTCAAAACCTCACTAAAACCACGAAAATCATCTTCACTGGCACTTCCATCACTATTAGAACTGTCACTGGGAACAAAAGTGTCCCCATTCGCCGAGGAGTGAGGAGCTTCTTACCGCGAGGCATGGTGGGCATTGTTTACTAAGAGGGCATTCCCCCCAAGCACCACTGGGTCCCAGATTTTTTTTCTACCGCGCACACTGACCACGGCAGACCCATTCCCCACACCTAGGCCTACCAGCCTTTTCACCGAGATTTGAGGCCGCTAGAATTTATGCGTAAATAGTACGTCAAAAACCCCTCGCGTAAGACGTACTAGTACGACGAAAACCCAAAAGGGGTTTAAAACTCTCAAACCAGCCTTTGCTGGGCCCTTTAAAATTTACCCAGTATCATCACTATTTGGAGGCATTTTCTTAATGAAATCATCATGCAACTGCCTTGCCTTTTCACATATTATTGACTGAGAAACACTATCTCCTGATAATTGTTTTTTATTTATCCACACCAACAACAGTCTCTCCACCTCTTCAATTATTTGCAACCTCTGTTTTGAAAACATACTTGCACCTTTCACAACAACAGCTTCTTTGATTGTGTTTCTGTTAGCCATGGTAGTAGTGATGGTTGAATGGGGTTTGTTTCATAGCCTTTCCAACTCAGACATGCACACTCCACTTTCAATTTTTCAATTTTATCTCTTTTTTCATTTCCATTGTAATTCTCACCCTTTTTACCACAGGCTTGGCACTAGAAGCTTTCTTGGGGCCCATGGTGGCTTATTTAGCAGTTACAAGCTCTAAAAACACTGGGGAAAAATATAAAATATATTAAGGTACATGTGGGATTGACTGAAATGACTTGTAAACACTTGCGGTGCATGGAGTCTTGGAGTGGCTGGGCCCGCTCAGGTCGCGCTCTGGCCACATGGACACATCCGGGACGAAAGACGTTAAACAAGTTTTTCGGCATTGGTAGAGTCAATTTTTTGATGCCAAAGAGCGCCGTTGGTCCATTTTTGCATTAGTCGATGCCACTCTTGTTGAGGTCCACTGTTCATATGGATTTTATATTTATAGTCTCAGTTTCTTGGCCTCATTTGATACAATGGAAAATATTTTGTAGAATTAGAGGTTTCTGTAAGCTAAATTTCATTTCACTCGGGTTTGAGAGATTGAGATGGAGGATGATTGTCAATCATTTGCAGACTAAAAGTAGCTTGGAATTAAGTTCAAAGTAGTGGAAATGTGCAATTTTTCCCAATCTTCAAGAGTAAACAAATCATGTTGTGCGTCCAATACGCTTGCAACTGGCTGGTTTAATATGAGGTCATGAATGGGTTGATATTAGTCAATAGTCAATTTTATTTCTTTGCAACTTAATACATTGAGAAAATTACAGTGGAACCTTTAAATTTGAACTTAATCCGTTCCAGAAGCTAGTTCAAAATTCGAAAAGTTTGAAAAGCGAAGCAATATTTTCCATAAGAAATAATGGAAATACAATTAATCCATTCCAGAAACCCAAAAATGTTTACAAAAAAAAAAAAATGCATTTTATAGAGATTAATTATAGTTTTATATACACACAACAAATATAGTGTACAATTATGTATGTATTAAGAAATTAAAATAAATGTGTAAAATAACATTTTTACTTGCCTTTATTGAAGACTGGTGATGGCATCTGGAAGACAGGGAGGAGGAGAGAGGGAGTTGGGGTTAGTGTTTGGAAGGGGAATCCCCCTCCATAAGGACTTTAGGTATCAAAGCCATTTCTGGGGTTTCCCCTTCCTTCTTTTTTGTCTTTTAATTTCCACTAGGACCAGCTTGAGAGTCACTGGACCCCTGTCTCACAAAAATAACTGTCTTCAGTCCTCTGTTTCTGGAACGTCTTTAAGATTTCCATAAAATGGGACATGGTTCTGTCACTGAACTTGTTGCAAATATGTCTTGTTTCAGCTTCCTCAAGGTGGTACTTCTCCACAAACATTTGGACATCATTCCACTTGGCGAAATCTCCTTAATTTTCAAATCGGCATGCAATTTCCTTGCCTTTTCACAAATAATCGTCTCTGAAACACTATCACCTGCCATTTCTTTATCCTTGATCCACACCAGCAACAACTTCTCAACCTGATCGATTGTCTTGGTCTTTTTTTTGGGTTTGCATGTTAACACATTTTGCAACATCAGCTTCCTTGATTTGTTCTTTCTTTTCCAGGATAGAAACGATGGTCGATTTGTTTTTTTCCCATACATCCCTTTGCAAGCACAAACAAGTTTCACACCACTCTAATGCTTCTCCATTATTTCCTTTTTCACATCTGTGGTGTTTCTCACTTTCTTTACCATGGGGTACCACTAGCAAGTTTCTTTGGGCCCATGGTAGCTTATTTCACGGTCCCACAAGCAATGAATTAATCATAAAATGTTTGAATGAGAGTGCAGGTTAGTGTTCACTCATGCATCAACAAAAACCCGACTGGTTCATGGCGCCTGCATGGGGACGTGGACAGAGTGGGCTGGCGGACAGGTCCGGTACCCGGCAGTTCAAAAATAGGGACGAGTTCAATATTAGGGTCAAAATTGGTTTGAAAAGCAGTCAATTTTGGAAGTTTTTGATAAGCGATACATTTGATATTGAGGGTTTCACGTAATTACAGTAATGTGTTGCAGTACAAAGAGAGCCACTATCCATGCCTAGGCATTGGGCAGACTTAATTTAATGGCTTACAGACTACTTAATACTTAAGAAATTTATTGTAGTTTAAAGTTGTACAGTAGTATTAATAGTACAATTATTATAATTATACAGTTGTATAATTAGAGCAAATCTTTTTTGTGTGTGAATAAAAATTGAAATGAAAAGCAAGCATATTCAAAGAAGTTCCTGGAGAGGTGACGAATGAACAGAGAAAATGTTATTTTAGTGTCAGGAATGTCTTTCATTATTTACTTGGACCCTATTTTTAAAATGGTTTTCTTGAATTTTCTGTGAGATTTGAAAAATTAGTATTTTCTGTTACTTTATTGAGTAGTTGAAAAGGTAAATGGGCAGTTTCTTGTACTCAATCAATAGAATGAAAGAAATTCTAACGTCATAGCTATGAATTTGGTCGACTGGGAAAACTGGACCTCTTCAAGGGGGCTCCTTTGTCATGGGGAAGAGGCTCATGGGCTGAGGAATTAGACCTGTTGGTCTCCTTCCTCAGACCAAACCTAATTAACCCCACAATCCCCCCCTTCCCCATCCCATCCCCCCCATCCCTCCTTTTTCCTTTCCTCCTCCTCCTCCCCACCCCTCCCTTTTACCAATCTTCTTTTTGGGCCCCTGGGATTTTTCCTCAGGCGCGCTGGTTCCTAGGTGGGGGAAAATGGTACCGGGGGGCCATCCCATTCCATTTAGGCTCTGGCGGTGGCGTAGTTTGCCCTGGAATCTGGATCACATGGGGATGTCCCAATCCCTCTCCTGCATCCCGGAGGGTGGCTTTGGGTGTTTTTTCGGGCGACAGGTATATCCCCTGGAAACCACCTTTCAGATTCCAGGGGTGGTAGGGCCGAAGGAGGTATGCTTTGTGGTGGATATCCAGCTGCCCCCTCTTTTGTAAACCGAGGTAGCTCGGCAGATGTGAGGTTGCTAATCTCAAATTGCTGGTTTACTGGCATGAAGGGTAGGGTATGGCACGGGTTCCATGTGCTACTTGGCAGTGCTGAGGTCCTCTTGGGCGCGGAGGGAGATTTCTGGGCCCCTTTTATTCCTCCTAGGAACTATCCCCTCCCGGTCCCCTCTATTTATATTCTTTTTTTTTATTTTTATTTTCTTTTCTTCTTTCTTTTTTTCTTAAAAAAAAAAAAGAAAAAAAGTAACCTAACCATGGAAGTCCCACATCCATGCCCCTGGGCCCCTTATTGTTACCACTCCCCATTCTGACTTTCACCTCGTCTTCTGGCCACTCTTTGGACACTTCCTAAGGCCCTGTACCTCTTGCTGGTGCTGGTTTCATCAACCCTTGAGATGCCAGGGTTTCGACTGACTCCTTCGATTTGTCTGACCTCCGCTCTCCTTTGACTATGCTTCGGCCTCTCCCTTACTGTGCGACAATTTTCAAATTGCCGGCCCGCCCCAACATGGCCCAAATGCTGGTCCCCCCTTCAAAACACAACGAAAAATC
>NC_069475.1:21863728-21866228 GCF_026875155.1 Cherax quadricarinatus | reverse complement strand
GGCCCGACGGGCATTTTTTTATTGTATTTCTACAAATTTACATCAGTCAGCCCTTTCAGTCCTATTTCGCCTTTACAATTTTTTTTTGGTCCAAAGGAGTTCTTCCACAGCGTGGGGAAAACCGCCATTGTTCTCCCTTTCCGGGAAACCAGGCATTCGGGACTTTAAAACCCCCCACTATGTCCCATTGCTCTTACCAGTTTTTGTTTGCAAAGTAATGGAAGCCTAGTAATTTGGGCGTTTAGTGTGGTATTTAGAGCCCCACAAAAGTCTTCCACCCCGTCCCAAAATGGCTTTCGTAAGGGACGTTCTACCATGACCCCTTACTAGCTTGGGTAGTATGGTTTGTTTTGCCTTTGCGAAATAACCCCTCAGTTATTTTCCAAATTTTTGAACCCTTTAGAAGGCATTTTGACACCAAATTGGAGGTATAAAAAACCCCCCCCCCCCCCCCCCCCCCCCGGGCCCCCCCCGGGCCCCCCCCCCCCCCGGGGGGAAAAAAATTTTAAAAAGACCCCCCAAGGGCCCCTTTTCCGTGGGTTTTGGTTTAAAAATGTGCTTTCCCCCGGGCTTTATCCCCGTTTAATGTCCCCCGGGATGTTTTTTTTGGAAACACAACCCCCCCCCCCCCCCCCCCCCCCCCCCCCCCCCCCCCCCCCCCTTTTTTCTCCCTTCCTAAAATTAATATTTGGTTAGCTTTCTTTTTTTGGTTTTGGTTTTCCGTGCGGCGGGTGATTTTTCAAACCCCCTTTACGTTTTTCCCAACATGGGAGTTTGACCGTGTTTTACGCAACCCACCCATTTTAGGGAAATTTGATTATGGTGACCAATCTATTCAGGGGGGGATTCCCTCCTGTACCTCTTTGCCTTAAAACCCCCATTCATCCCAAAGGATTACTTTTGCCTTGGTGCTTTCCGCTCTTCCTTGTCGGGGCCTCTACAAAAGCAAACGTTCCATCCTTATCCGATCGCCGTTGCCCATTGCCTCGCTAAATGTCGCTCTCATACCCCGCAATCCTTCCATTTATAAGAAGGGTCACTGAATTAGAACATTTTTATTTGTTCGACGCCCCTTTTTACTCCGCCCTTCTCTTTTTCCCCTTTTCATTCGCTCTTGTCCTCTTCAACACCCCCCTTTCTATGTACAGTAGCATTACTTTTCCCTACCCCTGGGAAATTTCCAGCTGTTCGATTTGTTCTTTCCCCTCCCTTGCTCGAAACCCCAACTGCACGGCGCTTCCCCTCTCTTTTTTCTTGCCCTTTTTCACTCCTTTCCACCCCTTTGCTTGTACACAGTTGGCTCTAAGTCTTCTGACGGTTTTGGATTCGCACAGTTTTTCCCCGGCGCGTCGTACAGGGCTTTTTACTATCTTGGGGCTATTTTTTTTATGCTAAATTTTATATGCCACCCTTTACAGCACTTATCCGTATGCATCTATGCCTGTGTTCTTTTGTGGTTGTCTCAGACTCCCTTAGTGCTTTACAGGCTATACAAAAATTTGATACACCCCCGCCCCTTAGTCCTTTCCCTATCCAATTTGGCTACGCCCATCTTTACCAAGCATAAAGATATTGTTTTTTGTTGGGTCCCTGGTCATGTTGACGTACAGGGCAATGAACAGGCAGACACTGCTGTGCGGTCAGCAGTACAAAGACCTACCAGTTTTTTTATAGAGGTATTCCATTTACGGACTATTTTGCTGCAATATCTTCCCACCTTCACACCCGTTGGCAACAACGTTGGTCTAACTATGCTCGGCAACAAACTTCAGTCTATTAAACCGAGTATAGGTCACTGGCCGTCTTCTTATCACCAATGTCGAGGTTGGGAGACTACTCTCTCCCGTCTTCGCATTGGCCATACTCGTCTTACTCATGGATATCTCATGGAGAGGCGTCTTGCTCCTCTCTGTGAGAATTGCCAAGCTCCATTATCAGTCAGCCACATTCTGTTGGACTGCCCACTTTATCAACGAGCACGCAGAAATTTACCCCTGTCCGTCGTCTTCGCTTTCCCCTGCTCTCTCTTTTCCTTCCCCTTCTCGCTGATGGACCCACCTTTCATCCGGACTCTCTCATTGGGCTTTTTGACAACGACTGCTTACTTCACAAATTCTGATACCTTTCAGCCCTTTTACTTCAATCTCTTGCTACCCCTTTTACCCCCTACTATCCCCTGCCCCGCTGTTTTCTGTTTAAACCTGCTGATCATCCCCCCTCCCTTCTGCCATCCAATTCCCTTGCTTCCTTCCCACCCTGCAGCGCTGTATAGCCCTTGTGGCTTAGCGCTTCTTTTTGATTATAATAATAATCATGATCTCTCTCTTCTTTCACATTTGATACATTCCTATCACTATCGAAAAACATCATTCCCTCAATTCTTGTATGGTACTGTTTATTCTCCCCCATACCATAGTCCCACAGAATTTCCAGACATGTGGCGATGACATTCTCGAACAGCTGGAACTCCCCAAACTCCCATTTTTCAAGGTAGACAACT
>NC_069475.1:21840196-21863228 GCF_026875155.1 Cherax quadricarinatus | reverse complement strand
ATTGTACCTGTTACCTGCCCACACGAGTGGCTTCCAAACGAACTGCCGAGCACAAGCAGGAGCACCACCAAGGCTCGCATTTCTGTGAATCCCTGCCCGAACTTTGGTTATAGAATGAGAAGTGCAGTTAAAAAGGAGGACGAGAGAGGTGTAAAAGTCCTCAATGGATGGACAAAGCTGGAACCTCACTAAGAAAAAGTCAGTTGCAAGTAAGGTTCCAATTTGCCTGATCAAATTGCCAGAGGTGGAGTACGAAGAGGTGGTGAATATTGAAAGGGGAAGTAAGAATGATTGGAAATGATTGCTGTCTGTAAATTCCAGGATAACAGACAGGTGAAGTCTAATGCAGTGGAGGAGAGCAGACTGAGAGATCGATGCAAGAGAGAGTGTGAGGTCCAAGTATCATAATGGGTGGATGAGTACTTGTATTTAAAACTGGAGGGGGTGGGCAGCAAGAAAAGCCTCCAACTGAATGCCACAGGAATCACAGTGAGACCCCCCAGAGGAAATGATGAGCATTAAATTCGTTAAGTAACAGAAGTGGTGGTGGTAATGACGAAACAAGAAAGGCAGTATCCAGGACAGATAATGCCCAAGAAGGAGAGAGATATAAAGAACAGAGTGTATACTACCTATGCAAGTGAATATAGGCTGCTGTGTAATGCAAGTACGAACAAATAGCTGATGGTACGGAATATCAGTGCATAGAAAAATAGCAGAGAAATAGCAAGCATCGAACTTAAGCTAAAAGAATCCTTTAGGAGTCAGGAATCGCGGGAAGAACTAAAAGCCATAAATGAAATCGAAAGAAACCCAAAGTATTTCTTCTCCTATGCCAAATCAAAATCGAGAACAACGTCCAGTATTGGGCCCCTACTTAAACAAGATGAGTCCTACACAGATGACAACAAGGAAATGAGTGAGCTACTCAAGTCCCAATATGACTCAGTTTTTAGCAAGCCGCTAACCAGACTGAGAGTCGAAGAATCAAAATGAAATTTTTAATGGAGGAGGCCACAAAATTTGATTAACACAAGCCTATCCGATGTTATCCTGACGCCATATGACTTGAACAGGCGATTTAAAGGACATGCCCATGCACTCTGCACCTCAGGGCAGATCATGGATCTCTGTGTTCTCAAGAACTGCAAAGAAGGCCCCAATCACGAGCCTTTTCCACCCAATCCTATGGAGGAGGGAGATGGACACGGGGGTCGGCCCACAGTTACTAAAAAACAACAGACATAGCCCCACGCCACAAAGGGGCAGGTAAAAGCAACAGCAAAGAAATACAGACCAATAGCACTAACATCCCATATCATAAAAATCTTTGATAGGGTCCTATGAAGCAAGATCACATCGAATCTAGAAAGCCCATCAGTTACACAACCCCAGGCAACATGGGTTTAGAAAAGGTTCGCTCCTGTCGAGCTGTCTCAACTATTCGGGAACACTCGGACAAGGTCTAAATGCACTAGAAGACAAAAGAAATGCTGATGTTAATATACAGACTTTGCAAAAGCCTTCGACAAGTGTGCCAGGCTCGTTAATAGCGCACAAAATGCGTGCTAAAGGAATAACAGGAAAAAAGTCGGGTCGCTGGGATCTATAATTTCCTCACTAAAACAGAAACAGAGAGTTAGTCGTCAAACAGAGTTTAAAGTCCGAGGGCTGTCCTACGCGCGTTGAAAAGCTCTGTCCCAAGGCACAGTACTCGCTCCCATCTTGTTCCTCATCCCTTTTTCCGACATAGACATGGATGTCAGCCTCAGCTCCGTGTCTTCCTTTGCAGATGACACCCGATCTGCATGACAGTGTCATCCATTGCTGACAACTGCAAAGCCTCCAGGCAGACATCAACCAAATCTTTCAGTGGGCTGCAGATAATACAATTTGGGAAGTTCAACGGTGAGATATTTCAATTACTCAGCAGATATGGTACATGAGGAAATTGCTCTAATCTTCATCAGAGTACAAAACAAATTTCTGCCACAAAAATAGAGCGAAACACCAACGTTCACAAAGTAGACCTGGGAGTGTTCATGTCGGAGGATCTCACCTTCAAAGGACCATAAAATTGTATCATAAGCATCTGCTAGAAAATGATCAGGAGGATAATGAGAACTTCAAACTAGGGACGCGTGCCAAGCCATGATGACACTCTTCAGGTCTCTTGTTCCTATCTTGGCTGGAATATTGCTGCACCTAACAGCACCTTTCAAGGCTGGTGAAATTGCCGACCTAGAAGTGTACAGGATCTTTCACGAGCGCGCATAACGGAGATTTAAAAACCTCTTTATGGGAGCGTGGAGGTTCCTAAACCTGTATTCCCTGAACGAGGAGGGAGAGATAATGATATAGACAACCTGGGACAATCCCTTGAGGGGCTATAAGTACCGAACTTGCACACGAGAATCACCCATACGAAAGCAAAGACTTGGCAGACGAGTGCACATCCCCCAAAGAAGCAGGGTGTCACTAGCACGTTAGGAGACCTACAATAAGGGTCAGGGGCCCGAGACGTTCAAACTGCCTCCCAGCACACATAAGGGGGATTAACAACAGACCCCGGGCTAGTCTTCAAGCTGGCTCTGGACATAGTCATAAAGTCAGTTACGGAATCAGCGGGGCTGTGGCTCGTATGTTGGTTTGCGTGCAGCAGCAGCAGCAGCCTGGTTGATCAGGCTTGATCCACAGGAGGCCTGTCTCGTCGGGCCGCAGGGGGCGTTGACCCCGGTAACTCTCTCCAGGTAAACTCCAGATTGAAAAGGGCACTTTCATTAAAGGTCCCATTGGAAAAAGGATCTGAGGTATACAATAATTATAGCTGAGATGGGATAGATTAATGGCAGTAGTGTAATTTTGGTTACTTGTTTAGCAAACACCTAACAGGGAAAATGGAAGAGCAAACATTCTGAGCTCACACCAATTTACCCTTGAGGCCGCGTATATTTCACTGTAAATAGGCCATGATTGGCAAACGATAAAGATTACCTGAAATCCACAGTAAGGGTTTATGGACTATAGGGTGTTTGAATAGTCCACATGCAGTGGCGGAGGACAAAACATTCAAGCAGTCGAGTAGAGTAACGGTGTGCTGTGTTGAAAAGAAAGGAGTTGCGCTGAAGGAGAAGGGAAAGTGAGATAGGAACAGAGGGTGGATCAGTGTCCATTGGATGGTTTGGTCTCGCAATATATTCAAGATTCGCTTAATTGTTTCGACGTTCTGAGAAGTTGGTTATGGGGGACTATATCGGAGATGGAAGAGGAGGAGTTGGAGTAAGATCTGAACTGTAATGGACTGTTTCCAAGGTGGGGGGTTTGGGCGAAAGGGTAGAGGGAAAATGGTGAAGTGGGGGTGAGGGGGACAGAAGAGGCAAGAAACCTGGGAGGGTGGCAGAAGTGGAAGAAAACTTGGGAGGATCAGGGGAGGAAAGGCACGTATGCGGAGGAGGAGAACCTCCACACTTGTTAACAGAGGGCAGTTAAAGGGGAAGACCAGGTACAGAGACCGGGAAGGTAAAAATGTGGAGGTGGATGAAGGGAAATAGGGTTTTTAAGGAGATTTTTTGGCCATTCTGAGAACTGAAGGGACGATTGCGAGGAGGTGTCGTCGTACAAGGTCTTCTCGATTCTGGGGTTTGTGAGGGAGAACACGAAGAAGTGGGACAGACTGAGGTGTTGAAGTAGGGGAATCTGAGCCCAGGACAGCAAAAGGATTAGATAAAGGGTAACTTTGGGAAGTGGCAACCACAGACGGAGGTGCAGATGATGGACCCAGAAGTGGGGGCATGTTTTGAAACACCGAGAATAAGAAACCTGGGGTATAGTCTCCCTTGGTGGTGGAAGATGGAAACTGCCATTGCATAAGAGAAACCTTCTGCCTCTTTGAGGCAACGAATTTCCTGCTCGTTTAAGTAGCTCCTGGCAATGGTTGAGAGTAATAGGGTGAGCCTCATGACAAATTAAGGCAAAGAGGGCAGGTCGACTTGCATGAAGTGTTAGATTGGTCAACGGCACTACAGGGACGGGGCATTCAGCAATTGATCTGCAATATTTTGCTGGGTGGACCAAATCGCCAGGCATTTCTACATGTTGCGGGGAGGTAGGGATCCTTTCCGAACTTGTAAACTAGATGTTCTGCTACATAAACAGAGGATGGGTGTTCACGGCTTGGTCAAAAGTTAAACGAGCCACATTAAAGGGTATCGTCTTCTCTGCCCGCGGGGAAGGGGGAAGAACATAAGTGTTACCTTGGAAATGGGTGATCTAGGGTTCCAGTGTTCGAGAAGTCATCGCCACATGTTGGAAATTCTGTGGGGACTAAGGGTATGACGGGAGAATAACAGTACCTACAAGAATGTGGAGTATGATGTTTTTCGATAGTGATTGGATAGTATTGATATGTGAAAGAAGAGTAGAGTTCACGAGCTTGGGTTGAATTCTGGACTGTGATGAGGCGCATACCATCTTAAGAGCGTCTGAAAGGAAATTTCTCTACTATATGTGCAGTGAGCACTTTGCCAATACTAAGGTCAGAAAGATGCCAGTAGGAATAAGTCAGTCTTAAAGTAAAGAATTAGTCTACTGTGTGATCTGAAATGAGTGTGGAGTGGAGAAGTGTGCATGATGTGTCGTGTCTTTTCTGAGGAATGGAGGAGAGGTCAAAAATAACATCATCAGGAGATTGTCGTTGGTGTTTAGAACGCGGGACCAGCATTTGGTCCGATTGGGATGGGCTGCAATTTGAAAATTGCCACAGTAGAGGGAGAGGCCGGAAGCTAGTCAAAAGGAGAGCGGAGTCGAAAAATCGAGGAGTCAGTCGAAACCCCGCATCTGAAGCGGGTGAATGAAACAGCCCAGCAAGAGTACAGAGGCCTATAGGAGTGTCCAAAGAGTGGCCCAGAAGACGAGGTGAAGTCGAATGGAGTGGTAACAATAAGGCGGCACCAGGGGTAGGGGGGTGGTCATGGATGTGGGACTCCAAGGTTAGGTTACTTCTTTCTTTTTGTTTTTAAGAAATAAAACGAAAGAAGAAAATAAAATAAAAATAAAAACAAAAAGAATAAAAAATAGAGGGACGGGGGGAGGGATAGTTCCTAGGAGGAATGAAAGGGCCAGAAATCTCCTCCAATCCAAGGGACCTCAAGCACTGACATGTGCACATGGAATAACCCAGTGCCATACCCTACCTCTTCATGCCAGTAAAACCTGCAATTTGGGATTTGCATCCTCAACATCATGCGACTTACCGTGGTTTACAAAAGAGAGGGGCAGCTGGATATCACCACAATGCATACCTCCTTCGGCATTCACCCTGAATTCTGAAAGGTGAGCTTCCAGAGATATGCTGTCGCCGAAAGACACCCAAAAGCCACCCTCGGATCGAAGAGAGGGATTGGGGTCATCACCATGTGATCAGTTCAATGGAACATTATCGCCAACCGCCAAGAGCCCTAAATGGAATGGGATGGCCCCTGGTACATTTCCCCCACCTTGGAACCAGCGCGCTCTGAGGGAAAAATCCCAGGGAGGCAAAAAGAGGATTGGTTAAAAGGGAGGGTGGGGAGGAAGAGGGGAAAGGAAAAGGAGAGGATGGGGAGGATGGGATGGGGATGGGGGGATTGTGGGTTGATTAGGTTTGGTCTGAGTAGGAGACCAAAGGTCTATTCTAGACAAAGAGCCTCTTCCCATGTCAAGGAGCCCCTGAAGAAGGTCCAGCTTTCCAGTCGACCAAATTCATAGCTTTGATGTTCAGAATTCCTTTCATTTCTATTGATTGTTACAAGAAACTGCCCATGTACCTATTTCAACTACTCAATAAAGTAATCGAAAATATAATTTTTCAAAATCTCACAGAAAATTCAAGGAAAACCCATTTTCAAAATAGGGTCAGATAAATAATGAAAGACATTCCTGACACTAAAATAAACAATTTTCTCTGTTCATTCGTCACTCTCCAGATCTTCTTTGAATATGCTTGCTTTTCATTTCAAATTTTTATTCACACACAAAAAAAGATTGCTCTACTTCATACTACTGTATAATTATATTAATTGTACTATGATACTACTGTACAAACTTTAAAATACACTAAATTTCTTAAAGTATGAAGTAGTCTGTAAAGCATTAAATTAAGTCTGCCCATAATGCCTATGCATGATAGTGGCTCTCTTTGTACGCAACACATTTACTGTAAATTACAGTGGAACCTCAAATATCAAAATGTATGCTTATTGAAAACTTCGAAAAATTGATGCTGTTCGAAACCAATTTTGACCCTAATATTGAAACTCGTCCCTATTTTTGAACTGACGAGGGTACCGGACCTATCCGCCAGACCACTCTGTTCATGTCCCCATGCAGGCGCCAAGAACCAGTTCTTGCGTTTTGTTGATGCATAAGTGAACCTAACCTGCAACCTTCTCATTTCAAACATTTTATGATTAATTCTTTGACTTGTGGGACCGTGTAATAAGCTACCATGGGCCCAAAGAAACTTGCTAGTGGTCCCCCTGGTAAAGAATGTGAGAAACACCAGTAGATGTGTAAAAGGAAATATTGGAAAAGCATAGAGTGGTGTGAAATTGTTGTGCTTGCTAAGATGTATGAGGAAAACAAATCGACCATCGGTTTCTATCCGGCAAAGAAAGAACAAATCAAGGAAGTGATCGTGGCAAAATGTGTTTACAGGCAAACCAAAAAAAGATCACGGACAATCGATCAGGTTGAGACGTTGTTGCTGGTGTGGATCAAGGATAAAGAAAGGGCAGGTGATAGTGTTTTTCAGAGACACGATTATTTGTGAACAATGCAGGAAACTGTCATGCCGTTTGAAAAATTAAGGGGAGGATTTCGCCAAGGGAATGATGTCCATATGTTTGTGGAGAAGTACCACCATGAGGAAGCTGAAAACCCAAGACATCTTTTGCACAAGTTCAGTGACAGAACCATGTCCATGTTTGGGAAATCTTAAAGACGTTCCAGAAACAGAGGACTGAGGACAGTATTTTGTGAGACAGGGGTCCAGTGACTCTCAAGCTGGTCCTAGTGGCATTAAAAGGAAGAGAAGGGAAGTAACCCCAGAAATGGCTTTGATTCCTTTAAAGGTCTTATGAGGGGATTCCCTTCCTAACACTAACCCCAACTCCAATCTCTCCTCCTCATTGGCATTCAGATGCCATCCCCATATTCTTCAATAAAGGCAAGTAAATTTGTTATTTTACAGTTTATTTTAATTCTTCATACATACATAATGGTACACTATATGTGTGTGTATATAAAACTATAATTAATCTCTTAAAAATGCATTTTTTTTTTTTGTAAACTTTTTTGGTTTCTGGAATGATTAATTGGATTTCATTATTCTGATGGAAATATTGCTTCGCTTTTCAAAACTTTTTTTGTTTTTTTGGGGGAATTTTTTTTTTTTTTTTTTTGGGGGGAACTAGCTTCTGGAAACGGATTAAGTTCAAAATTGAGGTTCCACTGTACATAATCTAATGTATAAGTTTTGCATAGGAATTAAAATTGGTCTATTTGACTAATATCAACCCATTCATGACTTCATATTAAACAGCCAGTTGCAAGCGTAATGGAGCAAAACTATGATTTTGTTTACTCTTGAAGATGGGAAAACTTTGGACCTTTCACTACTTGGAAACTAAATTTCCAAGCTACTTTGAGTCTGCCAATTGATTGACAATCATTCCTCCATCTCTCTCTCAAAACCCGAGTGATTGAAATTTAGCTTTCCACAACTCTTAATTTACAAAATATTTTCCATTGTATCAAATGAGGCCAAGGAACTGAGACTATAAATATAAAATCCATCAATGAACAGTGGACCTCAAACAAAGAGTGGCATCGACTTAATGCAAAAATGATACAACGGCGCTCTTTGGCATCAAAAAAATTTGACCTCTACCAATGCCGAAAAACTTTTTAACGTCTTTCGTCCCGGATGTGTCCATGTGGCCAGAGCGCGACCTGAGCGGGCCGCACTCACAGAATCCCATGCACGCAATTGTTTACCAAGTCATTTCAGGTCAATCCCCAACATGTACCTGTAATATATTTTATATTCTTCAGTGTTTTTAGAGAGAAACTATGATAACTGCTAAATAGCCACCTTGGGCCCCAAGAAAGCTTTAGATAATCTGCCAAGCTGTGGTAAAAACGGGTGAGATTTACAATGGAAATGAAAAAAGAGATCATTGAAATATTAGAAAGTGGAGTGTGCATGTCTGAGTTGGAAAGGCTATGAAACAAACCCCTATTCAACCATACTACTACCATGGCTAACAGAAGTCACAATCATAGAAGCTATTGTTGTGAAAGGTGCAAGTATGTTTTCAAACAGAGATTGCAATTAATTGGAAGAGGTGGAGAGACTGTTGTTGTTGTCTGGTAAATAAAACAACAATTATCAGGAGATAGTGTTTCTCAGTCGTAATATGTGATTAGGCAACGGGCAGTTGCATGATGATTCATTAAGAAAATTGCCTCCAAATAGTGTTGATACTGGTGAATTTAAGGCCAGCAAAGGCTGGTTGAGAGGATTTAAGAATAATAGGGGTATAAAAAACAGTGTGATAAGGCCTTGGTGTGGCTGCCAGGTTACACAAAAAAAAGTGGCTGAAATATGTGCGGACTCTAAGAAGTACATTGAGACTGAAAACTTAAAACCTGAACAAGTGTTTAATTGTGATGTACAGCCTGTTGTGGAAGAATATGGCCAAACTGGACCTACATTACTCAGGATGAAAAAAGCACTCCCGGTGTGCCTACTGTGTAGGTTGAAACGTTTTGAAATTAAAAGATACCTAACTGTTGCATATGTGTCTTACTAACCAATCTGTCGGTTTTATACCATTTTAATGTTCACTCCAGGACAGAAGCCCTATGAAAGACAGGCTCACACTTATGTTACACAGGAATGACTAGTGGTGATTCAAAGTGAAAACCTTTGACTCACGTATCACTGTCTGACACTCCCAGAGTGTTCAAGAAAAACAATTTCGCTAAGGTAATTTGTGTGTGATGAAGGAGTATCAAACAGTAAGGAATGTGTCACTAAGGAAATTTTCCTGGACTGGTTTTATGTTGAAGTTTGACCTACAGTGAAAAATACCTCCTGGGAATAAGAACTGTCACTCAAGTGCCTCCTTGATAATGGACAATGGAATCCTCCTGCTCATCCTACCGATGTAGCAAAAAGAAAAATTGCGTGCGGAGTTTAGCTTCAGAAAGTTAAATTTTTGCCTCCTAATACAACTTTTCTCTCCAGCACATTGGACAGCAGGTTATTTCAGACTTTAAAAAACCTCTACACAAAAGGAGTGTTTCAAAGTGCTCTGAAGGGACGTCAGACACTCAATTGACCCTAGAGTGTTTTGGTAGACAACTTCATATCCTCAGTTGAATAAACCTTACAGGTAAGGATTTGGGGAGGAGTGACTTGAAGGACTTTGAACTCTGCTTGGAGAAGAACATGTGGCCACAATGTGTACAAGAGAGGATTTTGAAGGGTTTGTGGCAACCCTCAAGAGCCTTGCTAGAGGTGGAGTCAATTGTGTCACTGGAGGAAGTCATGGGTGGAGGATTGTGACAAGTATGTGGAGAGTAGTGCAGAACGACGATGAACTAACATTGCAGAGCTGCAAGAGCTTGAGGACAACAGCAAACAGCTCACAGCTCAGCAATGTGCTTTCAGAGCAGGAGGATGAGAGATGGAGAAAGTTGCTTCGTCAAAGGATTAAGGTAATGTGTACAATGTTTACAATGGTGCAAGCCATTTATGGACGAATTTTATCCTATCACAGCTGTTGCAAACCGTATTGGCAACATGTACAATGACACTCTTGAGTCCCATTTTAGGGAAATCCTAAGGGCATGTGAGAAACAAGAGCTCTCTGGACAGATATTTTGTCCAACTGGGATCCAGTGATTCTCAAGCTGGTCCTAGTGGCATTAAAAAACCAAGAAGGGAGGTAACCCCAGCAAAGGATTTGGTACATGAAGTCTTTATGGAAGGGGATTCTCCTTCCAAACAATAGAATCTCCCCTGCTGCTGGAACATCATTCATCATCTCAATAATAAAGGTAATTGGCATTTAATTATTGTTTAGTTTGCATGTACCATTCATTTCTGCAAAGGGAAATGTATACAGAGGACCCTCAAGTTTTGGCAGCCTCGACTTTCGTGAAATTCGACCTTTGGAGAGTTTTTTTGGAAAAATTTGGCCTCGAGTTTCATGAAAAACTCGTGTTTCGGTGACCGTCCGGAACATAAGAACATAAGAAAGAAGGAACACTGCAACAGGCCTACTGACCCATGCGGAGCAGGTCCATTCCCTCCCCCCCGGATTAGACCAATGACTCACCACCGGATTATCCCAATGACCCACCCAGTCTGGTCATCCCCACTCAAGGATGGAGCACTGTACCAGACCCAGCAGCACAAGCTAGTCAGGTCCAACTCACACCCACCCACACCCAATCATGTATTTATCTAACCTATTTTTAAAACTACACAACGTTTTAGCCTCAATAACTGTACTCGGGAGTTTGTTCCACTCATCCACAACTCTATTACCAAACCAGTACTTTCCTACATCCTTCCTGAATCTGAATTTTTCCAACTTGAAACCATTGCTGCGGGTCCTGTCTTGGCTGGAAATTTTCAGCACACTATTTACATCCCCTTTATTTATTTCTGTTTTCCATTTATACACCTCGATCATATCCCCCCTAATTCTACGCCTTTCGAGAGAGTGCAGATTCAGGGCCTTCAGTCTATCCTCATAGGGAAGATTTCTGATATATGGGATCATCTTTGTCATCCTCCTTTGTACGTTTTCCAGAGCATTTATATCCATTCTGTAATACGGTGACCAGAACTGAGCAGCATAGTCTAAATGAGGCCTAACCAATGATATACAGAGTTGAAGAACAACCTGAGGACTTCTATTATTTATACTTCTAGATATGAAGCCAAGAATTCTGTTAGCTTTATTGCAAACACTAATGCACTGTTGTCTTGGTTTTAGGTTACTGCTAACCAGAACTCCTAAATCCTTTTTGCAATCAGTAGTATTAAGATCTACATTATTTAGTTTACATGTGGCATGGTTATTTAACTGTCCAACATTTAGAACTTTGCATTTGTCAATACAGTTGACCTCCGGTTAACAATATTTTTTCATTCCAGAAGTATGTTCAGGTGCAAGTACTGACCGAATTTGTTCCCATAAGGAATATTGTGAAGTAGATTAGTCCATTTCAGACCCCCAAACATACACGTACAAACACACTTGCATAAATACACTTACATAATTGGTAACATTGGGAGGTGATCGTTAAGCAGGGGTCCACTGTATTAAACTGCATCTGCCACCTCTCCGACCACTGCATCAGTCTATTCAAATCATCCTGGAGTGCTCTAATGTTCTCATTAGAATGAATTGGACGGCCTATTTTGGTGTCGTCAGCAAATTTGCTTATGTCGCTATTTATTCCCTCATCTATGTTGTTTATGTAAATTGTGAACAACCACAGGCCCAACACTGACCCCTGAGGAACACCGCTTGTGACATTTCCCCATTCTGATTTCTCCCCATTTATGCAAACTCTCTGCTGTCTATTTGTCAGCTATGCCTCTACCCAGGAAAAAATTTCTCCTCCTATTCCGTGTGCCCTAAGTTTCCTCAATTGCCTCTGGTGTGGAAACTCTAACGGAAAGCCTTATGAAGTCCTATACACAATATTATATCTTTGCCATGATCCTACCTCCTCATAAACACCTTAGTGAAAGAAGTTAGTTAAATTCGTAAGAAAGGAATGACCATTTGTAAAACAGTTTGTTGAGAGATCATTAATCAATCTGTGCCTGTCAAGATGGCTACGAATTGCTTCGGTAAATTATTGATTCCATTAATTTTCCCATATGGAGGTAAGGCTATTTGTCTTTAGTTCGAAAGCCAAGGACATGTAACCTGCAATGTAAATAGGTATTAACATTCACCATTTTTCCACTTATCAGGCGCTATGCCAGTTTGTATTGATATGTTAAAAGATTAGCCAAAGGTATGCTAAGTTCTCTTGACATTCCTTTTAGCACCCTGCAAAAAAGTTCAATCCGGACCGGGGGATTTGTTACATTTTAGTCTATCTATTTGTCTGAGCGGACCATGTCACTGTCACCGCAATAGTTACTTAGTTAATTATCATCCTGTTCTACGTAAATCTATTATTTCAGTGAATATCGCTAGTATTTTCCTGGGTGAAAAATGAGAGGAAATGGTACAGTGGTCCCTCGCTTTTCGTTTAAGTTCCCTAGCATTCGTAAAATTTCGCAATTAGCGGTATTTTCGTATAACATGGGGCGCGCTTTTCATAGTTGACTAGGGTCGTAATTCTTCCGGACACGTACAATGGTGTGAGCAGTGGGGCAGCACTGTCTGGATTGTTTACAGGGCGAGCGAAGAATTCCCTCTCGTGCGCCAGCGAAATATTTCATTATTTTCCTTTATTTTAGTGCTTGCCAATGCCTAAATAAGCTACCACGGCTCCAAAAGAAAGCCTCCTAGTGCCAAGCTGTGGTAAAGAAGGTGTTGTGGTCCTACCAAACTAGCGGTTAAATGGTTAACTGCCTGGCCAGCTGTACCACTGGGTATGTCATCAAACCCAAGGTGGGGACTGCTGATCGGCCCTGAGAAACGCATGATGTAACCTGAGCACCTCATGGTATGCATTGGAAGCAGTAGGTACTGAACACCTAAATGTTACACATCTACTGGGCTTTAGAAGCCAGAGTATGTACTGCACACCTCACTGTACGCAGCTAAGCAGTATGTACCTGAACACTCACGGTACCAGCTAAGCATTAAGTACCCTTAAAACCTATGGTACACATCTAAGCAGTAGGTACCTGAACACCTAATGGTACACATCTTCTGGCAGTACGAGAGTATTTCTACTGGCGTCTACTAATTTAGAAGACAGCGCTCACCGCAGATCACTGAGTCTGTTGGCCTCAGATATTAGACGGCCTACTGCATTACAGTGAGCTTTGCATACATAAGTGTGTGCGCGCATCGGACCACCTTGCGGTTTTGTGGTCAACTGGTCTTGAAGGTGGTAGATAAGCTATCACACCATTTACGGTTTGTACTTCTACCAGCTTAGAGAAGTATTTTACAGGACTACTGGCTGATTGTTGCAGACTAGCCGCTACGCTGGTGCAACTGTGGGCCAGAGTCGTCGGATGCTGTTTAGTGGGAAATTACATGAAGAAAAAAGGTTTTTGGAGTGTTACAATATATACCTTGGCTAGGACTGTAGTTGTGGCCAACTTAGGGAAGTATGATGGAGTGAAACACTGAATATGCTACAGTACCGTAGTGGAAACACTAAGAAAAAGGCGGTGTCGTGTGACAATGAGATGGTCAGGTTGTAGTGTAACATTTGATAGTGTCATGTGACTGGCCTCTAATAGACGCTATGTGGTAGTGTGTCGCAGAGTCAAGGGTGTCAAGTGTGACAAGGTAGCGTAAGAAGTGTGTTGGTATTACTCGGAAGAAAAGGGTGGTCAAGGGACACAGTTGGAGAAAGAGCATCACAACTCGGATATAAGGGTTGTGGAGAACGGCAGTTGATTGTAATTATTATTTTTTAAATGTTATTAATAACATTATTTTAGCATAGATTTATATATATAGTGACACATTACGTGTCAAGAAAGGAGTTGTACCTGTGTAGGGTTAAAATTATTATGTATTATGTTAGTAAAAATGCTAATTATAATTTATTATTGTAACTGTTATTTTATCAGTGTTTATTAGTTCAAATACCTTTAGACCAAAGATAGTTGTCTTTCCATATTATATTAAAGATTAATTGATTTTAATGTGTGTATTTATGTTATCGAACTTTTATTACAAAATGAGTAACCTACCATCTTTAAAAATAATTTTTTTTGTTATAGAAGGTGAGAAATAGGATTGAATTTAGAAAATAATCCACTTGAACAATATGAAAGCAGTACAAGAGTGGCCGAAACTGGCCAGGATGTATAAGAAATCCATACAACCCCCCTTTTTTTTTATGTTCCATCTTAGTGGCCAAGACACGGAAATCAAGGATGCTGTTGTTGCAAAGGGGGTTAACTATGCTGGACAAAAAATGAGATTGATCCACCAATCTCGATGAGGTTGAGAAGGTATTATTGGTTGATAAATGAGAAACAAATTAGCAGGCCTTGATAGGAGATACTCTATGACTTTCGATTATTTGTGAAAAGCTAGGCAGTGCATGACGATTTGGTAAAGAAAAGAAAATGCCTGCAAAATAGTGATGTGAGTGAATTAAAGGCCAGCAAGGCTGGTTGAGATTTAAGAACCATACTGGCATCACAGTGTGGTAAGGCATGGTGGAGGGCTTGTCAGTTCGGACAACCTAGGCAGGTGAAAAATATGTGCATGAATTCAGGATGAGTACATAGAGGCCTGAATGACAGAAACCAGAACAAGTGTTCATTGTGACAAAACAGGCTTTTTTGGGGAAGAAAATGTCAAAGAGGACCTTCATTACACAAGAGGAAAAGGCAATGCCAGGGAACACAAGCCTATGAAAGACAGGCTAATGCTAATGTTCTGCATAATGCTCGGTAGGGATTTCAAGTGAAGCCATTGCTAGTGTTACCATTTGAAAATCCCAGTGTGTTCAGGAAAAAACAATGCTATGAAGAGTAAAATTGTGTGTGTTTTGCGAATTCTAATAGTAAGCATGGGTCACGAGGGAAATTTTTCGTCGAGTGGTTCAATGAAGTGTTTTGGCCCTACGTGGGAAGGGAGTGTCTCCTGGTAAAGAAAACTGGACTCAAGGGCTTGCTAATAATGGACATGCACCTGCCATCCTCCAAACTAGGGATGACCTAACTTTTTGAGTAGTTTGGGTTCTTCACAGTAAAGTTCTTGCCTGAATACCACTCCTTCCTCCAGCCCATGGACAGCAGTCATTGGCAAACTTTTTAAAAGTCTACACAAAAGCAATGTTCACAGGTGCTTGATTGTGACCACAGACCACTCCCTTGACCCTAGGATTTTGGAGGAGAACACTCTACCCAGCATCCTCCATTGCATAACCCTTATAGGTATGGGCTTGGAGGGTGTGACTTCCAGGACTTTGAACCCTGCTTGGAGAAAATTGTGGCCAGATTGTGTCAAACAAAGAGGATTTGTAGGGCTTTTGGGACTGACCCTGATGAGCCTTTGTCTGTTGTAAAATCAATTGTGGTACTGGGAGTTCCATGGGGTATGAGGTGAGTTTGGAGGGATGTGGATGAATTGGTGGAAGACCACAATGAAGAGCTCGCTATGAGATGCTGCAAGAGCTTCAGCAGGGACGAGAACACATCGCAGCTCAGCATCTTGCTGCAGAGGAGGAGGGAAGAGAGATGGAAGAAGGTTGCCTTCTTCAGAAATTAAAAAGATTTATACTATGATGGGGGTATAAGATGGAAAGCTTTATGGAGACCACATCACCTACAAAGGTTTGTTGCAAAAGCCATTGGCCACTTGTACATTATGACAAAGTCTTGGGCCATTTGGGAGTGGTTAAAGAGATGCAGAAACAGACCTCTCTCACCGTTATTTTGCGAGGACAGGACTCCTTTGGACTCTCAAGGTGATGGTCCTAGTTGCACTAATGAATACAGAGAAGACAAGAAACCCAGAAAAGCAATTGGTCTAAGGTGTTTGCTGGAAAGGGATTCCCTTCCAAAATATAAACAATCCCCTCTCTTTTTCCTCCAGTGCTCCCTACACTAGGAAGATATTCAATAAAGGTAAAATGTTATGATGTTAGGGGACTCCATTGATCTCAGGTGGTCCTAGTGGCAATAAGAAACAGAGAAGACACGGAAACCCCAGAAATGCAATTGGTACCTGAGATGTTGCTGGACGGGAATTCACCTTCCAAAACTATTAAAAACAATACCCTCTCTCTCTTCCTCCAGTCTCCCATTCATAAGAAGAATCTTCAATAAAGGTTAAGTGTTAGCTGTTAATGTTTCATTTTCATTTCATTGTATTGTTTATGTATTGATGTATATTTCAAGTAAATTTTTTTTTTGTTTAATAATCTGGGTGTCAGGAACGGATTAATTTATTTCACATTATTTCTTATGGGGAAAATTGATTGTAAATCGTAAATTTCGTCATGTAATGACTCCAGGGGAACGGATTATTAATACGAAAGACGAGGACCACTGTATTAGAATTTCACAAATATCATTATCATGTCAGTGATGTGACCAGAGTTACTATAAGTGGGCGAATCTGTCCCTAATCTTACATCTGTAACCTTGAAAGAACTTCTTTTGGAGTTAGTCTTTGAATCCCTTGCGACATTAGCTATAATCTGTTTTTGCTTTTTACTTATTCCTTTCTTCATTTCTCTCTTTAACTGAATATACTGATTGCTTAACTGCTCATCCCCTCTTTTGATAGCGCCTATATATGCCTTCTTTTGACAATGAGATGTTTTTAATCTATTGTTCTCCATTTGGGATCATGTTTGTTAAGATCTATTTCCTTACTAGGGAACAAAAGGGGTCTGGGCAGCTAGACTCTGGTCATACGAATATAAAAATGTCATATTGGCATAACCAAGATACCTACTGAACACATAGGTAGGACCTCCCAATTTAGCTTGCAAGTAATTTTTCGTCATGAAGTCGGCCCAAGCGAAATTCTGAGGACAGAGATATGATTGCAGTTATCTGGGTTATTCCATGATATATTGAAACATAGTGATTTTGATCACTCTTCCCCAAGCTCATCATTAACATCAAGATTAATAATTAGTGAATCTTTGTTGGCAGAACCAAGTCAAGCAGATGTTTCCTCTAGTTGGTTCTGTCACAACTGTTTTAAAAATCAATCCTGAACGTATCAAGAAAGTCACTAGACTCAAGATTTCTGTCATATTGTTCCAGTCAAATTTGTCTAAAGTTAAATTCCCCATTATCCAACATTTTATATCTAGATGCTTAGAATTCTCGTCCCATAAAACAGCTTACTGCACTCCCTACAAAGGTTTGGGGGCCTATAAATCACACCAAAATTAAATTTGTCACGACTATCGAGAAACTGAAGCCAAACGATTCTGTGTTAGATGTTTCTCATCTTGTATCATGTCTAAGACAACAATTTAATTTTCTCTGACATACCAAATTACGCCACACACACCCTTCTGTTGACTAATCAGTGTGGAATAGTTTATATAACAGAAAGTCGAGGGGAATGATTTTTATATTTTTTTAGCCTAATCATACGTGTAAATTTTACCTTATCCCTAGTAATGACCCTGTATTGTAGATGTCGTAATGACCCCTAGGGGTAGTAGATTAGTTCTTTTTAGTATGATTAATAAGATGTTTCTTCATTATAGATAATAAGAAAATATTATAACTTTATATCTAATAATAAGTTAATTTTAAAAGGACCCAATGGAAATAAGTCATCTCTGTATGACTTTTTTGGAGTTATCCTAGGTTCTCTACACATATGCTGCTATGTATGATAATTCTATGTAACTGTATTGGGTATCCTGAATAAAATTACTTAATTACTTACTTACTTTCTTTATAAACCTTATGTTGCATTCGAGAAGGCTTTCTCTATCTTTCAGGTTGAACCAGGTCTCTGTCTATACCATAATAATTTCTATATACCGACACTTGCATGTATTTTAGCTCATCCTATTTATATCTTAGACTCCTACTATTTTTATTAGTAAACCATTGGGAGCTAGTCACTCGTTGCCTCTACTGTTCTCTTCTTTGTTTGTTGATCAAATGATTTGCCTTTACTAGAACTTTATTTTTGAATATTGTCTTTAAACATATCCCTGTGGTATCCGGTAATAAACACTATTTTTAACACCTAATGCTGCAGCCTGATTGTTTCCAAAACACCCTACCTCTATATCTATCGTTTTAATTCCTAGACAATGTCATCAATTACCCTCTCAATTGAATTGGCTAATGCAACCACTCCATACCAGAGAGATGAACCCCATCCCTTTGCATACATATCAAGTTTGCAAAGAAAAAGGTCCCAGTTATCAATGATGGGATTGCAAGTCCTTGCAGTAGCTGTCTAGCAGCAATTTATACCAAATTGCCTTGACACGAGACCATCGCCATTAATTGCCCACTCCTTTCTAGGCAAGAAAGCTACATATGACTTGAGATCCTCCCTTTAGACCTAAATACTTCTATGGATTGACTGTATTATCCAGCAATTCCTCTTCTCTGCCCTTCCCAATGTCATTACCCCCTGCCACTAAGACAGATAATGGGCTTGTTCCATTACCTGCCATAATATTATCCAACCTGACCTGACTATGTTCGCCAACAACAGCTCAGGGATGACGCACTCTCTGTCTGACCTTTATGTCTCTGCCTAAAAATGCACGGTCCATATTCTTAACTAAGAATCTCACCTACAGTGGAACCCCCGGTTGCGATGCTATCGGTATCCAATAAATCTGGTAACCGATGCATTATTCGCAGAAATTTGCCTCGCTTCCCGATTACCAAAACCGGTTTGCGAGGTGGTTCATACGGGACGTTGTCCATGTGTGGCCTCGAAACTAGACCTGTGTGTGCCAGTGTTACAAGCCAGCCAGTGTAGTGCGATCTAAGGGATAATTCAAGTAATTCAATATTATCCATATATCATGTTTTGGTGCTGTTTTGCAAAGAATAAGTCACCATGGGCCCCAAGAATGACTCCCATTGCCAAACCCTTCGAGACAAAGGGTGCTAACGACTGTTGAAATGAGGGAGGAAAGAGATATTGCAAAGAAACGAACTGTTGAGGTGAGCGTGTGTCAGAGCTGGTCAGGTTGATAGTTAAACCCAATCAACCATCGCTACTATTGTGTGCAAGAAATGGCAATCAAGACGCTGTTCTTGCAAAAGGTGCAACTGTGATTACGAAATCAGTGACAGCAAAAGCGTTTAGAAAATGTTGTGGAGACTGTTTTTTGGTGTGGATAAATGAAAAAAAAGTTAGCAGGAGATAGCATCTCTCAGAATCATTTGTGAAAGGGCTAGGAGCAGCTGCATGACGATTTGGTAAAAAAATTGCCTGAACTAGTGTGATGTGAAGTGAATTTAAGGCCAGCAAAGGTTGGTTTGAAAGATTTAAGAATTGTTGTGGTATACATAGTGTGATTTGGCATGGTGGAGGCTCCAGTTATGTTGTGCTACAGAAGTCCAGTGATCTTAACAGGTCCTAGTGGCAATAAAGAAGAAGGAGAAGTAACCCAGGAAAAGGACTTCTTACCTCAAGTCCTAATGGAGGGGGATTCCCCCTTCTAAATGCTAACACAATCCACACTCTCCACTCCTCCCATACATCAATCATCTCCGATCTTCATTCAAAGGTAAAGTGTCAATTATTCTTTCGTTATTTATTGTTATTGTTGTTGTTGTTATTGTAATTATATTCTATGCATTAAATCTTATATTTCATGTGGGGTTAAAAGTTTTTTTTTTTTTTGTCATACTTTTGGGTGTGTCTTGCACGGATTAATTTGATTTCTATTTTTTCTTATGGGGAAAATTGATTCGCTTTCGATAGTTTTGGTTTTCGATGAGCTTCAGGAATGGATTGTTTCGCGAACGGGGGCCGGGTCCATGTGTCTGATATTAATATATCTTAACTTGATTAGCAGGTGAATCAGTGTGCTACCTTCATCTCACTAACCATGAAGTACACTCGTCTCTGAAAGAAAAAGAGAATCGGTTTCCTACATGCACATCTTTCTATTAACTCTCCTCATCTTCCTTCTTCTGAACTTGTGAACCTCATTGCACTTAAAGCTGCTGCCACTCTCATGATGGTGACCATTCCTTCACTTACCAGCTAATAATCCTTATCACACTCGCTCCAAAACTCGGTCTATGCAAAAGCTTCAGCTTCATTTTTCCTCCTGAAGAAGTAGAATCTCTTTTTCAACACTTGACATGGGATTCTAAAGCACTTACAAAAAGCCATGGGATGGGTAAAGCCCCACGGCTAACTCCAAAAAGATTGCGGTCATGCCGCATTGGACCATCTGACTCAGCATGTAACCGTGCACACAAAGCAGTCACCCATGCGATTCACGCTTGTTGTGCCATTGTTTACAACACGTGACCATCACCAGCGGGTTCATACATAATAATCCATGTTGTTTGTGATGTACAAACTGCATAAATACATCACCATGGCCCAAGGAAAGCTAGTGCAAGACTTGGTAAAGAAAGTGAGGAAATGGATCGAATTCAAGAAGGAAATCATTGAAAAATATGAGTAGATGAGAGCATGTTACAGAGATTGCCAGGATGTATGGCAAGCCAATTCAACATCACTTCAATTCCATGGTTGAAAGGAAAAGGAAATAAAGTGTGCTGTTGTTGCAAAAGGGGGTGGATATGCTGATACAAAAAGGCGATCCAATATCCTCGAAGAAGAGGAGAGTTATTGTTGGTCGTGGAATTACCGAAAGAATGGACTGAAGTTGCAATCATTTATTGATGAACATTCACCATAACAAAGCTGTTTGGCACAGGCCATATTAGGCAACAAGTACAAGTGACAGTGTGTGTCCACTTCAGGAAATCTTAAAGAAACACCAGAAACAGACCTCTCTGGACTGATATTTTGTGAGACGGGTTCCAGTTCAACTCTCAAGTTGTTCCCAGTGTCTTTAAAAAACAAATAAGGGAAGTAACCCCAGATATGGACTTCGTACCTGAAGTCCTAATGGAAGGAGATTCTCCTTCCAAAAAATAGTGACACTGGTCAGAGAAATAGCAAGCATCGTACTTAAGCTAAAAGAATTTTAGGAGGTCAGGAATCGCTTGGGAAGGAAGAACTAAAAAGCATAATTGAAATCGAAAGAAACCCAAAGTATTTCTTCTCCTATGCCAAATCAAAATCGAGAACAACGTCCAGTATTGGGCCCCTACTTAAACAAGATGAGTCATAACAGATGACAGCAAGGAAATGAGTGAGCTACTCAAGTCCCAATATTGCACTCAGTTTTTAGCAAGCCGCTCTAAACAGAGGTCTGAGAGCGAAGATCAAAATCGAATTTTTTATGAGAGAGCACAATATTTGATTAACACAAGCCTCTATCGATGTTATCCTGACGCAAATGAATTCGAACAGGCGTTAAAATGACATGCCCATGCCTCTGCCCAGGGCCAGATCATGGAACTCTGTTTGTTCATCAAGAACTGCAAGAAGCCCCTACACGAGCTTTTCCATCCTATTTTGGGGGAGAGGGTGCATGGGTCATGGGGGGTCATCCCGTCAGTTACTAAAATACAACAGGACCTAGCCCCACTCCCAAAGTGGCAGTAGGTTAAAGCAACGCAAAGAATATACAGACAATAGCACTTAACATCCCATATCATAAAAATCCTTTGAAAAGGGTCCTAGAAGCAAGATCACCACCATCTAGAAACCCATCTGTTACACACCCAGGGCAACAAGGTTTAGAACAGTCGCTCCTGTCTGTCTCAAACTATTGGATCACTACGACAAGGTCCTAAATGCATAGAAGACAAAAAAGATGCAGATGTAATACATACAGACTTTGCAAAAAGCCTTCGACAAGTGTGACCATGGCATAATAGCGCACAAAATGCGTGCTAAAGGAATAACAGGAAAAGTCGGTTGATGGATCTATAATTTCCTCACTAACAGAACACAGAGAGTAGTCGTCAACAGAGTAAAGTCCAAGGCAGCTACGGTGAAAAGCTCTGTTCCACAAGGCACAGAAACTAGCTCCCATCTTGTTCCTCATCCTCATATCCGACATAGACAAGGATGTCAGCCACAGCACCGTGTCTTCCTTTGCAGATGACACCCGAATCTGCATGACAGTGTCTTCCATTGCAGACACTGCAAGGCCCCAGGCGGACATCAACCAAATCTTTCAGTGGGCTGCGGGAAAACAATATGAAGTTCAACGATGAGAAATTTCAATTACTCAGATATGGTAAACATGAGGAAATTAAATCTTCATCAGAGTACAAAAACAAATTCTGGTCACAAAATAGAGCGAAACACCAACGTCAAAGACCTGGGAGTGATTATGTCGGAGGATCTCACCTTCAAGGACCATAACATTGTATCAATCGCATCTGCTAGAAAAATGACAGGATGGATAATGAGAACCTTCAAAACTAGGGAGGCCAAGCCCATGATGACACTCTTCAGGTCACTTGTTCTATCTAGGCTGGAATATTGCTGCACTCTAACAGCACCTTTCAAGGCAGGTGAAATTGCCGACCTAGAAAATGTACAGAGAACTTTCACGGCGCGCATAACGGAGATAAAAAAACCTCAATTACTGGGAGCGCTTGAGGTTTCTAAACCTGTATTCCCTGGAATGCAGGAGGAAAGATACATGATTATATACACCTGGAAAATCCTAGAGGGACTAGTACCGAACTTGCACACGAAAATCACTCACTACGAAAGCAAAAGACTTGGCAGACGATGCACCATCCCCCCAATGAAAAGCAGGGGTGTCACTAGCACGTTAAGAGACCATACAATAAGTGTCAGGGGCCCGAGACTGTTCAACTGCCTCCCAGCACACATAAGGGGGATTACCAACAGACCCCTGGCAGTCTTCAAGCTGGCACTGGACAAGCACCTAGTCAGTTCCTGATCAGCCGGGCTGTGGCTCGTACGTTGGTTTGCGTGCAGTCAGCAGCAACAGCCTGGTTGATCAGGGGCTGATCCACCAGGAGGCCTGGTCACAGACCGGGCCGCGGGGGCGTTGACCCCCGAAACTCTCTCCAGGTAAACTCCAGGTATCCTCTCCTCCCTTCTTCCATCCATGCAGAAGTCTTCAGTAAAGGTAAGTGTAATGTTATTATTTTTTAGCTGCATGTACTTAATTTCTGATTGTTTTCATTATGTAAATCTTTATTTAATTTGAAAAAAATATTTTATTT
>NC_069475.1:21823822-21839696 GCF_026875155.1 Cherax quadricarinatus | reverse complement strand
ATGGACTTCCCAGTGACACATTTGTTCCACAACTGCATGGCTCTTGGGGTTACCCCACAAACCCTTCAAAATCCCTCTCTTGTACACATTGTGGCCACAGTTTTCTACAGCAGATTTTTCCCAAAGTCCGAAAAGTCACTCCCTCCCAATCCTTACCGTAAGGTTTATGCAACTGAAGATATTGAAGTTGTCTTTACCAAAACTCTCTTTGAAACACTCCTTTTGTGTAGAGTTTCTTAAAGTTTGAAATGACCTGCTGGTCCATGGGTGGAGGAGAAGATTTGTATTAGGAGGCAAAAAAATTTAACTTTTCTGAACTAAACTCCCGCACAATTTGCTCTTGCAAAATCGTGGGATGAGCAGGAGGATTCTTGTCCATTATCAGGAGGCACTTAAGTGACAGTTTCTTTTCCGGAGGTAATTTTTACTGTAGGGTCAAACACACCTTTAAAAACCAGCCCCAGGAAATTTCCCTTTTAGTGACTCATCCCTTTACTGTTTGGTCTCTTCATCACACACAAATTTAAACCCTTGACGATATTGTTTTTCTTGAACACTCTGGGAGTGTCAGAGTGATACATGAGCAAAGGTTTCACTTTGTATCACCACTAGCATTCCTGTGTAACATAAGTGTGAGCCTGTCTTTCATAGGCTTCTGCCCGGGGAGTGCTTTTCATCCTGAGAAAATGTAGGTCCTGTTTGGCATTTTTCTTCCACAAACAGGCCTGTTTCATCACAATTAAACACTTGTTCAGGTTTTAAGTTTTCAGTTTTTATATGTACTTCTTAGAGTCCTGCACATACTTTTCAGCCGCTTTTTTTTGTGAACTGGCAGCCTCACCATGCCTTATCACACTGTGTTTACCACTATGATTCTTAAATCTCTCAAACCAGCCTTTGCTGGCCTTAAATTCATCAGTATCATCACTATTTGGAGGCATTTTCTTAATGAATCATCATGAAACTTCTTGCCTTTTCAATATTATTTACTGAGAAACACTATCTCCTGATAATTGTTTTTTGTTTATCCACACCAACAACAGTCTCTCCACCTCTTCAATTATTTGCAATCTCTGTTTTGAAAACATTCTTGCACCTTTCGCAAAAAACAGCTTCTTTGATTGTGTTTCTGTTAGCCATGGTAGTAGTGATGGTTGAATAGGGTTTGTTATATAACCTTTTCAACTCAGACATGCACACTCCACTTTCATATTTTTCAATGATCTCTTTTTCATTCCTTTGTAATTTCAACCCTTTTTTTTACCACAGGCTTGGCACTAGAAGCTTTTTTGGGGCCCATGGTGGCTTATGTAGCAGTTACAAGCTTAAAAACACGGGAAAGAATATAAAATATATACACAGGTACATGTGGGATCGACTGAAATGACTTGTAAACACTTGCGGTACATGGAGTCTTGGAGTGGCTGGGCCCGCTCAGGTCGCGCTCTGGCCACATGGACACGTCTGGGACGAAAGGCCGTTAAACCCAAGTTTTTCGGCATTGGTAGACTCAATTTTTTGATGCCAAAGAGCCCCGTTGGTAAATTTTTGGCATTGTCGACGCCACTATTGGTTGAGGGTCCACTGTTCATATGGATTTTATATTTATAGTCTCATTTTCTTGGCCTCATTTGATACAATGGAAAATATTTTGTAGAATTGAGGTTTCTGTAAGCTAAATTTCATTTCACTCGGGTTTGGGGGATTGAGATGGAGGACGATTGTAAAACCGTTTACAGACAAAAAGTAGCTTGGAATTAAGTTCAAAGTAGTGGAAATGTCAATTTTTCCCCAGTCTTCAAGAGTAAACAAATCATGTTGTGCATCCAATATGCTTGAAAACTGGCTGGTTTAATATGAGGTCATGAATGGGTTGATATTAGTCAATAGTCAATTTTATTTCTTTGCAACTGAATACATTGAGATTATTTTACAGTGGAACCTCAAATTTTAAACTTAATCCATTCTAGAAGCTAGTTCAAAATTCAAAAGTTTGAAAAGCGAAGCAATATTTTCCATTTAGAAATAATGGAAATGCAATTAATCCATTCCAGAAACCCAAAAATTTTTTACAAAAAACAAAAATACATTTTATAGTGATTAATTTAGTTTTACATACACACAACAAATATAGTGTACAATTATGTATTAAAAAATTAAAAATAAACATGTAAAATAACATTTTTACTTGCTTTATTGAAGATGGTGTTGGCACCTGGAAGACAGGGAGGAGGAGAGAGAGAGTTGGGGTTAGTTTTTGGAAGGGGAATCCCCCTCCATAAGGACTTTAGGTATCAAAGCCATTTCTGGGGTTACTTCCCTTCTCTGTCTTTTAATGCCACTAGACCAGCTTGAGAGTCACTGTCCCCCTGTCTCACAAAATAACTGTCTTCAGTCCTCTGTTTCTGGAACGTCTTTAAGATTTCCCTAAAATGGGACATGGTTCTGTCACTGAACTTGTTGCAAAGATGGCTTGTTTCAGTTTTCTTCGGGGTGGTACTTCTCCGCAAACATTTGGACATCATTCCACTTGGCGCATATCTCCTTAATCTTTAAATCGGCATGCAACTTCCTTGCCTTTTCACAAATAATCGTCTCTGAAAGACTATCACCTGCCATTTCTTTATCCTTGATCCACCCCAGCAACAACTTTCCCAAACCTGATCGATTGTATGTGGTTTTTTTTGGGTTTAGCAAGTTAACACCTTTTGCAACATCAGTTTCCCTTGATTTGCTCTTTCTTTGCCAGGATAGAAACGATGGTCGATTTGTTTTTCCCAATAATCATAGCGAGCCATAAGTTTCAAACCACTCTAATGCTTCTCTGTTATTTCCTTCTTCACATCTATGGTGTTTTCCTTTCTTTCCCATGGGGTACCATTTGCAAGTTTCTTTGGGCCCATGGTAGCTTATTTCACGGTCCCACAAGCAATGAATTAATCATAAAATGTTTGAATGAAAGTGCAGGTTAGTGTTCACTCAAGCATCAACAAAACCAGACTGGTTCATGGCACCTGCATGGGGGCGTGGATAGAGTGGGCTGGCAGACAGGTCCAGTCCCCGGCAGTTTGAAAATAAGGACGAGTTAAATATTAGGGTCAAAATTGGTTTAAAAAGCAGTCAATTTTGGAAGTTTTTGATAAGCGATAAAATTGATATTTGAGGTTTCACTGTAATTACAGTAATGTGTTGCATTTACAAAGAGAGCCACTATCATGCTAGGCATTATGGGCAGACTTAATTTAATGGCTTACAGACTACTTAATACTTAAGAAATTTATTGTAGTTTAAGTTTTACAGTAGTTTCAATAGTAAAATTATTATAATTATACAGTTGTATGAATTAGAGCAAATCTTTTTTGTGTGTGAATAAAAATTTGAAATGAAAAGCAAGCATATTCAAGAAGTTCCTGGAGAGGTGACGAATGAACAGAGAAAATGTTATTTTGTGTCAGGATTTTTCTTTCTTATTTATTCTGGACCTATTTGAAAATGGTTTTTTTTGAATTTGTGTGAATTTGAAAAATTAGTATTTTCTGATCACTTTATTGAGCAGTCCTCTTCAAGGGGGGCTCCTTGTTGTGGTGAAGAGGCTCTTGGTCTGGGAATCAGACCTGTCAATCTCCTTCCTCAGCCCGAACCTAATTACCCCCCAATCCCCCCTCCCTATCCCATCCCCCCCATCCTCCCCTTTTCCCTTTCCTCCTCCTCCCCCCCACCCCTCCCTTTTGTCCTTCCTCTTTTTGGCCTTAGGGATTTCTCCCACAGGCACGTTAGTTCCTAGGTAGGGGAAAGGATACCGGGGTCCATCTCATTCCATTGAGGTTCGTGGCGGTGGCATAGTTTGCCGTGGAATCTGGATCCCCTGGGGATGTCCTGATCCCTCCAGTACCCGGAGTAGTTTTTTTGGTGTCTTTCAGGCGACGAGTGTATCTTTGGAAGCCACCTTTCGGATTCGGGGGGGTGGGGGGACGAAGGAGGTATGCTTTGTAGCAGATACCGGCCGCCCTCTCTTTTGTCCACGAGGTAGCTCGGCAGATGTGAGGTTGCTATCCCGGATTGCTGGTTTACTGGCATGAAAGGTAGGGTATGGCAGGGGTTTCCCATGCTGCATCTGCACTCTAGCAGTGCTGAGGTCCTTTTGGGGCGGGAGGGAGATTTCCGCCTTTCATTCCTCCTGGGAACTATTCCTCCCTGCTCACCCCTTTTTTTATTCTTTTTTATTTTTTTTTTTTTCTTCTTTTTTTTTTTTTTCTTAAAAACAAAAAGCAAAGGAGTAACCTAACCATGGAGAACCCAATCATGAACCCTTTACTACCCCCGAACCCCTTCTTGATGCCGCACCCCATTCTGACCTCCCTTGTTTTTAGACCACTCTTCGGACACTCCTGATGCCCCTGTAACTCTTGCTGGTGCTGTTTCCTCACCCGCTTCAGGTACCGGGGCTTCGACTGACTCCTTCAATTTGTTGACCCTGCTCTCCTTTGACTATGCTCTGGCCTCTCCCTCTACGGTGCGGCAATTTTCGAATCACCAGCCCATTTAATGCCAGACCAACTCCTGTCCTACTCCTAAACACCAACGTCAATCCCCTGATGATGCTCCTTCGTTACCTTCCATTCTACTGGGAAAAGACCAACACGTCATGCACTCCCTCTCACGCTCAGTTTCAGACCACACAATGGACTAAATTCTTTATTTTAAAGACGCTTCTTCTTGTGCCTATCTTTTGCCATAGTTTGGCAAAGCGCTCCTGCATCATGTTGGTAGAGATATTTCATTTCTTGCTCTCAAGAGCGGTACGCGCACCACACAGTCCAAAATGCAAACAAGCTCATGATCTTTCTCTCCTTTTGAATATCAATACTACTCCTATCACTACTGAAAAACATCTTTCTCTCAATTCTTGTTGTGGTACTGTTATTCTGCCCCATACCATAGTCCAACAGAATTTCCAGTCATGTGGCAATGACATTCTTGAACCGCTGGAATCCGGATCTCTCAACCCTGAAAGTAGACACTTATGCCCTTTCCCTGCCCGTTGGCAGAGACGTTACCCTTGCAATGTGGCTCGTTTAACTTTTGACAGCCGGAACTCCCGTCCTCTGTATATGTGCAGGACATCGGTTACAAGTTCGAAAGGTGATACCTACACGCAACAGTGTAGAAATTGCTGGAGTTTTGGTCACCCAGCGAAATATTGCAGATCAATAGCCGAATGCCAAGTCTGTGGTGCCAGCGACCATTCTAATACATCTTGCAGTCAACCTCCATCTTGCCTTAATTGTAATGAAGCTCACCCTTCGTACTCCCGCCGTTGCCAGGTCTACTTAAAATGAACGTGAAATCCATTGCTCAAGAGGCAGAAGGTCTCCCTTATGCTAGGGCATTTTACTCATCTCACCTCCAAGGAAGACTACCCGTGTTTCTTATTCTCGTGTTTCAAAACATCCCCCCACTTCGGGGGTCCCATCTTCTGCAGCCTCCTCTGTTGTTACCCCTCCCATAGCCACTCCGGCATCTAATCTTTTGCTGTCCTTGGCTCTGACGTCCCGACTACAACTCAGTCTGTTCTCAAATCTTCGCATCCTTCCTCAAAAACCCCCAGTATCGACAAAGACCTCGTCCCAACACCTTGTACCAATCGCCCCTTTATTCTCAGAAGTCAAAAAATCCACATTGCTCAAATCTTCTTTGCCCTTCCTTCCCTTCTTTCACCTCCACACTTTACCTTTCAGTCTCTGTGCCTAGTTCTTCCCCTCTCTCTGGCTCTATTACAAGTGTGGAGATTCACCTCCTCCTGTACTATGCCTTACACCCCCGTCCCCTCCCAAGTTTCTCCCTCTTCTGCCACCTCCCAGGTTTCTGCCTCTTCTCTCCCCCCCCCAAACACTTCATCTCCAGTCCCTTACACTCTTTCCCCCCCCCTCTACTTTGGTACAGTCCATTACTGTCCCAATCTTTACTCACCCTCCCCCTTCTACCCCCAAATATGGTCTCCCTTCCCTCTTTGAATTCAGAAACACTTGAAGGACATTTCAGAATATATTGCAGAGACTAAACCTTCAATTGACACTGATTCACTTCCTGTCCATCTCTTCCCTCTCCTCCATCTTCACAACCCCATTCTTCGCAATGCTCCGTTCCTTCGCTGTTTGAACGTTTTTCCCAAATCCCACCACCCCATTGACTTTTCTAACCCTCTAGTCGTAGGTGCCTTTCCCTACGGTTTCCCTGGTATTTTCTTCATCGCCAAATCATGGCCTATTTACAGTGAAATATCCGCGGCCTCAGGGTAATCGGGGTGAGCTTCAGATGTTGCTTTCCAGGTTCTCCCCTGTTGGTGCTTGCTTACAAGAACCAAAATTCACTCAGCTTTTTTCCCAACCTGTCTCAGGCTATAATTATTGTATTCTTCGGATCCTTTCTCAGATGGGGGCCTTTATAAAGTGCCCTTCTTCTATGCAATGATATTCCGTACTGTCAACTATTTGTCCATACCTCGCTGCATTTACACTGCAGCCCGTATCCACTTGAATAATGGTTTACAATTGTTCTTTTTATCTCTCTCCTTCTCAAGCATTTTCTATCCCAGACTTTGCCTTTCTTGTTTCATCCTTACCACCCCCACTTCTGTTACTTGGTGATTTTAACGCCCACCATTTTCCTCTGGGGGGGTCTCATTGTGACTCACATGGGATCCAGTTGGAGGGTTTTCTCGCCTCTCACCCCCTCCATGTTTTAAATATGGGTACTCCCCCCATTTTGATCCTCGTACTTATACTCTCTCTTGCATCGATCTGTCAGTCTGCTCTTCCTCCCCTGCACTAGACTTCACCTGGTCTGTTCTACCGGACTTACATGACAGCGATAATTTTCCAATCATTCTTACTTCTTCATATTCACCACCTTTCCGTAGCCCTCGCTGGCAATTTGATCGGGCAAATTGGGACCTTTACTCACAAATCACTGCTTTTAGTGAGGTTCCTTTTCATCCCCCATTATGCGCTTTCCCAACCTCTTCTCGACATCAGTTTATACTGCAGCTTCTCATTCTATACCCCAAACCTCGAGCAAGCATTCTCAGAAGTGCGTGCCTTTTGGGGGTCTCCTACTTGTGCTCGTTCAGTAAGTTGAAATGCACTGCTGGGGCAGGTACCGATACAATAGAACCAATGGAGACTTCTTGATTTAAACGAAGCGTTGATCGCTCGCCGTGTCATCCATGATGCTAAATGCACTTGCTGGCGAGATTATGTTTCCACCTTCACCTCTGCTTCTCTATGAGTGCAGTCTGGAAAAAGTGAGGAAATTGAGTGGTAAATACTCTCCTGACCCGGCTCTGTTCTACGGGTTGCCGGTATTGAGTAGCAAATCCTCTTGACGTTGCCATTGAAATTGGCACTCATCTTGTCCCTATTTCCCGAGGGCTCATCTATGCCCCCCGTTTCTTTTTTCAAGTCTGCCAGAGAGTTAGTACCCTTGGACTTTCTTCTCTCAGAGAAGAACAGTATAATGTGCCCTTTTACACTTCGGAAATGGAGGCAACACTCTCAGCTTGCCGATCATCGAGCTAGAATGCGACCTTCATATTTGTATGTTACAACATTTACATCAGTTTAGCCCTTGTAGCCCTCTTACACCTCTTCAATCTTATTTGGGAAAAAGGAGTTCTTCCACAGCTGTGGAAATCTGCCATTGTTCTCCCTTTCCCCAAGCCGGGTACTAACAGGCATGATTTCCCCCCCACTTCATTCCATCACTCTTACTAGTGCAGTTTGCAAAGTGATGGAACGTCTGGTAAATTCCCGTTTTTGTGGTATTTAGAGACACACAACAGTCTCTCCGCTAGTCAATATGGCTTTCGTAATGGCGTTCTACCATGACCCCTTACTATGCTTGGATACGTATGTTCGTAATGCCTTTGCAAATAATCACTCAGTTATTGCCCTTTTTTTTTGACCTTGAGAAGGATATGACACAACTTGGAGGTATAATATTTTTTGGGCCCAAGCCCACTCCTTAGGCCTCCGAGGCAATCTACCCTCCTTAAGAACTTTCTAACTGACAAACATTCTGTCTTCGAGTCAATAAAGAACTTTCTAAAATGACAAAAAAACTTCCGTCTTCGAGTCAATAAAGAACTTTCTAACTGACAAACACTTCCGTCTTCGAGTCAATAATGTGCTTTCCCGGACTTTTTTCCAAGATTTAAGGGGTCCCTCAGGGATATGTTGTGAGCACAACACTTTTTCTCCTTGCTATAAATGATTTGGCCTCTGTTCTTCACCCAATATTTGGTCATCCCCTCTATGGTGATGACTTCGCTATTGCTTGTGCAGGTGCTGACTGTCATCTCATTGCAGTTTCTCTCCAGCATGAGGTCGACTGTGTTTCCAATTGGGCCACCATGCATGGGTTTAAATTTCCAGTACCAAAAAAATCACCAAATTACTTTCACTAGATGCTCTGTCATCTCTGATCATCCTTTGTATCTCTATGGCTCTCGTATCCCCGAAGTGATACAGTCAGGTTTCTAGGCCTTCTCTTTGACTGTAGGTTTTTTGGAAACATCATATTACCTCTCTGAAGGCAAATTGTCACAGCCGGCTAAACCTTTTTAAAACCCTTGCTCGTCTTTCCTTGGGAGCTGATCGTCAAACCCCTGCTTCACCTACATTCAGCCCCCATTTTATAGCCGGCTAAACCTTCTTAAAACCTTGCTCGTCTTTCCTGGGGAGCTGATCGTCGAACTCTGCTTCACCTACATTCAGCCCTCATTTTATCGAAACTCGATTATGGTGGGCCAGATTTATTCAGTGGCCTCTCCTGTTACTCTCTCTAGCCTTAACCCCATTCCATCACCAAGGATTACGTTTATGCCTTGGTGCTTTTCGCTCTTCCCCTGTTGAGAGCCTTATGCAGAAGCGAATGTTCCTCCTTGTCTGATCGCCGTGATGCCCATTGCCTTCGGTACTATGTCGCTCTCATGATTCCACAATCCTTCCATTTATAGAATGGTCACCGATATTGTAAAACTTTTTATTTGTTTCGCCGCCCCTGTTTGCTCCATCCCTTTTCTCTTCGCCTAATTTGCTCTTTTTCCCTTCAGTTACCAAACCCTTTTTATGTTCATTTTAGCATCTCACTTTTCCCTACCCCCTGGGAAGTTCCCGTTGTTCGGGTCTGTTCTTTCTCACTCCCTTGCTCGAAAGCCCAACTGCTATGGTGGCTTCCTGCTCTCTTTTTCTTGATCAACTTCCACTCCCATTCTCATGCCATCGCTGTGTACCCCGATGGCTCTAAGTCTTCAGATGGTGTCGGGTTCGCAGCAGTGTTTCCGGACAGAGTTTTGCGAGGGCCTTTACTATCTTTGGCTAGCATTTTTACTGCTGAATTTTATGCCTTCTTGCGCCATTATTCATATCGCATCTATGCCTGTGTCATCATTTGTGGTAGTCTAAGACTCCATTAGTGCTTACAGGCTATACAAAAATTTGATACATCTCACCCCCTAGTTCTCCGTATCCAACTTTGGCTACGCCGTATCTCTAACAAGCATAAGTATATTGTTTTTTGTTGGGTCCTGGTCATGTTGATGTACAGGGCAATGAACAGGCAGACACTGCTGTGCGGTCAGCAGTACATGAACTACCAATTTCCGTAGAGGTGTCCATTTCTGGGCTATTTTGCGCAATAACTACCCACACACCCCGTTGGTAACACATGGTCAACTCTGTTGGAACAAACTTATTCATTAACAGCTAGGTTTTCTGGCCGTTTTTCTTGTCACAGGCCGAGGTTTGGTGACCACTCTCTCCCCGCCTTGCATTGCCACATATCTTACTCATGGGTATCACATGGAGAGGCACCTGTTCTCTCTGTGACAGTGTCAATTCCAGTATCGGGTTAGCCACTTCTGTTAGACTGCCCTCTCTATCAACGAGCACGCAAATTTACTCCAACATCGTCTTCGTTTACTACTCTTCTTTACCTTCCCTTCTTGCTGATGGGCCCTGTTTTAATCTGACTCTCTCATTTGACTTCTTGACAACAACTGATTTAACTCCACAATACTCTGATGATTACCTTTCGCACTCCCCCTCAGCCCTTTCTATTCAGTCTCTTTTCTGCCCTTTACCCTTTCACCATCCCACTGCCTGCTGTTATCCCTAACCTTTTTACTCATCCATCTCCTTTTTCACCTGATGCCATCACTTCCTTCCTGCCCTGCACGCTGTATAGCCCTTGTGGCTTAGCGCTTTTTTTTATTATAAAAAATAATTTATTGAGTAGTTGAAAAGGTAAATGGGCAGTTTCTTGTACTCAATCAATAGAATGAAAGTAATTTAACGTCATAGCTATGAATTTAGTCGATTGGAAAGCTGGGGCCTCTTCAAAGGGGGCTCCTTGTCGTTGTGAAAAGGCTCTTTGTCTGAGGAATTAGACCTGTTGGTCTCCTTCCTGAGACCGACCCTAATTACCCCACAATCCCCCTTCCCTTTTCCCATCCTCCCCATCCTCCCCTTTTTCCTTTCTCCTCCTCCCACCCCTCCCTTTACCCATCCTCTTTTTGGCCTCTGGGATTTTTCCGCAGGCACGCTGGTTCCTAGGTGGGGAAAGGGTTCCAGGGTCCATCCATTCCATTGAGGCTATTGGTGGTGGCGTAGTTTGCCATGGAATCTGGATCGCCTGGTGATGTCCCAATCCCTCTCCGTCACCGGGGGGTGGATTTGGGTGTCTTTCAGGCGGGGGGTATATCTTGGAAGCCACCTTTCGGATTCCAGGGGTGGTAGGCCGAAGGAGGTATGCTTTGTGGCAGATATCCGGCTGCCCCCCTCTTTTGTTTCCCTCGAGGTAGCTCGGCAGATGTGAGGTTGCAACCCCCGATTTTCTGGTTTATTGCATGAAGGGTAGGGTATGGCACGGGTTCCATGCTTTCATCTGTGCTACTTGTGGTGCTGAGGTCCCCTTGGGCGCAGAGGGAGATTTCTGGCCCTTTCTTCCTCCTAGGAAACTATCCCCCTCGGGCCCACCTTTTTTATTCTTTTTTTTTATTTTTATTTTCTTTTTTTTCTTTCTTTTTCTTAAAAACAAAAGAAAGAAGTAACCTAACCATGGAGTCCCACATCCATGACCCTGTACCCCCGGGCCCTTATTGTTACCCCCCACCCCATTTGACCTCGCCTCATTTTTCTGGCCTCTCTTTGGACATTCTAAGGCCCCCGTACCTCTTGCTGGTGCTGTTTCGTCACCCGCTTCAGGTGCCCGGGGTTTTGACTGACTCCTTCGATTTGTCTGACCTCCGCTCCATTGACTATTGCTTCCGGCCTCTCATTCTACTGTGTGGCAATTTTTCAAACGCCAGCCTGTCTCACATCGGACCAACGCTGGTCCGCTTCTAAACGCCAACGACAATTCCTGATGATGTTCTTTGTTACCTTCCCCTTCTCCTCGGAAAAGACCGACACGTCATGCACTTCCCCCCCACACTCAGTTTCAGACCACACAAAGGATTAAATTCTTTACTTTAAGACCGACTTCTTCTACTGTCTATCTTTCCGACCATAGTACAGTGGACCCTCGACCAACGATGGCATCGATAAACGATAAATTCGACTTGCGATACATTTCAACGCAAAAATTTTGCCTCGACTAGCACTAAAAAACCTGACCAACGCTATTCGTTCCATTCGAGACACATTTCCACTTTGGCCTGAGTGCACCTCACTTGTCCCATGGGTGCCAGTGTTTACAAGCCAGCCAACCACTGCTGTTGCTTCCAAACATACAATTGGAACATTTCTTATTATCACAGCCTTTGTAGTGATTGCAACTGCAAAATAAGTCACCATGGGTCCAAGAAAGTTCTAGTGCCAACCATACAGCAAAAGGGTGAGAATTACTATGGAGATGAAGAAAAAGATCATTGCTAAGTATGAAAGTGGAGTGCGTGTCTCCGAGCTGGTCAGGTTGTATAGTAAACCCAATCAACCATCGCTATATTGTGTGCAAGAAAACGGCAATCAAGGAAGCTGTTCTTGCCAAGGTGCAACTATGTTTTCAAACTGAGATCACAACTGATAGAAGATGTTGGAGACTCTTATTGGTGTGGATAAATGAAAAACAGATGCGGAGATGCATCTCTCAAGCGATCAATGTGAAAAGGCAAAGGGAAATTGCATGACGATTTAATTAAAAAAATGCAGCAACTATGGTGATGTGAGTGAATTTAAGGCCAGCAAAGGTTCGTTTGAGAGATTTAAGAAGCATAGTGGCATTCATAGTGTGATAAGGCATGGTGAGGCTGCCAGTTCGGACCCCAAAGCAGCTGAAAAAATATGTGCAAGAATTCAAGGAGTACGTAGACAGTGAAGGACTCAAACTAAACAAGTGTTTAATCGTGACAAAACAGGCCTGTTTTGGAAGAAAATGCGAGCAGGACATACATTACTCAGGAGGGAAAAGGCACTCCCGGACATAAGCCTATGAAAGACAGGCTTACTCTGTTAATGTGTGCCAATGTAGTGGTGATTGGAAAGTGAAGCCTTTATTGGTGTATCACTCTGAAAAATCCGAGTGTTCAGGAAAAAAAATGTCCTCAAGGCTAATTTGTTGTTGCTGTGGAGGGCAAACAGTAAGGCATGGGCACTAGGGACTTTTTCTATGACTGGTTACACCATGCATTTGCCCCCAATGTGAAAAATTACCTAATGAAAAGAAATTAGACCTTAAGTGCCTTCTGGTATTAGACAATGCTCCTGGTCATCCTTCAGACTTGGCAGAGCGACTTTCTAGGGACATGAGCTTCATTAAAGTGAAGTTCTTGCCTCCTAATACCACTCCTCTCCTGCAGCCCATGGACCAGCAGGTCATTCCAACTTCAAGAAAACTGTACACAAAAGCTATGTTTGAAAGGTGCTTTGTAGTGACCTCAGAAACTCAATGACTCTAAGAGAGTTTTGGAAAGATCACTTACCATTCCTCAATTGTGTAAACATTATAGGTAAGACTTGGGAGGAAGTGACTAAGAGGACTTGAACTCTGCTTCGAAAAAACTGTTGGCCCGAATGTGTAGACAAAAGGGATTTTGAAGGGTTTGAGGCTAACCCTGAGAATCCTATGCCAGTTGAGGAATCCATTGTCGCATTGGGGAAGTCCTTGGGGTTGGAGGTTAGTGGGGAGGATGTGGAAGAGTTGGTGGAGGAAGACAATGAAGAACTAACCACTGATGAGCTGCTAGATCTCTTCATCAGCATAAGGCCACATCTGAGGAAACTGCTTCAGAGGAGGGGATAGAGAAATTGAAGAAGTTGCCTAAAATTAAGATTAAGGAATTCTGTGCAATGTGCTTAAAGTGCAAACCTTTAGGATGAAAATCACCCTGACACAGCTACTGCAAGCAGTGTTGGCAACCTGTACACTGACAATGTTGTGAAACACTTTAGAAATGTCATAAAGGAATGGGAGGTACAGACCTCTATGGACAGATATGTTGTGCGACAGAAGTCCAGTGACTCTGAAGCTGGTCCTTGTGGCATTAAAAGAACAAGGGAAGTAAACCCGAAAAAGACTTGCTACCTCAAGTCCTAATGGAAGGGGATTCCCCTTCTAAAACTAAGAAGATACAACACTCTCCCCTCCTCCCATCCTATCAATCATCACCAGATCTTCAATAAAGGTAAGTGTCATGCAACTGTGCATGTTTTCTTCAGTTTGTGTGTATTAAAATTAATATTTCATGTGGTAAAATTTTTTTTTTCAATACTTTGGGGTGTCAGGAATGGATTAATTTGATTTCCATTATTTGTTATGAGGAAAATTAACTCAACTAACGATTATTTTGATTAACGATGAGCTCTCAGGAATGGATTAATATTGCTGGTCGAGGGTCCACTGTATTGGCAAAGTGCTCCTACGCCATGTTAGTACAGATATTTCCTTTCATGCTCTTAAGAGTGGTATGCTCATCATCACAGTCCAGAATTCTACCCAAACTCATGATCTCTCTGTTCTTTCACATATCGATATTATTTCTACCACTATCGAAAAACATCATTCCCTCAATTCTTGTAGTGGTACTGTTATTCTCCCCCATACCTTTAGTCCAACAGAATTTCCAGACATGTGGCGATGACATTCTTGAACAGCTGGAACTCCAAGATCTCCAAATTCTCAAGGTAGACACTTATGTTCTTCCGCCCACAGGCGAAGATGATACCCTTGCAATGCGGCTCGTTTAACTTTTGAGAGCCGTGAACTCCCATCCTCTGTTTATGTAGCAGGACATTGGTTACAAGTTCGGAAAGTGATCCTGCACTGCAACAGTGTAGAAATTTCTGGCGATTTGGCCAACCAGCAAAATATTGCAGATCTATAGCGAATGCCCAGTCTGTAGTGCCAGTGACCATTCTAACATTTCTTTCAGTCAACCTCCCTCTTGCCTTAATTGTCATGAGGCTCACCCTTCGTACTCTCACCATTGCCAGGTCTACTTAAATGAGCAGGAAATTCATTGCCTCAAAGAGGAAGGTCTCCCTTATGCTATGTCAGTTAGTCATCTCTGCCCCCAAGGGAGACTACCCTGGGTTTCTTATTCTCGTTTTTCAAAACGTCCCCCCACTTCTGGGGTCCCATCTTCTGCAGCCTCCTCTGTGTTTGCCACTCCCATAGTCACTCCTTTATCTAATCCTTTTGCTGTCCTGGGCTCAGACGTCCTTACTTCAACACCTCAGTCTGTTTTCACTTCTTCGTGTTCTCCTCAAAAACGCCAGTATCGACAAGACCTCGAGCGACACCTCCTCCCAATCGTCCCTTACTTCTCAGAAGTCCAATAAATCTCCTTTAATCCCTATTTCCTTTCATCCACCTCCACATTTTGCCTTCCGGTCTCTGTACCTGGGTCTTCCCTTTCACTGCCTCTGTTACAAGTATGGAGGTTCATCCTCCTCGTACTGTGCCTTCCTCCCTGTCCCCTCCCAAGTTTCTTCCCCTTCTGCCACCTCCAGGTTTCTGCCTCTTCTGTCCCCTTCCACACTTCTCCCGTTCCCTCCACCCTTTCACCTACCCCTACCTTGGTACAGTCCATTACAGTTCCGATCTTTACTCCAACTCCTCCTCCTTCTATCTCAGATGTTGTCTCCAATACGATGTCTCTGAATCCGAAACACTTGCGGCAATTCTGAATATATTGCAGAGACAAAAACCATCAATAGACACTGATCCACCTCTGTTCCTTCTCTTTCCTCTTCTCCATCAGCACAACTCCTTTCTTCACAGCCACCGTTCCTTCGCTGCTTGAACATTTTTCCGCTGCCACTGCATGAGGACTTTTCTAACCCCTGTAGTCCATAGGTACCCTTACCTGCACATTTCAGGTATCTTTATCGTTGCCAATCATGGCCTATTTACAGTGGAACATACATGGCCTCAGGGGTAATCGGGGTGAGCTTCAGATGTTGCTTTTCCAGTTTTCCCCTGTTGGTGTTTGCTTACAGGAACCCAAAATTACACTCTGCTGTTATCTATCCCATCTCAGGCTATAATTTATTGTATTCTTCAGATCCTTTTTCAGATGGGACCTTTAAGGAAAGTGCCCTTCTTCTACGCACTGATATTCCATACCATCAGCTATTTGTTTGTACTTCGCTGCATTACACAGCAGCTCGTATCCACTTGCATAGGTGGTATTTCACTCTGTTCTTTATATCTCTCTCCATCTCGAGCATTATATGTCCGGATATTGCCTTTCTTGTTTCATTATTACCGCCACCACTTCTGTTACTTGGCGATTTTAATGCCCATCATTTCTCTGATGGGGGTCTCACTGTGATTCCCGTGGCATTCAGTTGGAGGCTTTTCTTGCTGCCACCCC
>NC_069475.1:21809751-21823322 GCF_026875155.1 Cherax quadricarinatus | reverse complement strand
GGTGAAGGTGGAAAAGTATCTCAGCAGGTAAATTGCGTTGATGTTTGGGGCGGGGACCAGAGTTGGTCCGCGTGGAACGGGTCGGCGATTTGAAAATTGCCGCACAGTAGAGGGAGGGGCCCGGGAAAGCATAGTCAGAGGAGAGCGAAGGTCTGATAAATCGAAGGAGTCAGTCGAGCCTCGTACCTGAAGCGGGTGAGGAAACAGCACCGGCAATAGGTACAGAGGCATGAGGAATGTCTGAAGAGTGGTCCAAAGACGAGGCGGGGTCAGAACGGGGTGCGGTATCAAGAAGGGGCCCGGGGTACCAGGTTCATGGACTAGGGCTGCCATGGTTAGGTTACTTCTTCTTTTTGTTTTTAAGAAAAAAAAAAAGAAAGAAGAAAGAAAATAAAATAAAAAAAAGAAAAAAAAAGGGGGGACTGGGGAGGGATAGGTCCTAGGAGGAATGAAAGGGCCAGAAATCTCCCTCCGCGCCCAAGAGGACCTCAGCACCGCAAGTAGCGCAGATGCAGCATGGAACCCGTTGCCATACCCTACCCATCATGCTAGTAAACTAACAATCCGGGATAGCAACCTCACATCTGCGAGCTACCTCGTGGACAAAAGAGAGGGCGGCCGGATATCCACCACAAAGCATACCTCCTTCGGCCACCACCCCCGGAATCCGAAAGGTGGCTTCCAGAGATACACTCGTCGCCCGAAAGACACCCAAAGCTACTCCGGGATACCGGAGAGGGATCGGGACATCCCCAGGCGATCCAGATTCCACGGCAAACTACGCCACCGCTAAGAACCTCAACGGAATGGGATGGACCCCGGTATCCTTTCTCCTACCCAGGAACTAGCGCGCCTGTGGGAGAAATCCCAAAGGACAAAAAGAGGAAGGGCAAAAGGGAGGAGTGGGGAGGAGGAGGAGGAAAGGAAAAAGGGGAGGATGGGGAGGATGGGATAGGGGAGGGGAGATTGGGGGGTAATTAGGTTCGGTCTGAGGAAGAAGACCGATAGGTCTAATTCCTCAGACCAAGAGCCTCTTCACCACGCCAAGGAGCCCCCCTTGAAGAGGTCGGCACCACAGACTGGGCATTCGGCCATAGATCTGCAATATTTCGCTGGGTGACCAAAACACCAGCAATTTCTACATTGTTGCGGTGTAGGTATCACCTTTCGAACTTGTAACCGATGTCCCGCGACATATACAGAGGACGGGAGTTCTCGGCTGTCAAAAGTTAAACGAGCCACATTGCAAGGGTAACGTCTCCGCCCCCGGGCAGGAAGGACATAAGTGTCTACTTTGAGGATTGGGAGATCCTGGAGTTCCAGCTGTTCAAAAATGTCATTGCCACATGACTGGAAATTCTGTTGGACTATGGTATGTGGCAGAATGACAGTACCACTACAAGAATTGAGAGAAAGATGTTTTTCAATAGTGATAGGAGTAGTATCGATATTCAAAAGGAGAGAAAGATCATGAGCTTGGGTAGCATTCTGGACAGTGACGATGCACGTACCGCTCTTGAGAGCGTGAAATGAAATATCTCTGCCAACATGACGCAGGAGCGCTTTGCCAATACTATGGTCAGAAAGGTAGGCAGAAGAAGAAGTTGGTCTTAAAGTAAAGAATTTAGTCCATTGTGTGGTCCGAAACTGAGCGTGAAGAGGGAGTGCTTGACGTGTCGGTCTTTTCCGAGTAGAATGGGAAGGTAACGAAGGAGCATCATCAGGAGATTGACGTTGGCGTTTAGGAGTAGGACCTGAGTTGGTCCGGCATGAAATGGGCGGGGGATTCGAAAATTGCCGTACCGTAGAGGGAGAAGCCGGAAGCAGAGTCAAAGGAGAGCGGAGTTCAGACAAATCGAAGGAGTCAGTCGAAGCCCCGGTACCTGAAGCGGGTGAGGAAACAGCACCAGCAAGAGGTACAGGGGCATCAGGAGTGTCCGAAGAGTGGTCTGAACACAAGGCAGGGTCCGAATGGGGTGCGGTATCAAGAAGGGGCTCGGGGGTAGTGGTTTCATGGACTAGGGCTGCCATGGTTAGGTTACTCCTTTGCTTTTTGTTTTTAAGAAAAAAAAAGAAAGAAAAAAAAAAATAAAAATAAAAAAAAGAATAAAAAAGGGGGGAGCGGGGAGGAATAGTTCCCAGGAGGAATGAAAGGGCCGGAAATCTCCCTCCGCGCCCAAGAGGACCTCAACACCGCTAGTAGCGCAGATGCAGCATGGAACCCGTGCCATACCCTACCCTTCATGCCAGTAAACCAGCAATCCGGGATAGCAACCTCACATCTGCCGAGCTACCTCGGTGGACAAAAGAGAGGGCGGCCGGATATCCGCCACAAAGCATACCTCTTTCGGCCACCACCCCCGGAATCCGAAAGGTGGCTTCCAGAGATACACCCGTCGCCAAAAAGACACCGAAAGCTACTCCGCGATACCGGAGAGGGATCGGGACATCCCCAGGCAATCCAGATTCCACGGCAAACTACGCCACCGCCAAGAACCTCAATGGAATGGGATGGACCCTGGTGTCCTTTCCCCTACCTAGGAACTAGCGCGCCTGTGGGAGAAATCCCGAAGGCCAAAAAGAGGAAGGGCAAAAGGGAGGGGTGAGGAGGAGGAATGGAAAAAGGGGAGGATGGGATAGGGGAGGGGAGAATGGGGGGTAATTAGGTTCGGTCTGAGGAAGAAGACCGACAGGGCTAATTCCTCAGACCAAGAGCCTCTTCACCACGCCAAGGAGCCCCCCTTGAAGAGGTTGTGCTTAGAACACATCCCTGAGGGACACCTTCAGCTTGGACGAAGTCCGCGGAAAGAACATTATTGACTCGAACACGGAAATGTCTGTCAGTTAAAAAGTTCTTAAGGAAGGATGGTAGATTGCCTCGAGACTAAGGAATGGGCCGGGCCAAAATATTATACCTCCAAGTTGGTCATATCCCCTTCTCAAGGTCAAAAAATATGGCAATAACCCAAAGGGGATTATTCGCAAAGGCATTACGAACATACGTATCCAAGCGTAGTAAGGGGTCTATGGTTTAGAACGACCCTTACGAAACCCATTTTGGGACTAGTGGAGAGACTGTTGTGAGTCTCTAAATACCACTTTTAAACGTCGATTTACGAGGCGTTCGATCACTTTTTGGGAAACTTTCACTAGTAAGAGCGATGGGGGCGATAGTGGGAGGCATTCATGTCCTGTAGTACCCGGTTTGCGGAAAGGGGGAACAAGGCAGATTTCCACAGCTAGGGAAGAACTCCTTGTGCCAAATAAATTGAAGAGGTGTAAGAGGACTACAAGGGCTGACCGATGTAAATGTTGTAACATACGAATATGAATGTCGTCAGGTCCAGCTGCCCATGATCGGCAAGCTGAGAGCGTTCCCTCCAGTTCTTGAAGTGAAAAGGACTTTATACTGTTCTTCTCTGAGAGAAGAAAAGTCCAAGGGTACTAACTCTCTGGCAGACTTTGAGGAAAGAAACGAGGGGCTTTAGATGGAGCCCTCGGGAAATACGGACCAGATGTGTGCCAAGTTCAATGGCAACGTCGAGAGGGTTTGCTACATCAACACCAGTGACCCGGAGAACAGGAGCTGGGTCAGAAGAGTATTTACCACTCAATTTCCTCACTTTTTTCCAGACTGCACTCATAGAAGAAGCAGGGGTGATGGTGGAACATAGTCTCGCCAACAAGTGCGTTTAGCTTCACCGGATGACACGGCGAGCGATCGCACGCTTTCTGTTTAAAATCAAGAAGTCTCTCAGCGGTTCCATTGAAACCGGTACCTGCCCCATGCAGCTCGTTTCAAACGTACTGCACGAGCACAACGGGAGACCACCAAGGCACGCACTTCTGAGAATGCCTGCCTGAGGTTTGGGGTATGAATGAGAAGCCTGCGGTATAAACTGACATCGAGAAGATGTGTAGGAGCTCATCAATGGAGGATGAAGAAGGAACCTCACTAAAAGCAGTGAGGTGTGAGTAAAGATCCCAATTTGCCCGATCAAATTGCCAGCGAGGGCTACGGAAAGGTGATGAATAGGAAGGAGAAGTAAGAATGATCGGAAAATGATCGCTGTCATGTAAGTCTGGTAGAACAGACCAGGTGAAGTCTAGTGCAGTGGAGGAAGAGCAGACTGATAGATCGATGCAAGAGAGAGTATGAGTACGAGGATCAAAATGGGTGGGAGTACCCGTATTTAAAACATGGAGGGGGTGATTATTATTATTATAATCAAAAAGAAGCGCTAAGCCACAAGGACTATACAGCGCTGCAGGGCAGGAAGGAAGCGATGGCATCAGGTGGCAAAAGGGAGATGGATGAGTAATAGGTTACGGATAACAGCGGGGTAGTGGATGGTGAAAGGGTAAAGGGCAGCAAGAGACTGAACTAGAAAGGGCTGAGGGGAGTGCGAAAAGTATCATCAGAGTTTGTGGAGTAAATCAGTCGTTGTCAAGAAGTCAATGAGAGAGTCAGGATTAAAGGAGGGTCCATCAGCAAGAAGGGAAGGTAAAGAGAGAGTAGTAGAACGAAGACGACGTTGGAGTTAAATTCTGCGTGCTCGTTGATAGAGAGGGCAGTCTAACAGAATGTGGCTAACCCGATACTGGAACTTGACACTGCTCACAGAGAGGAACAGGGTGCCTCTCCATGAGATCCCCATGAGTAAGACGAGTGTGGCCAATGCAAAGGGCAGGAGAGAGTGGTCTCCCAACCTCGGCACTGATGACAAGAAGACGGCAGTAACCTATGCTCGGTTTAATAGAATGAAGTTTGTTACCGAGCAGAGCTGACCAAGTTTGTTGCCAATGGTGCAAAGGTGGGTAGCTATTGCAGCAAAAAGTCTAGAAAGGGAAAAACCTCGATAGGAAATTGGTAGGTCATGTACTGCTGACCGCGCAGCAGTGTCTGCCTGTTCGTTCCCCTGTACGTCGACATGACCAGGGACCAACAAAAAAACAATATCTTTATGTTTGGTAAGATACGGCGTAGCCAAAGTTGGATATGGAGAACTAGGGGATGAGATGTATCAAAATTTTCGTATAGCCTGTAGAGCACAAAGGGGAGTCTGAGACTACTACAAATGATGACACAGGCATAGATGCGATACGAATAAGTGCTGCAAGAATGGCATACAGTTCAGCAGTAAAAATGCTAGCTGAAGATAGTAAATGCCCCCGTACGACGCTGTCCGGAAACACTGCTGCGAATCCGACGCCGTCTGAACACTTAGAGCCATCTGTGTACACAGGGGTGGCATGAGAATGGGAGTGGAAGTGATCAAAAAAAAGAGAGCGGGAAGCCACCGTAGGCAGTTGAGCTTTCGAGCAAGGGAGTGAGAAAGAACAGACCCGAACAGCTGGAACTTCCCAGGGGGGTGGGGAAAAGTGAGATGCTACATGAACATATAAAGGTGGTAACTGAAGGAAGACAAGAGGGGAATGTAGGCGAAGAGAAAAGGGAGGGAGCAAACAGGGGCGGCGAACGAAAAAGAATGTCTACAAAATATCGGTGACCATTCTATAAATGGAAGGATGTGTAGATCGTGAGAGCGTACATAGTAACGAAGGCAATGGGCATCACGGCGATCAGACAAGGATGGAACATTTGCTTCTGTATAGAGGCTCTCGACAGGGGAAGAGCGAAAAGCACCAAGGCACAAAAAATAAGCCTTGGTGATGGATAGAGTTAAGGCTAAGAGAGTAGCAGGAGAGGCCGCGGAATAAATCTGGTCACCCTAATCGAGTTTCGATAAAACGAGGGTGAATGTAGGCGAAGCATAGTTCGACGATCAGCTCCCCAGAAAGATGAGCAAGGGTTTTAAGAAGGTTTAGTCGGCTGTGACAAGTTGCCTTCAGAGAGGTTTAATGTAAGGTTTCCAGGTTAACCGACGGTCAAAGAGAAGGCCTAGAAAACCTGACTGATCACTTTTGGGGATACGGGAGCCATAGAGATACAAAGGATGATCGGAGATAAAAAGAGCGTCTAGTGAAAGTAATTTGGTGAGTTTTGGTACTTGAAAATTTAAACCCATGTGTGGTGGCCCAAGTGGAAAACACGGTCGACCGGCCTGCTGGAGAGAAACTGCAATAAGGTGATAGTCACGCCTGCACAAGCAATAGCGAAGTCATCAACATAGAGTGATGACCAAATATTGGGTGGAAGAACAGAGGCCAAATCATTTATAGCAAGGAAAAAAGTGTTGTGCTTAGAACACATCCCCGAGGGACACCTTCAGCTTGGACGAAGTCCGGGAAAGAACATTATTGACTCGAACCCCGGAAATGTCTGTCAGTTAAAAAGTTCTTAAGGAAGGATGTAGATTGCCTCGGAGGCCTAAGGAATGGGCCTGGGGCCCAAAAAATTATACCTCCAAGTTGTGTCATATGCCCCTCAAGGTCAAAAAAAAATGGCAATAACTGAGTGATTATTCGCAAAGGCATAGAACATACGTATCCAAGCGTAGTAAGGGGTCTATGGTAAACACCCTTACGAAGCCATATTGACTAGCGGAGAGACTGTTGTGAGTCTCTAAATACCACATTAAACGTCGATTTACGAGGCGTTCCATCACTTTGCAAACTGCACTAGTAAGAGCGATGGGGCGATAGTGGGAGGCATCATGTCCTGTAGTACCCGTTTGCGGAAAGGGAGAACAATGGCAGATTTCCACAGCTGGGAAGAACTCCTTGTGCCCAATAAGATTGAAGAGGTGTAAGAGGACTACAAGGGGTGACCGATGTAAAAGTTGTAACATACGAATATGAATGTCATCAGCCCAGCTGCCGAGACGGCAAGCTGAGAGCGTTGCCTCCAGTTCTTGAAGTGTAAAAGGGACATTATACTGTTCTTCTCCGAGAGAAGAAAAGTCCAAAAGGGTACTAACTCTCTGGCAGACTTTGAGGAAAGAAACGAGGGGCATAGATGGAGCCCTCGGGAAAATACGGACCAGATGTGTGCCAAGTTCAATGGCAACGTCGAGAGGGTTTGCTATATCAACACCAGTGACCCGTAGAACAGGAGCCGGGTCAGGAGAGTATTTTTCCACTCAATTTCCTCACTTTTTTCCAGACTGCACTCATAGAAGAAGCAGAGGTGATGGTGGAAACATAGTCTCGCCAACAAGTGCGTTTAGCTTCATGGATGACACGGCGAGCGATCGCACGCTTCTGCTTAAAATCAACAAGTCTCTCAGCGGTTCTATTGTACCGGTACCTGCCCCATGCAGCACGTTTCAAACGTACTGCACGAGCACAAGCAGGAGACCACCAAGGCACGCACTTCTGAGAATGCCTGCCTGAGGTTTGGGGTATAGAATGAGAAGCTGCGGTATAAACTGATGTCGAGAAGATGTGTAGGAGCTCATCAATGGAGGATGAAGAAGGAACCTCACTAAAAGCAGTGAGGTGTGAGTAAAGATCCCAATTTGCCCGATCAAATTGCCAGCGAGGGCTACGGAAAGGTGGTGAATAGGAAGGGCAAAAGGGAGGGGTGAGGAGGGGGAGGAGGAATGGAAAAAGGGGAGGATGGGGAGGATGGGATAGGGGAGGGGAGAATGGGGGTAATTAGGTTCGGTCTGGGGAAGAAGACCGACAGGGCTAATTCCTCAGACCAAGAGCCTCTTCACCACGCCAAGGAGCCCCCCTTGAAGAGGGGTGGCTTCCAGAGATACACCTGTCGCCCGAAAGACACCTAAAGCTACTCCGGAATACCGGAGAGGGATCGGGACATCCCCAGGCGATCCAGATTCCATGGCAAACTACGCCACCGCCAAGAACCTCAATGGAATGGGATGGACCCTGGTATCCTTTCCCCTACCTAGGAACTAGCGTGCCTGTGGGAGAAATCCCAAATGCCAAAAAGAGGAAGGACAAAAGGGAGGGGTGGGGAGGAGGAGGAGGAAAGGAAAAAGGGGAGGATGGGATAGGGAGGGGAGGATTGGGGGGTAATTAGGTTCGGTCTGAGGAAGGAGACCGACAGGTGTGATTCCTCAGACAAAGAGCCTCTTCATCACAACAAGGAGCCTCCCTTGAAGAGGCAGGACAAAAAAGAATTAGATGCCATTGTGACTATGGGACTGGCAACCACAGAGAAGGCTGCAGAAGATGGGACCATAGAAGTGGGAGGACATTTTGAAATATGAGAATAAGAAACATAGGGTAGTCTCCCTTGGAGGTGGAGGAGATGAGAAACTGCCATAGCATAAGGGAGACCTTCTGCCTCTTTGGGGAAACAAATTTCTTGCTCATTTAAGTAGACCTGGCAACAGCGAGAGTACGAAGGGTGAGCCTCATGACAATTAAGGCAAGAGGGAGGTCGACTGCAAGACGAATTAGAATGGTCATCGGCACCACAGACTGTGCATTCAGCTATAGATCTGCAATATTTTGCTGGGTGGCCAAATCACCAGCAATTTCTACACTGTTGCAGTGTAGGGATAACTTTCCGAACTTGTAACTGATGTCCTGCTACATAAACAGAGGATGAGAGTTCATGGCTGTCAAAAGTTAAGTGAGCCACATAGCAAGGGTATCGTCTTTGCTCGTGGGCAGGAAGAACACAAGTGTCTACCTTGAGAATTGGGAGATCTTGGAGTTCCAGCTGTTCGAGAATGTCATTGCCACATGTCTGGAAATTCTGTTGGAATATGGTATGGGGTATAATAATGGAACCACTACAAGAATTAAGGGAATGATGTTTTTCGATAGTGATATGAATATTATCGATATGTGAAAGAAGAGAAAGATCATGAGCTTGGGTAGAATTCTGGACTGTGATGATGCACATACCACTCTTAAGAGCAAGAAAGGGAATATCTCTACCTACATGGCATAGGAGCGCTTTACCAATACTATGGTCGGAAAGATAGACAGTAGAAGAAGTCGGTCTTAAAGTAAAGAATTTAGTCCATTGCGTGGTCCAAAACTGAGTGTGGAGAGGGAGTGCATGATGTGTCGTTCTTTTCCAAGTAGAATGGGAAGGTAACAAAGTAACAACATCAGGAGATTGTCGTTGGTGTTTAGAAGTGGGACCAGAGTTGTTCCGACGTGGGTCGGGTTGGCGATTCGAAAATTGACGCACCGTAGAGGGAGAGGCCGGAAGCATAGTCAAAGGAGAGTGGAGGTCAGACAAATCGAAGGAGTCAGTCGAAACCACAGCACCTGAAGCGGGTTATGAAACAGCACTAGCAAGAGGTACATGGACCTTAAGAGTGTCCAAAGAGTGGTCAAAAGACAAGGTGAGGTCAGAACGAGGTGCGGTAACAATAAGGGGCCCGGGGGTAGCGGGGTCATGGATTTGGGACTCCATGGTTAGGTTACTTCTTTATTTTTGTTTTTAAGAAAAAAAGAAAGAAAATAAAAAAATAAAAATAAAGAATAAAAAAAGGGGGGACCGGGGAGGGATAGTTCCTGGGAGTAATGAAAGGGCCAGAAATCTCCCTCCACGCCCAAGAGGATCTCAGCACCGCAAGTAGCACAGATGCAGCATGGAACCTGTGCCATACCCTACCCTTCATGCCAGTAAACCAGAAATCCAGGATAGCAACCTCACATCTGCTGAGCTACCTCTGTGGACAAAAGAGAGGATGGCCAGATATCCACCACAAAGCATATCTCCTTTGGCCACCACCCCGGAATCCGAAAGATGGCTTCCAGAGATACACTCGTCGCCCAAAAGACACCCAAAGCCACCCTCCAGGATACCGGAGAGGGATTGGGACATCCCCAGGTGATCCAAATTCCACGGCAGACTACGCCACTGCCAAGAACCTCAACAGAATGGGATGGACCCTGGTACCTTTTCCCCTACCTAGGAACTAGTGCGTCTGTGGGAAAAAAAAAAAAAAAAGCCAAAAAGAGGAAGGGCAAAAGGAAGGGGTGGGGAGGAGGAGGAGGAAAGGAAAAAGGGGAGGATGGGGAGGATGGGATAGGGAAGGGGGGATTGGGGGGTAATTAGGTTCTGTCTGAGAAAGGAGACCGGCAGGTCTAATTTCTCAGTCCAAGAGCCTCTTCACCATGCCAAGGAGCCCCCATTGAAGAGGAAAGAAGTGGAAAGGTTATTGTTGTGTTGGTGTGGAAAACCAAAAAACGGTTATGCAGTCGATAATATGTGAAAAGGCAAGGCAGTTGCATGACGATCTCGTAAAGAAAATGCCTGCAACAAGTGGTGATGGTTGAGATTTTAAGGCTAGCAAAGGTTGGTTCGAGAGATATAAAAAGTGTAGTGGCATTCACAGTGTGATAAGGCATGGTGAGGCTGTCAGTTCTGACATAAAAGCATCTGAGAAGCTTGTACAGGAGTTTAAGGAGTGCATAGACACTTGGGAATTCAAACCCCAACAAGCGTTTGTGACAAAACAGGCCTCTTTTGGAAGAAAATGCCAAAGTGGACCTACGTCATGCAGGAGGAAATGGCACTTCCAGGACACAAGCCTATGAAGGATAGGCTTACTCTCATGTTTTGTAGTAATGCTATTGGGGATTGCAAAGTGAAGCCTTTACTCGTGTATCACTCTGAAAATCCCAAAGTGTTCAAGAAAAACAGTGTCACCAAGAGTAATTTGTGTGTGATGTGGAAGGCTAACAGTAATGCATGGGTCACAAGGGGAATTTTCCTAGACTGGTTTAATGAAGTGTTTGGCCCCAGTGTGAAGAAATACCTCCTGGAAAATAAACTGCCACTCAAGTGCCTCTTGGTAATGGACAATGCTCCTGCTCATCCTCTAGATTTGGAAGGCAAATAGTGGAGGAGTTTAGTTTCATCATGGTAAAGTTCTTGCCCCCTAATACAGCTTCTCTCCTCCAGCCCATGGACCAGCAGGTCATTTCAAACTTCAAAAAACTGTACACCAAAGCAGTGTTTCAAAAGTGCTTTGAAGTAACCTCAGACACTGAATTGACCCTAAGAGAGTTCTGGAAAGATCACTTTAATATACTCCATTGCATAAACTTTATAGGTAAGGCTTGGGAGGGTTCCAGGAATTTGAACTCTGCTTGGAGAAAATTGTGGCCAGAATGTGTACAAGAGAGGGATTTTGAAGGGTTTGGGGCTGACCCTAAGGAGCCTATGCCAGTTGTGGAATCTATTGTGGCATTGGGATGTCCCTGGGGTTGGAGGTGAGTGGTGAGGATGTGGAAGAATTTCGTGGAGGACCACAGGGAAGAGCTAACCACTGAAGAGCTGCAAGAGCCTCATCTGCAACAGCAAGAGATCACAGCTCAGGAAACTGCTCTAGAGGAGGAGGAGGAGGAAGTGAGATGGAGGAAGGTGCCTTCTTCAAAGATTAAGGACATTTTGTAAAGTGGACTGAAGTGCAAACATTTATGGATGAATGTAACTCTAACAAAGCTGTTGCAGGCCATATTGGCAACATGTACAATGACAGTGTTGTGTCCCACTTCAGACAAATCTTAAAGAAATCCAGAAACAGAGCTCTCTGGGCAGATATTTTGTGCAACAGAGGTCCAGTGACTCTCAAGTTGCTCCCAGTGTCTTTAAAAAACAAAGAAGGGAAGTAATCCCAGATAAGGAAGGAGATTCTCCTTCCAAACAATAGTGTACATCTTCCTCCTATCCTCTCCTCCCATATTCCATCCACACAGAAGTCTTCAGTAAAGGTAAGTGTAATGTTATTATTATTTTTTATATGTATGTACTTTATTTCTAATTGTTTTCAGTATGTAAATCTTTATTTAATTTGAAAAAAAATATTTTATTTTAATATTTTTGGGTGTCTGAAATGGATTAATTTTACTTCCATTATTTCTTATGGGGGAAAATGGTTTCGCCATTCGGCAATTTCGACTTTCAGCAGACTCTCTGGAACGGATTAATCCCAAAACTCGGGGGTCCACTGTATATATATTGTTTATACTCTACATTAGCTCTCGTGATTCCACAAGGCTGATCTTTTTATAAAATATATAAGACATTCTGAACATTAATACAACTTATCTCCTCTATGAACTTATATGATTTATATGACTGACATTTCATTAACATATTTCACTCTAAACACTGTTAGGGCATACCCCTTTTATATATTCTGATGAGTTCATAACTAAAATATTCCTGAAACATTAAACACTAACATGCTTTATCTCTTGAATGAACTCTTTTATGTCTCACAAGACTGCTTTTTTTATTAAAACATTTCAGACACTCAGAACATTGATATGGTTTATCTCCTGTATGTACTCTCATGTGTGTCAAAAGACTGTTTTTCTGATTAAAACATTTCAGACACTCAGAACACTGATATGATTTATCTCCTGTATGTACTCTTATTTTCTGTCTCATAAACATGCAAGATTTCAGGTACGTCTTGCTACTTCTGCTTACACTTAGGTCATACTACACATACATGTACAAGCATATATATATACACACCCATCTGGGTTTTCTTCTATTTTCTTTCTAGTTCTTACTCTTGCTTATTTACTAGCAAGAGGCTAGTAACCCCTTCTCTTGTATAAATTACTAAATTTTAAAAGAGAAACTTTTGTTTTTCTTTTTTGGGCCACCCTACATCGGTGGGATATTGCCAGTTTGTTGAAAGAAAGATGTACTCTCATGTGTTTCACAAGATGGCTTTTTTGATTAAAACATTTCAAACACTCAGAACATTGATATGGTTTATCTAGTGGATCTACTGCAACAAGTCCCTATCACGAGCTTTTACCATCCTATGGATAGGAAGTGTGGACACGGGGGTCGTCACACAGTTACTAAAAACAACAGACATAGCCCCACTCCACAAAGAGTACAGTAAAGCAATAGCAAAGAACTACAGAATAACAGCACTAACCTCCCATATCATAAAAATCTTTGAAAGGGTCCTAAGAAGCAAGATTGCCACCCATCAATTACACAACCCAGGGCAACATGGGTTTAGAGCAGGTCGCTCCTGTCTGTCTCAACTATTGGATCACTACTACAAGGTCCTAGATGCAATAGAAGACAAAAAAAATGCAGATGTAATATATACAGACTTTGCAAAAGCCTTCGACAAGTGTGACTATGGTGAAATAGTGCACAAAATGAGTGCTAAAGGAATAACAGGAAACGTGGGTAGATAGATCTATAATTTCCTCACAAACAGAACACAGAGAGTAGTAGTCAACTGAGTAAAGCCTGAGGCGGCTACGGCGAAAAGCTCTGTTCCACAAGGCACAGTACTTGCTCCCATCTTGTTTCTCATCCTCATATCTGACATACACAAGGATGTCAGCCACAGCACCGGGTCTTCCTTTGCAGATGACACCCGAATCTGCATGACAGTCTCTTCCATTGCAGACACTGCAAGGGTCCAGGCGGACATCAACCAAATCTTTCAATGGGCTGCAGAAAACAATATGAAGATCAACGATGAGAAATTTCAATTACTATGATATGGTAAACACGAGGAAATTAAAACTTCATCAGAGTACAAAACAAATTCCGCCACAAAATAGAGCAAAAAACCAACGTCAAAGACCTGGGAGTGATCATGTCGGAGGATCTCACCTTCAAGGACCATAACATAGTACCAATCGCAGCTGCTAGAAAAATGACAGGATGGATAATGAGAACCTTC
>NC_069475.1:21714751-21804751 GCF_026875155.1 Cherax quadricarinatus | reverse complement strand
AATAATATTAATACAGCCTCTCCTCACTTAGTGATGTACTCGTTTACGACAACTTTGGGAAATTTCAAAAGACTCTCTGACCAGTATGCATACCTAAATAATATATATTAGAGCTGATTTCCTCTATTCTGCTTATTACAATATACAGTGGACCCCCGCATAACGCCATTAATCCGTTCCTGAGAGCTCAATGTTATGCAAAATTATCATTATGCGAATTAATTTTCCCCATAAAAAATAATGGAAATCAAATTAATCTGTGCAAGACACCCAAAAGTATGAAAAAAAAATTTTACCACATGAAATATACATTTTCCTACACACAAAGAGAAGGATACATGCACAATAGAAGAGTAGTACATGCACAATATATATTGTGCATGTACTGCTCTACTAAATGAAGAATAAATGACACTTACCTTTATTGAAGATGCAGCAATGACTGACGAGACGCTGTGTCCTGGGAGTGCCTTTTCCTCCTGAGTACTGTAGGTCCTGTTTGGCATTTTCTTCCAGAACATGCCTTATCACACTGTGTATGCCACTACGATTCTTAAATCTCTCAAACCAACCTTTGCTGGCCTTAAATTCACCAATATGAGCACTAGTTCCAGGCATTTTTCCCTGTTCACCTGGGTGTTAGTTGACTGGTGTGGGTTGCATCCTGGGAGACAAGATTAAGGACCCCAATGGAAATAAGTTAGACAGTCTTCGATGACACTGACTTTTTTGGGTTATCCTGGGTGTCTAACCCTCTGGGGTTAATTGTTTCTTGGTATTCTCAATAAGCCACACCAACAACAGTGCTACAGCAGTAGCAGCAGCAGCTGACAGTGCTACAGCAGCAGCAGCAGCAGCTGACAGTGCTACAGCAGCAGCAGCAGCAGCTGACAGTGCTACAGCAGCAGCAGCAGCAGCTGACAGTGCTACAGCAGCAGCAAACGGTGCTACAGCAGCAGCAGCAGCAGCTGACAGTGCTACAGCAGCTGATGGTGCTACAACAGCAGCAGCAGTTGACAGTACTACAGCAGCAGCAACTGACAGTACTACAGCAGCAGTAGCAGCATCAGCAGTTGACCATGGTACCATAGTACGTATTTCGATAATATTTCTCACCCTTTTTACCACAGGGTTGGCACTAGAAGCTTTCTTGGGGCCCATGGTCACTTATTTTGCAGACGAAATCACCAAAAACGCTGTAATAATACAAAATGTTCCGACTGTATGCTTGGACGTTACCGCGGCGGATGGCTTGTAAACAATGCCACTGGCGGAACATGTGAGGCTGGCTCAGGCCACACATAGACACGTCTCGGATGAATAGCGTTGAGCTTTTTAGCGCTATGCGAGGCAAAATTTTAGCGATAAAATGTATCACTATGCGGATTTAATGCTATGGGATGCCAACATTATCCGGGGGTCCACTGTACAGTACACTACTATATAAACATTTAAAAATATGCCAGAAATGTAATAAATGGTGCAAAGGTGACATTAAAACAATATCAAACATGGCTGACACAAACCCACTATCATTATATTATGCACCTCACTTAGCGATAAATTTGTTTACCAACGTGGTCTTAGGAACGTAACTCTGTTGTTGAGTGAGGAGAAGCAGTAATATAATCAAGGTGCTAAACCTGAAAAGGTCATAGAGCACTGCAGGATGAATTATGGTAAAGAAGGAATATACAAAGGTCAGAGACTATTGTGTTGTAGGCGTGTGAAAGAGGTAGGGTTAGGAAAGGTTGTGACCCCGGCTCTCAAACCTGTTCTCAGGGTTGAAGATTTTTCAAAAAAAAAAAAAAAAAAAAAAAAAAAATTGCTTACAAAATGATGGAGAATCTTTTTCTAAAGATAATGAAACCAAAAGCGTAAAATTTGATAGAAAACTTTTGGAATTACACTCTCACAAATTTCGTTGTCACACTATATTTACTTATCAGTGATTTATCCTCTTTTCAGCCCTAATTTAGGCCAATTCCAGCTTTCCATTATTATTATATTATTATTATAATCAAAAAGAAGCGCTAAGCCACAAGAGCTATACAGCGCTGCAGGGTAGGGAAGGAAGCGAGAGTACTGGGCAGCAGAAGGGGGGAGGGATGATCAATAGGTTACAGAAAACAGCGGGGCAGGGGACAGTGCAGGGGTAGAGGGTAGCAAGAGATTGAGGTTAAAAGGGCTGAAGGTATCATCAGAGTTTGTGAAGTAAGTCAGTTGTTGTCAAAAAGTCAATGAGAGAGCCCGGATGAAAGGTGGGTCCATCAGCAAGAAGGGAAGGTAAAGAGAGAGCAGTGGAGCGAAGATGATGATGGAGGTAAATACTGCGTGCTTGTTGATAAAGTGGGCAGTCTAACAGAATGTGGCTGACCGATAATGGAACGTGACAATTCTCACAAAGAAGGTGAAGGTGGGTAGCTATTGCAGCAATATAGTCTGTAAATGGAATACCTCTATATGAAACTGGTAGGTCATGTACTGCTGACCGTGCAGCAGTGTCTGCCTGTTCATTGCCCTGTATGTCAACATGACCAGGGACCCAACAAAAAACAATATCTTTATGCTTGGTAACGATGCGGTGCAGCCAAAGTTAGATACGGAGGACTAAGGGGAGAGGTGTATCAAATTTCTGAATAGCCTATAAAGAACTAAGGGAGTCTGAGACAACAACAAATGATGACACAGGCATAGATGCAATACGGATAAGTGCTGCAAGAATGGCACACAATTCAGCAGTAAAAATATTAGCCAAAGATAGTAAATGCCCTCGTATGACGCTGTCCGGAAACACTGCTGCGAATCCTACATTGTCAGAAGACTTAGAGCCATCTGTGTGCACCGCAATGGCATGAGAATGGGAGTGGAAGTGGTCAAGAAAAAGAGAGCAGGAAGCTACCATAGACAGTTGGGTTTCTGAGTAAGGTAGAAAGAACAGACTCGAACAGCTGGAACTTCCAAGGGGGGAAGGGAAAAGTGAGATGCTACAAGAACATAGAAAGGTGGTAATTGAAGAGAAGACAAGAGCGAATGTAGGCGAAGAGGGAACGGACGGAGCAAACAGGGGCGGCGAACAAATAAAGAATGTCTACTAATATCAGATACCATTCTATAAATGGAAGGATTGCAGAGATCATGAGAGCGTACATAGTAGTGAAGGCAATGGGCATCACAGTGATCAGATAAAGATGGAACGTTCCCTTCTGCAAAGAGGCTCTCAACAGGGTAAGAGCGAAAAGCACCAAGGCATAAACGTAATCCTTGGTGATGAATCGAGTTAAGGCTAAAGAGGGTAGCAGGAGAGGCTGCTGAATAGATCTGGTCACCATAATCAAGTTTCGATAAAATGTAGGCGAAAGAGAGTTCGACGATCAGCTCCCTATGAAAGATGAGCAAGGGTTTTAAGAAGGATCAGCTGGCTGTGACAAATTGCCTTCAGAGAGGTAATGTGACTGTATCACGTTCAGGGATGTTGGAGCCATAGAGGTAAAAAGGATAATCGGAGATGACAGAGCGTCTAGTGAAAGTAATTGGGTGAGATTTGGTACTGGAAAATTTAAACCCATGTGAGGTTTCCCAATTGGAAACACGGTCGACTGCATGCTGGAGAGAAACTGTAATGAGGTGACAGTCAGCGCCTGCACAGGCAATAGCGAAGTCATCAACATAGAGTGATGACCAAATACTGGATTTAAGACTAGAAGTAAAATCATTTAAAGCAAGGAGAAAAAGTGTTGTGCTCAGAACACATCCCTGGGGGACACCTTCTGCTTGAATAAAGCCCGGGGAGAGCATATTATGAACCCGAACACAGAAATGTCTGTCAGCTAAAAAGGTCTTAAGGAAGGAGGGTAGATTACCTCGGAGGCCTAAGGAGTGGGCTTGGGCTAAAATATTATACCTTCAAGTTGGGTCATATGCCTTCTCAAGGTCAAAAAATATGGCAATAACCGAGTGGTTATTCGCAAAGGCATTACGAATATATGTATCCAAGAGTAGTAAGGGATCTATGGTAGAACGGCCCTTACGAAACCCATATTGACGAGTGGAGAGACTGTTGTGTGTCTCTAAATACCACACTAAACGTCTATTGACAAGGCGTTCCATCACTTTGCAAACTGCACTGGTAAGAGCAATGGGACGATAGTGGGGGGCTTCATGTCCCGTAGTACCCGGTTTGCGAAAAGGGAGAACAATGGCAGATTTCCACAGCTGTGGAAGAACTCCTTGTGACCAAGTAAGATGGAAAAGGCATAACAGGACTGCAAGGGCTGACGTAAATGTTGTAGCATACGAATATGAATGTCGTCGGGCCGAGCTGCCAATGATCGGCAAGCTGAGAGTGTTGCCTCCAGATCCTGAAGTGTAAAAGGCACATTATACTGTTCTTCTCTGAGAGAAGAAAAGTCCAAGGGTGCTAATTCTCTGGCAGACTTTGAGGAAAGAAACGAGGGGCATAGATGGAGCCCCTGAGAAATACAGACCAGATGGTTTTAGTGGGTTTGCTATATCAACACCGGCAACCCGCAGAACAGGAGCCAGGTCAGGAGAATATTTACCACTCAGTTTTCATACTTGTTTCCAGACTGCACTCATAGAGGAAGGAGAAGTGATGGTGGAGACATAATCTCGCCAGCAAGTGCATTTAGCCTCATGGATGACACGGCGAGCGATTGCACGCTTCTGCTTAAAATCAAGAAGTCTCTCCGTGGTTCTATTGTACCAGTACCTGCCCCATGCAGTGCACTTCAAACGCACTGCACGAGCACAAGCAGGAGACCACCAAGGCACGCATTTCTGAGAATGCCTGCCCAAAGTTTGGGGTATAGAATGAGAAGCTGCAGTTAAAACGGAGGACGAGGAGTGGTGTAAAAGCTCATGAATGGAGGACAAAGCAGGATCTTCACTAAAAACAGTTACTCATCAATTTGCCTGATGAAATTGCCAGCGTGGGTTACGAAGAGTTGGTGAATATTAAGGGGAAGTAAAAATGATTGGGAAAAGATTGCTGTCATGTAAATCCAGGAGAACAGACCAGGTGAAGTCTAATGCAGCAGAGGAAGAGCAGTCTGAGAGATCGATGCAAGAGAGAGTGTGAGTCCGAGGATCAAAATGGGTGAGAGTACCTGTATTTAAAACATGGAGGGGGTGGGCAGCAAGAAAAGCCTCCAACTGAATGCCACGGGAATCACAGTGAGACCCCCATCAGAGGAAATGATGGGCATTAAAATCGCCAAGTAACAGAAGTGGTGGCGGTAATAATGAAACAAGAAAGGCAATATCCGGGACATATAATGCTCGAGATGGAGAGAGATATAAAGAACAGAGTGTATACCACCTATGCAAGTGGATACGAGCTGCTGTGTAATGCAGCGAAGTACAAACAAATAGCTGATGGTATGGAATATCAGTGCGTAGAAGAAGGGCACTTTCCTTAAAGGTCCCATCTGAAAAAGGATCTGAAGAATACAATAAATTATAGCCTGAGATGGGATAGATAACAGCAGAGTGTAATTTTGGTTCCTGTAAGCAAACACCAACAGGGGAAAACTGGAAAAGCAACATCTGAAGCTCACCCCGATTACCCCTGAGGCCATGTATGTTCCACTGTAAATAGGCCATGATTGGCAACGATAAAGATACCTGAAATGTGCAGGTAAGGGTACCTATGGACTACAGGGGTTAGAAAAGTCCTCATGCAGTGGCAGCGGAAAATGTTCAAGCAGCGAAGGAACGGTGGCTGTGAAGAAAGGAGTTGTGCTGATGGAGAAGAGGAAAGAGAAGGAACAGAGGGTGGATCAGTGTCTATTGATGGTTTTGTCTCTGCAATATATTCAGAGATTGCCGCAAGTGTTTCGGAGTTCAGAGACATCGTATTGGAGACAACATCTGAGATAGAAGGAGGAGGAGTTGGAGTAAAGATCGGAACTGTAATGGACTGTACCAAGGTAGGGGTAGGTGAAAGGGTGGAGGGAACTGGAGAAGTGTGGAAGGGGACAGAAGAGGCAGAAACCTGGGAGGTGGCAGAAGAGGAAGAAACTTGGGAGGGGACAGGGGAGGAAGGCACAGTACGAGGAGGATGAACCTCCATACTTGTAACAGAGGCAGTGAAAGGGGAAGACCCAGGTACAGAGACCGGGAAGGCAAAATGTGGAGGTGGATGAAGGGAAATAGGGATTAAAGGAGATTTATTGGACTTCTGAGAAGTAGAGGGACGATTGGGAGGAGGTGTCGCTCGAGGTCTTGTCGATACTGGCGTTTTTGAGGGAGAACACGAAGAAGTGAAAACAGACTGAGGTGTTGAAGTAAGGACGTCTGAGCCCAGGACAGCAAAAGGATTAGATAAAGGAGTGACTATGGGAGTGGCTGGCACCCACAGAGGAGGCTGCAGAAGATGGGACCCCAGAAGTGGGGGGACGTTTTGAAACACGAGAATAAGAAACCCAGGGTAGTCTCCCTTGGAGGCAGAGATGACTAACTGACATAGCATAAGGGAGACCTGCCTCTTTGAGGCAATGAATTTCCTGCTCATTTAAGTAGACCTGGCAATGGTGAGAGTACGAAGGGTGAACCTCATGACAATTAAGGCAAGAGGGAGGTTGACTGAAAGAAATGTTAGAATGGTCACTGGCACTACAGACTGGGCATTCGGCTATAGATCTGCAATATTTTGCTGGTTGGCCAAATCGCCAGAAATTTCTACACTGTTGCAGTGCAGGGATCACTTTCCGAACTTGTAACCAATGTCCTGCTACATAAACAGAGGATGGGAGTTCACGGCTCTCAAAAGTTAAACGAGCCGCATTGCAAGGGTATCATCTTCGCCTGTGGGCGGGAAGAACATAAGTGTCTACCTTGAGAATTTGGAGATCTTGGAGTTCCAGCTGTTCAAGAATGTCATCGCCACATGTCTGGAAATTCTGTTGGACTATGGTATGGGGGAGAATAACAGTACCACTACAAGAATTGAGGGAATGATGTTTTTCGATAGTGATAGAAATAATATCGATATGTGAAAGAACAGAGAGATCATGAGTTTGGGTAGAATTCTGGACTGTGATTATGAGCATACCACTCTTAAGAGCATGAAAGGAAATATCTGTACTAACATGGTGTAGGAGCACTTTGCCAATACAGTGGACCCTCGACCAGCAATATTAATCCATTCCTGAGAGCTCATCGTTAATCAAAATAATCGTTAGTTGAGCTAATTTTCCTCATAACAAATAATGGAAATCAAATTAATCCATTCCTGACACCCCAAAGTATTGAAAAAAAAAAAATTTTACCACATGAAATATTAATTTTAATACACACAAACTGAAGAAAACATGCACAGTTGCATGACACTTACCTTTATTGAAGATCTGGTGATGATTGATAGGATGGGAGGAGGGGAGAGTGTTGATCTTCTTAGTTTTTAGAAGGGGAATCCCCTTCCATTAGGACTTGAGGTAGCAAGTCTTTTTTCGGGGTTACTTCCCTTGTTCTTTTAATGCCACTAGTACCAGCTTCAGAGTCACTGGACTTCTGTCGCACAGCATATCTGTCCATAGAGGTCTGTACCTCCCATTCCTTTATGACATTTCTGAAGTGTTTCACAACATTGTCAGTGTACAGGTTGCCAACACTGCTTGCAGTAGCTGTGTCAGGGTGATTTTCATCCATAAAGGTTTGCACTTTAAGCCACATTGCACAGAATTCCTTAATCTTAATTTTAGGCAACTTCTTCAATTTCTCTATCCCCTCCTCTGAAGCAGTTTCCTCAGATGTGGCCTTATGCTGATGAAGATGATCTAGCAGCTCATCAGTGGTTAGTTCTTCATTGTCTTCCTCCACCAACTCTTCCACATCCTCCCCACTAACCTCCAACCCCAAGGACTTCCCCAATGCGACAATGGATTCCTCAACTGGCATAGGATTCTCAGGGTTAGCCTCAAACCCTTCAAAATCCCTTTTGTCTACACATTCGGGCCACAGTTTTTTCGAAGCAGAGTTCAAGGTCCTCTTAGTCACTTCCTCCCAAGTCTTACCTATAATGTTTACACAATTGAGGATGGTAAAGTGATCTTTCCAAAACTCTCTTAGAGTCAGTTGAGTTTCTGAGGTCACTACAAAGCACCTTTCAAACATAGCTTTTGTGTACAGTTTCTTGAAGTTGGAAATGACCTGCTGGTCCATGGGCTGCAGGAGAGGAGTGGTATTAGGAGGCAAGAACTTCACTTTAATGAAGCTCATGTCCCTAGAAAGTCGCTCTGCCAAGTCTGAAGGATGACCAGGAGCATTGTCTAATACCAGAAGGCACTTAAGGTCTAATTTCTTTTCAATTAGGTAATTTTTCACATTGGGGGCAAATGCATGGTGTAACCAGTCATAGAAAAAGTCCCTAGTGACCCATGCCTTACTGTTTGCCCTCCACAGCACACACAAATTAGCCTTGAGGACATTGTTTTTCCTGAACACTCTGGGAGTTTCAGAGTGATACACCAATAAAGGCTTCACTTTCCAATCACCACTAGCATTGGCACACATTAACAGAGTAAGCCTGTCTTTCATAGGCTTATGTCCTGGGAGTGCCTTTTCCTCCTGAGTAATGTATGTCCTGCTTCGCATTTTCTTCCAAAACAGGCCTGTTTTGTCACGATTAAACACTTGTTTAGGTTTGAGTCCTTCACTGTCTACGTACTCCTTGAATTCTTGCACATATTTTTCAGCTGCTTTGTGGTCCGAACTGGCAGCCTCACCATGCCTTATCACACTATGAATGCCACTATGCTTCTTAAATCTCTCAAACGAACCTTTGCTGGCCTTAAATTCACTCACATCACCACTAGTTGCTGGCATTTTTTTAATTAAATCGTCATGCAACTTCCTTGCCTTTTCACATATGATCGCTTGAGAGATGCTATCTCCTGCTATCTGTTTTTCATTTATCCACACCAATAAGAGTCTCTCAACATCTTCTATCAGTTGTGATCTCAGTTTTGAAAACATAGTTGCACCTTTGGCAAGAACAGCTTCCTTGATTGCCGTTTTCTTGCACACAATAGTAGCGATGGTTGATTGGGGTTTACTATACAACCTGACCAGCTCGGAGACACGCACTCCACTTTCATACTTAGCAATGATCTCTTTCTTCATCTCCATAGTAATTCTCACCCTTTTTGCTGTATGGTTGGCACTAGAAGCTTTCTTGGGACCCATGGTGACTTATTTTGCAGTTGCAATCACTACAAAGGCTGTGATAATAAGAAATGTTCCAATTGTATGTTTGGAAGCAACAGCAGTGGTTGGCTGGCTTGTAAACACTGGCACCCATGGGACAAGTGAGGTGCACTCAGGCCAAAGTGGATGTGTCTCGAATGGAACGAATAGCGTTGGTCAGGTTTTTTAGTGCTAGTCGAGGCAAAATTTTTGCGTTGAAATGTATCGCAAGTCGAATTTATCGTTTATCGATGCCATCGTTGGTCGAGGGTCCACTGTACTATGGTCGGAAAGATAGACAGTAGAAGAAGTCGGTCTTAAAGTAAAGAATTTAATCCATTGTGTGGTCTGAAACTGAGTGTGGAGTGGGAGTGCATGACGTGTCGGTCTTTTCCGAGGAGAATGGGAAGGTAACAAAGTAACATCATCAGGAGATTGTCGTTGGCGTTTAGAAGCGGGACCAGCGTTGGTCCGATGTGAGACAGGCTGGCGATTGAAAAATTGCCACACAGTAGAATGAGAGGCCGGAAGCATAGTCAATGGAGAGCGGAGGTCAGACAAATCGAAGGAGTCAGTCAAAACCCCGGCACCTGAAGCGGGTGACGAAACAGCACCAGCAAGAGGTACAGGGGCCTTAGAAGTGTCCAAAGAGAGGCCAGAAGATGAGGCGAGGTCAGAATGGGGTGCGGTAACAATAAGGGGCCCGGGGGTAGCAGGGTCATGGATGTGGGACTCCATGGTTAGGTTACTTCTTTCTTTTTGTTTTTAAGGGAAAAAAGAAAGAAGAAAAGAAAATAAAAATAAAAAAAAAGAATAAAAAAGGTGGGACCGAGGAGGGATAGTTCCTAGGAGGAATGAAAGGGCCAGAAATCTCCCTCTGCGCCCAAGAGGACCTCAGCACCACAAGTAGCACAGATGCAGCATGGAACCCGTGCCATACCCTACCCTTCATGCCAATAAACCAGCAATCTGGGGTTGCAACCTCACATCTGCCGAGCTACCTCGATGGACAAAAGAGAGGGCAGCCGGATATCTGCCACAAAGCATACCTCCTTCGGCCTACCACCCCTGGAATCCGAAAGGTGGCTTCCAGAGATATACCCGTCGCCTGAAAGACACCCAAATCCACCCTCCGGGATGACGGAGAGGGATTGGGACATCACCAGGCGATCCAGATTCCATGGCAAACTACGCCACCACCAATAGCCTCAATGGAATGGGATGGACCCTGGAACCCTTTCCCCCACCTAGGAACCAGCGTGCCTGCGGGAAAAATCCCAGAGGCCAAAAAGAGGATGGGTAAAAGGGAGGGGTGGGGAGGAGGAGGAAAGGAAAAAGGGGAGGATGGGGAGGATGGGAGAGGGAAGGGGGGATTGTGGGGTAATTAGGGTCGGTCTCAGGAAGGAGACCAACAGGTCTAATTCCTCAGACAAAGAGCCTCTTCACAACGACAAGGAGCCCCCTTTGAAGAGGTCCAGCTTTCCAATCGACTAAATTCATAGCTATGACGTTAGAATTACTTTCATTCTATTGATTGAGTACAAGAAACTGCCCATTTACCTATTTCAACTACTCAATAAATTATTATTATAATAAAAAAGAAGCGCTAAGCCACAAGGGCTATACAGCGCTGCAGGGCAGGAAGGAAGTGATGGCATCAGGTGGCAAAAAGGAGATGGATGAGTAATAGGTTACGGATAACAGCAGGGCAGTGGATGGTGAAAGGGTAAAGGGCAGCAAGAGACTGAACTAGAAAGGGCTGAGGGGAGTGCGAAAGGTATCATCAGAGTTTGTGGAGTAAATCAGTTGTTGTCAAGAAGTCAATGAGAGAGTCAGGATTAAAACAGGGTCCATCAGCAAGAAGGGAAGGTAAAGAGAGAGTAGTAGAACGAAGACGATGTTGGAGATAAATTCTGCGTGCTCGTTGATAGAGAGGGCAGTCTAACAGAATGTGGCTAATCGATACTGGAACTTGACACTGCTCACAGAGAGGAACAGGGTGCCTCTCCATGAGATACCCATGAGTAAGATGAGTGTGGCCAATGCGAAGGCGGGAGAGAGTGGTCTCCAAACCTCGGCCCTGATGACAAGAAGACGGCCAGTAACCTATGCTTGGTTTAATTGAATGAAGTTTGTTACCAAGCAGAGTTGACCAATGTTGTTACCAACGGGTGTGAATGTGGGTAGTTATTGCAGCAAAATAGTCCAGAAATGGAACACCTCTACTGGAAATTGGTAGGTCATGTACTGCTGACCGCACAGCAGTGTCTGCCTGTTCATTGCCCTGTACATCAACATGACCAGGGACCCAACAAAAAACAATATACTTATGCTTGTTAGAGATACGGCGTAGCCAAAGTTGGATACGGAGAACTAGGGGGTGAGATGTATCAAATTTTTGTATAGCCTGTAGAGCACTAATGGAGTCTTAGACTACCACAAATGATGACACAGGCATAGATGCGATATGAATAAGTGCTGCAAGAATGGCATACAATTCAGCAGTAAAAATGCTAGCCAAAGATAGTAAAGGCCCTCGCAAAACTCTGTCCGGAAACACTGCTGCGAATCCGACACCATCTGAAGACTTAGAGCCATCTGTGTACACAGCGATGGCATGAGAATGGGAGTGGAAGTGATCAAGAAAAAGAGAGCAGGAAGCCACCATAGGCAGTTGGGCTTTCGAGCAAGGGAGTGAGAAAGAACAGACCCGAACAACTGGAACTTCCCAGGGGGGTAGGGAAAAGTGAGATGCTACATGAACATATAAAGGTGGTAACTGAAGGGAAGAAAAGAGCAAATGTAGGCGAAGAGAAAAGGGATGGAGCAAACAGGGGCGGCGAACAAATAAAGAATGTCTACTAATATCGGTGACCATTCTATAAATGGAAGGATTGTGGAGATCATGAGAGCGTACATAGTACCGAAGGCAATGGGCATCACGGCGATCAGACAAGGATGGAACATTCGCTTCTGCATAGAGGCTCTCAACAGGGGAAGAGCGAAAAGCACCAAGGCATAAACGTAATCCTTGGTGATGGATGGGGTTAAGGCTAGAGAGAGTAACAGGAGAGGCCACTGAATAAATCTGGTCACCATAATCGAGTTTCGATAAAATGAGGGCTGAATGTAGGTGAAGCAGAGTTCGACGATCAGCTCCCCAGGAAAGACGAGCAAGGGTTTTAAGAAGGTTTAGCCGGCTATAAAATGAGGGCTGAATGTAGGTGAAGCAGAGTTTGACGATCAGCTCCCAAGGAAAGACGAGCAAGGGTTTTAAGAAGGTTTAGCCGGCTGTGACAAGTTGCCTTCAGAGAGGTAATATGATGTTTCCAGAAAAACCTACAGTCAAAGAGAAGGCCTAGAAACCTGACTGTATCACGTTCGGGGATACGAGAGCCATAGAGATACAAAGGATGATCAGAGATGACAGAGCATCTAGTGAAAGTAATTTGGTGAGTTTTGGTACTGGAAAATTTAAACCCATGCATGGTGGCCCAATTGGAAACACAGTCGACCTCATGCTGGAGAGAAACTGCAATGAGATGACAGTCAGCACCTGCACAAGCAATAGCGAAGTCATCACCATAGAGTGATGACCAAATATTGGGTTGAAGAACAGAGGCCAAATCATTTATAGCAAGGAGAAAAAGTGTTGTGCTCACAACATATCCCTGAGGGACACCTTCATCTTGGATAAAGTCCGGGGAAAGCACATTATTGACTCGAAGACGGAAGTGTTTGTCAGTTAGAAAGTTCTTTATTGACTCGAAGACGGAAGTGTTTGTCAGTTAGAAAGTTCTTTATTGACTCGAAGACAGAAGTGTTTGTCAGTTAGAAAGTTCTTAAGGATGGTAGATTGCCTCGGAGGCCTAAGGAGTGGGCTTAGGCCAAAATATTATACCTCCAAGTTGTGTCATATGCCTTCTCAAGGTCAAAAAATAAGGCAATAACTGAGTGATTATTTGCAAAGGCATTACGAACATACGTATCCAAGCATAGTAAGGGGTCTATGGTAGAACGGCCATTACGAAAGCCATATTGACTAGCGGAGAGACTGTTGTGTGTCTCTAAATACCACAATAAACGGGAATTTACCAGACGTTCCATCACTTTGCAAACTGCACTAGTAAGAGTGATGGAATGATAGTGGGAGGCATCATGTCCTGTAGTACCCGGCTTGCGGAAAGGGAGAACAATGGCAGATTTCCACAGCTGTGGAAGAACTCCTTGTGCCCAAATAAGATTGAAGAGGTGTAAGAGGGCTACAAGGGCTGACTGATGTAAATGTTGTAACATACAAATATGAATGTCGTCATGTCTAGCTGCTGATGATCGGCAAGCTGAGAGTGTTGCCTCCAGTTCCTGAAGTGTAAAAGGCACATTATACTGTTCTTCTCTGAGAGAAGAAAAGTCCAAGGGTACTAACTCTCTGGCAGACTTTGACAAAAGAAACGAGGGGCATAGATGGAGCCCTCGGGAAATAGGGACAAGATGAGTGCCAATTTCAATGGCAACGTCAAGAGGATTTGCTACATCAATACCGGCAACCCGTAGAACAGGAGCCGGGTCAGGAGAGTATTTACCACTCAATTTCCTCACTTTTTTCCAGACTGCACTCATAGAGGAAGCAGAGGTGAAGGTGGAAACATAATCTCGCCAGCAAGTGCATTTAGCATCATGGATGACACGGCGAGCGATCAGACGCTTCTGCTTAAAATCAAGAAGTCTCTCATTGGTTCTATTGTATCGGTACCTGCCCCATGCAGTGCATTTCAAACTTACTGAACGAGCACAAGTAGGAGACCACCAAGGCACGCACTTCTGAGAATGCTTGCTCGAGGTTTGGGGTATAGAATGAGAAGCTGCAGTATAAACTGATGTCGAGAAGAGGTGTAGGAGCGCATGAATGGAGGATGAAGAAGGAACCTCACTAAAAGCAGTGAGTTGTGAGTAAAGGTCCCAATTTGCCCGATCAAATTGCCAGCGAGGGCTACGGAAAGGTGGTGAATATGAAGAAGTAAGAATGATTGGAAAATTATCGCTGTCATGTAAGTCCGGTAGAACAGACCAGGTGAAGTCTAGTGCAGTGGAGGAAGAGCAGACTGACAGATCGATGCAAGAGAGAGTATGAGTACGAGGATCAAAATGGGTGGGAGTACCCATATTTAAAACATGGAGGGGGTGAGAGGCGAGAAAAGCCTCCAACTGGATGCCATGTGAGTCACAATGAGACCCCCCCCAGAGGAAATGGTGGGCGTTAAAATCACCAAGTAACAGAAGTGGTGGTGGTAAGGATGAAACAAGAAAGGCAAAGTCTGGGATAGAAAATGCTTGAGAAGGAGAGAGATATAAAGAACATATTGTAAACCACTTATTCAAGTGGATACGGGCTGCAGTGTAATGCAGCGAGGTATGGACAAATAGTTGACAGTACGGAATATCATTGCATAGAAGAAGGGCACTTTTATTAAAGGTCCCATCTGAGAAAGGATCCGAAGAATACAATAAATTATAGCCTGAGACAGGTTGGAAAACAGCTGAGTGTAATTTTGGTTCTTGTAAGCAAGCACCAACAGGGGAGAACCTGGAAAGCAACATCTGAAGCTCACCCCGATTACCCTGAGGCCGCGGATATTTCACTGTAAATAGGCCATGATTGGCGATGAAGAAAATACCAGGAATCCGTAGGGAAAGGCACCTACGGACTAGAGGGTTTAGAAAAGTCAATGTGTGGTGGCATTGGAAGACGTTCAAGCAGCGAAGGAACGGAGCATTGCGAAGAATGGGGTTGTGAAGATGGAGGAGAGGGAAGAGATGGAACAGGAAGTGAATCAGTGTCAATTGAAGGTTTAGTCTCTGCAATATATTCTGAAATGTCTTCAAGTGTTTCTGAATTCAAAGATGTATGGGAGACCATATTGGAGGTAGAAGGGGGAGGGTGAGTAAAGATTGGGACAGTAATGGACTGTACCAAAGTAGAGGGGGGCGAAAGAGTGTAAGGGACTGGAGATGAAGTGTGGGGGGGGGAGAGAAGAGGCAGAAACCTGGGAGGTGGCAGAAGAGGGAGAAACTTGGGAGGGGACGGGGGTGTAAGGCATAGTACGAGGAGGAGGGTGAATCTCCACACTTGTAATAGAGCCAGAGAGAGGGGAAGAACTAGGCACAGAGACTGGAAAGGTAAAGTGTGGAGGTGAAAGAAGGGAAGGAAGGGGCAAAGAAGATTTGAGCAATGTGGATTTTTTTGACTTCTGAGAAGTAAAGGGGCGATTGGTACAAGGTGTTGTACGAGGTCTTGTCGATACTGGGGCTTGTGAGGAAGGATGCGAAGATGTGAGAACAGACTGAGTTGTAGTCGGGACGTCAGAGCCAAGGACAGCAAAAGGATTAGATGCCGGAGTGGCTATGGGAGGGGTAACAACAGAGGAGGCTGCAGAAGATGGGACCCCAGAAGTGGGGGGATGTTTTGAAACACGAGAATAAGAAACACGGGGTAGTCTTCCTTGGAGGTGGAGATGAGTAACTGCCATAGCATAAGGGAGACCTTCTGCCTCTTTGAGGCAATGGATTTCACGTTCATTTAAGTAGACCTGGCAACGGCGGGAGTACGAAGGGTGAGCTTCATTACAATTAAGGCAAGATGGAGGTTGACTGCAAGATGTATTAGAATGGTCGCTGGCACCACAGACTTGGCATTCGGCTATTGATCTGCAATATTTCGCTGGGTGACCAAAACTCCAGCAATTTCTACACTGTTGCGGTGTAGGTATCACCTTTCGAACTTGTAACCGATGTCCTGCGACATATACAGAGGACGGGAGTTCTCGGCTGTCAAAAGTTAAACGAGCCACATTGCAAGGGTAACGTCTCTGCCAACGGGCAGGAAGGACATAAGTGTCTACTTTCAGGATTGAGAGATCCTGGAGTTCCAGCTGTTCAAGAATGTCATTGCCACATGACTGGAAATTCTGTTGGACTATGGTATGGGGCAGAATAACAGTACCACAACAAGAATTGAGAGAAAGATGTTTTTCAGTAGTGATAGGAGTAGTATTGATATTCAAAAGGAGAGAAAGATCATGAGCTTGGGTAGCATTCTGGACTGTGATGGTGCGCGTACCGCTCTTGAGAGCAAGAAATGAAATATCTCTACCAACATGATGCAGGAGCGCTTTGCCAATACTATGGTCAGAAAGATAGGCACAAGAAGAAGTCGGTCTTAAAGTAAAGAATTTAGTCCATTGTGTGGTCTGAAACTGAGCGTGGAGAGGGAGTGCATGACGTGTTGGTCTTTTCCGAGTAGAATGGGAAGGTAACGAAGGAGCATCATCAGGAGATTGACGTTGGTGTTTAGGAGTAGGACAGGAGTTGGTCTGGCATGAAATGGGCTGGTGATTCGAAAATTGCCGCACCGTAGAGGGAGAGGCCAGAAGCATAGTCAAAGGAGAGCAGAGGTCAGACAAATTGAAGGAGTCAGTCGAAGCCCCGGTACCTGAAGCGGGTGAGGAAACAGCACCAGCAAGAGTTACAGGGGCATCAGGAGTGTCCGAAGAGTGGTCTAAAAACAAGGCAGGGTCAGAATGGGGTGCGGCATCAAGAAGGGGTTCGGGGGTAGTAGGTTCATGGATTGGGTTCTCCATGGTTAGGTTACTCCTTTGCTTTTTGTTTTTAAGAAAAAAAAAGAAAGAAGAAAAAATAAAAATAAAAAAAGAATAAAAAAAGGGGTGAGCAGGGAGGAATAGTTCCCAGGAGGAATGAAAGGGCAGGAAATCTCCCTCCGCGCCCAAGAGGACCTCAGCACTGCTAGTAGTGCAGATGCAGCATGGAACCCATGCCATACCCTACCTTTCATGCCAGTAAACCAGCAATCCGGGATAGCAACCTCACATCTGCCGAGCTACCTCGGTGGACAAAAGAGAGGGCGGCCGGGTATCTGCTACAAAGCATACCTCCTTCGTCCACCACCCCCAGAATCCGAAAGGTGGCTTCCAAAGATACACTCGTCGCCTGAAAGACACCAAAAGCTACTCCGGGGTACTGGAGAGGGATCAGGACATCCCCAGGTGATCCAGATTCCACGGCAAACTATGCCACCGCCACGAACCTCAATGGAATGAGATGGACCCCGGTATCCTTTCCCCTACCTAGGAACTAACGTGCCTGTGGGAGAAATCCCTAAGGCCAAAAAGAGGAAGGACAAAAGGGAGGGGTGGGGAGGAGGAGGAGGAAAGGGAAAAGGGGAGGATGGGGAGGATGGGATAGGGAGGGGGGGATTGGGGGGTAATTAGGTTCGGTCTGAGGAAGGAGATTGACAGGTCTGATTCCTCAGACCAAGAGCCTCTTCACCACAACAAGGAGCCCCCCTTGAAGAGGACTGCTCAATAAAGTGATCAGAAAATACTAATTTTTCAAATTTCACACAAAATTCAAGAAAAACCATTTTCAAAATAGGGTCCAGAATAAATAATGAAAGACATTCCTGACACTAAAATAACATTTTCTCTGTTCATTCGTCACCTCTCCAGGAACTTCTTTGAATATGCTTGCTTTTCATTTCAAATTTTTATTCACACACAAAAAAGATTTGCTCTAATTCATACAACTGTATAATTATAATAATTGTACTATTGAAACTACTGTACAACTTAAACTACAATAAATTTCTTAAGTATTAAGTAGTCTGTAAGCCATTAAATTAAGTCTGCCCATAATGCCTAGGCATGATAGTGGCTCTCTTTGTACTGCAACACATTACTGTAATTACAGTGAAACCTCAAATATCAAATGTATCGCTTATCAAAAACTTCCAAAATTGACTGCTTTTCAAACCAATTTTGACCCTAATATTGAACTCGTCCTTATTTTCAAACTGCCGGGTACTGGACCTGTCTGCCAGCCCACTCTATCCACGCCCCCATGCAGGTGCCATGAACCAGTCTGGTTTTGTTGATGCTTGAGTGAACACTAACCTGCACTTTCATTCAAACATTTTATGATTAATTCATTGCTTGTGGGACCGTGAAATAAGCTACCATGGGCCCAAAGAAACTTGCTAGTGGTACCCCATGGTAAAGAAAGTGAGAAACACCATAGATGTGAAGAAGGAAATAACAGAGAAGCATTAGAGTGGTTTGAAACTTTATGGCTCGCTATGATGTATGGGAAAAACAAATCGACCATCGTTTCTATCCTGGCAAAGAAAGAGCAAATCAAGGAAGCTGATGTTGCAAAAGGTGTTAACTTGCTAACCAAAAAAAGACCACATACAATCGATCAGGTTGAGAAGTTGTTGCTGGTGTGGATCAAGGATAAAGAAATGGCAGGTGATAGTCTTTCAGAGACGATTATTTGTGAAAAGGCAAGGAAGTTGCATGCCGATTTAAAGATTAAGGAGATATGCGCCAAGTGGAATGATGTCCAAATGTTTGCGGAGAAGTACCACCCTGAAGAAGCTGAAACAAGCCATCTTTGCAACAAGTTCAGTGACAGAACCGTGTCCCATTTTAGGAAATCTTAAAGACGTGCCAGAAACAGAGGACTGAAGACAGTTATTTTGTGAGACAGGGGTACAGTGACTCTCAAGCTGGTCCTAGTGGCATTAAAAGACAGAGAAGGGAAGTAACCCCAGAAATGGCTTTGATACCTAAAGTCCTTATGGAGGGGGATTCCCCTTCCAAACACTAACCCCAACTCCCTCTCTCCTCCTCCCTGTCTTCCAGGTGCCATCACCAGTCTTCAATAAAGGCAAGTAAAAATGTTATTTTACATGTTTATTTTAATTTTTTAATACATAATTGTACACTATATTTGTTGTGTGTATGTAAAACTATAATTAATCACTATAAAATGTATTTTTGTTTTTTGTAAATATTTTTGGGTTTCTGGAATGGATTAATTGCATTTCCATTATTTCTAATGGAAAATATTGCTTCGCTTTTCAAACTTTTTGAATTTTGAACTAGCTTCTAGAATGGATTAAGTTCAAAATTTGAGGTTCCACTGTACATAATCTCAATGTATTCAGTTGCAAAGAAATAAAATTGACTATTGACTAATATCAACCCATTCATGACCTCATATTAAACCAGCCAGTTGCAAGCATATTGGATGCACAACATGATTTGTTTACTCTTGAAGACTGGGAAAAATTGGACATTTCCACTACTTTGAACTTAATTCCAAGCTACTTTTAGTCTGTAAACGGTTGACAATCGTCCTCCATCTCAATCCCTCAAACCCGAGTGAAATGAAATTTAGCTTACAGAAACCTCTAATTCTACAAAATATTTTCCATTGTATCAAATGAGGCCAAGAAACTGAGACTATAAATATAAAATCCATATGAACAGTGGACCCTCAACCAATAGTGGCGTCGACTAATGCCAAAATTGACCAACGGCGCTCTTTGGCATCAAAAAATTGAGTCTACCAATGCCGAAAAACTTGTTTAACGGCTTTCGTCCCAGACGTGTCCATGTGGCCAGAGCGCGACCTGAGCGGGCCCAGCCACTCCAAGACTCCATGTACCGCAAGTGTTTACAAGTCATTTCAGTCGATCCCACATGTACCTGTGATATATTTTATATTCTTCCAGTGTTTTTAGAGCTTGTAACTGCTACATAAGCCACCATGGGCCCCAAGAAAGCTTCTAGTGCCAAGCCTGTGGTAAAAAGGGTGAGAATTACAATGGAAATGAAAAAAGAGATCATTGAAAAATATGAAAGTGGAGTGTGCATGTCTGAGTTGAAAAGGTTATATAACAAACCCTATTCAACCATCACTACTACCATGGCTAACAGAAACACAATCAAAGAAGCTGTTGTTGCGAAAGGTGCAAGAATGTTTTCAAAACAGAGATTGCAAATAATTGAAGAGGTGGAGAGACTGTTGTTGGTGTGGATAAATGAAAAACAATTATCAGGAGATAGTGTTTCTCAGTAAATAATATGTGAAAAGGCAAGGCAGTTGCATGATGATTTCATTAAGAAAATGCCTCCAAATAGTGATGATACTGATGAATTTAAGGCCAGCAAAGGCTGGTTTGAGAGATTTAAGAATCATAGTGGTAAACACAGTGTGATAAGGCATGGTGAGGCTGCCAGTTCACAAAAAAAAGCGGCTGAAAAGTATGTGCAGGACTCTAAGAAGTACATATAAAAACTGAAAACTTAAAACCTGAACAAGTGTTTAATTGTGATGAAACAGGCCTGTTGTGGAAGAAAATGCCAAACAGGACCTACATTACTCAGGATGAAAAAGCACTCCCAGGACAGAAGCCTATGAAAGACAGGCTCACACTTATGTTACACAGGAATGCTAGTGGTGATTACAAAGTGAAACCTTTGCTCATGTATCACTCTGACACTCCCAGAGTGTTCAAGAAAAACAATATCGTCAAGGGTAATTTGTGTGTGATGAAGAGACCAAACAGTAAGGCATGAGTCACTAAGGAAATTTTCCTGGACTGGTTTTATGGTGTGTTTGACCCTACAGTGAAAAATTACCTCCTGGAAAAGAAACTGTCACTTAAGTGCCTCCTGATAATGGACAATGAATCCTCCTGCTCATCCTCACGATTTGCAAGAGCAAATTGTGCGGGAGTTTAGCTTCAGAAAAGTTAAATTTTTGCCTCCTAATACAAATCTTCTCCTCCAGCCCATGGACCAGCAGGTCATTTCAAACTTTAAGAAACTCTACACAAAAGGAGTGTTTCAAAAGAGAGTTTTGGTAAGACAACTTCAATATCTTCAGTTGCATAAACCTTACAGGTAAGGATTGGTAGGGAGTGACTTGCAGGACTTTGAACTCTGCTTGTAGAAAACTGTGGCCACAATGTGTACAAGAGAGGGATTTTGAAGGGTTTGTGGCTAACCCTCAAGAGCCTATGCTAGTTGTGGAATCAATTGTGTCACTGGGGAAGTCCATGGGGTTGGAGGATTGTGACAAGTATGTGGAAGAGTTAGTGCAGAATGACGATGAACTAACCATTGCAGAGCTGCAAGAGCTTGAGGCACAACAGCAACAGATCACAGCTCAGCAATGTGCTTCAGAGCAGGAGGAAGAGAGATGGAGAAAGTTGCCTTCGTCAAGGATTAAGGAAATGTGTACAATGTTTACAAAGGTGCAAGCATTTATGGACGAATTTTATCCTGTCACAGCTGTTGCAAAACGTATTGGCAACATGTACAATGGCACTCTTGAGTCCCATTTTAGGGAAATCCTAAGGGCATGTGAGAAACAGAGCTCTCTGGACATATATTTTGTCCAACAGGGATCCAGTGATTCTCAAGCTGGTCCTAGTGGCATTAAAAAGCAAGAAGGGAGGTAACCCCAGCAAAGGATGTGGTACCTGAAGTCTTTATGGAAGGAGATTCCCCTTCCAAACAATAGAATCTCCCCTGCTGCTGGAACATCATTCATCATCTCAATAATAAAGGTAACTGGCATTTAATTATTGTTTAGTTTGCATGTACCATTCATTTCTGCATAGGGAAATGTATACAGAGGACCCTCGAGTTTCGGCAGCCTCGACTTTCGTGAAATTCGACCTTTGGCGAGTTTTTTTGGAAAAATTTGGCCTCGAGTTTCATGAAAAACTCATGTTTCGGCGACCGTCCGGAACATAAGAACATAAAAAAGAAGGAACACTGCAACAGGCCTACTGACCCATGCAGAGCAGGTCCATTCCCTCCCCCCTGGATTAGACCAATGACTCTTCACTGGATTATCCCAATGACCCACCCAGTCTGGTCATCCCCACTCAAGGATGGAGCACTGTACCAGACCCAGCAGCACAAGCTAGTCAGGTCCAACTCACACCCACTCATGTATTTATCTAACCTATTTTTAAAACTACACAACGTTTTAGCCTCAATAACTGTACTCGGGAGTTTGTTCCACTCATCCACAACTCTATTACCAAACCAGTACTTTACTACATCCTTCCTGAATCTGATTTTTTCCAACTTGAAACCATTGCTGCAGGTCCTGTCTTGGCTGGAAATTTTCAGCACACTATTTACATCCCCTTTATTTATTCCTGTTTTCCATTTATACACCTCGATCATATCCCCCCTAATTCTACGCCTTTCGAGAGAGTGCAGATTCAGGGCCTTCAGTCTATCCTCATAGGGAAGATTTCTGATACATGGGATCATCTTTGTCATCCTCCTTTGTACGTTTTCCAGAGCATTTATATCCATTCTGTAATATGGTGACCAGAACTGAGCAGCATAGTCTAAATGAGGCCTAACCAAGGATACATAGAGTTGAAGAACAACCTGAGGACTTCTATCATTTATACTTCTAGATATGAAGCCAAGAATTCTGTTAGCATTATTGCGAACACTAATGCACTGTTGTCTTGGTTTTAGGTTACTGCTAACCAGAACTCCTAAATCCTTTTTGCAATCGGTAGTATTAAGATCTACATTATTTAGTTTACATGTTGCATGGTTATTTAACTGTCCAACATTTAGAACTTTGTATTTGTCAATATTAAACTGCATCTGCCACTTCTCCGACCATTGCATCAGTCTATTCAACTCATCCTGGAGCGCTCTAATGTTCTCATTAGAATGAATTGGACAGCCTATTTTGGTGTCATCAGCAAATTTGCTTATGTCGCTATTTATTCCCTCATCTATGTTGTTTATGTAAATTGTGAACAACAACGGGCCCAACACTGACCCCTGAGGAACACCGCTTGTGACGTTCCCCCATTCTGATTTCTCCCCATTTACGCAAACTCTCTGCTGTGTATTTGTCAGCCATGCCTCGACCCAGGAAAAAATTTCTCCTCCTATTCTGTGTGCCCTAAGTTTCCTCAATAGCCTCTGGTGTGGAACTCTATCGAAAGCCTTACTGAAGTCCATATACACAATATCATATTCACTGCCATGATCTACCTCCTCAAACACATTAGTGAAAGAAGTTAGTAAATTCGTAAGACAGGAATGCCCCTTTGTAAAACCGTGTTGAGAATCATTAATCAATCTGTGCCTGTCAAGATGGCTATGAATTGCTTCGGTAATTGATTCCATAAATTTTCCCACTATGGAGGTAAGGCTTATTGGTCTATAGTTCGAAGCCAAGGACCTGTCACCTGCCCTGTAAATAGGTATTACATTTGCCATTTTCCACTTATCAGGCACTATGCCAGTTTGTAGTGATATGTTAAAAAGATTAGCCAAAGGTATGCTAAGTTCCTCTTTACATTCCTTTAGCACCCTTGCAAACAGTTCATCAGGACCTGGGGATTTTTTACATTTTAGTCTCTCTATTTGTCTGAGGACCATGTCACTAGTTACCGCAATCGCACATAGTTTATTATCATCCTGTCCTACGTAATCTATTATTTCAGGAATATTGCTAGTATTTTCCTGGGTGAAAACTGAGAGGAAATAGGTACAGTGGTCCCTCGCTTTTCATAGTTCCCGGCAATCGTAAATTTCGCCAATCATAGGGTTATTTTCGTATAAACATGGGCTCGCTTCTCATAAGTTGACTAGCGAGCCGTAATTCTTCCCAGGCACGTACCCATGGCGTGAGCCGTGGCGGCAGCCAGTCTGGCACTGTTTACCATGCAGCGAAGGTTCCCTCACATGCTCCAGCAAAATATTTCGTAATATTCCATTTATTTTAGTGCTTGCAAGAACTAAATAAGCTACCACCGCTCCAAAGAAAGCTCCTAGTGCCAAGCCTGTGGAAAAAAAGGTGAGAAATACTATTGAATTTAAGAAAACTATCACTGACCAATATGAAAGTGGTACAAGTGTGGCCAAACTGGCCAGGATGTATAAGAAACCCTACACCACCTTATGTTCCATAGTGGCCAAGAAAAAGGAAATCAAGGATGCTGTTGTTGCAAAGGGGGTAACTATGCAGACAAAAATGAGATCATCAGTACTCGAAGAGGTTGAGAAGTTATTATTGGTGTGGATAAATGAGAAACAATTAGCAGGAGATACTCTTATGACTTCGATTATTTGTGAAAAGGCTAGGCAGTTGCATGACGATTTGGTAAAGAAAATGCCTGCAAATAGTGATGTGAGTGAATTTAAGGCCAGCAAAGGCTGGTTTGAGAGATTTAAGAACCGTACTGGCATACACAGTGTGGTAAGGCATGGTGAGGCTGCCAGTTCGAACCACTAGGTGGCTGAAAAAATATGTGCATGAATTCCAGGAGTACATAGAGGCTGAAGGACTGAAACTTGAACAAGTGTTCAGTTGTGACAAAACAGGCCTCTTTTGGAAGAAAATGCCAAAGAGGACCTTCATTACACAAGAGGAAAAAGCAATGCCAAGACACAAGCCTATGAAAGACAGGCTGATACTAATGTTCTGTGCTAATGCTAGTGGGGATTTCAAAGTGAAGCCATTACTAGTGTGCCATTCTGAAAATCCCAGAGTGTTCAGGAAAAACAATGTTATGAAGAGTAAATTGTGTGTGTTTTGGAAATCTAATAGTAAGGCATGGGTCACGAGGAAAATTTTCGTCGAGTGGTTCAATAAAGTGTTTGGCCCTAGTGTGAAGGAGTATCTCCTGGAAAAGAAATTGGATCTCAAGTGCCTGCTAGTAATGGACAATGCACCTGCTCATCCTCCAAACTTGGATGACCTAATTTTCGAGAAGTTTGGGTTCATCACAGTAAAGTTCTTGCCCCGAATACCACTCCTCTCCTCCAGCCCATGGACCAGCAGGTCATTGCAAACTTTAAAAAACTCTACACAAAAGCAATGTTTCACAGGTGCTTGATTGTGACCACAGACACTCACTTGACCCTAAGGGAATTTTGGAGAGAACACTTCAGCATCCTCCATTGCATAACCCTTACAGGTATGGCTTGGGAGGAGTGACTACCAGGACTTTGAACTCTGCTTGGAGAAAATTGTGGCCATATTGTGTCGACAAGAGGGATTTTGAAGAGTTTGGGACTGACCCTGATGAGCCTATGTCTGTTGTAAAATCAATTGTGGCACTGGGGAGTTCCATGGGGTTGGATGTGAGTTTGGAGGATGTGGAAGAATTGGTGGAAGACCACAATGAAGAGCTCACTACTGAGGAGCTGCAAGAGCTTCAGCACTAAGAGGAACACATCACAGCTCAGAATCTTGCTGCAGAGGAGGAGGAAGAGAGATGGAAGAAGGTGCCTTCTTCAGAAATTGAAGATTTTTACTATGTGGGGTAAGATGGAAAGCTTTATGGAGAAACATCACCCTAACAAGGTTGTTGCAAGCCATATTGGCAACATGTACATTGACAAAGTCTTGGGCCATTTTAGGGAAGTGTTAAAGAGATGCCAGAAACAGAGCTCTATCCACAGTTATTTTGCTAGACAGGACTCCATTGACTCTCAAGGTGGTCCTAGTGGCACGAAGAGACAGAGAAGACAAGAAACCTCAGAAAAGCAATTGGTACCTGAAGTGTTGCTGGAAGGGGATTCCCCTTCCAAACTTTAAACAATCCTCTCTCTCTCTTCCTCCAGTCTCCCATACACTAAGAAGAATCTTCAATAAAGGTAAGTGTTATGCTGTTAATGTTTCATTCATCATTTCCATTGTATTGTTTATGTACTACATGTATATTTCATGTAAAATTTTTTTTTGTTTTAATACTTCTGGGTGTCAGGAACGGATTAATTGTATTTACATTATTTCTTATCGGGAAAATTGATTCGTAAATCGTAAATTTCGTTTATAGTAATGGCTCCAGGAACGGATTAATTACGAAAAACGAGGGACCACTGTATTCAGAATTTCACACATATCCTTATCACTGTCAGTGATCTGACCAGAGTTACTCTTAAGTGGGACAATCTTGTCCCTAATCTTACTTCTGTATACCTGAAAGAACTCTTTTGGGTTAGTCTTTGAATCCCTTGCGACCTTAGCCTCATAATCTCTTTTTGCTTTTCTTATTCCTTTCATTTCTCTCTTTAATTGAATATACTGATTTCTTAACTGCTCATCCCCTCTTTTGATAGCCTATATATGCCTCTCTTTTGACCAATGAGATGTTTTAACCTTTGACTGTTGCGGTTGTATATATATGTCATAGGAGATACCATGTTTGACGTATCTATACACATAAATTCTAGCAGCTTCAAATCAAGCAGGAGAAAGCTGGTAGGCCCACATGTGAGAGAATGGGTCTCCATGGTCAGTGTGCACCATATAAAAAAAATCGGGGAGCCAATGGTGCATTGTGGGAATACCATTTCAGCCGTCCTTTTTCAGCATGTCTAGCGGTAAGAAATATGTGATTCCCCAGCAAATCTGGGACTCTTCTCTTCCCAAGTGATGCTCTAACACAGATGGAAGTGTCAGTGAAGATCAATTTCATGGTTTTGAGGAGTTTGAGACCAAAAGCAATGGAGGAGGAGGAGGAGGAAGAGGAGGAGGAGGAAGAAGAGGAGGAGGAGGAAGAAGAGGAGGAGGAAGAAGAGGAGGAGGAAGGAAGGAAGGAGGAAGAGGAAGGAAGGAGAAGGAAGGAGGGAGGAGGAGGAAGGAGGGAGGAGGAGGAAGGAGGGAGGAGAAGGAAGGAGGGAGGAGGAGGAAGGAGGGAGGAGGAGGAGGAAGAAGAAGAGGAGGAAGAGGAGGAAGAATAGGAAGAAGAGGAATAATAATAATAATAATAATAATAATAATAATAATAATAATAATAATAATAATAATAAATAATAATACCTAATAATAATAATATATAATAATATGTTCCCTTGAGGCACGAAAACAGTTCACCCCATGACAGTGACAAGATAAGGGGAGATAACATCTGATAAGAGCTGACCTTTGATGAGCTTAAATGAGGGTGGAGGGAGGGGGGCAGCTGTCCATCTGTCAAGAGCAAGGAGGAGGAGAAGAAGGAGGAGGAGGAGAAGGAGAAGAAGGAGGAGGAGAAGGAGGAGAAGGAGAAGGAGGAGAAGGGGGAGAAGGAGAAGGAGGAGGAGGAGAAGGAAAAGAAGGAGGAGAAGGAGAAGAAGGAGAAGGAGAAGGAGAAGGAGGAGGAGAAGGACAAGAAGGAGGAGGAGGAGGAGGAGGGAGAGGAGGAGGAGGAGGAGGAGGAGAAGGTAGGAGTGAGAAGGAGGAGGAGGAGGAGGAGGAGGAGGGAGGAGGAGGAGGAGGGAGGAGGAGGAGGAGAAGGAGGAGGAGAAGGAGGAGGAGGAGGAGGGAGGAGGAGGAGAAGAAGAAGAAGAAGGAGGAGGAGAAGGAGAAGAAGGAGGAGGAGAAGGAGAAGGAGGAGAAGGAGAAGGAGGAGGAGAAGGAGAAGAAGGAGGAGGAGAAGGAGAAGAAATAGGAGAAGAAGGAGGAGGAGAGGAGAAGAAGGAGAAGGAGAAGAAGGAGGAGGGGAAGAGAAGAAGGAGGAGAGAAGAGAAGAAGGAGGAGGAGAAGGAGAAGAAGGAGGAGGAGAAGGAGGAGGAGGAGGAGGAGGTGGAGAATGGAGAAGAAGTGAGGAGGAGAATGAGAAGGAGAGGTGGAGCATCGACTTGAGCAGTGCTAGGATCGAGGAGTGGGGAGGAGAGGGGAAGGAGGAGGAGGAGAAGACAACGACGAACAAAATTTGTCTGCTGTCTATTTATGTCTGTCTGCCAAGCTCCCTGTCTATCCGTCTAGCTCTGTCTCAGAGAGAGCCACAAGACTGTGTCATCATCATGTTTACTCACATCTTCAAGCAGAGTATAGCACTTTGTCTGGATTTTTTGGGTTATCCTAGGTAATTTACACTATGTATACTTGTATTTATGTGTACCTGTGAGACAGAGATAGACAGACAGAGAGAAAGAAAGAGACAGATTGAAAGAGATAGAATGAGGGAGAAAGATAATTAGATAGAATGGAGGGGAAGCAGCATCCGATCCAATTGTTTTGACAGGCGGTAGGGGGAGTGAGAAATGAGACAATATGTCATTTTGACAGCTGCCGACTCCTGACTCAAAACAATTATAAGCCACACACTTGCACACAAGACAAGCTTGCTGAATAGTGATAATAGCAGTTTTATGGAAGTATCTAGTGACTACATATGTGTATATATATGATAGAAACCAGAAGCAAGAAGGGAAGGCAGGAATGAAGGAAGGACTAGATGAAAGGAAGGAAAAAAGTAAGGAAGGACAGATGAAGGAATGTAGGAAAAGAGGTGGAATGCCCTCCAGGTAGCCTCCAGGTAGGAAAGGAATGAAGGAAATTAGGAAGGAAGGAATGATGACACATTTACCTGGGATAACTACATAACACAACTGCCTGCTAATACTGTGAAGATAACTGCTCACACCAGATGTTTTGTCTTTGTACATAAAAAAAAAGTCCACAAAAATGCAGACTCACTGGTTTTATGTGTGAGAGTGTAAAACACCACTGTGTATGACACCATGTTTTATGTGTGAGAGTGTAAAACACCACTGTGTATGACACCATGTTTTATGTGTGAGAGTGTAAAACACCACTGTGTATGACACCATGTTTTATGTGTGAGAGTGTAAAACACCACTGTGTATGACACCAAGTTTTATGTGTGAGAGTGTAAAACACCACTGTGTATGACACCATGTTTTATGTGTGAGAGTGTAAAACACCACTGTGTATGACACCATGTTTCACAGAGTTACACAGCTGCAGAACTTCTAGGAATATATTGGGTGACTGTATATTGGTATATATATTATAGAACAATAGTAATAAAAATTTTTTGTATTGTTTGTTTTTGTAAACAAGTTTTGTAAACAATATATTGATAATTATGTTTGTGTGCTTATTGTATTTTATACAACGAGTGTATATATGTACATTGCACCTTACTTTGCTTATTGTGTTGTATACAACGAGTGTATATATATACATTGCACCTTACTTTGCTTATTGTGTTGTATACAACGAGTGTATATATGTACATTGCACCTTACTTTGCTTATTGTATTTTATACAACAAGTGTATATATGTACATTGCACCTTACTTTGCTTATTGTATTTTATACAACGAGTGTATATATGTACATTGCACCTTACTTTGGTCTCATAGGCCACATAAGTTATGTGAAAAAATAAAATAGTGAACAAAACAACAAACCTTCAAATACAAGTAAACTAAAGTTTACCGGGTGAGCGGCAGTCGCCGCTGTTGCTGTACGCGGCTTATTTTCTGCAAACTTCACGCCTTTATATCTCGGTAAGTACTGACGGCAAAAAATTTTGGGGGGGACTAAAACACTCAGAAAAATAATCTTAACATTTTCATAAGAAAAAATAATTTTTTTCGAATATTTTGCGACATAGAAAGACAGTTTCAGAAAGGGACCTGCGACAGTCAAAGGGTTAATGCTAGTCATAGTAAATATTTCAACAATTATTAATAGTTTGTTTTCTGTTGGTTATTCCTCCTTAATCCTACTTCATTCATATGATTATAAACTTTGATCCTGATATCAACCTCTTAGTAAATGACTTACATGAGCCTAACAGCTGTAGAGCAAACAAGAAGTGTGAAGGACCTGGGAGTGATAACATCAGAGGATCTCGCCTTCAATGACCACAACAATGTATCTACCTCATCCGCTAGGAAAATGATAGGACAGATAATGAGAACCTTCAAAACTTGGGACACTAAGCCCATGATACTCTTCAAATCGCTTGTTCTCTCTAGGCTAAAATACTGCTGTACATTAACAACCCATTTCAAGGCTGGAGACATTGCAGACCTGAAAAGTGTACAAAGAACTTTCAGGGCACACATAAGTAAGAAAAAGTCCCAAAATTACGGGGAAGGGTTAAAGGTCCTTGATCTTTATTCCTTGGAATGCGGGCCCAAGGAGAACAGAAAATTACATTTGGGAAATAAATAAAAAAAGGCACAATCCCCGTGACGGGAAACGTACAAAAAATAACCCGCAAAAAAAAGACAGAAGCTTACGACGACGTTTCGGTCGACTTGGCCCTTGCAAAGCAACAAAAAGAGGTGGAGCAGGACGGCTTTTAAAAGGGCCCGGAAGGGGTGGAGGTAGTGGTAGTAGTATTTGTAGTAAAAGTTTGTATATAAACCGACGGGATAAAATGACACATGCAAACACGGGCATCCCCCCCGTAGACGTTTCCCCACCCACCCCGCCGTGGATGGCGAAACGTCCACAACAAAGACAACCAGGCTGAAATGTGTCTTAATTTGTCGTAGTTGTGTAGAAAAGAAGAGGTAGTAGTAGTGGTGGGGTTTAAAAATGGGAATAAGGAAGGGGCCCAGCAAATAAAAAGGGAAAGGGGGCACCAGAGAGCTAGAAACCCACAGAGGGAGAGCAAGGCCCCGAGGTGCGTGAAAGGGGAAGTGGTGAAATAAAAAAATGAAAAAAGGAACAAAAAACACGGACAGGAGAGAAAAAGACCCCCCGGGGAAAAAAGGAGAGGGGAAAAGGGAAAGGAAAAAGAAAAAAAAGAAAAAAAGGGGAAAAAGAAGAAGAAGAAAGAAAAAGAAGAAGAAGAAAAGAAGAAAAAAGAAAAAAAAAAGAAGAGAAATGGGGATTCAGGTTAAGTCCGGGTTTTTCTGAATTTTGGAGCTTTTTACAATGTGGGGGAGGGGAAAGGCATCTACAGAGACGAAGCCAGGGCTAAGGCTCATAAAAGGAAATTTGTGTATAAGAGAGGATTAAAACTAAACGGCGATGTTCGGTTGGAAGTGGGGGAAGACAGTTTTAGCAAAAGACCGTCAATAGGATGGTATGATTTGACGGACAAAAAAAGAGCTTTTTTAGGTCGGCAACCCTAACATTTTTTGTGCTCCCTAAGTCGTCAGAAAGAGATCGACCAGTTTCCCCGAAGTATTAAAGAGGACAGGAGGAGCAAAAAATTTGAGTAGACACCAGGAATTTTGTAGAGGGAGGAGAGGTATGAACGAGTTTAGTGCAAAGAGTGTTAGTCTGGCGGAAGGTAATTTTGATGTTAAGGGGCGGAGAGAAATGTTGAGATTGAAAGCCGGAAATGTGGGGGAAGGCAGAGGATAGGAGTTCCATGAGTAGAGATTTTGGGAGAGAAAAAATTGCGTTTAGCAGTGAGAGGGCAGGTTTTAAAGGGGAGGGTACCCAAGCGGGAGAACGAATTTTAAAGGGGAAATTTCTGGGGAAGGGAAACTGGGATCACAGATGCGGGGGCACGGGGGAAAGAGGGAGATAAGGAAACTTTTCTTGACAGGGGAAAGAATGATAGGAAAAGTAGTGAATGTACATGCCATGTGCATAGGTTTACGGTAAAGGGAAAAAGGAAAAATGTTTATGAGCGGTGGCAGGGACATAAAGGAAAAGGGAAGTAAGGAATTGATTCCCATTCAGCTTTAAATTTAATGGAAGGGGCAAGATTGTTAAGGCTTCAAGAAAGGTTTTGGAAGAGGCCCGGAGTCGAGGCCACAGAGCAAAGATGCATCCACATAGCGGAGCCAGAGTAAAGGTTGCACATCGAGGGTGGAAGAAAAACATTCGAAGTATTCCTGTAAGATTAGAAAGGACGGGAGAGAGAGGAGAGCCCCATAGCGACCCGAAGGTTTGGAATAATATTTCCTTGGAAGGAAAAGGAGTTAGGTCCCAAAGGGCGGATCAGATAAGAAAGACTCAGTGGGGATGGGAGTGAAGAAACCTTCATGGGTTTCTTCAAAGGAAATCAGGACATCAAAGAGGGACTTTGGTAAAGAGGGACTAAAACGTAAAGATAAGCATTTTAAGGTTGGGAGGGCGAACCCCGTTAAATGAAGTCTTGGAGTGACGGAGGGGAGGGGGGAAAAAAGTCCCAAAAAAGGGAGTGGGGGTTTTGGCCAAGAAGAAGAAAGAGAATAAGGACAGAACCTCTAGAGGTATGATAGGACGGGGGAATATCAGGTTTTGAGTTTTGGGAAGGCCATGAAATAGGGAAGAGAGGGAAGATGACCGAAACCCTTTAACAAGGTCAAGTCGGGGACAGAGGTCGGAGAGAGTCCTGGAATACTTCGAAAATTTTCTTTTCCTCCCCCCCTCGATGGCAACCTTCACTCTGGCCCCGCTATGTGGATGCATTTTTGTCTGGGGCCCTCATGACTTTTTTTCTCTTCCAACCTTTTCTTGAAGCTCTTAACAATCTTCCCCTTTCCTTTAAATTTTAAGTGAATGGGAATCTAATTCCTTACTTCTTTCCTTGATGTCCATGCACCCTCGTACAGGTTTTTCCTTTTCTGTTTCCGTAACCCATGCCAGTGGCCGTACATTCCCCTTTTTTTATCATGCTTCCCCCGTCAAGAAAAGTGTTCTTATCTCCTTTTCTCCGTGCCCGCATCTGTGATCCTCAGTTCCTTCAGCGAAATTTCCCCTCTTAATTCGTTTCCCTCTTGGCTACCCCTTTCCCATTTCATAGACTTGCCCTCTCACGTGCTAAGCAAAATTTTTTCTCCCAAAACTCTCTACTCTGGGAACTCTTCTTTCCCCTGCCTTCCCTACATTTCCGGTCTTTCTAAATTCAAAAAGTTTCCCGCCCCCTTTTGAATCAAGCTTACCTTCCCCCGATAACCTCTTCGCATAATCTCGTTCATACCTCTCCCCCCTCTACAGATGTTCTGGTTTTTACTCTATTTCTTGTCCTCCCGTCCTCTTCAATATTCGGAAAAAATGGCGATCTTTTCTGACGATTAGGGAGACAAAAAATAGTGTTGGGTTTCCGACAATAACAATGTCTTTTCTGTCACGTCAAGGGTCATAGATCCCATTGACTGGTTTCTGCTAAAAAATGTCTTCCCTACTTCCAACTCGAACAGCGCCCTTTAGTTTAATCCTTCTTTACACAACTTTCCCTTTTTGAACCTTAGCCGGTTTTACTCTGTAGATGCCTTCCTCTCCCCTACATTGTAAAATGCTCCAAAATTAGAAAAACCGTGACTTAAAACCCGATTCCCCTTTCTTTCTTTTTTTTTTTCTTCTTTTCTTTTCTTCTTTTCTTTTTCTTCTTTTTTCTTCTTCTTTTCCTCTTATTCTTCTTTTTCTTTTCCTCTTCCCCTTTCCTCTTCCTTTTTTTCTCTGGGTGGTCTTTCTCTCCCCGTCTGTGTTTTTGTTCCCTTTTTATTTATTTTTTTTCACCACTTCCCCCTTTTACGCACCTCGGGCGCTTGCTCTCCCCCTTTTGGGGGTTTTTAGTCTCTTGCAGTGCTCCCTTCCTTTGTATTTGATGGCTCGTTTTTATTTCCCCTTCTACCCCTCCACTATACTACTCTTTTTCTTTACTACAACTATGACGAAATTAAGCACATGTGCAGGCTGGGTTTTCTTTGTTGTGGACGTTGCCATCCAGTGGCTGGTGGATGGCGAAACTCTACGGTGGGGATGCCCCCGGGGTTGTGCATGTGTCTTTCATCCCGTGGTATTATTAAAATTCTTGTACTTACTATATACTCTATATAACTACCCTCCACCTCTTTTGCCTATATATAAGCCCTCCTGCCCCCCTCTGTTAGTGTGCTTTGTCAATGGCCCCCGTCGGACCGAAAAGTCGTCGTAAGTTCTGTTTTTATGTGCGGGGGATTTGTGTATACACTTGGAAGGTCCCCCAGTGGGTGGTACAAACCTAAACGAAAATCATTCCTATGAAAGCAAAGATCAGAGAGAGTGCAAATTCCCGATGAAAGCAGGGGGGGCCACGAGGCATTGAGAGACAAAATGAAAAGTGTCTAGGATCCAAAATGTTCACCGCCCCCCAGCATACTAAGGGGTGGTAATGGCTAACAGACCCTTGGCTGTCTTCAAAAAATGCTTGGCAGGCACGTAAATCTTACCTGACCGTCCGGGCTAGATTTTTACGTCGTTTGCATGCACTCGCAGTAAACCCGTTGCCCGACCCTGATCCCCCAAAGATGCCTGGTCTTGACCAAACTGCAGGGGCAATGCCCCCAAAACCCCCTCCGGTAAACTCCAGGTATTCTTGTAAACAAACTAAGTCCTACTCGTGCTCTTTAAAAAAATATATTAAAATGCTGAGATCTCCGTGAATACTGAAAGGTCTGCCCTTTAGCATTGCCTGTTACTGGGTTTTTGTAACAAGTAATCTATCCTGGTCGTTTCCATTGAAATTTAAAAGTAAGATTCAAAAGGCTTCTGGATTACAACGATAGGCTGCTAAATAAAGAAATTATTTTTTAAGAAGTTTTTAAAAAAGTAAAGTTGTCTAGGTGGACAATATCAAAGTAAATAATTTAATAAATATAGGATATAAGTTCCTACACTTCTTCATATACAGTATTAGTGTACTGAAGGCACATATATTTAGGCTTTTAAGTCCGTCTGGTACATTTGTCAGCATTAAAGAACATAATACTAATACAGTGGACCCCCGCTTAACGATCACCTCCAAATGCGCCCAATTATGTAAGTGTATTTATGTAAGTGCGTTTGTATGTGTATGTTTGGGGGTTGAAATGGACTAATCTACTTCCAATATTCCTTATGGGAAAAAATTTCGGTCAGAAACTGGCACCGAACATACTACTGGAATGAAAAAGTTCGTTAACGGGGGTCCATGTATATACAAGAGAGTAAGTGTGTAGTACTCTAGGTAGTTTGCTATGTCTCAAGACTCGACTCGACCTAACCACTGACTGACTAAAGTCCTACATAAACTAACTTCTTGACCAACCTGGCAATCAGAAACAGCTTGTTTGAACAGTAAGAAGACCGATTCGCCGAACAACAATATAACAAGCAGCAGCAATGCAGAATTCAGGAACAAGGAGATAACATAATGACCCAAAGGGTGGGGACCATCTGCAGATCCTCCACAAAAGTCACAAAAACTCCCATACTACTGAATCTAAGTTCAGCATAAGAAAATCCCCGACTGTGACAGTGCACAGATACCATTTACAAATTAGGTCAGAAGTTACAAACTCAAGACCTGAGTTTCTCAGAGTGTCAGTGTGACACACAACCTCAGTAAAAAGTCGAAAATCACTAAGTCTAGGCAAATGCTCTGTAAATAGAGTTAAACAAACTAGCAACAAGAGAGTGATAGAGATGAAGTTCCAACAAGGGCAGCAAGGGAGAGCTGACGAGGGAGTTTTTTGAACCAGCAACCAACCAAAGAGAGGAGAGCTAGCCCGAGGCAAAGGCGTCCCCCTCCCCAGGTGAATGTGATCACCCCACCCTGGCACGGACTCAGTGGGACTGCTGTTGCCAAACTACAGAGAAGCGGCAAGAAACAAGGAGGCGGTAGTTAGGAAGTTGCCAATGCAGACAGCTACTCAACAAACAAGAATGCTCGATCGTAATGGAGATAGACAGGAGATGGGTCAAATATGCCCCAACATGACAAACAGTCGCACTAGGAGTTGTATTAAGTGTCTTTCAATTGATTACTTCTGTGATAACCATGTCACTTAATACAACAATTCAAAAATACAACAAATCAAACTCTTTGCCATGAATTCTTAATTTTACAGAGAAAATTTAACCAAAAAAAACTATGCTCTGCATACTCGGCAATTACACAGTGCATCGATCTTGCATACTCGTGGTTAAGAACATCATTGTAGAGACAGGTATGACACAAGGTGGCCGTCAATAGTAGTGGATAGGAGGGCGGATCACAATAGTGCAAACAAACATCATAACAGTATTTTTTTATTTTTTATTTATTTTTAACACACTGGCCCATTTCCCACCAAGCAGGTGGCCCCAAAACAAAACTTTCACCATCATTCACTCCATCACTTTTCTTGCAGAAGGTGCTTTTACACTACTATTTTTAAACTGCAACATTAACACTCCTCCTTCAGAGTGCAGGCACTGTACCCCATTCCATGACTAAAGGTCCGGCTGCCGGGTTTCCCCGAATCCCTTCATAAATGTTACTTGATCACACTCCAAACAGCCGTCAAGTATTAAAAAACCATTTTGTCTCCATTCATTCCTATCAAACATGCTCACGCATGCCCGCTGGAAGTCCAAGCCCCTTGCACACAAAACTCCTTTTACCCCCTCCCTCCAACCTTTCCTAGGCCGACCCCTACCCTGCCTTCCTTCACTACAGACTGATACACTCTTGAAGTCATTTGTTTTGCTCAATTCTCTCCGCGTGTCTGAACCAACTCAACAACCCTTCCTCAGCCCTCTGGACAACAGTTTTAACAATCCCGCACCTCCTCCTAACTTCCAAACTACAAATTCTCTGCATTATATTCACACCCCACATTGCCCTCAGACATGACATCTCCACTGCCCCCGCCTTCTCCTTGCTGCTACATTCATCACACCAATGCTTTTACACCCATACAGGAGCATTGGTAAAAACTATTACTCTCATATTCCCCTCTTTACTTCCAAGGACCCAAAATTCTTTGTCTCCACAGACTCCTAAGTGCACCGCTCACTCTCTTCCCCTCATCAATTCTATGATTCACCCCATCTTTCATAGACCCATCCCGCTGACACATCCACCATCAAATATCTGAATACATTCACCTCCTCCATACTCTCTCCCTCCAAATCTGATATCCAATCTTTCATCACCTAATCTTTTTGTTATCCTCATAACCTTACTCTTTCCTGTATTCACTTTCAATTTTCTTCTTTCACTTACCCTACCAAATTCATCCACCAACTTATGCAACTTTCTTCAGAATCACCCAAGAGCACAGTATCATCAGCAAAGGCAATTGGGGACAACTCCACTTTATGTGTGATTTTTTTTTTTAAAACTCCACACCTCTTGCCAAGCCCCCTTGCATTTACTTCTCATAAACCCCATCTATAAATATATTGAACAACACAGAGACATCACACATCCTTGTCTAAGGCCTACTTTTACTGGGAAATAATCTCCCTTTTCCTACATACCCTAACTTGAGCCTCACTATCCTTGTAAAAATTCTTCACTGCTTTCAGTAACCTACCTCCTATACCATACTCTGCAACATCTGCCACATTGACCCTTATCAACCCTGTCATACGCCTTTTCCAAATCCATAATGCCAAAAAAAACCTTTTTGCCTTATCAAAATTTACGGGTTCACCTTACATGTTTCACTGTAAACACCAGGTCCACACACCCCAACCTTTCTTAAAGTCTCCTTGTTCTATCTGCTATCTTATTTCCGACTTACTCTTAATTCTTTAAATAATAACTCTACCATACATTTACCTTATAATTTTTGCACTCTCTTTTGTCCCCCTTTTCCTTTATACAAAGGAACTATGCATACTCTCTGCCAATCCCTAGTACTTACCTCTTCCATACATTTATTTTTAAAAATAGCACCCAACCCCTCCAAAAATTATCCCTACTTGCTTTTAACATTTCTATCTTTATCCCATCAATCCAGCTGCCTTACCCCCTTTCATTTTTACCTATTGCCTCATGAACTTCCCCCACACTCACAACTTGCTCTTCATCACTCCTACAAGATGTTATTCCTCCTTGCCCCATTAAAACAAATCACAGCTTCCCTATCTTCATCAACATTCAACAATTCCTCAAAATATTCCCTCCATCTTCCCAATACCTCTAACTCTCCAATTAATAACTCTCCTTTCCTATTTTTAACTGACAAATCCCTTTGTTCTCTAGGCTTCCTTAACTTGTTTCTCTACTCCAAAACTTTTTCTTATTTTCAACAAAATTTGTTGATAACATCTCACCCCCTCTCTCATTTGCTCTCTTTTACATTGCTTCACCTCTCTCTTAACCTCTCTATTTCTCTCCATATACCTTCCCTCCTTTCATCACTTTTACTTTGTTAAAATTTCTCATATGCTAACTTTTTCTCCCTTACACTCTATTTACATCATTATTCCACCAATCGCTCCTCTTCTCTCCCGCACCACGTTCCTTTAACAAAACCCAGCTGAACACTCTAACACTACATTTTTAAACCTACCCCATTCTCTTCGACCTCATTGAGCCTATGCTCTCATGAGCCATCCTATCCTTCAATTGTGTTTTTATTTTTACCCTAACTGCCTTCCTATATTAGTTTATAAACCTTCACCTCTCTCTTACCTGAATGCTTCTATTATCCTTGTATCCCTTCTGACCTTTTACTCTCTGTTGTAGCTAAAACTAAAAAGTGATCTTGATATTTCTGTGGCCCCTCTATTAAACATGTACATCTGAAGGTCTACTCAACAGTCTTTTATCTTCCAATACATAATCCAAAAACTACTGTCATTTCGCCCTACATATATCTGTATACTTATTTATCCTCTTTTTCTTAAAATATGTATTTCTGTAACTAACACCCACTTTTCTATGCAAAGTTCAATCAAAGGGCTCTAATTATCATTTACACCTGCACCCCAAACTTAACTACCACCCATCTCTAAAAGTTTCTCTACTTTAGAATTTCAGGTCCCCTACCACAATTACTTTCTCACTTGGTTCAAAGGTTCTTATCTTTTTCTTAACATCTTCCCAAAAAATCTCTCTCCCTCTCCTCTACATTCCTCTCTTCTCCAGGTTGCTTTTGACGCTTATTATGAGCCACTTTTTGGCATCCAACCTTTACTTTAATCCACGTAATCCTTGAATTTACACTTTCACTTCTTCTGTTGTTTTCCATAACTGATCCTTCAACATTATTGTACCCTTCCTTAGTATAACTCTCTCTGATACTACAGATTTAATTCCCATTTATTTCTCCACATGTAAAACTCCCCTTTCCCCGTCAGCTTTGTTTTGCTTAGGGCCAGGACATCCACTTCTTTTATTCATAACATCAAGGCATCATTGTTTCTTGTCATCTGCATACATCACACACATTCAAGCATCCCAGTTTTTTAAAGTTTTTTCTTCTCTTTTTTAGTAAATGGGGGTCCTACAGGAGAAGGGGTTACTGGCCCATTGCTCCCTGGCCATTTAGTCGGCCTAATTAGGACAATCATGGTTTATGGAGGAAAGATTCTTTTCCATTCCCATGGACCCAATTAGAAGAGACAAAGAAGAACAAGAGCTATTTTAGAAAAAGGAGAAAAAACCTAGATGTATATATACACTCCACTCTATGATAGTTGAAAAAGTCAGAGTCCAGGTGAGCAAGAAATTGAAGAGGGCAACACAGTGGGGGCAATCAGAATTTACAGTGAAGATACAGTTGCCTCCCAGGGATGCTGAACTGCTGAAGCACTTAGAGGAAAGCACCTGCAGGGAAACCAGTGGCACCAACAGTTCCAACACCTTGCTCCCCACTATAGAAACCCATTGATTGTGGGAAGACTCAGACCATTTAAAAAGCAATAATGTGTTTCCATCTGGCTCTGTGGGGGGTTACACTGGAATTAGGCCACAGCATTTAAAGGAAATGGTTTATCACGTTATTGGGGAAATTGCAGAGGACAGAGACACTGCTTTTGAGATCCAAGGTTTCGCAACAATTCCTTGGCTGGTAGTCTGAGTCTGATGAAATAGACCTTTCTTTTTTTGGGCAACCACTTTGTGCACTTAAAGAAGGATGGAGGAATTCGGCCAATTGCTGTAGGCATACATGTTACGCCGCCTGTGTCCAAAGCTGCTGTCCAAAGTATTCGTGCACAGGCAGCCATGATGCTCAACCAAACCAGCTTGGCTTTTTGGGGTCTCTCAAGGAAGTGAAGCAGCGGTTTTCATGCAACAAGGGCGTTATTCAACAACCTGCCTGAGGACAATGCAGTGGCGTAAAATGAGATTCAAGAATGGTTTCAATCTCCTGAAAGAGATGTGGTATTAGCAGCAGTACAAGAACATTTCCTGGGTCTCTTCCCTTTTGTTCAGCTGGGTATAAGCAAGGAATCAATGCTTTCTTTGGGAGAGCATGGATTCACCTCATGGTGGGTGTCCAACCAAGGAGATCCTCTTGCACCATTTCTCTTTCTGATTAGAGTTAGCGGAAAATCACTGTCAGGACTGACCGCGAGCTAAACCATCTGGTTCCTAGATGATTGGCACACTAGCAGGTACAAGGAGTCCCTCCTACATGACCTTACACAAGAATGACACGGGGACAGGAAATGGGTCTCATCCCCCTGAATCCATACAATGCTGAAATTCATCTCAGTCAGTCAACAAGTGATAAATGCGTGAGATCCAATAACTTACCAGGAGCTGCAGTTCATTGTCTCACAAATAGTGTCTTGCTAGGAGCACCTTGGGAAGCAATGCCATTGAACACAATTCTCAGGGAAGAAATTGTCGAAGAGGTAAGGAGAATGGAACATCGAAATAGGGCTATCTGGACACCCACGATGCACTTGTTACCTTCTTCACAAAGTGCTTGAGTCTGCCCAGGGTGACATATTTCCTACGATGTGCACCTTCATATATAACCCTATACTGCACGAATATGACAGTATTTGAGGCAGATTTTTTACCGAAAGTACTTAACCTACTCTAGAAAGACGGCAGTGGGAACCAAGCTACACTTCAGTCAGGACTAGGAGGCATTATTGGTGTCCGCATGTCATCACAGATTGCGTTACCTGCTTTTCTGTTCCTCGTGTATTGCATCCAGAAAGCTTGTCAACAGCGATTCTCCTTGAACATCTTAGGGACAAGATGGAGTCCAGGACCAAAAATTCACTGACGGAGCATGAATCTGGGATAATCTAACTGGGCTCTGAGAACCAGACCTGTTACTCCCCCAAAAACTACAAACAATCGCACTGGGATGGTCCAGTGGAAATATTGCTCAACATTGCTTCAGAGTGTGTCAGGGAAGGATGATATGAGCCCGCATCTGGCAGTGAGAGCCCCTCTTGCTGGGGACTTTATGTTGGCTGTTCCAACTCCAGCCTTGGCACACGCCTTGACCCACTGACCATCGCATTGGTGTTCGCCCTTCGACTTGCCGCCCCTTTTCGCCGAACACCCAGGGTGTATTTGTGGCGTTGAAGCAGCAGGGACCGATTCGGGGTACCATGGTCTTGTGTGCCTAAAATCCGAGGGGAGAAAGATTGCAAGACATGAGGAGGTTAATAAAAATTATCAGAGGAGCCTCACAACAGCTGGATGCCCAGCATAAGGGAGCCACCCCAACTATGCAGATCTGATTGGCAGCCAGAAAGCATCCAGATGGTATCCACCCTTCAAGCTGGACAGATGGGAGAGGGTGGTGTGGCGGACTTACTTGTGCATTACCTTGGCTGATAACCGAGAATTCCAATACACCAGGGAGGAAGGAGGGGCAGCTGCCAGTCTTCAGGGAGTCCCAAAGTCTAGTAAATATGGTAGAAACTTGCCCATCATTATATGTTGTTCCCATAGGTCAGGTGACCTTGGCTATGGGGAAAGAGTGGCATCTAATTTCCTTTAAGGGTGCTGGGAAAAAAGAATCATCAGGGTAAACTAGGGATCCCAGGGCAGCTAGTTTTCTGTTCCAGCGGCTCGTGCGGCTGTTCAAAGGGGGGTAATGCCTGCTGCATTTTGGGCACCACGCCCCAGCACAGAGGAGCTGGGATGAGATTTTCGCCTTATAATCGGTGTGATAAACTCACTTGTAAAACTTGTTCCGTAGAGGCCACCTTTATATTAATAATTATTCTCTTAATTCTTCTGTGACCATATTATGTAATAAAATATTCCTTTTGGTAAAAAAAAAAACAGTTTAAAAGATGGGGTGGTAGGGGAAGTGGAATATTCAAACGGCTTCATGAAGAAATCCAAATATTCCTCCTTGAAGCCTTTTTATCCACTTCTCCGAGGCTATGGGTCCCACAATTTACACCAGAGGTGGACCCCCTTACATATATATATATATATATATATATATATAATATATATATATATATATATATATATATATATATATATATGTAAGGATTATTGTGGAGTAAAATAAAGATTGGATGTGAAAAGTGGGTTATAGTAAGCGTGTATGCACCTGGAGAAGAGAGAAGTGTAGAGGAGAGAGAGAGATTCTGGAAATGTTGAGTGAATGCGTGGGGAGTTTTGAATCAAGTGTGAGAGTAATGGTGGTTGGGGATTTCAATGCTAAAGTGGGTAAAAATGTTATGGAGGGAGTAGTAGGTAAATTTGGGGTGCCAGGGGTAAATGTAAATGGGGAGCCTTTAATTGAGCTATGTGTAGAAAGAAATTTGGTAATAAGTAACACATATTTTATGAAAAAGAGGATAAATAAATATACAAGGTATGATGTAGCACGTAATGAAAGTAGTTTGTTAGATTATGTATTGGTGGATAAAAGGTTGATGGGTAGCTCCAGGATGTACATGTTTATAGAGGGGCAACTGATATATCGGATCATTATTTAGTTGTAGCTACAGTTAGAGTAAGAGGTAGATGGGAAAGAGGGAAGGCGGCAACAACAAGAAAGAGGGAGGTGAAAGTGTATAAACTAAGGGAGGAGGAAGTTCGGGCGAGATATAAGCGACTATTGGCAGAAAGGTGGGCTAGTGCAAAGAAGAGTAGTGGGGGGTTGAAGAGGGTTGGAATAGTTTTAAAATGCAGTACTGAATGTGGGGCAGAAGTTTGTGGTTATAGGAGGGTGGGGGCAGGAGGAAAGAGGAGTGATTGGTGGAATGATGAAGTAAAGGGTGTGATAAAAGAGAAAAAGGTAGCTTACGAGAGGTTTTTACAAAGCAGAAGTGTTATAAGAAGAGCAGAGTATATGGAGAGTAAAAGAAAGGTGAAGAGAGTGGTGAGAGAGTGCAAAAGGAGAGCAGTTGAAAGAGTGGGAGAGACACTGTCAAGAAATTTTAATGAAAATAAGAAAAAAATTTTGGAGTGAGTTAAACAAGTTAAGAAAGCCTAGGGAAAGTATGGATTTGTCCGTTAAAAACAGAGTAGGGGAGTTAGTAGATGGGGAGAGGGAGGTATTAGGTAGATGGCGAGAATATTTTGAGGAACTTTTAAATGTTAAGGAAGAAAGGGAGGCGGTAATTTCATGCACTGGCCAGGGAGGTATACCATCTTTTAGGAGTGAAGAAGAGCAGAATGTAAGTGTGGTGGAGGTACGTGAGGCATTACGTAGAATGAAGGGGGTAAAGCAGTTGGAACTGATGGGATCATGACAGAAATGTTAAAAGCAGGGGGGATATAGTGTTGGAGTGGTTGGTACTTTTGTTTAATAAATGTATGAAAGAGGGGAAGGTACCTAGGGAATTGGCGGAGAGCATGTATAGTCCCTTTATATAAAGGGAAAGGGGACAAAAGAGATTGTAAAAATTATAGAGGAATAATTTACTGAGTATACCAGGAAAAGTATACGGTAGAGTTATAATTGAAAGAATTAGAGGTAAGACAGAATGTAGAATTGCGGACGAGCAAGGAGGCTTCAGAGTGGGTAGGGGATGTGTAGATCAAGTGTTTACATTGAAGCATATATGTGAACAGTATTTAGATAAAGGTAGGAAGTTTTTATTGCATTTATGGATTTAAAAAGGCATATGATAGAGTGGATAGGGGAGCAATGTGGCAGATTTTGCAAAAAAGGAATAGGTGGTAAGTTACAAAATGCGTAAAGAGCTTATGGGGATAGTGAGGCCGGGTTAGGGTGTGTAGAAGGGGGGAAAAAATTTTTTCCCGAAAAAAGTAGGTCTTAACAGGGTTTGGAAGTCACCATGGTTGTTTAATATTTTTATAGATGGGTTGTAAAAAAAGAAATGCAGGGGTTGGGGGAGGGGGGGATTAAATTAGGGGGAATCAAATTCAAAATGGAATTGAACATTTACTTTTGCTGATGAAAATGTTTTATGGGAGATTCAAAAAAAAATTGAAAGGGGTTGTGATGAGTTGAGATGTTGTAAAGGTAAAAGTTAAAAAGGAACATAGAAAAGATAAGGTGAGGGATCAATGATTTAGATAAAGAAAAATTGGATATAAAAATTGGGGAGGGGGAGAGGGAAAGAAGTAATGTTTTCAGATACTTAGGAGTTGGAAACGTGTCGGCGGTGGATTTATGAAGGAGGGGTTTAACAAAAAAATTATGAGGGAAAAAAGGTAGTGGTGCTTTGAGGTAATTGGATAAAAAAACGTATCTATGGAGGCAAAGAAGGGGAAGTATAAAGTTAGATACCACACTCTTATATATGTGAAGTTTGGGGGTGGTAAATGCAGCAGCGGGGAGAAGGGTTTGGAGCAGGGGAATGTCCTGTCTAAGGCAATGTGTGGTGTAAATAACGAAAATTCGGAGTGTGAAATTTGGAGAAGGTTGAAGTTAATAAAAGTATTTGTCAAGGGCAGAAAGGGTTGTTGAGGTGGTTTGGGCATTTAGAGAAATGGGTCAAAGTAGAAGACATGGGAAAACATATAAAAAATAGGGGAAGGAAAGAGGGTAGGTCGTCCTCGAAAGGGGTTGGAAGAGGGGGGAAAGGAGGTTTTTTGGGGGAGGGGCTTGACTTCCCCAAGGGCATGAGCGGTTAATGGAGTGATGGGGAAAAATGATACTGGGGCCTGACGACTGTTGGTGTGAGCAGGGGAAATTTGTGAAGGGATTTAGGAAACTGTTATTTTCATATAGTCGGGCTTGAGTCCGGGAAAGGGAATACAATGCCTGCACTTTAAGGAGGGGGTTTTGGGTATTGGGGAGTTTGGAGGGATTGTTGGGTTTTCCTATCGTAAAATGCTTCTAAACTGTTGTATTCTGGCACCCTGCAAAAGCATGATAATGTGTGAGTTGGTGAAAGGTTGAAAGATGAAAGTATTTTTTTGGGGGTTTTTTTTTTTTTTTTTTTGGTCACCCCCCCCTCGGTGGGAGACGACCGACTTGTTTAAAAAAAAATTAAATATAAATAAATAAATATAAATAAAAATATATAATATATTATATATATATAAATATATATATATAAAAATATATAATATTATATATAATATATTATATTATATTTCGTGCCCAAATATTAAAACTGATCATTACCAAGAACTCATTTAAAATTAAGTCCTTTCAAAAATTTTTTTTATATGTTTTAATGATATATTTTTTTCATTATTGTTAATGTAAAAATTTTTAATTTTGCAGCAAAAGAATTTTAGAAAACTTACCTAACCTTATTATAACAAGACAATTTTAGCCTAACCCAACTAAATATTTTAAATTTGTTTACAGATATTTAATACTAAAAAACCCACGGTGAAATATATTTTTTTCGTTGGGTTCAGAATGATTTTGGTGAAATTATTGCAAAACACAAATTTTTGCTTGTCCTATATGGCAAGATGAGCGTTGCTATTTAAGCCAAGATCGCAAGTTCTCTGCCTATTCGGCACGACACACACTTTTATATATATATAAATAATATATATATATATATATATATATATATAATATATATATATATACAGTGGACCCTCAACCAGCGATATTAATCCGTTCCTGAGAGCTCATCGTTAGTCAAAATAATCGTTAGTCAAGTTAATTTTCCCATAAGAAATAATGGAAATCAAATTAATCCGTGCAAGACACCCAAAAGTATTGAAAAAAAAATTTTACCACATGAAATATTAATTTTAATACACACAAACTGAAGATTACATGCACTGTTACATGACACTTATCTTTATTGAAGATCTGGTGATGATTGATGGGATGGGAGGAGGGGAGACCGTTGATCTTGTTAGTGTTTAGAAGTGGAATCCCCTTCCATTAGCACTTGAGGTAGCAAGTCTTTTTCTGGAGTTACTTCCCTTGTTCTTTTAATGCCACTAGGACCAGCTTCAGAGTCACTGGACTTCTGTCGCACAACACATCTGTCCATAGAGGCCTGTACCTCTCGTTCCTTTATCCTAAAGTGTTTCACAACATTGTCAGTGTAATAGTCACCAGCACGGCTTGCAATAACTGTGTGAGGGTGATTTTCATCAAAAGAAGTTTGCACTTTAAGCCACATTGCACACATTTTCTTCATCTTTGAAGTAGGCAACTTCTTCAATTTCTCTCTCCCCTCCTCCGAAGCAGTTTCCTCAGGTGTGGCCTCTTACTGTTAAAGATGCTCTAGCAGCTCATCAGTGGATAGTTTGTCACTGTCCTCTACCAACTCTTCCACATCCTCCCCACTAACCTCACCAATATGAGCACTAGTTCCAGGCATTTTTTCCTGTTCACCTGGGTGTTAGTCAACTGTTGTGGGTCGCATCCTGGGGGACAAGATTAAGGACCCCCAATGGAAATAAGTTAGACAGTCCTCGTTGATGCACTGACTTTCTTGGGTTATCCTGGGTGGCTAACCCTCCGGGGTTAATCGTTTCTCGGTAATTGTTTCACGTTAAGCCACACCAACAACACTCTCTCCACATCTTCGAGTAATACAGCTGATGATGGTGCAGCAACAACAACAGCTGACTGTGGTGCAGCAGAAGCTGCACCTTCGGCAAGAACAGCTTCCTTGATTGCCGTTTTCTTACCCACAATAGTAGCGATGGTTGATTGGGGTTATTATACAACCTGACCAGCTCGGAGACACACACTCCACTTTTTTATACTTAGCAATGAAACTCTTTCTTCATCTCCATAGTAATTCTCACCCTTTTTGCTGTAGGGTTGGCACTAGAAGCTTTCTTGGGGCCCATGGCGACTTATTTTGCAGGTGCAATCACCTGCAATCACCTGGTCACAGACCGGGCCATGGGGGCATTGACCCCTAGAACTCTCTCCAGGTAAACTCCAGGTAAACTACAAAGGCTGTGATAATATGAAATGTTCCAGTTGTTGTATGTTTGGAAGCAACCACGGTGGCTGGCTGGCTTGTAAACACTGGCGCCAAGGGACAAGTGAGGCGCGCTCAGGCCAAAGTGGACGCATATGGTACGGAACGAAAAGTGCTGGTCGGGTTTTTAAATGCAAGTCGAGGCAAATTTTTTGCGTTTAAATGAATCGCTAGTCAGATTTATCGTTAATCGATGCCATCGCTGGTCGCGGGTCCACTGTATATATATATATATATACAGTGGACCCTCGCATAGCGCTATTAATCCATTCCTGAGAGCTCATTGTTATGCGAAATTATCATTATGCGAATTAATGTTCCCCATAAGAAATAATGGAAATTAAATTAATCCGTGCAAGACACCCAAAAGTATGAAAAGAAAATTTTTTGACCACATGAAATATTATTTTAATACACACAAACAAAAGAAGACATGCACTTTACAGACACTTCCCTTTTATTGAAGATCTCGTGATGACTTGGGGAGGGGAAAAGGGGGGAAGCCCGTGGAGGCCCCTTAGTATTAGAAGGGGAACCCCAATTCCATTGAACTTAGGTTAAAGTCCTTTTCCCGGGGTTTACTTTTCCCTTTTTAATCCCCTGGGACCACTTGAGTCCTGGACCTCTGTCGCACAACATATCGTCCAAAGGGGCCTTACCTCTCGTTCCTTTATGACATTCCTAAAGGGTTTCAAAACACTCCCAGTGTAAAGTCACCGCAGGGCTTTTAATGCTGTGTAGGGTGATTTTCATCAAAAAAGGTTTTGCACTTTAAGCACATTGCACACTTTTCCCTTTAAATTTTGGGAATAGGCAATTTTTCTTCAATTTTTTTTTTCCCCCCCCCTCGGGAGCAGTTTCCTCAGGTGTGGCCTCTTCTGTTGAAGATGATCTAGCAGCTCATCTGGTTAGTTCTTCATTGTCCTCCCCACAAACCCCCCTTTACACATCCTCCCCACAACCCACCAATATAACAATATTTTCCAGGCATTTTTTCCTTTTCACCGGGGTGTTAGTAACTATTGGGTCGCACCTAGGGCAAGATAAGGACCCCAATGGAAATAATTACAGTCCCGAGTGCACTGCCCCTTTTTTTTGGGTTATCCGGTGGCTAACCCCCCGGGGGTTAACATTTCTCATAATTGTTTCATTTTAACCACACAACAACACACCTCCAATCTTTGATAATACAGCTATGGGGTGCAGCAACAAAAACGCTACTGTGGTGCACAACAGCTGACCATGGGCAGCAGCCTATGGTGCAGCAACACTACCATGGTGCGGGACACGTGTGCAGCAACAGCTGACCATTTGCAGAGCACTGTGGGCAGCAACAGCGACCATGGTGCAGCAGCAGTGGGGGCAGAAAACAGCTGACCAGGTGCAGCAGCAGCTGTGGGGCAGCAACAGCTGATCATGGTGCAGCACAGCTGTGTGCAGCAACACTGCCCATGGTGCAGCAGCAGCTGTGCACAACAGCTGATCAGGGCGCAGCACTGTGGTGCAGCAACAGCTGCTGGTCCAGAAACAGCTGACCGGGTGCAGCAGCAGCTGATGGGGACGATAGTATTTATCCCCCTTTTTTTAAAAAGGGGGTTTGGGCACAGAAGTTTCTTTGGGCCCATGGTGGCTTATTTAGCATTTACAAGCACAAAAATAATGGAATAATACAAAATTTCGAATGAAAAGCAGCAACCGCCACCCTGGCTTGTAAACAATGACGGAAGGCAGGCGCTCGGGCTGGACCCAAGGGTTCGGGATAGTCATGTTTAAAAACAGCTGGTGGGCAACAGCACTGACCTGGTGCAGCAGCACAGCTGACGATCCAGCAACAGCTGACGGTCCAGCAACAGCTGACCTTGTTGCAGCAGCACTGACTGTGGTACGATAGATTTATCACCCTTTTTACCACAGGGTTGGCACTAGAAGCTTTCTTTGGCCCGGTGACTTATTTATATTTACAAGCACGTGAATAATGTAATAAACAAAATTTCCATGTATGCATGAAACGGGCCACCCTGGTTTTGTAAACAATGACAGCGGGCAGCTGAGACGTTCATCTAACGAAGGTTGGGGAAATAGTCATGTTCAGGAACACTGAGGGTTTTTTGCAACAGCAGCTGACCTAGGCATCAGCAGCTGACTGACCCAGCAACAGCTGACCAAAGGTGCAGCACAGCTGACTGGTGCACAGAAGCGACTGGTCCAGCACGAAGCTTACTGGCCAGAGCACTGACTTTTGGTGCAGCAGCAGCTGACTGTCCAGCAACAGCTGACCTTGGTGCAGCAGAACTTACTGATCCAGCAACAGCCCTGGTCCAGAACAGCTGCCCAGGGCACAGCGCTGACTGTCCAGCAACAGCTGACCATGGTGCAGCAGCAGCTTACTGATCCACAACAGCGACTGTCCAGCAACAGCTACCATGGTGCGCAGAGCTGACTGGTCCAGCAGCAGCTGACTGTGGGCAGCAGCAGCTGCTGACCAGCAACAGCTGACGGTCCAGCAATAGCTACCATGGTAAGAGCAGCTGACTGATCCACAACACTGACCATGGGGCGCGCAGCTTACTGATCCAGCAACAGCTGACTGTCCAGCAACAGCTGACTGGTCCAGCAACGCTACGGTCCCAACAGCTACGGGTCCAGCAACAGCACCTTGGTCCCCAACCAGCAGCTTACGATCCAGCAAACACTGAGGGGCCAGCAACAGCTACCATGGGTGCAGCAGCAGCTGACTGATCCAGCAACAGCTGATCATGGTGCAGCAGCATTACTGTCCAGCAACAGCTGACGGTCCAGCAACAGATGACCATGGTGCGCCGACTGACCAGCAACAGCTCGGTTTCCACAACAGCTGACCTGGGCAGCAGCACACTGATCTACAACAGCTGACCATGGGGCAGAAAGCAGCTGACTGACCCAGAAACAGCGCCCCGGGGTGCAGCAGCAGCTACTGTGGTGCAGCAGCAGCTGATTTGGGGTACATAGTACAGTATTTATCCCTTTACCACACGTTGGGGCCTAGAAGCTTTCTTTGAGCCCGGGGCTTTTTTTAGCATTACAAGCACTAAAAACAATGGAAAACACAAAATGTTCGAATGACATGCAAACCGGGCCCCCCTGGCTTGTAAACAACCCACTGGCGGGACAAGTGAGCTAGCTCGGGCGGCACTGGATGCTTCGGACGAATCGTGTTGAGCGAGTTTTTTAGCCTATGGAGGAAAAATTTTTAGCAAAAATGTACCGAAAATGGGGGTTTAATGTTATGTGAGGCAACGTTATGCAGGGGTCCATTTTATCTTTCATCTTATAAAAATTTTAAAAATTCATTTATTTTAATATCAAACTGTTCAACTATGAAAAAATTATTTCCCTACGTACAACTAAGACAAAACCTTAGTATTAAGTATTCAAAAACCAATGAGTTAATTTGGCCCATAATGCCTAGGCATATAAGGCTCTCTTTGCATTGTTACCCACTTTTTTAAAATTAAAATCTCAATTTACTGCGCAAAAGACATAAAAAAAAAATAAATAAATAAATAAACCCTTCCACTAACCCAACCCCATGATTTCCCCAATGAAAATAGTTTCCACAGCTGGTATGGCTAATGGGGTTTACCCCCAAACTCTTCAAAATCCCCCTTGTACACAATCGGCCACAATTTTCCCCCAAAGCAGATTTCAAAGTCCTGTAATCACTCCCACCCAAGACTTGCTTATAAGGTTTTGCAACTGAGGATACTGAATGATCTTACAGAACCTCTTAGCACAATTCAGTGCCTGAGGCCACTTAAACACTTTTCAAACACTGCTTTCGTGTACATTTGAAATGACCTGCTGGTCCAAGAGCGGGAGGAGAGGAGTGGTATTAGATGCAAAAACTTCACTTTAATGAAGCTCAACTCCCCCGCAATTTGCTCTTGCAAGTTTGGGGATGAAAGGAGCATTGTCCATTACCAGGAGGCATTGAAACATTTTTTTCCAGGAGATTTTTTTGCACACGGGGGCCAAACACTTCATAAACCATCAAAAAAATGACCCGGTGACCAATGCCTTACTTTTGCTCTCCACATAGAAACGTTGGAAAAAGCAACCACCCAGGGGGGTACTACCGTCCTGCCGGGTGACTGTGAAACAGAAACCTTTTAAACTTTTTACATGATTATGGACTCGGTATTTTTTTTCTGTCTCATAAACACCCTGGAAAACGGGTATTTATTTTGCTACTTCTCTTACACTTATGTCACACTACTAGGCACACACATCTTTTATATACAACACACTTTTGGGTTTTTTTTCTTCTTCAAATATTCTTGTTTTTTTTTTTTCCTTTATTGTTTTGGGGGGAAGGGAAAAGAACTTTCCTCCATAAGCCTTTTGGTCATATGAGGTACAAAATGCAAGGACAAGGGCTGGCAACCCCTTTTTCTGAAAACTTTTACTAAAAATAGAAAAAAAGTTTCATAAAACGGGATCTTAATGTGCGGGGGATACAGTGCTGATGATAAAAAACAATTGATTGCTGATGTTATGAAATGAAAAGAATTTGGGATGTCCTGACCATAAGCGAAACAAAGCTAAAGGGAAGGCGAGTTTCAGGGATAATAAATGGGATTAGGTCGGGAGTATCTGAGAGAGTAGAGTTGGAAAGGGAGTACAAAATGTTGAAAGTTTAAATTTTGGGAAGAGAAAGGGAAATATAAATGTATACATTCAAGGATTATGGGTTTAAAAAAGGGGCGGATATGAAAAGGGGTCATAATAAGTGGTATGCCCCAGGAAAGGGAGGGATATAGGGGAGAGAGAGAGATTTTGAGAGATGTTAAGCGAATGTATAGGAGCCTTCGAACCAAGTGAAGAGTATTGGGGTAGTGCCCTAAATACTAAAGTGGAGAAAAAATTAGAGAGGGGTGGTAGGAAAGGGGTTTGGGTGCCAGGTGTAAATGATTTGAACTTTGTATGAAAGGGGGTTTAGGGTTAAAGTAATACGAAATTTCAAGAAAAATAGATAAAATAAGTATACAAGATATATGAAAGGCAAAATAACAGTAGTGTGTTGGACAGATTGGTAGATAAAAAGTTTTGGAGATTTCAGGACGTACATATTTACAGGGGGGGCCATTGATATACCAATCATTTTTCTAGTTGAGCTACATTGAGAGAAAAAGGGAGAGGGATAGGGGGAAAAATAGAACAGCAAGTAAAAAGAGGTGAAGGTGTATAAACTAAAAGAGGAAGCGTGATAAGGGCGTTTTTAAACTTTAAACAAATTGATTGGAACAATATGACGGGAAAATCTTGATCTAGCGACTTTCTTGTAGGGTTTTCAGGTTGCTTTTTAGAACAGGTTTGACAGAACCAACTAAAAAAACAATCTGCTTACTTGGTTCTTGCCAACAAAGATTCACTAATTAATAATCTTGGGGTTAATTGAGCTTGGGGAAGTGACACAAATCACTTAGTTTCAATATATCATGGAATTACCCAATAACTGCAATCAAATCTTGTCCCAGATTTTTGTTTGGGCTGCTTCAGGGTTTCTGAAAAATTCCCGGGGTGGACTATAGGGGAGTCCTGACTTTGGGTTTAAGTAGGTGGTTTTGGGTTGCCAATATGACTTTTTTAAAAGCATAGTTTAAGCTGCCCGACAACTTTTGTTAGTAGAGAAGTTAGATTAAAAAAAAAATTTATCCCAAATGGATAAACAATAATTAAAACATCTCAGGGCAAAAGAAGGCATATATAGCATATAAAAAGAGGGGGGGGGTATTAAAAATAAATAATTAATTAAAGAGAGAAAAAAAAAAAGGAATAAAAAAAGAAAAAAGGGATTATGTGAAAGGGTCAAAGGGGTTTAAAGACAAATCCAAAAGGTTTCTTTCAGTAACAGAAGTAAGATTAGGGATAAGATTGGCCCATTTTAAGAGTAACTCTGGTCAATCACGACATGATAAGGATAAGTGTGAAACTCAAAATACCTACTTCTCTCTTTTTTAACCCAGGAAAATACTAGTGAATTTTCTTAAAAAAGATTATATAGAACAGGATAATAAACTATGTACGTTTGCACTAACTAGGACAGGGTCCTCAGAAAAAAGGAAAAACAAAAACCAAAACAAATCCCCAGGTCCTGATGAACTTTTTGCAAGGGTTTTAAAAGGGAAATTTAAAAAGAGGAACTAGCATCCCTTTGGCAAAACTTTTTAACTATCACTACAAACCGGCATATTGCCATAATGGAAAAAATGGCAAATGTAATACCTTTTTAAAAGGGCAGGTGACGGGTTCTTGGCTTCAACTATAAAACCAATAACCTTAACCTCCATATTTTGGAAAAATTTAGGGAATCAAAAATTTGCCGAAGCAATTCGTAGCCTCTGACAGGCACAGATGATTAATGATTCTCAACACGGTTTTACAAAGGGGCGTTCCGTCAACAAATTTACAACTTTTTTCACAAGGGTTTTGAGGAGGTAGATCGGGGTAAGGAATATAATTGTGTATATGGACTTCGAAAGGGCCTTCGATAGATTCCACATGGGGGCTATTGAGGAAACTTAAGGCCACGGAATAGGGGGAGAAATTTTTTTCCGGGTAAAGGATGGCTGACAAACAGAAAGCAGATTGTTTTTGCATAAAGGGGAAAAATCAGAAGGGGCACGTCCACAAGGGGTGTTCCTCGGGGGTCGTTGGGCCCGTTGTTGTTCAAAATTTTTACATAAACGACATAGAGGGAATAAATAGCGACATAAGCAAATTTGCTGATGACACCAAAATAGGCCACCCAAATTTTCTTCAATGAGGCCCAAACAAATTACAGTACCAAGTCAGAAATAAAGGAAGCCAGGTTACTAGGACCCCAAATGGTAAAAAAAAGGTTTTGCTTAAATTCCTTTCACTTGACGGGAAAAAAGATTTAATTATTGCATATAAAAAAGTAAAAAAAGAGGTATACAAAAATGAGTGTCAAACCCAAAAAATCGTCAGAACCTCCTGTATAGAGTCAAAACTTAAGCAGAGAATGACACAATACACCAAAGCTTCACACGGGGTGGGAAAATTCATTAGGAAAACAAAAGTAGTCAACTGACACCATCACGAACGAGAATACATCTAAAAAAAATTTTTTCAGGATATAATCTTACAAAATAACTAAACAAATGTCCAACCAAAAGCCTACGTAGTGTTGTGTATGTTTTGCTCCTTATTTTCAAAATTTTTAGTACAAAACTCTTAGTAAAAAAAATAATCAACTACCTCATTAAGTGATTTTACTAGTAAGCATAATCACCTTATGTAATTTTCTTATTTCTATTGTTTGCTTAAATATTAGCTGAATTTACTTTCTCTGTCCATATTACTACCTCATTTTTTTTAAAAAACTATTAATTGATATTACTTACTAAAATAAAAATTAATTACCATTTTTACTATCAGACAATTTCCCCTTAAAAATTTTTTTTCATCATTTAATTACCCTTACTTGTCAATACCCTAACCTGTTTTTAAAACCACATTTACTATCTTAGAGTCTCTTTAAAAACCTTGTACTGCCAAATAACCTCTATAAAACTACCACTGCAATATTGAATCCAAATAACGTTTTTTAAAATTTAATCTTGAAATAAACATTACTTTTTTTTACTTTTTTTTTTTTTTTTTCTAATTTATCTTTTTTTTTGTATCATTTTTACTTATAAAATTTTATTAAACACCATATTTACTACCATTCAATTTTTTTTTTTACATTAATCATTTTTTATACTTTTCATAAAATTTTTTTGCCAAATTTTCAAGTTTGTATATTTAAATCCAACCTTTATATTACCTTTGTACTGTGTACCTGGTACCTGGTACCTGTCTACCATCTTTCTATCCTATTATAACCAAGCATTCATTTCAAGCTGGCACGGACAAGCACCTAAAGTCAGTTTCCGGGGCAGCCGGGGGTTTGGCTCGAGTTGGTTTTTCGTGCAGCCACAGCAACAGCCTGGTTGATCAGCTCGATCCACCAGAGGGGCCCGGCTCAGACCGGGGCCCCGGGGGGGGTTGCCCCCCGGAACCTCTTTCCCGGAAACTCCATGTACCCGCATATAATCTAGTGATCCAGGAATAGCAAATAAATGTTGTAGTAGCAACTAACCATATTATAATGGTACTTGTGGAGTGGAGTGACTTTCATTATTTTTTTTTTCTTTTAAATACCAGAGTATACTGTGAATTTTATATAACCTTAGTACCAGCGGTCGCAATAACACAAGAGAACAATTATTACTGCAAAAAAGCGTCTTCCCCCAAATTTTCCCCCAGTCAACATAGTGAAATATAGCATTTATTGTGGGGGAGACGAAAAAAAAAAAAGAGAAAAACTAGATAAGCGATTGATAAACAAGGTTGAGGCTCGACCGTTTTGTCACTGTAGGACTGCCAGAATCACCGTTTTTCCCAAAAACCAAGTTTTTACTTTATCAAACAAATCAAAATATTACTCGGTAGATAATTCCAGTAGATCCTTCATGTGTTGCCCAAATCACCGACCAGTTTTTTTTAAATAAGTGACCCCCTGAAACAATCAATCGACGGTCCGAACCCTTTCTGGTCCGAACCCTTTACTGGTTTTTAAATGGATTCGTTGGGCAAAAAAGCAGACTGTAAACGGATGGGGTTGAAGGCCCCTTTAAACAAACACAAAAAATAAATAAAATCGGGAAAGGCACGGAACCGTCCAACATCAATACAGTTAGAAAAAGAAATACAAAAAGCAGAGCTTTATTTAAAAAAGGCTTTTAAAGAATATTCAAAGGTTGCTATAAATTTACAGAAATCAACCATTTAAATCATTAAGAAACTCCCGTGTAGTCTGCGTCAAACAACAAACGGGCTTTCCCCATGGATAAAAATTTTCCCTTTTTGTGGAAATTGGTGTCATCCCCTTGTCAGATATCCAAGAACTACACAAGCAGATTAAAACAGGGAAATGTTTTTTGGGTATGCCCAAAAAAAAAATCTGCGGACTAAAATCACAGGGGATTAAAAAGGGCAACATCAAAGCTGCTTTCAAGAAAACCTAAGCTTTCTACAACAATGGGAACATAAAAAACTGGCTGAATGAAAAGCCCTTGATACTGGCCATGTAGTCAAAACTGTAAGGGGGGAGGTGAAGTCCTGGTAGTCAGTAAATGTGGGGCTGATAGGCTGTCCTGGAACATAATGGGAAACGGAGGGGCTGTCCTGGGGGAAAAAGTAATGGGGAAGCGGAGGCTGTCCTGGGAGACATAAAGGGGAAAACTGGGGATGCGTCCTGGGAGACAGTAAGGGGGAAGCTAGAATTTTTTCCAGGATCGGGAATTTTACGCAGAAGGAATACATAAATGACCTCATAGGGGGCAGGGGCCCTAGTAGGGGAAAAAAGTGTAGTCAAAGATAAGATAAAACCAGTATTGCAAACTAAAATATTGCAAAAATAGCAAACAAGAGGACTCCATAAACAATAGTAGGGAATTTAAAAAAAAACAACTGGTGGGAGCCCATTGTTGTGCTAGGGAGGATAGGATAAGAAGGGGAAACGCCCAACAGGGAAAAAACCGTCCAGAAACCAAGGCAAACAGAAACCAAGCCTGTGCACATACATCCTTGGGATCTCACTGGGAAATCTGGAAAAAAACAGATGGGGCTGCAACTATGACCACCCAAAAAAATGCCATGCCCATAGACAGCAGGAAAATGCAAACCCCTTCCTGTAACTTTTTCAGTCTGAACTGTGTACCCTTCAGACAGGAAAACTGGCTTAACTTAATTGCCAGGCACACCATCTAAAGGGGAAAAAAAAAATACAAAACATCCCGGGCCCTGGGGGAAAACCCGGGAGCCACACCACCAAGAGGGAGGGGGTTTTTAGTGCCAGGGAAAGGAAAAAAAACTGGCAGGGAAAAGGCAGAAATCGGGACACCAAAACCAGTCATTCCTTAGGGAACCACAGGATATCCTCCACTCCAAACCAAAAGATACAGATACTAATGCCGGAAAAAAAATCCCCCCCCCATCCAACAAAACCCAAAATCCGATGACATTCTTTTTTTGCAAATATACAGGGTCTAAACCAGAAACAAACAACAAAAAACCTTTCAAAAATGGACTGCTGCAGAGGGAAAGGGAAATTTTTAGGGTTCACTGAGACCACAAAAGGATCCTTGGGCAACGAAAATGGGTCCCAGGTTAAACCATACAGATGGACAGGTGAACAGGGAAAAGGGGGGGGGGGAGTTGGCCTGTACATTGCAGAGCACTTGTTTTGCACAGAACTGCTTAATGCCCCAAATGATGTATGGGAAATTTTAGCAAAAAGATCGAGAACCCAAAACCATCTTGTGGTAGTCTACAAGCCCCGGAAGCAACTCCCAGCAATTCCCGGAAAGCTGTTAAAAAAAATTTACCACTGTCTGGGAAAAACTTCCAGCTCCCCCACCCAACATTTGCTCCTGGGGGGTTTCAAATTAAAGGAACCAAAATGGAGGAAAATACAAATAATATTGTTTCAGTAATAACCCAGAGGGAGCTCTGATGAAAACTCACACTCACACGAGCTTTTAAATCTCTTAACAAAATTCAATTTAAACCAGCAAAAAATAAGCCTACTAGACTGGAGAATACACAGACCCCATCTTCACTAACAAAAAAATTGATAAGAAATGTCACCATACAAAAACAAATACCAATCCAACATAATTGAGGTTCAACTGTATGAGTGGGGGCCCCCGACCGATATAATAGACTAGTCACGAGGGGGCTTCACCAAATTTAAATTCAATAACAAAAACAAAAGGGGACCAAGAAACCCCAAATCCAAACCGATATAAGCTCGAAATATACTAAGCAAAAACAACCCCCAACTTAAACCTAGAACAGATCAACTTGGTGCAATCGATGCAGCACAAGGCTTTTTCCCCCAAGAAAAAGGAGGAGTAGATGTAAAATAAAAAGAGACGGGGCCTCCCTTTACATGCGACGAAAAGAATACAGAGCGGGAAAAAAGGGCAATATATCTGAAAGCGCAGGAGACCGGTCAAGAAATAGCAAGCATCGAACTTAAGCTAAAGGAATCTTTTTAGAGTCAGAAATTGCGGGAAGAACTAAAAACCAAAAAAAAATCGAAAGAAACCCAAAGTAATTTTTTCTCCTATCCCAAAACAAGTCGGGAACAACGCCATATTTGGGGCCCCCCTTAAAAGAAAAATTTGGGGGCCTACCAGATACGCAAGGAAATAGTGAGCTACTTTAAATTCCCCCAAATGACAAGTTTTTTTTGCAAGCCCTAGCCAACTGAGCAAGATCAAAATGAATTTTTTATGAGAGACCACAAAATTTGATTAACCAAACCCATCCATTTATCCTGCGCCAAAAACTTCAAAAGGCGATAAATGCATGCCCATGCACTCTGCCCCCCGGGCCAACTCGTGGAACTCCCTGTTTCAAAAAAAGCAAGAAGCCCTATCCGAGCCTTTTTCCCTCCATGGGGAGGAGCATGGCACAGGGGGGCGTCCCCAGTTACAAAAACAACAGACATAGCCCCCCCCCAGAAAGGGGGCGAGAAAAAACGCAAAGAACTACAGACCAAAGCACTAACATCCCATATCATAAAAATCTTTTAAAGGACCTAAGAAACAAGACACCACCCACTAAAACCAATCAGTTACACAACCCAGGGCAACATGGGTTTAAACAGGTCGCTCTTGTCTGCTCAAATATTGGGTCCCATGAAAGGGCCTAAAACACCAAAAACAAAAAGAATGCAGATGTAATATAGCGACTTTGCAAAAGCCTTTGACAAGGTGACCCCTGGCGTAATCGCACAAAATCATGCAAAAAAATAACAGAAAAGTCGGTCGATGGATCTATAATTTCCTCACTAACAGAACAAGGAGTAGTCCAACAGAGTAAAGTCCGAGGGGGCTACGGGAAAAGCTCTGTTCCACAAGGCACAGTACTTTCTCCCATCTTGTTCCTATCCCCATATCCCACATAACAAGGATGTCAGCCACAGCCCCCGCGTCTTCCTTTGCATGACACCGAAACTGCAGGACGTGTCTTCCATTGCAGACACTGCAAGGCTCCAGGGGGAATCAACCCAAAACTTTTAGTGGGGGTGCAGAAAACAATATAAGTTCAAAAGAGAGAAATTCAAAATTACTCAGATATGGGAAAAACGAGGAAATTTAAAACTTCATAGAATACAAAAAAATTTTTGGCCCAAAAAGAGCAAAACACCCAAAGTCAAAGCCTGGGAGTGATCATTTTGGAGGGTCCACCTTCAAGGCCAAACATTTTATCAATCGCATCTGCAGAAAAAAGACAGGATGGATAATGAGAACCTTCAAACTGGGAGGGGCCAAGCCCATGATGACACTCTTTGGCCTTGTTCTATCTAGCTGGAATATTCTGCACACTAACACCCTTTTAAGGGAGGGGAAATTGCGACCTAGAAAATGTACAGAGAAAAACCACACGGCGGCATAACGGAGAAAAACACCTCAATTTTCTGGGGGCGCTTTAGGTTCCAAACCTGTATTCCCTGGAATGCAGGGGGGAGAAATACTGATTTTAAAACACCTGGAAAAACCTAGAGGGACTAGTACCGAACTTTCACAAGAAAAACACTCACTACAAAACAAAAGACTTGGGAGACATGCACCATCCCCCAAGAAAACAGGGTGCACAGCACGTTAAAGACCATACAAAAGGTCAGGGCCCGAGACTGTTTAAACCCCCCCACAACATAAAGGGGGATTCCAAACCCCTGGCAGCTTCAGCGGGACGGACCCAACACCTAAGTCGGTTCCTGACCAGCCAGGCTGTGGCTCGTACGGGGTTTTTCCTGCAGCCCGCAGCAACAGCCGGTTGATCAGGGCCCGATCCACCCGGAGGGCCCGGGACGACCGGGCTGCACGGGCGTTTACCCCCGAATTCTCCAGGGAAAATCCAGGGAAACTCCAGTTTTAAATCTTGATCTGTTAACCTATATCAACCCTATTGCAATTTCAAAAATCCATCTTAATTTGTATTTTTTAATTAAAAGTTTATCCTATTTTTTTCTTTACTCATCAGCTCAAACAAAACAACCCCTAAACAACTATACCCATTGTACTTTAGCTCATTCTAGGCAATACTAGACAACACTAAATTCATTATATTAACCTTATTGCAATTTCAAAAGTTAGTCTGGTTCCACTTTTAATTTTTTTTTTTACAGTTTAGTTTATACCTAGCTGTACTTTAGCTCATTCTAGCACACATAGACAAAAATTTAATTTTTCATTTTTGTTTATTAGTGACTAACTATCATATGACCAAAGTGCTTTAGCGGTATACTTTTCCAAAAACCCCCACCATTACAGAAATCTTATTAGAACTCACCACATAATACGGATATAAACAACCACTGTTTAAACCAAAAAAGGGAAAGATCACGTTGACCCTGATCTAAACCTAAATAATCTAAAACACAATCAAAAATTTATTGGAAAGTAAAATGCCTTTATTACACAGCACACAAGCCAGCACTATCCTTAAAACTGCCAAAATCTATCAGTTCTTAACTAAACATCAGTCCTTAAGCAAACACTAAGACCTCCTGGGACTCCTAGCCACTAAAGGACACCCTTCTCTTGAGACTGGGCTTAACAGGACACAATGATATCTACCCCCTACCAAATACACAAATCAACAACTGCAGACCATACCAAGTTTGGGTTTTATGCAATCATTTCTCTAACCAACTAACTTGAATTACACTAATTTCTTTATTTGGGAAAATGGGGGAAAACATTTTTCAATTTTACTGTAAAAAACCTCAAGACGCTTTTAAAAAATTGGTGCCCTATACCGGGTACCCCACACAAAAACCCAAACTTCAGGAAAACTAAATCATTAATAACAAACAGACAATGAACAACACCACCTTCTCTTAGCGGGTACTTCAATATCAAAATTTGGGCCCACCATTGATCAGACTGTAACTGATTTCATCAAAAAATAAATAACAAAAAGGCCCCAAAAACCGTGACTGGAAAGATCACAAATAACCCCCACATGAAAGAAGAAGCTTTCGACGACTTTCGGGCCGACTTTGGCCATTGCAAAAAACACACTAACAAGGAGGAGCAGGACGGCAAATATAGGCAGGAAGAGGTGGAGGTATATAGTGGTAGTAGTAGTAGAAGGTATATTAGTAGTACAAGAATAGTATATAATACCGACAGGATGAAATGACACAACGCACACACACCCGAGCAATCCCCACCGTAGACGTTTCGGCCATCCGCCTGCCACTGGATGCAAACTCCACAAACAAAGACAACCAACGCCGATCAAATTAGACATCCATGTGCGGCGTCTGGTTGTCTTTGATTGTGGACTTTCGCCATCCAGTGTGCAGGCTGGTAAGCAAACGTCTACGGTGGGGAGCCCGGTGTGTGCGTGGTCAATTCATCCTGTCGGTATTATATACAATTCTTGTACTACCAACTACTACTACTACTAACTACCACTACTACTACCTCACCTCTTCCTGCCTAAATATAGCCGTCCTGCTCCTCCTCTGTTAGTTGTGACATTGTCAATGGACCTAGTCGTACCGAAACGTCGTCCGTAATCTTCTTCTTCATGTGCGGGTTATTTGTGTTTTCATCAACAATATGAAACAACAACACTCCTCATACCAATCATAACTAAACCAACCCAGGCTACTGAGACATGTGCAAAAATACCATAATACGACCACCACATTTTGGAGCAATATACTAGCCCTCCCTAAATCAGGGATAATCACAGACAGCACTGCAGACCACTACCATCCCAACCTTCCTCTTAACAAACATTAGTAAGCCACTACTTCGAAAACAACAAAGTTTTCATTTAGACTTCATGATGAGAGCCTCAATAAGGAAATTTCACTAGCAAACCTATAGAGCTGTTGACTGGCCGTACGACTCTCCAATAGCCAATAGGCTATTGACGATTGGACAGACATTTTATCTTAAACAAAATACTTAGACTATACAACAAACATAGTCCTATAAAAACGAACAGATCATGAATAAATGGGCTTGTTGCCATGGCTAACCAGCAGCAATCTGAAATCCATTGATAGCAGAACACCAATAAAGAAAAGCAAAATAGACAGGCTTAATACACAAAGATATTCTTAAAAACATTATATCAACAGTTCTCACCAAATTAATAAAGAAAAGCCAAACAACTGTACTATTCCAGCAGATTCCACTGACACACAATAGGAAATGTGAAAAAGACCTGGAAAACACTTTCCCCAGATTCTGGGGGGACCCACAAATGAAAAAAAAAACCAAGAATATTGTTTCTAACTAAACCTCATGAAACCACCACTGCATCCCCACGATACAGCTAACAAGATAAACAACTTCTTCTCAACATAGGAAATAATCTTGCCAGTAAAATCCCATGCACGCAGATGCCTTTGCCAGGACTACCTAGAGGATGGGAATTTCCCAAATTCCTTCTATCATGTACCAACGGCCCAAGGAAGTCACGCTCTGCGATCCATAAAGACACTTAAAAATAACTTGGGAATCAGTCTCACATCCACCATTAATTGAAAACAAGGAGCGGCCCAATGTCTTTCCGCATGCTAATACATTTACTTTTTAAAGCAAGACACTAGAAACTAGCACTTTCCCCCTACCTACACCAAGACAGCAAGGGTTCTACACTAATTACAAAAAGGAGGTGACCCATACAGACATAAACAACTATAGTGCCGAATATCAAACTACCATTGCTACCCCAAAAATCTTCGAGGAAACTCGTGCAACTAGAATACTAAATTAATTGATAACATCACAAAACAAACTCAACCCCCACCCAATTTGGATTCCGGAAAAAATAAAATCACTAATGATGCAATTATAAAAATGCTAGAGCCTGCTTTCGACACACATCAATTGGAAAAATAAGGAATATCTGCTAGTGAATTTTTTATTAGACCTAAGAAAGAGTGTTTGACACAGAATAAACCATGGCATCCTACGCCACAAACTTCACCACTATGTATAATAGGACCATGCTCTTGATATTTTTAAAACCTACCTTTCTAATAGGTATCAGTATGTCACCATTAAAGACACAGCCTCATCAAAACGGCCCTGAACACTGGAGAGTTCTTGCAGGAGAATGTCCTTGACCCCTGCTCTTCCCTTTATTTGCATCAATGAACTTCAACATATCCCAAAACCTGAAACCCATTCATCCCTTCTCTTGCTGACGACTACGACTTAAGTCATCTCGCCACCCTAAACTTGCCACCCTCACACCATTGTTTAATGAGTGCGACTGCTAAAAAAAATCGACTTGGATACAGCCAATATACTTTACGCTTAACACCTGGCAAACCTACTATAGTTATGTTTTGGTAAGCAGAGCATGTGCTTGCGCAACTTAACATTAAGATAGACAACACTCTAATTGCCAGAAATAATAAGGGCAAAATTTCTTGGCGCTATAACCTCGACAACAACCTAAAATTTCTACACCCCATATCCAACACATACCAAAAAAAGTATCCAAAACGGTGGGGATTCGCTCTCCAAGATATGAATAGTAACGTGGCGCAAACTGCCCTTACTTCACACAATAAAACCCATTCACTTATAATCCATACCCACCTATGCTATCTGTGCTTGGGTTCAACTGCAGCAACACACCTAAAGCCAATAAATAACCCCACAAAAAGTCGCAGTAAGGAATAATCACTAAATCCCATCCTAGCACACAACTTACCCCAACTCTCATAGATCATAAACTTACTCCCTGTTCATAAAATCCACACTTAACTAACAGTGGCATTCATATCTACAGGACCTCAAATTCAATATTACCTTGACCTAAAATTCTTTCTTGATGTTGTGACAGGATCCACAGGCATACACCAGACTACAAACATCTCTAATGACACTCCACGTGTTCGATTAAACCTTCAACAAAAAATTCAATGTATATCAAAGACCTGGAAATCTGAAACACCCAACCTGAAAACTCTAGAACTTGCGACTTCATTCATACACTTTCAAAACTACATTGAAAACATCTTATCTCCCTGATCCCACTCCCAACAACTAACAACATGATAACCACCTTGTGGTTCCCAATTACACGTTCACTCACCCTATGACTATAAACCCAGAAATACAAATCTTCAATCTTAAAATAATAATCATAACGTAGTCAAAAAGTTTGCCAATGATACTCCAATATAGACACATTTGTTTGTGGCCAAAAACAAAAGCATTTCACATTATGCTAAGACTCACAAATTATGATATAAGCACATAGTCCTTAATACCATAATCTGTAAGGATTTTTAAATGCTAAAATTAAATCTTAAAGACTGTGCTCAAAATGCCTATCCAGGCTAGGTGTCCCTAATTTGGGTACCCCCATCTTTGAAATTAGTATTTTTAATTTAACATTAAAACCAACACAATGCCCAAGAACCAGTAAACCCCACATTGTAACTCCTTATAAGTGAATAAAACTTGAAACTAAGAAAATCTGAATTAGAAAATATACAGTGAGTTAACCACAGTCAAACATTTAACCACCCCCCCCACTTTAGTAAAAAATGAGGAAACATGAATACAGTATGTTGCAAATCACATGAAATAAAGACTACCTACTACCATACAGAAGAATTTCCAAAACAAAAACACAAATACTACCACACACTACACACCGACTAGTACTTTTCACAAAGTAACCGAATTCACTAACACAATGAGTTGACTTGCCTTTGCTCACACCAAAAATAACTAAAACCTACACAGAATTAACAGAAAACACATCTCCTTAATAATAGACCACATTGGACAAGCACCATATCCCTTTTCAAATCAGGCATAAAATCACAGAAAACACTGAAGACTCAGACAATTCCACAGGACGATAGGAAGTCATAGAGTCTCAGGAAGTGGAATAGCCTAGCAAGTGAAGTTGTGGAGCAGGAACCATACATAGTTTAAGAAGAGGTATGACAAAGCTCAGGAAGCAGAGAGGGAGAGGACCTAGTTAGTGATCATGAAGAGGCAGGCAGGACCGAGAGTCTCGACGACCCCCTGCAACCCAAACAATTAGTGAGTACAATAGGTTGAGTAGGTGAGACCACACCCAACCTTCCACATAACTAATACTGGGCAAACTTGCACAATACACCACAAAAGAACCTTCAGACTACATAACGAGACATCAGTAAACAACTTCATGGCAGCTATGAATAACACTGATTGGCAAAATGAGTTCGAAACATAAACAGATATTAATGAATGTAAAATAATTTTTATCTAAAAAAAAAAAAAAAAGCCTACTATAGCAAACATTGTCGGGGGGGGGGGGGGCGTGAGGGGGGAGAGGGAGGAAGGCGGGTGGGGGAGGGGGGGGGGGGGGGAACAAATCACAGCAAAGAGACTGAATAATCCCTGGCTAACACAAGCATCCTCAAATACATTAACACTAGCACAAATTGAAAAATAGTATAGAATGGTCAAATAACTAGAGACAGTCTAAACATTACTCGTCTTGGCACTACCACCTGATAAGAAGATCTAAAATATTGTATTATGAAAATAGATTACAATAACATCAAGGTGGAATAAAAAACCTGGAAACTCTTCTGGGAAATTCTGGAAATAAAAAGTTATCCAAAAACAAACAATCAAATAAACAAAATCAATTGAACCCCCGACTCACCCTTACAGAAACAAGCAACACAGACTAAATAAAACGTTTTCCTTCTCACAAAAAGGTAAAAATCTAAGCAAATAAAATAACCCAAGTGTAAACACCCGTCCATCAGACTACCTCATATGTACCTACCCAAAATACAGTACTACCTGAGCTCCAAACAACCCATATAAGTTATGCTCATCAAAGCACCCTTAAAAACAAGGCAGGAGACATAAACAGCTTGCCTGCTTTCCATTGTACAAAAAAGCTTCTCAAGTATTATCACCAATTAATGCGACGCTCTTTAACAATCCCACTGAAATCATCTACCTTCCTCCCAACGATCCTCAAAATAGTGAGTTCACTAGGGTCATCCAATCCACAAAGTAGGTACCAAGCTGACTTTGAATAACTAAAGACCAATAACTATCTTACCTACCACTGCTCTCTAAATTCTTTGAAAAATTAATTCATGACGGAATCAATCTTACCTACCTCGTTACACCACTAACATATTAAACCCTTGTCAGTTTGGATTCAGTAATATATAAAAGCACGAATGAGCTATCTATACACATGTAGAACTAATATACACCACACGTCGAAAGAAAGAAGGTCACCGCAGGGCATTTCACTGATTTACGTAAAGCTTTCGATACAAGTCGACCATTGAACTTCTGTACCTCCAAATTAAAGCACTAAGATGTTAACCAAGGCCACTACCTCACTACCTAAAATTCATAGCCTTTGTAAACTCAGACTCAAAATATTGTTTGCAATGTACAAAAACTCTTCCCACCCAACCAATCACAGTAGATTCCCAAGCAAGAAGCGACCTTGGACCACACCTCATCCTCATCTACATCAATGATCTACCGAATGCATCACAGCTACTCAAACTCCATTATATTCACAGATGACACTACAAATGTCTTTTTCCCATCCAACACAGTCATACTAGCAAACACAGTCAATGCCCGAATTGCAGAAAATTATCTGCCTGGATGATGACTAAAAAGCTTTCCTTGTAATACCGATAAAACCTATTTCATTATCAGTTTGGAAACAAAGCTGCAAATAATCCCGATTAACATAACGATAATAGGATCATCGTCAAAGACTCACAGAAGGAAAATTCCTTAGGTATCCCACCTTGAAATATCCTTAAGTTCCGGACGACATCATACAACAAATCACCAAGAAAATCTCTACGACTGTAGGTGCATACTATCAAAGATAAGGTACTTATTTCCACATCAGCTCTCCTGGCACTGTAACCAAACACTCATATACCCTTAACTTACATATGGGAATTTGTGCATGGTGATCAACAACATCCAATTCATCCTAAAACCCCCCATAAACCCATCAGTATGAATGATAATAATTCCCACTCAGGCCAGCATACTCCACCAATTTTCAAAAAGTCTGAATCTGCTCACCATTATAACATCCATACATATTCATGTGACAGCGCATACACGACCACTACACACAAAAATAAATCCTTCTACTCAAAACATTCTCCTCGCCAACTTAAACAGGACACATGGACCACAAACACAAGACACAGATTCTTTTTTGATATACTCATGTTCCCATATCGCACTATGTAAAAGCACTATGCACATAACGGGCCCTAAAAATTGGAATTCATTACCAGAATTATATTAAAGTAACCCAATCTGAAAATCAGTTTAAGACTCTTCTCAAAAACCACTTAATCACCTTAGACTAAATTCAAATATTCAATACACACATACTCACCTAGTACACCAATCATAACTATCAACAATCACTATGACCCTCTTAATCCATTGTTGACTGAGGAAATATAAATGAATCATTGTTTTTTCACATAAGCATTTTAGACTCTATAATTATATCCATTTCTTATACAAGTTTAATTCACTTTATAATTAATGACCTACTGTTCAACTAATGAAATAATTACTGTCCTAGCTGTACAACTATGATAAAATCCTTGGTAATTAATAGTCTGTAAGCCCCCCAATAATGTAAGTTGGCCCATAATGCCTAGCATAAATAGAGGTTCTCTTTGCATTGCAACCCACTAATTGTAAATATAATATCTCAATGTAAACCTGTTTGCAAAGACATTAACAATAAATAAAATAAAAAAAAAAAAATCTTTGAACCATTAATTATAGTTTTGAATTACCAAATGTTTAATTAGACAGAAAACAAATATCCATCTCCTAAATAGGAGCAGACTATAATGTAGTGGGTTTGTGTCAACCATCTTGATATAGTTGTAAAGTCCCTTTCCTTTTGGCACCATTTTTAATATTTTCTGGTATATTTTTTAAAATTTTACACAGTAGTGTATTGTATACTGTATTAAAGAGAATAGAGGAAATCAGCCTCTAACATACATTTAGTTAGGGACACTGGTCAGAGAGTCCATCATAAGTCCATGTTGTCGGTAAATGAGCACATCGCTAAGTGAGAGAGGTGTACTCTATCCTTTATCAATACATACAACTTATGAACATCATGGAATAATTATACAAGTATTTTGTCATTTTGTTTAGTAATATCCCAATAATCAGTAATGTTGGGCTAGGTTTGGTCTGGTAAGGTCATACCCAACATACTAGAGTGAGAGATAAAGGAGAAAGTGTAAGATAAACCAGAGAGAAGCAGGGGTGGCAGTTGTCACAATTAAGGAACACTGTATCAACATCGCATTATTCTATCGAATGAGTACAAGAAACCACCCATTTTTACCGATTTCAACTATGCAATAAAGTGGTCAGAATTAAGCAATTTTGGTGGCCAAATCCATAATAATTTCAAAAGATGCCAAATTTTTCTGAATAGGGTCTAGAACAAACAAGAAAGACATTAACGTCACTAAAAAGCCAAGCTCTCTGTTCATTAGTTACATCCCCAGGGCCCCTTTATATTTCTTTGCTTCCACTTTGAATTTTATTCATACAAAAGATAGAAAGATTTACAGTTATGCAGACAACTGCATTAGTGTATACATAGTAGATAAATAATATAGCACACTATGTGAAAGGAACATTAGACTCGCCAGTTGACGTGTATTGGACGATTAGCATTTGGAACTTAGGTAAAAATCGAACATTTCTGCTACTTTCAGCTCAATTTCAAGGTACTTTTCATTGTAAAATCAGTCAAAATCATCTCATTTTCTGTAATGTATTCCATTCTATAAAATGAAGACCAGGAAAACTAGAATACAAACAATAAATAGCCATATGAAAAGAACAGTGCCAAGTCGCTGTTGTTATTTTTAAATAAAAAAACATCGTCAAAAAAGGTTTTATTTTTTCACATAGACGCACTGTATGCTGCAAGGATCTTTTTAAATACTGTGCACACTGACCACATAGACACATTCTTTCAATATGTAGGCCTACCAGCTTTCTCTCACTAGATTTGAGGGTGCTAGAATTCAGGAGCATATACTATACGTCAAAAACCCTGGGCGTACGCCATACTATACGACTGAAACCCTGAAATTATTAGATATGTTATCAATATAATAAATACCTATGTTAATAAAGTAACCATAATATATTCAACTGAAGTATTACTGAATTTCACTGTTACAGTTAAAAATGTATCAAATGTATCCTATGTGACTGTGTAAATTAATTTTAGTTACTGTAATTAAGTCCTGTTACTATAAGTTGAGTCATCTCTTTCATATTAATGGAAAATAACTCAGTTTACCTTAGGGTAAGATTTAGTTTTCAGATTATTTAAAATCGGAGGTTAGCCACCCAAAAACCCAAGAAAAGTCAGTGGCTCATCTAGGGACAGTGTGTCCTTATTTCCATTGATGTCCTCAATCTTGTGGCCCCCAGGATGCCACCCACATTCATTCAACTAACATAACTACACCCAGTACTACTGCTGAGGTGAACGGGAAACAACTTGGTGTAATAAACAACCTTAAAGTTTCCCACTTGCCAGCCAGGGGTCTCCCTTATTTACCCAATGATTAACCTTAGTTTATTGTGACTGATTTTTGACACAGTTGACTTAGATGGTTAAGATTTAAATAATAAAGATATTACAAGGAGCACATTAATCACATTGAGTTTTTGTTTTACTACTCTGGTGGTTAATTTACATGTTATATGTATGATAATTTTTGAGTTACTCTGTGGTAAATGTACATGTTACTATGTAATGATAATTTTGTGTAACTCCGGCGTTTACATGTACAAGTTACTATGTATGATAATTTTTGTGTTACTCTTGATGTTAATGTACATGTTACTATGTATGAATAATTTTTTGTGTTACTCTGAGTTTAATGCAACATGTTACTGATGTATGATATTTTTTGTGTTACTCTGGAGGTTAAAAGTACATGTTATCAGTATGATAATTTTTTGTGTTACATTCTCTGGTGGTTAAATGTACATGTACTATGTATGATAATATTGTTTTAAAATGTATTGTATGGGTACTTGTACCTAAATAAACTACTAACTTATTGGGTTATTCCATGGTTAAATAATGAAACCTTGTTTATGATGATCTGGCCAACAATATTTTTATTTATGAAACCTAAACCTAAACTTACTAACTTAAACCTGCTGGTTTTTCTGCCTCACCACCTAACCACCTGCTGTCCAGCTGCCTCACAACCTAACACCTGCTGCTGCTGCCTTCAACCACCAACAACCTGCTGCAGCTGGGGCTGACCACTCACCACCACCTAACAACCACTGCTGCTGCCTGACCACTCACCACCTAACAACCTGCATCTGCTCCTGACCACCTACCACCTGCTGCTGCTTCCTCACCACATAAATCACCTGCTGCTGCTGCCTTGACACCTAACACCTGCTGCTGCTGCCATCACCACACCTAACACCTCGGCTGCTGCCTCCCCACCTAACCCCTGCTGCTGCCTCACACCTAACCCCCTGCGCTGCTGCTAAACCACTGAACCCCCTGCTCTGCCTCACCACCTAACACCTGCTGCTGCCCTCCCCACCAACACCTGCTGCTGTTCACCCTAACCCTGCTGCTGCCTAAACACCTAAAACTTGTTTAAAACCCTGACCCCCCTAACACATGCCCCTCCCTGAGCATCTAGCACCTGCTCCTGCCTGAGCACCTAACCCCTAGCAGATAACAGTAAAACCCCCTGAGCAGCTAACACCTGACACAGTCATCACCTAGGCAATAACACAGTCAACACCTGAGCAGCTAACAGTTAACACCTGATCAGCTAACAGTCAACACCTGATCAGCAAACAGTCAATCACTGAGCAGCTAACACAGTAACACCTGAGCAGCTAACACAGTCAACACCTGAGCAAGCTAAACAGTCAAACACTGAAGAAGGTAAAACAGTCATACCTGAGCAGGTAAGACAGTCAACAACTGAGCAGGTAACAGTTCAACACCTGAGCAGGTAAACACAGTCAACACCTGAGCTACCTAACACAGTCAACACTGAAGCCAACTTAACACAGGTCAAACCACCTGAGCAGGTACAGACAGTCAACTCCTGAGCAGGTAAGACTTTCAATACCTGAGCAGGTAAGACAGTCAATACCTTGAGCGGTAAGGACAGTCAACACATGAGCAGGTTAAGACAGTCAACACCTGAAGCAGTGTAAGACAGTCAACACCTAGAGCAGTACGAAGTCAATACCTGAGCAAGTAAGACAGTCAAACATGAGCAGGTAAGACAGTCAACACCTCCCGAGCAGGGTAAGACATCAACCCTGAGCAAGTAAGCAGTCAACAACCTGAGCAGGTAAGACAGTCAAAAAGACACAGATATGATCATGTCTGGCGCCTTAATACACTATATTTCATGAGGTCAAACTCTCTCTATGTATCCATCTATTTTTTTTTATTTATTTATTTATTTTATTTATTATAAATTTTAGCTTACATACAGAGGTACAAAAAAAATACAGGTAAGAGCAGCATGCCAAAGCCACTTATATGCACAGCCATTACAGGCTGGCTAAAATTAACTTAAGATTAACTAAAGCAATGATGAAATCGTTGATAAGACATTATTTGTAAACCGATAACCATATAAAATACAAAGTGAGTATTTACAAAGACAGGTCATAATGGTTGCATGCATTGCTGTTCATTCAGTAGAATGGAGTATTCTGTTAGGTAGTGTATTTAAAAAAAAAAAAAAAAAAAATAACAAAGTTAGGTTTAACATTTGTGTGATATAATTGTGTGTAACATTTTAGGCATATTACAATTTATATGGTTCAGTTTTCAGTATTTTTGTGGTTTTGAGTGAGTAATACGTGAACTTTGAGAAGAGACTTTGATTTATAAACAGGTAGTGTTTCTTTTATATTTACAGGTAATGAAATTCCAGATTTTAGGGCCTTTTTTTATGTGCATTGAGTTTTTGCATAGCGTGAGATGGACACGAGGAACTCAAAGGGTGATCTGTGCCTTGTATATGGTCAGGTGTTCTGTTGAGGTTGGCAAGGGAGATGTTTGAGGGGGAGGGTTAATATCAGAGTTAAGGTGTTCTATGTATGTAATAAGTTTGCAATAATAGTATGGATGTTTTGTATGGTGAGTAGGTTGATGAGTGTTTTGAATATTGGTGGAGTGTGCTGCCTGTAGTGATGAATTTGTTAATCATTCTAACTGCAGGCCTTTTGGTGGGTAATTAGTGGTCTGAGATGGTTAGGTTTGTTGTTGATGCCCCATGCACAATTCCAAGGTGAGGGACAGGGGTAAATAAAGAGAGTGTTAAAGGGCCAGGAGGGCTAACTGTGGAACATAGTACCGTATCTTCGAATAGTATGCTACAGTCTGGAAATTTTCTCTAGAAATTTGTTGTATATGTGTATGAAATTTGAGTCTTTAATCGAGGTGGAAGAGGATTCCTGAAGAATTTTCCCTCTGTTGCTTTGTGATAGGTGGGTGATCCATTTATAGTTATGTAAGAGGTACATCTGTGCTTGCTACCAAAACTGATGAAGTAGGTTTTGTCATGTTTAGTGTAGTTGGTTAGTCCTCATCAGGTAGATTTTTTCTGTAATTCGCGTGTTTTACAGTATTGGCTAGTGTGACTGGGGCTCCGGTGTGAGAGAGACGTAGTGGTGTATCTGCAAAAAAAGGTGTGGGTTTGAGTAAATTGCAAAGCATTGATAGGTCATTTATGTATAGGAGAGAGAAAGAGGGCAAGGCTACTTCCCTGTGGGACACAACTGTAATTGGTTGTGCTGAAGAGCTTGCCCCATTTGCGTACACATATTGGCTTCTGTTGCTGAAGGTAAGACTTGAGGTTAGTTGAGGGGAGTGCCCTTAATACCATAGTGTGACAATTTTCGTGGAGCAAGTTGCATGGTCAACTGTATCAAAAGCTTTACGTAAGTCAATGAAGATCCCAGTGGGACTTCTTTGTTCTCTATTGCAGTGTTATATGTTCTAGCATGTGTGTAATAGCATCCATTTAGTATTTTGATAGGCCTGAATCAAATTGCAGGGGTGGAATGTTATGGGGAGATGAGGTAGGAATAGATTTGTTTATGAATTAATTTTTCGAAGATTTTTGAGAGAGGTGTAATTGGGATATTGGCCTATAGTTATTCAACTCTGTTTGGTCTCCTCTTATGGATCGGGTTATCTTGCTATTTTGGAAGAACTGTAAGGAAGAGTGGAGGATTCAATGGGGCATTTGTTTAAAGAGTGTTGCAATGATTGGTGATAGTACTTGTGACGCTTTTTTGTATATAAAGGGTGGTAAGGTATTTAAATCTCCTGCTTGTTTTTCAGTGTGTTGATAATAAGGGAGACTTCGTATGGGTTTAGTCGGAGCTAGGAACAGTCGTGTTCGGGTAGTGCCAGTGATGTAGCCATTTGTTGGGGTGTCGGCTAGGGATATTTATTGGCAAGTTTTGACCTATAGTGGGAGAGACATATTGAGTCCTGTTTGCTTTCTGTTGGTGGAAGTTGGGGTTCCAAAAAAATTCCCCCCCAAGATTTTGCTAATTTTATTTCTCTATGTCGTGATTATCTTTTTTGTTCCCAGAATTTCTGATAGGTCTTCCAGGTCTTTTTTTATATCACCTCTGGTAAGTTGGTAATCTGTTCTCATAATACAATTTTTTTGCCTTCTTATCAGGCTGGTTAGGATTGATGAGTTACGTTTTGTTGGTCTCTGGTTATGTGACCCATTCTGTACTGTTTCTCATTATCGGTGTTTTGTATTTATGGATTTGAGAATGCTGGGTGTTAGCCAGGGACTGTTCAGTCTCTTAGCTGTCATCTGTTTAGTTTTTTTAGGGCAGTGCTTGTTATAAAGGTATTGGGTCTTTTTTAGAAAATTATTAAAACATTCGTCAATATCTGTGTAGATTTCTAGCTCAGTGTGCCAGTCAGTGTTTGTTACTGCTGTTGTGAAGTTATTAATGGCTGCCTCATTGTGAAGTCTGAAGGTGACTTTAGTAGTGTCTTGGGGTATTTTACCAAGAGTTGTTATGAGGAAAGTAGGGTAGTGGTCTGCGGTATTATCTGTAATTATGCCCGATTTTAACCCTTTGAGGGTCGACAGGCCCTCTCCGAAACTCGTTCTCAGGGTCGGCCAAATTTAAAAAAAAAAAAAATTATTTTTTCTTATGAAAAGATAGAGAATCTTTTCCCGATCATAAAGACACCAAAAGTTTGAAATTTGATAGAAAACTTACGGAATTATGCTCTCGCAAAGTTAGCGGTCTCGGCAATGTTTACGCATCGGCGATTTTGCCCACTTTGAGCCCCATTTTCGGCCAATTTCACTGTACTAGTCGACAAAAAACATGAATATTTCGCTAGAACTCCATTTTTTCTATTGAATGGGTGCAAGAAACCACTCATTTATGAAATTCAACTATCCAGTACAGTGGTCAGAATTTAGCAATTTTGCCAATTTCACACAAATTTCAAAAGATGCCAATTTCCGAATAGGGTCCAGAATAAACAAGAAAGACATTCCTGGCACTAAAATGACATTTCCTCTAGTCATTATTCACGTCTCAAGGCCCCTCTTATATTCTTTTGCTTTCCACTTTGAATTTTTATTTTCACAAAAAATATAAGATTTACTGTTATGCAGACTACTGCATTAGTGTAAAAAATGGTATAAATATTATTGGTGCACTTGTGAAAGAATATTAGACTCACCAGTTGACGTGTATTGCACGCTTGGCACGATTTGTTTACTTTTGAAGTTTGGTAAAAATCGAACATTTCTGCTACTTTGAGCTCAATTTCAAGGCACCTTTCTTTGTAAAACCAGTCAAAATCATCTCTATTTCTGTAATATGTCTTCCATTCTATAAAATGAGACCAAGAAAACTAGAATACATCAATAAATACCATACGAAAATACACTGCAAAGTCGCTGATTTATTAAAAAAAAATGGTCAAAGTTTTCTTTTTTTCTCATTATGCACTGTGTGCTGCAGGATTTTTTTTAGACAGTGCACACTGACCACATAGACCCATTCTTTCATATGAAGGCCTACCAGCTTTCTCCCACTAGATTTGAGGCCGCTAGAATTTATGAGTACTAGTACGTCAAAAACCCCTACGCGTAAGACGTACTAGTACGACGAAAACCCTCAAAGGGTTAAAGGGGATATGGTGTTGGTCCAGATGTGGTCAAGTAGGGAAACACTAGTCTCTGTAACTCTTGTAGGTTTTGTTACTGTTGGTAGCAACATGCAGTTACTCATTGTGTTTGTGAATTCAGTAATGTGTGGGTCCTGGTCTTGCAGGAGATTTATATTGAAGTCACCTGAGAGTAGTAAGTGATCTTTGTTCATGCGTGCATCAGTTATCATACTTCCTAGGTTTTGACTAAATTGGCTAATGCGTGATTGTGGAATTCTGTAGATGTTTATCACTATGAGAGGTTTTTGTAGGTATTTGGATTTGAATTTAGCTATTATATATTCCCCATGTTCATCCCTTGTGCAAGTATTAGTGATACATTCTAGTTGGTCTGAGTAGTATATAGCTGTGCCACCCCCTTGTTGGTCTGGACTACAGTTGTGTATGGCTGTGTAACCAGGAATGGCATAGACATCTGTAGTATCAGGCTTAAGCCAGGTTTCAGTTAGTGTAATGATGGACATATTGGCATGCAAGGAATTTAATAATGCTAGGATGTCATCATAATGCTTGCTTAAAGATCTGATACTGTAGTTAAAGATAGTTATGTTGTTGTTGGCTCTGAGAAGTGCCTTTGATTGTTCTGCTGTGTAGTAATTACTGCAACTGTTTGAATCATTTAAGTCATTAAATAAGAGGTTGGTATCAGGATCAATGCTTGTAATCATAAGATTTGTAGTGAATCTATAGTTAGAATTAAGTAAAAAATATTAAGTAAAAAATATTAAGTAAATATTCTAAAGCTAAAAAAAAAAAAAAGCACCTGAATTATTTAACAAATGTAAAAAGTAATGAGCTAAGGTAGGTTTTTAAAGCTAAAATAAAGGAGACAATATAAAGGAGACTAAAATAATTTGTGGTGAACAAATAAAGTGATGATCAAATAATGGAGCTTGGGATTATGATAGTAGGTAGTACTTTAAAGGTAATTCTTTAAAGTTAGAATTGATAAATTAGACACATGTGCAACTCTTGGGTATCTTTATTGAGGAAACGTTTTGCCACACAGTGGCTTCATCAGTCCATACAAAGGAGAATCTTGAAGAATAGGAGGAGAATGAGGTAATCAGTCCCTCAACCTTGAGTCGATGTGGTCAGTCCATCAATCTTGAATAGAATACGGCATACGTGCTGAGAAGGAGCTTATAAACCGTTGGCAGGAGAGGTGAAGCAGTCAGAGGCAGTGTAACACTTATTCAATGTTGAAGTAGGTCGTGCCCAAGAATTAGGCAAGCGAAGAATTCCCAAGTATTAAGATCCCAAGAAGATGCAGTGTCTACAAACCTGTCAGACACTGCATCTTCTTGGGATCTTAATACCTGGGAATTCTTCGCTTGCCTAATTCTTGGGCACGACCTACTTCAACATTGAATAAGTGTTACACTGCCTCTGACTGCTTCACCTCTCCTGCCAACGGTTTATAAGCTCCTTCTCAGCACGTATGCCGTATTCTATTCAAGATTGATGGACTGACCACATCGACTCAAGGTTGAGGGACTGATTACCTCATTCTCCTCCTATTCTTCAAGATTCTCCTTTGTATGGACTGATGAAGCCACTGTGTGGCGAAACGTTTCCTCAATAAAGATACCCAAGAGTTGCACATGTGTCTAATTTATCAACATGTCGGTTCTCTGAACCATTCATCTACAAAGTTAGAATTATAATATAAAATTATAATATAAAAGGGACTAATATAAGTTGTGGTGAACAATAAAGTGGTAATCAAATAAATGAGCTTTGGAGTATAATGGCAAAATAGTGAACTTATTAACTTTAGCACCTGAGAATAGCACCTTGATTAGTTTAACAATTGCGAATATATGATCTAAGGTAGTTATATAAAGCTAAAATAAAGGACAAAAAATATATAAGGGACTACAATTAAGTAATGGTAAACAAGTTAAATGGACAGATAGTCACTATGAGATAATATTGGTTTAGGAGTAAGATCTGATTTGTAATATTAAATAAGATGAGCAGTTTATTGCACAATAAAAAGTAAAATAAAAAATGAGGTAGTTGGTACTAGCTAGCAAAAGATAGTTTTGGTACTTGCAAAAAAGTAATTGGAATATACACTAATTGCACACACAATAAAAAGTGACTAAAAAAACAAGTAGTGGTAAACAAAATTAAATGGACAGGTAAGAACAATGAATAATGGTAATGTCTTGGTTATAATATGATAGTAAGATGGTAGACAGGTACAAAGGATAATATAAAGGTTGGAGTTGAATATACAAACTTGAAAATTTGGCAACAAAATGTTATGGGAAGTATAAAATAATGTTTAATGTACAAAAGTAAAATTAACTGGTAGTAAATATGGTGTTTAATAAAATTTTAGTAAGTAATAATGATTACAAAAAAAGTGAAAAAGTAATGTTTATTTCATTCAATATTGCACTGGTAGTTATACTAGAGGTTATATGGCAGTACAAGGTAATTAAGAGTACTCTAAGATAGTAAATGTGGTATAAAACAGGTAAAGGTAATTAGACAAGTAATGGTTATTAAATGTCAAAAATGTTAAGAGTAAATTGAAATTATAGTAAGAATGATAATTATTAATTTTAGTAGGTAATATCAATTGATAGTATTTAAAAAAATATGAGGTAGTAATATGGACAGAGAAAGTATCAATTCAGCTAATATTTAAGCAAACAATAGTAAATAAGAAAATTACATAAGGTGACTTATGCTTACTAGTAAAATCACAAAATGAGGTAGTTGATTATTTAATTACTAAGAGATTGTACAATGAAATTTGAACAATAATGGAGCAAAACATACACTACACTACGTAGGCTTTTAAGTTGGACATTGTTTAGTTATTCTCTGTAAGATTAGTATCCCTGAGAAATCGTGATAGATCATTCTCGTTCGTGATTGTGTACAGTTGACCGACATTTGTTTTCCTAACAAGAATTTTCCCATCCCGTGTGAAGCATTGGTGTATTGTGTCATTATTCTCCCACTTAAGTTTTCTGACTCTATACAGGAGGTTCTGACGTTTTTTGGTAAGACACTCGTTTATGTATACCTCTTTCTATACTTTAATAGATGCAATAATTAAGTCTCTTTTCCTGTCATGTGAGTGGAATCTAAGCATAACACTTTTTCTACCATGGGATCCTAGTAACCTGGCTTCTTTTATTTCAGACTCTGGTACTGTAACTTTTGTTTGGTCCTTTATGATCTGCAGAGTAATAAAGGTAGGTGTTACTCACCTGTGTTAGACACCACAGGTGTTACTCACCTGTGTTAGACACCACAGGTGTTACTCACCTGTGTTAGACACCACAGTTGTTACTCACCTGTGTTAGACACCACAGTTGTTACTCACCTGTGTTAGACACCACAGTTGTTACTCACCTGTGTTAGACACCACAGGTGTTACTCACCTGTGTTAGACACCACAGGTGTTACTCACCTGTTTTAGACACCACAGGTGTTACTCACCTGTGTTAGACACCACAGTTGTTACTCACCTGTGTTAGACACCACAGTTGTTACTCACCTGTGTTAGACACCACAGTTGTTACTCACCTGTGTTAGACACCACAGTTGTTACTCACCTGTGTTAGACACCACAGGTGTTACTCACCTGTGTTAGACACCACAGTTGTTACTCACCTGTGTTAGACACCACAGTTGTTACTCACCTGTGTTAGACACCACAGTTGTTACTCACCTGTGTTAGACACCACAGTTGTTACTCACCTGTGTTAGACACCACAGGTGTTACTCACCTGTGTTAGACACCACAGGTGTTACTCACTTGTGTTAGACACCACAGTTGTTACTCACCTGTGTTAAGACACCACAGGTGTTACTCACCTGTGTTAGACACCACAGGTGTTACTCACCTGTGTTAGACACCACAGGTGTTACTCACCTGTGTTAGACACCACAGGTGTTACTCACCTGTGTTAGACACCACAGTTGTTACTCACCTGTGTTAGACACCACAGGTGTTACTCACCTGTGTTAGACACCACAGGTGTTACTCACCTGTGTTAGACACCACAGGTGTTACTCACCTGTGTTAGACACCACTGGTGTTACTCACCTGTGTTAGACACCACAGGTGTTACTCACCTGTGTTAGACACCACAGGTGTTACTCACCTGTGTTAGACACCACAGGTGTTACTCACCTGTGTTAGACACCACAAACACTGTTTATTGTTCACTTTATCACACTCACCCACCAACAACACAAGTTGTTGTTGTTGTTGTTGTTTATAGGGCCACTGACAGTGTACGTCGTATTGAACCCTGACTTCCGCCGCTCCCAAAACCAACCTTCACCAAAGTGGAAGGATGTTACACAAACAACCCGCACATATAAGACAGGAGCTTACGATGACGTTTCTGTCCGACTTAGACCATTTACAAAGTCACACTGACAAAAGGAGAGAAGGAGGGAGTATATATAGACCAGCAGACAGGGACGGGTACAAGAGAGGAAGTGGAGGTAGCAGTAGTAGTGGAGTCAGTCAAATACCTAAGGCAGAAGGAAGCCCAAAGGAGAAAGAGGAAAGAGGAAGAGGAAGATGGGAAGAAAAGAATCAGATTAAGTCAAAGTTGTTCTGAAGTTTGCAACATTTTATGATGTAATGGGAAAGGAACACATCTACAGAGACAATGCCAGGACTAAGATTCATACAAGGAAAGTTGTGTATAAGGGAGGATTCAACAAGGCGGTGACTGTGAAAGTTAGAAGTAGGATAGATAATTTTAGTAGAAGATCAGTCAATAGGATGACTGTGATCTCTGACATGACAGAAAAAAAACATTTTTGGTGTCGGCAAACCTAACAATACTTTTGTACTCCTTAAGTCTGTCAGAAATAGATCGAGCAGTTTCTCTAAAGTACTGAAGAGGACAGGAGGAACAAGAAATAGAATGGACACGAGCAACACCTATTGAGGTGTCTACTTTATTTCTTGTTCCTCCTGTCCTCTTCAGTACTTTGGAGAAACTAGCCAATCTCTTCTGACAGACTTAAGGATCACAAAAGTAGTGTTTGGCTTGTCGACACCAACAATGCTCTTTTCTGTCATATCAGAGATCACAGTCATCCTTTTGATTGATCTTCTGCTAAAACTATCTACCCTAAGTATAACTTCCACAGTCGCCATTTGGTCGAATCCTCCTTTATACACAACTTTCCTCCCTCTTCGCCCTTCTTTGCCTTTTTCTCCATTGGGTTTTCTTTCTTCCGCCTTGGATATTTGTCTTTCATTGTTATATTTCTACCTCTGTGTTCGCTCCTACCTTCTGTGGGCTCCCTTGTAGTGCTCTTCTTTCTTAGTATTTGACTGGCCCCATTACTACTACTACTACCTCCACTTCCTCTCTTGTTTCTGTCCCTGTCTGCTGGCTTATATGTACTCCCTCCTCTTCCTTTGTTAGTATGACTTTGTAAATGGTCCAAGTCGGAGCGAAACGTCGTCGTAAGCTCATCTCTCCTGTGTGCGATTTATTTATATATTGTTCCAGACACGTTATTGTGCTTTTTTTTTGTTATTTATGGAAGAATATTGACAAATAACTAGGTATTATATGTCCCTAATGCTCTCTGAAGCCAGCAAGAATGTGCAGGTATAGGCTAAGACATGGTGGTCTGAAGGGTCAAAATTCTCCCCAATGAGTTTACCTAGAGTTTACCTGGAGAGAGAGTTCCGGGGGTCAACGCCCCCGCGGCCGGTCTGTGGCCAGGCCTCCTGGTGGATCAGAGCCTGATCAACCAGGCTGTTACTGCTGGCTGCACGCAATCCAACGTATGAGCCACAGCCCAGCTTGTTAGGTACAGACTTAAGGTACTTGTCCAGTGCCCTCTTGAAGACTGCCAGGGGTCTATTGGTAATCCCCCTTATGTATGCTGGGAAGCAGTTGAACAGTCTTGGGCCCCTGACACTTGTTGTATTGTCTCTTAACGTGCTAGTGACACCCCTGCTTTTCATTGGGAGGATGTTGCATCGTCTGCCAAGTCTTTTGCTTTCGTTGTGAGTGATTTTCGTGTGCAAGTTCGGTACTAGTCCCTCTAGGATTTTCCAGGCGTATATAATCATGTATCTCTCCCGCCTGCGTTCCAGGGAATACAGGTTCAGGAACTTTAAGTGCTCCCAGTAATTGAGGTGTTTTATCTCCATTATGCGCGCTGTGAAGGTTCTCTGTACATTTTCTACGTCAGCAATTTCACCTGCCTTGAAAGGTTCTGCTAATGTGCAGCAACATTCCAGCCTAGATAGAACAAGCGACCTGAAGAGTGTCATCATGGGCTTGGCATCCCTAGTTTTGAAGGTTCTCATTATCCATCCTGTCATTTTTCTAGCAGCTGCAATTGACATAATGTTATGGTCCTTGAAGGTGAGATCCTCCAACATGATCACTCCCAGGTCTTTGACGTTTGTTTTTCGCTCTATTTTGTGGCCAGAATTAGTTTAGTAATCTGATGAAGTTTTGATTTCCTCGTGTATACCATATCGGAATAATTTAAATTTCTCATCGTTGAACTTCATATAGCTTTCTGCAGCCCATGGAAAGATTTGGTTGATGTCAGCCTGGAGTCTTGCAGTGTCTGAAATGGAATACACTGCCATGCAGATTCGGGTGTCATCTGCAAAGGAAGACACGGTGCTGTGGCTGACATCCTTGTCTACGTCAGATATGAGGATGAGAAACAAAATGGGAGCGAGTACTGTGCCTTGTGGAACAGAGCTTTTCACCGTAGCTGCCACGGACTTTACTCTGTTGACGACTACTCTCTGTGTTCTGTTAGTGAGGAAATTATAGATCCATCTACCAACTTTTCCTGTTATTCCTTTAGCACGCATTTTGTGTGCTATTACGCCATGGTCACACTTGTTGAAGGCTTTTGCAAAGTCTGTATATATTACATCTGCATTCTTTTTGTCTTCTAGTGCATCTAGGACCTTGTCGTAGTGATCCAATAGTTGAGACAGACAGGAGCGACCTGCTCTAAACCCATGTTGCCCTGGGTTGTGTAATTGATGGGTTTCTAGATGGGTGGCAATCTTGCTTCTTAGAACCCTTTCAAAGATTTTTAAGATATGGGATGTTAGTGCTATCGGTTTGTAGTTCTTTGCTATTGCTTTACTGCCCCCTTTGTGGAGTTGGGCTATGTCTGTTGTTTTTAGTAGCTGTGGGACGACCCCTGTGTCCATGCTCCCTCTTCATAGGATGGTAAAGGCTCGTGATAGAGGCTTCTTGCAGTTCATGATGAACACGGAGTTCCATGAGTCTGGCTTTGGGGCAGAGTGCATGCGCATGTCATTTATCACCTGTTCGAAGTCATTTGGCGTCAGTATAACATCGGATTGGCTTGTGTTAACCAAATTCTGTGGCTCTCATAAAAAATTCATTTTGATCTTCGACTCTCAGTCTGGATAGCGGCTCGCTCACTGTGTCAGCGTGCCTCGTTGTGCTCCGGGTTTTCTCGTGTTTTCACGGACGCTCTTACGTGCTCGAACTTTAATTTGTGCCATCAATCCTATATGATACATCCCTCTAGCGCCTGGAACCAATCTTGGCCGGAAAACATTATATACTGAGTCAAAAAAATAGAATTAGTGTGCACTACCTAGCAGAGTTTACTGCCAGAGGGGAATCATAGGCCTGTGTTCCGTGTGCAAAATAATAATAATAGAACTTTTCTTTGTCAGAGGAAAGAAAGTCTCCCTGATAACATTGTGTATACATAGTGTATAGTGTATACTACAGTGGCTCCCTAGTATATAGATGATAAAGGCTAAAGTGTCATTTGAAATCAGGTGAATTTTTAAATGAGGTGATAAGCCTATAGAGGCAGGTGCCAGAAGTCGCCAGAATCTTACCACAGTGGTCAGCTGTTTTAATAATCTTCCTGGCCTGCTAGTGTACTCGCATATAATCTAGTGATACCAGTGAATAACAGAACACAGTGTTGTAGTAGCAACTAACCAGTATTATAATGATACTTAGTGGAGTGGAGTGACTTTCATTAGTTTATTTTTTCTTGAAATACCAGACGTATATTGTGAATTTCATATAACCTGTTGTTACCAGCGGTCGCAATATACACAACGAGAAGCAATTATCACTACAGAAAAAGCGTCCTTCCTCCAAAATTTCCACCAGTCAACTTAAGCTAAAAGAATCCTTTAGGAGTCAGGAATCGCGGGAAGAACTAAAAGCTATAAATGAAATCGAAAGAAACCCAAAGTATTTCTTCTCCTATGCCAAATCAAAATCGAGAACAACGTCCAGTATTGGGCCCCTACTTAAACAAGATGGGTCCTACACAGATGACAACAAGGAAATGAGTGAGCTACTCAAGTCCCAATATGACTCAGTTTTTAGCAAGCCGCTAACCAGACTGAGAGTCGAAGATCAAAACGAATTTTTTATGATAGAGCCACAAAATATGATTAACACAAGCCTATCCGATGTCATCCTGACGCCAAATGACTTCGAACAGGCGATAAATGACATGCCCATGCACTCTGCCCCAGGGCCAGACTCATGGAACTCTGTGTTCATCAAGAACTGCAAGAAGCCCCTATCACTAGCCTTTTCCATCCTATGGAGAGGGAGCATGGACACGGGGGTCGTCCCACAGTTACTAAAAACAACAGACATAGCCCCACTCCACAAAGGGGGCAGTAAAGCAACAGCAAAGAACTACAGACCAATAGCACTAACATCCCATATCATAAAAATCTTTGAAAGGGTCCTAAGAAGCAAGATCACCACCCATCTAGAAACCCATCAGTTACACAACCCAGGGCAACATGGGTTTAGAACAGGTTGCTCCTGTCTCAACTATTGGATCACTACGACAAGGTCCTAAATGCACTAGAAGAAAAAAAGAATGCAGATGTAATATATACAGACTTTGCAAAAGCCTTCGACAAGTGTGACCATGGCGTAATAGCGCACAAAATGCGTGCTAAAGGAATAACAGGAAAAGTCGGTTGATGGATCTATAATTTCCTCACTAACAGAACACAGAGAGTAGTCGTCAACAGAGTAAAGTCCGAGGCAGCTACGGTGAAAAGCTCTGTTCCACAAGGCACAGTACTCGCTCCCATCTTGTTCCTCATGCTCATATCCGACATAGACAAGGATGTCAGCCACTGCACCGTGTCTTCCTTTGCAGATGACACCCGAATCTGCATGACAGTGTCTTCCATTGCAGACACTGCAAGGATCCAGGCGGACATCAACCGAATCTTTCAGTGGGCTGCAGAAAGCAATATGAAGTTCAAAGATGAGAAATTTCAATTACTCAGATATGGTAAGCACGAGGAAATTAAATCTTCATCAGAGTACAAAACAAATTCTGGCCACAAAATAGAGCGAAACACCAACGTCAAAGACCTGGGAGTGATCATGTCGGAGGATCTCACCTTCAAGGACCATAACATTGTATCAATCGCATCTGCTAGAAAAATGACAGGATGGATAATGAGAACCTTCAAAACTAGGGATGCCAAGCCCATGATGACACTCTTCAGGTCACTTGTTCTATCGAGGCTGGAATATTGCTGCACACTAACAGCACTTTTCAAGGCAGGTGAAATTGCTGACCTAGAAAATGTACAGAGAACCTTCACGGGGTGCATAACGGAGATAAAACACCTCAATTACTGGGAGCGCTTCAGGTTCCTAAAACTGTATTCCCTGGAACGCAGGCGGGAGAGATACATGATTATATACACCTGGAAAATCCAAGAGGGACTAGTACCAAACATGCACACGAAAATCACTCACTGCGAAAGCAAAAGACTTGGCAGACGATACAACATCCCCCCAATGAAAAGCAGGGGTGTCACTACCACGTTAAGAGACCATACAATAAGTGTCAGGGGCCCGAGACTGTTCAACTGCCTCCCAGCACACATAAGGGGGATTACCAACAGACCCCTGGCAGTCTTCAAGCTGGCACTGGACAAGCACCTAAATTCGGTTCCTGACCAGGCTTGCTGTGGCTCGTACGTTGGTTTGTGTGCAGCCAGCAGCAACAGCCTGGTTGATCAGGCTCTGATCCACCAGGAGGCCTGGTCACAGACCGGGCCGCGGGGGGCGTTGACCCCTGGAACTCTCTCTAGGTAAACTCCAGGTAATTAATGTCTCCCAGGACAGCACCTCCAGCTTCACCATTACTGTCTCCCAGGACAGCACCTCCAACTTCACCATTACTGTCTCCCAGGACAGCACCTCCAACTTCACCATTACTGTCTCCCAGGACAGCACTATCGGCCCCACATTTACTGACTACCAGGACATCACCTCCAGCCTTACAGTGTCTGACTACATGGCTAGTTTCAAGGGCAGTACGATTCAGCCCAGACTTTTTATGTTCCCATCTGTTGTAGAAAGCTTCTAGGTTGTCTATGAAAGCAGCTTTGATGTTATCCTCTTTAAATACCCTTGTGATTTTAGTCCACAGATTTATCTCATTTGGGCATACCCAAAAACACTTCTCTGTTTTAATACTGCTTGTAGCTAGTTCTTGGATATCTGCTCAAGGCGCGTGACACCAATTTCCACAAAAATGACAATTTTTCCATGTGGAAGCCCGTTTGTTTGATTGACTGCAGACTACACAGAGCTTCATAATGATTTGAATGGTTGATTTACTGTAATTCTACTAGCAACCTCTTGAATACTCTATTAATAACATTATTTGCTATATTCCTCAATTTCAGGTGCTTTAAGTTGAAATCCCCAAGGAGCAAGATGTTGGGGCAGGAGCTGGCAGATTTTTTAGACAGTGGTCAATTTTTAACAGCTGTTCCTGGAATTGCTGGGACGTTGCATCCATAGGCTTGTAGACTACCACAATGACTAGGTTTTGGTTCTCGACCTTCACTGCTAAAACTTCCACTATATCATTTGAGGCTTTAAGCAGTTCTGTGCAAACAAGTGACTCTGCGATATACAGGCTAACCCCCCTTTCCCTTTTGCCTGTTCACTCTGTCGCATCTGTATAGGTTGTAACCTGGGATCCATATTTCGTTGTCCAAGTGATCCTTCATGTTGGTCTCTGTGAAAGCCGCGAACATTGCATTTGCCTCTGCAAGGAGTCCACGGATGAAAGGTATTTTGTTGTTCGTTGCTGGCTTTAGACCCTGTATATTTGTAAAAAAGAATGTCATCGGACTGGTGGTATTGGCGGTACTGGGGGGGGGACTTTTTTTTCGGCATAAGTATCTGTATCTGTTGGTTTGGAGTGGAGGCCATCGACTCTGGTTCCACTCCAGGAATGACTGGATTTGGTGTACGATTTCTGCCAGGAGGAGAGATAGTGTCAAAACTCTCCCCACTGAGAAAGAGAGGTAGTGTCAAAACTCTCCTCACTGAGAAGGAGAGGTAGTGTCGAAACTCTCCCCACTGAGAAGGAGAGGTAGTGTCAAAGCTCTCCTCACTGAGATGGAGAGGTAGTATCAAAACCCTCCCCACTGAGAAGGAGAGGTGGTGTCAAAACTCTCCCCACTGAGAAGGAGAGGTGGTGTCAAAGGGCAGTTAGACCACCTCCATGCGCGGCCGATAAAAAAACATCGGAAAAGTATGGAAATTGATTTAATCATATAGAAAAATATCTTAACTCATTGGCAAGACAATGGTACAAGAATCAATGTAATACGACGATCCTACAAGGAATTATAGTCATTTATATCATGTATGATGATGTTCGTAGCTCTCCTGCTCTCATCCAGCATATTTTTAGGATTTTTTTTTTTTTTTTTTTTTTTTTACTATTTCATTATTCTCTCAGTAGTATCAGTTCCCAGTAGTACCAGGTACCAGTAACCAGTTACCAGTAGTATGACTCACTACCATGTTTTGAATGTTTTGAATGCTGCTACCCTCCAAGGCACTCAGTGGGCCAGTTCAAGTAGAGGCGTTAGAGAGGTGGTAGGTCAAGCTTGGTGCTCCCCCTATATTCCATCCAATATACTAGAACATCGAATGTGAGTGTTATTACCCCATCCAAGTTATCGAACCCCCAAATTACGATTTGGTGACAGTGGTGTGGGAGTGGATTTAAGGGCATTTCAGACGTTAGAAGATTGTTTGTGGGGTGCCGGCAGGTCAGAGGTCACGTCTGCCAGCCTCAACCGGGCACTCCAGTTTACAAACCAGTTGCACCCGTCTTTAAAGCTTCCTGACTTCGTTCGTGTGCAAATTTTACTTAATTTTCCGGGGGGTTGACCCGGTTTTTGAAATTAAGCCCCAGTAACCCGGGGTGGGGGACGCCATTCGGGCCTCCCTTCAGCCTATCATCCACCCTTCTCCTTCGCCACCTGCCCTTCTTTGCTGTATGCATCGTTAAAACGCCCTTCCATAGTTTTTCCCCCGGTGTTTTTAAATTTTAAGCCAGCGGGGAAAAACCCAGTTTCCAAACCCAAAGCTGAAAAAGAGAAGTAACCCCATGAAAGTTCCCCCCGAAGTTTGTCCTTATATCGTTTTGGTGCCCCCCGATGGATGTAAGAGGGGTCTTCACCACCCCTTGGCATTTTGTGGCAAATTTTAAAAATCCACCGGGTGTTTGGCGCGGTCAAGGAGTTTGGGGGTGTTTGGTTGCTCCCCCGGGTCTCCCATCCCTAAACCACTCGTAAACACACTAAACCATTTAATTTGTTGCTTGTGGGCCCATTGGGCTTTTTTTTGGCCTGTGCCGACGACACAACCCTTTTGGGGGTTTGGAAAATAATACTGGAAAACAGTATTTGAAGATGACATATCCAGGTGCGCGACCGGTGGAGGGCCCTAAAAAGAAAATTTTGGGAGATTGTTTTTTGTGTGCCCAAGCCCATCGGGACAAAGGAAAAAAAATTTTCTTTTGTGTTAAAATAACACGTTGGGGAAAGTGAGGCAGGGGGGTAAGAGGGCTCAGTGAGGGGTGGGGGAAGGATAGGAAACCCAGGGGGAGAGAATTTAAAAGGGGAAGTTAAAGTCCCCCTCAGGAAAAACCCCCCAACCAAAGCCCCCCAAAAGGGGGGTTTAAATTTCCCTCCCAAACACGGTAAGTTCTTTTAAAAAACTATTATGTAAATGTACAGTTTTTTATTTGGTCATTTTGGAACATTTAATCCCATTTACACCCCCCTTTCCCCCAAAGCATCCAGTAAGAAACTATTTAAAATTTTAAACATTTATAGCAAAGGGTTTGTTACATAGATGAAATTTTTAACTTCTAAAAAATGTATGTGGATAGACTAGTTTGGTTAGTCTTCAAAAATAAATTTTGGGGCACTAATGTTATTTTTCAAAACCCCTGAAATGGTAAATAGTGTTCTATTCACTGTTTGCAATCAGTAGCATACTAGTATTTACAGGTCCTGCAATTGGTAAATAATGTACTATTTACAGCCCCTGCAATAAGTAAATAGTGCACTATTTACAGCCTCTACATTAGCTAAATAGTGCACTGTTACAACCCTTTATCATATGTAAATGATTATATAACAGATGTACTCTATCTATATTATTTATATATTGGATGAGGTACCAGTAATTATATACATATTTAAAAGCTTCAAAATCTTGAAAATGTAATGTTATTCATAGATGTGAAATAATTCTGACATCGAGTAAATGTTTCCCTTTCAAATTTTGTTGAGAAAAAGTATCAGTATATAAGTTATAATTGACAATTAAAGGTTGATACACATGTAGAGTCGTTCATCCTAGCCTTTTATGGAATATCCTACGTAATTTACATTGTGAAAATTGTACTTATGTGTACCTGTGCCTAAATAAAATTGCTTACCTGTCCTATAAAAAAAATATTTTATAGGGTGTTAAATCCGTGTATTATTTTACCAATGAAAATAATGGAATTTGTTATGCCTTGTGAGGGGAAAAATTCAATAGATAGGAGTAGCGATATAGTAACAATAGTTTCATTGCTGCTGCTTGTTAAGGTAGGGTCAGTCTAGCTCCCGCTATCCCTTCCTCTCCTTCTTCCCCCCACCCCGTAAGGTGACGTGTGGGGCTCCGGTCCAAGCAGTAATCACTAGACTCACAGCTCCCAGCACTACTGTAAGTACATGTCTGGTTGAAAGCTTCACTTTTGACCAATAATAAACTTAGTCCTTTCAGTCTTGCTCTAAGTTGACTGTTGTAATAATCACCACATCTTTTAGGTATTGTACTTATCATGGAGAGTGATTTCTTAAGCAGTGGGTAACCTGTCAATCTTTCCAGCTTGGATGACAGAGAGGGTCACCTGCCAATCAATGAGTGGAATTGAAAGAGACGGACTAACGTTCTGAGATGTCCCGAATTTTGATCCACTTACCTGTTTGTGTGTGCAAGTAGCAGGATATAACCCCTCATCATTGCAGTGGAGAAAACCTGCTTTCCTGTCATCTGGAAGGATTATTGAAAGCTAGAAAATCTGTGAAGAACGAGCCGGTGGGTTGTCATCAACACCTGTGACCCGCCCCCCATCATCAGCAACGGCTACGATTTTAAAAACACACAGTGTCACCAACACCAGACACCCACGTTTTATATACATTTATATTAGTGTTGAATTCAGTTATCATTTATATTTTTTTATTTTTCATTTTCTTTAATGTAGGATTAGATTTTTTTAGATTTTGCCACCGAAGTGGCTAGTTTAATGTGCACCCCATATCCATCCTGTGGACGGTAGCACGAGAGCATATGGATACACAAAAGGCCTAGGAACTAGGCCCCAAAGGGTTAACATGAATCATATGGATTTATATCTTTTTCC